>JAWZSL010000036.1:3253696-3853696 GCA_034769285.1 Lutjanus argentimaculatus | reverse complement strand
ATCTCATGTCTCAGTGCAACTTTACATTAAGACTAACCTTATAAATTATTCACAAATATTTTATAATTAGCTCATTAATTAAGTTGTAAATATTTTATAAACACTCACAAACACAGTTACAAAGTGCTTTACAAAGACAAACAAGAAATTAAATTATAAATAAAATAAAACTGTTACAGTAAAGATGATAGTGAGGTATTTCTGAAGAAGAGTGCTTTAAAAATAGATTTAAAAGTTGTGACTTGTGACTCCAAAAGCTCAGTCTCCTCTGTTTTTCAGCCAAACGTTGAGGGAAACAGTGTTGCCAAAGTCTCTGTATGAATCTGGTCATTTGATCTGTTAATTTGATGCCAAATAAAACTTTCCGACTATTAAGATCTGCTGACGGAGGTTAAATGTTAGTAACTTATTAACAGATATGTGATGAAGCTGACAGGAATAAATGCTGCTGATGGAGAAGTCTGCTCAGTAACAATGTGATCTGAGGTAAATGTGGGGTCAGTATTTGGCAAGTAACAGGTCACTGTTTCCCTTTTTAACTAATGTGTTGTAACAGCTTATTAATGATGAGTCATGTAAGGCTAGTCTTACTGTAAATCAGACTGATTTTTTTTATTTTCTTTCCCTCTGTTCTTTTCTTTTGTTACATATTATTTTACTATTTATATTCTATTGTTCATATGTCACAGTTTGTTCTGGCAACATGTTGGATCGAGAACGTTGTGCCAATAAAGATAATTACATTGAAAATAGAGACTGAAATTGAGACAGAGGGATGGGGCTGTTTCTAATGTAACACATCCAGCTGAAGTGTGTGTGATCAGAAGCAGAGACAAGAGGAGGCACATGTGTTGCTGCTGACACACTCCACATGTTGTGTGCTCACTAACACAGAGCTTCTAATAAGAGACTGACACTCAGGCTGCTGTGATGAATGAGAGTGCTGGAGTGTGTGTGTGTGTGTGTGTGTGTGTGTGTGTGTGTGTGTGTGTGTGTGTGTGGTGTGTGTGTGTGTGGTGTCTGTGTGTGTGCCGGAAATAACTGCTTTGAAACAACTAAAAAATCAATTTCTCTTCAAACTGGTGACAATATTTTGGACACTGAACTTGTACAGAGTTGATGATGCAGGTCAATCAAATCTATTTAGTAAGAATATCTTCTACATTTGTCATCTGTTATGTAACTTTTACTTTGCACAGTGGAAATACATTTTTAACTCCTGATCAGTTCCATTCCATGTATTTTGTCACTTGGAGTAAAAAAAAAAAAAAAAAAAAAAACTGTATCGGTCCAGTGTTTCTTCACTGATGCTGTGCAGTGTTTCAGTCAGGGATCCTCATCAGGCAAAAAACATTGATAATGCTTTAATTTATACACATGGCCACCCCTGATATCTGATTGGCCACCCCAAGTGCCACCACATGTAGCAGGAAAACTATATGCTGAACTGGTTACTGTTCCATTAACCTCCAGTGTGATTGGCTTTCAGTCCAGTGAGAGGCGGGACCTCAGTTTGAACCAGCTCTTTGGCCAGTATTTTCAAATGTCATTGTTTTCTTTTGTATTTATCCTACTTTTATTTTTTTACATGGTTAATTTATTTCATGGATAATTTTACCACAGGGTTATAACAAGATGCTACATGTAGTAGTTTCCTTTATGCTAATCACAAATACACACACTGTATGAAAATACTATATGCAACAAATGGTCACATAAATAATGATTAATAATTAACAATTAATAATTATAAATCTAAATATCCAAATATTTTTCATAGTGGAATGGTGGATGAATTAAGGAGTCTCACAGCCTGAGGATGGAGGTAGAATGGAGGTACAATTTATTTTTGAGGACTTAAGAAGAACAAAGTATGCAAGCTTTAAATTATATTTGTATGTCTGCCACTCTGATGTTATGATGTGTAGGACTATTTATCTTTTAAGTGAGAATTTTAAACACAGTATTGTAAGAAACTATAATATACTGCGCTGATGGCAATTAAAGAAGATGTGAGAAAAAGTAAGTTAATGCTATTCCAGCATGTGTGTGCGTATACGTCAGAACTTCATGCCTCCCCTGCATAAGTCAGCACCCCATTCAGGCCATCCCAGTCAAAAACATCTGGACATGCCCCGAGTAATGACACAACATTGGCAAATATTTTTTGCTTACCTTCGCACAGAAACAGTCAGCAGAAAAGCAACACTTCTACTTTTAAAGAGTCTTTTTAAAGGTATCTGTACTGAACTGAGTAAAGACTGTGTTGACATTTGTCATCTCTGCTGTCTATATACCATACACTGATAAATGACAAATGTGGTTTTTTTTTCAAGAACTTTGGGCAGTCAATGCTGAGCTAGCTGTTTGGCAGCGTGTGTGTGTGTGTGTGTGTGTGTGTGTGTGTGTAGTGTGTGATGTGACACTCTCCAGGGCAGCCTTCTAAAAGGTTGAAGAGGAATGTAAGGGAGAATTGCATCATCCACTCAAAAAATGTCTGCACTGAGTCGCTGGAAACCTCCTGGAATTCCTCACACACACACACACACACACACACACACACACCCCTCGGGGAGAAAAAGTGTTGACCAGAGCTGATAAGGATGAAGCCCATTTAGACAGACTGCACCACTCTGCACAGCGTGTGCAGTTATTATATTATTTTTCATTCTTTGTCTCCTGCTCAGTATTTGACATTAACCCAATAACCATAAACATGTGAAGTGTCCTCTGTTCACATACATTTGTGTACTTTTGTTCTGGATCTTTCTGAGCCCATTAGTTCCAATGAAGAGAAATCTTCATGCTAATGCTAATGATATTTTACAGTTTCCTGTTTGTCCGTGTGCACACAGCAGCTCCATTGAGAAATGCTTTTCCCATCTGCTGTGGAGGAACTTGTCTGACCTGCACAGAGCCCGACCTCAAGCCTCATCCAGCACCTCCGGGATGAACTGGAGAGCAGACCGCATCACAAACATCAGTGCTGGACCTCACTGATGCTCCTGTCCCTGCAGCAGGTTCAACATCTGCTGGAAAGACTGAGACCAGAGGACTGGAGACTGTTGATACAGCACATTAATGAATGTTAAATCACCAGTCTCCACCCCGTGACAAGTAGGCCACTCCCCCCAAGATTAAATAGGTCAGCCCCTTCAGGCCCAGACTCCTCTCTGTTTTCCTCCAAACCACCAGCCAGAACAAACAGAGGCTGGAGGTGACTTTATTTGGACTTTTTTACCTTTATTATATTTAATTTGGTTGATTTATATGGCATGTATTGATTGAGAGTAATTGCTTTGTTTCATTATACAAGAATCCTGAGTTTGTTCCTGTGTTGCCTGAGTGAATTAAGGATGCATAAATGAAGTTAAAATAGTACCCTTATTTATTATTGTTTTTTATCATTATTATTTGTTGGATATTATTCAGATCAGTAATATTTTATTTTCAGATTTTTGTATTTAAAAAATCATCCACAAATCATCCAGCAGGAGCAGCATCTTGTGTTTAAATGTGCACCACATCAGATGTTCTATGAGCACCACAAACAGTGCAGTTTTTTTCAATAAGGACGGACAAATCAGTTCTGAGGGATCAGTACTTTGATATTCACAAGCTATTCATTTGGTAATAATTCCTTTGAAAAAAAATATTGATAATAAATTATATAAATTAATAAAACATGGGGGCTGCATCACTTCCAAACTATACTCATATTTGCTTTTGTAATAAATTTGTTATTAATGGCTGTATGTGTCATGTGAGCTTTTTTCTTTCTAAAATTGACCATTGTTTAAAAAAAATCACAAAACTAATTATTGGTGTTTGTTATGGTATTGGTAAAATTGTAACAAAAAGCGTTGGTATCATACTGAATTTAAAGTTTGGCATCACCCATCCCTAAAACAATTTTAAAGGATTTCTGTTCATAAACTGCTGCTCTACAGCAGAAAGACACCAGGACATCAAATACAGATGTTTTGTGCTGGTCCTGAATGTTCCGTGCACATAAAATAATGAGAAAATCAGGAAATACAGGCAGAGGACAGACTCTCTGCAGGTACAACCACCACACACTTCTACTGGGTCATAACATGAGTGATGTAGAGTCTGGCTGATACATCAGTTGGCTGATATCACAGATATATCAGTATCTGCATATTACTAATATGCACCAATATGATTTTTTTGACAGGACTTATATAATAAAGAAAAGGGTGCTTGGGTGATTTAGATTTGGGGAACATTTATGAGGACCAGAAGACCAGAGGAGCTCTCTGCAGGTATAAACGCGAGAATCTGCTTCTGCCTACATATATATATATATATATAAATATATGTATATAATATATATACAATACATACATACATATATCGGTCAGGCTCAAAAGTGATGATTGAAAGGGATCATGTTTACATGAGTAGTCAGTAGTTATACATTATTTTTTGGGAAAATGTTGCATATTGTGCCTTTAAGGAGGAAAAACATAAATTAGGCTAATGCATTAGTGTTTGGTGTGAAACAAGTGTAGAACTATACCAGGATGCAAAATTATTTTCCTCCAAATGGCTAGTGAATCTTATTTATTTATTTATTTATTGGCTGGTGAGTAAATCTACCAGCCACTTGTATTTTTCAGTGCATTTTGGTGCTAATTTTGTTCCCTGCCTATTGCTGTCTTTTTGATTTATATAACAACACCACTAATTTTAATACAAGTACTATACAATATTCCCAGAACACGAAAAAGTAAGAAGTTTCTACATATGAATCTATATTTAATGAAGTGATGCTGCTGAAGCTGATATAGAAACATCACGGACATAACTCATTGTGCAGCGCCTCCAGTCTGATACCTTGTGCTTTGTCTCCCCCTGCTGGCGGCAGGTGAACACTGCATCGGCTCGTCGCCATTTTCCGTCGCTATGTGATGATGAAAATTGCGTAATTAAAGCTCGACAAACAACAACAACATAGTTGTGTAAGTGTCCGAGCACAGAAGGAAGACAGTTGCTGTGTCTCTCTGTCTTCCTATCATCTGCAGACATGTCTCTCTTGCGGTTCTGCGCTTCAACCAGCAGACATGTCCTCTCCAGGAGTCCAGCTGTGGAGTCTGTCCTCATAGGTCAGTGTGTGCTCTAGTAAGAGCTAACATAAGTTAGCCTCATTGCTAACTCCTCTGTATGTAGTAGCAGCCCTGTTGTTTTAATGTTTTCGTGTGTAACACGTCGTGGAGCGACTGTCCACTGACTGCAGACAGCTGGAAGTCTTCAGCTTTTATTCTGAAACCCATGTGTCCTCAGGGTGCTCCCGGGCAGCCAGCGGAGCGGTGAAGGACAAGGAGCCGCTGAAGAAAGCTAAAACCCCGCAGGGCCGCTTTGACAGCCCCGAGGAGCCCCGCAAAGACGTGCTGGAAAGTGAGGACGAGGATGTGTGAAACTCTGTCTGTTATCAGTTTATCTACAGTCAGAAACCTTTTCCACAGCAGCCACTTTGACATGAGAAGTAAACACAGCTGTTAGCAACGATTCTAATTAGAGTTCCGTTCTGTTCACGTCAAACAGAGTCAGGGTGCTGCTGTTGTGCGCGTGGGCTCGCTGGAATGTCTCTGATACACTAAATGGAACGGGACCTTAATTAGTATAACTGGTAACACCTGTGTTTACACTGCTATTTCATATCAATATGGCTGCTGTGGAAAAGTTTTATTAGAATGCTTTATGCTAGAAAAGTCTCTGAAACAGCCTTCAGAAGATCATTAGACACTCATAATAATAATAATAATATTTAATTCAAATAATCAATTCAAACTCAATTCAAATATAAAACAATATAGTCTAATAATAATAATTGCAGTGAATAATTTTAATTAAAAATTAGGGATGCACAGTATGTAGCATCCATTCTTGAGAATTGGGACAAATCATGTCCTACAAAAAAGGGGAAAAAAAATAAATATTAATACCAACAATCCAATTCCATTTTTTGAATTGATAAAATTCATTCTTTATAATTATATATATATATATATATATGTAATTTATTAAATGTTTTGGTTTGCTTTTCAGTTTTTAATTTCTAAACTTGCTCTGTGCCAGGAAACATCCATGTCCCAGACAAGAATTCACAACTTTTACAAACTTTCACAAACAATTTAAAAATGTGTTAAAAGCCTTCAAAATCTAAAACTAACAATACCTACTGATAACATAGGTATAAATATGTGCTGTTATAATCATCTTTGTTTTAAAATCAATTTTGTTATGAAAATGTTGGCCCTTTAAAGTTATGTCCCAGATTTCCATCAGCTCCTCCAGATTTTTACAAAAACATGATTTAATCAGACATAAAAAGGATTAGCTATACCCTAAGAACTGCTGTCTCACCTCCTAGTTTAAATAGGGGGAATACTGCTCAAGCACTGGTAAACTTTCTATTTTCTAAACTCAGATGTGTCTCAACCATAACATGTCAACTCTGTAGCTCTTCTAAATCAAAGATAAATAAGAATTATGGTTTAAAAATGTGTATTTTGATTATCATTAAGAGAACTCTGAGACACTTTAAAAAATAAAATGACTGCTCACTGTAACTATGCTGAGAAATGAAAAAATGTAACATTTTGTCAACTCTACAAGACGCTGCCTCCATCAGTACATTTAATAAAAGAATATAATCAGTAGGAGGTTGGCCTATTACAAGGTTTAACAGTCAGTTTGATCTTTTAAAATATGTTCCAGCATAATTGAAGAGCAAAAATCAAAAACCCCTAAACATACAGGTTTGTCCCAATCCTCAACAATGAGTCATTTAATTAAGGTAATATATGTATATATGTATTATTATTATTATAATTAAAGTAACTAGTATTAATTAAAATTAGGGATGGACAGTATATGTGTGTGATAGGTTATCCTCCAGCAGATTATTTCTGCAGTGATAATGTTGAGCACAAGCTGCAGTTCTTTGACTATGAATGAACTCATGCGGTTAGATGAATTTGTAGATATTCTGTTACTGTCTGTGAGCAGTAAAAAAAGATAAAGAAGAATGTCAGTAATTTCTTCTGTTGATTACACGTCGTTAAAAATGATACTGACAATGGAAACTTAAATGTGACAATCTAACAGTTGTATGTCTGTTTTTACCTGTCTCTGTTTATCTTTGTTGTCCATGTTTTTAGTTGTGTGTCTGTTTTAAATTCAGTCAGAGTTCAGTTTATTAGGTACACTTAGCTGAAACAAATGGCAGTGTGTCTCTAGTTTTGAGGAAAGTCGAGTGGTTGTGGATGGAAAGTATTTTTAACTAAAGCAGTGTAATCGCATATCACATATACTCATAAACATGTGTCAACCTATCACATATACTTTATGCACACACATAAACCTATCACATATACCTTATGCATGTACTCACTTTTACACACAGGCTTAGCTCTTCACCTTTTCTCACACTCACGACAGAGGGAGTGACCTGGCCTTACTGATAACATGGACCAAGCTCCTCTGCTAGCAGATAACACATAACGAGCTCCTCTCAGAGAACTGCTTTAAAGATGCCTTTGTCTTATGCTCGGTGTCAGACACCTGCAGACTGTTTACCACTCTGTATCTGTTCTGATCTTTTCTGCAGAAAGCTCAGTAAACCTTTTCAAAGACAGTTCTCTTGTCAGACTCCTTATTCTCAGGTTTCCACCACAGCAGCTTCTTTCAGGCTGAACTGTCCTCTTGTTGTCCTCCAGAGTTCCCTGATGATGTGAACCCTGTGACCAAGGAGAAAGGGGGTCCTCGGGGTCCAGAGCCCACCCGCTACGGAGACTGGGAGAGAAAAGGCCGCTGTGTGGACTTCTGATTCATCACCCATGAAGCAGCACTTTGTAAACCGGTGACTGTTTTTGCTGTAGACTCACAAGTCTGAGTTTCTGATCAGAAGGTGAGAAAAAGACGAAGATACAAACTGTTTCTGACTGTGACTGTATGAATACTTACAGAGTGCAGAGAGAGACTTCTAAGCATACATTTTGGTTGGTAGACAGAACTTATTACAGGCCTGCAGCACCCACAGACGCTGGATTTTTTTCCTTTTTTTTGTCAGCATGTAAAGAGAATTTCAACACATAGACACAAAAATGCTTCTGAAGTACATTGCCTAGCCTAGCTGTAGTGTTTCATGTCTGTCAGTGTTGTGTATTTTGCTCAGGGGGTCATGCAAAATTCACGCAAAACCAAAAATGTCATTAAAAAAATCACAGAAATATGTTAAGTTCCAAGACATGTTTTGTACATTGATGGTGTTTTGTTGCAGGAGAGAGTGAGACTGAGTGCTGGTCCTGCAGCCTCACTGTGTTCTGTTCACACGTATGAATGTTGACACCAATAAATGAAAGATGATTCCTGTGTGTTGGTGGATTTATTTTGATCATGTATTACAACTATATGAATCCAAATCAATTGATTAATTAGAAATTTTGAAACTTTTTTTTGCTTCTCATCACTTTATCAATGTAGGTACCAAGTTATTGGACCAGTTCAGGAATGTGTTGTCCACTACACAGGAGAGAAATGTTTTATTTCATATTTTTATGACAACCTCTTAAGCTATAGTGAGCAAAATGTAGAAAGAGTGATTGAACAATGGGAAATGATCTTCAAGCTGTGTATGAAAAGGATTTTTGGGAAGAATGCAGCCAAGCCTCTCCATTTTTCTATGTAACAAATGTAAAGAAATGCCATATTAGACAGTGCAGAGCACCTCGCAAAATCAACCCTAGTAGATCCGCTCTGAGCATGAAATGTAAAATGTCAGTTGGAACTTATATGCACTGTTTTGGGACTGTCCTAAAATGACTGATTTCTGGTCCTGAACAGCAAAGGAGTTGAGTGCAATTCTGAAATGTAATATCTGTAAAGACCCAGATATCTAAGCTGTTAAATTAAGTTATTTTCCAAGCTAGGAAATACAAACTGTTTAAGTGGGTTCAAGTAACACTATGGTGTGTAGAACTCCTCAGGATTCTTCTTCTTCTTCTTCTTCTCATTACTTATTATATTATTATTATCATTTAGTAGTAGTAGTAGTAGTAGCATGTTCTTTTTTTAAATGAATGTACTTAATATTCATTTGTTCATTTTATAACACCCAGGCTTGTGACAAAATGTTTGTAATTATTATGAAAAAATAATTCAATTCCAGTATTTAAAAAAATGTTTTACTTTAGTTAGTGACATTAGTGACAGACATGAGGAAAACAATTAATTATAATTATAATTAATTTTATATAATTATATAAAAGAAAAAAAAATATTTTATTTTATTTTATTAAAAAACATACAAATTTTCATATGTATGCACTTCTTATTTTAACAGCTAGAGGGGAGTAAAGAGCCATATCAGCCTGCTCCTCCCATTTCAAATTGAACTCAGTTGTACGTTTCTTATGTTGCCTTCACTTGCCGTCAGCAATATTGTAATTATGACTTTCCTCTCACGAAGTAATAACATTATAATTACTAACGCGCATTTTCCCTGTTATTGTTTGGCATCCATGTCAACCATTACTTTTGCATCCTTGAAAGGTAATCATATCCCTCCCACACACTGCATGTAACATACATGTTGTATAAAACTGTAATTCTTCTTTTTTTTTTTTCAAAAGATGAGTTGGTTTTAATTACAACCAAGTGGCGAGAATATATGCTAAATGACAGCGACCGTTTGCCAGTGACTAATATTCTGAAAAGACGTGAATTGGAGGGGTTCAGACAGGACCAAGGCAGTACAGGATTTGAGGAGCAGCATTTGAATGCAACACGGTGAGAGGAAGGAGGCTGCAGCGACAAAGCTCCAACAACTGGCCGCTCCCTGTTGAACCGCGGTAAATGTGGTGAGTATGAGTGATAGGTGTTGTTTTTACATCGATAGATGGTTGTGATGGCTTTCTGAAGAATTTATTTAACAGACTGTTTTGATATTTTATCGACAAGTCTGTCTTAAGCCGACCAAACAGGCTACACGGTAGTGGGCGACGGAGAAAGTGCCAAATACTTAAAAAGAAAGATTTTATGAAAAGGAAGCAAAGCCTGGTGGATCATAATGATGCCGAATTTACCTGAAGATCCCAAAGAAATAGTTAAAGTTGGATCAAAGTGGATATGTAACGTTATGTTTGTCTATAAGCAAGAAAACATCCAGTTGCAGGATTTTTCAAAGAAGTTTAACACGTGTTGTGTTGCACAGCTGCCTGCTGCTTTAATCCCACACTGTGATGCTCTGCAGCTGTTTCACTCAGTCTCTTTAATTCTGTCATGTTCATGTGTGTGACACACAGCCTTACATGGACTCCTCTGTAGATTACAGTGGCTCCTCACTCACTGCTTTGTGTAGGTCACTTGTGTTTGGTGTCACTGCCTGTTGCCATGGTTTCCTCTGCTGTCCCACACTGACCAGTGTCACTTGTGTTTGACATCCAGTGTATTCAAGTTTGAACAAATGAACAAAGGCTCAAACATGAAGTTACTTCCACTCACTATTGAAAAGCATCACCTCTCTGTTAATGACTGTGTGAGTACAGTAGTAAACAGTTTATATTAGACCAGCGACTAACAATTATTTTGTTATCGGTTAACCTGCTGATCATTTTCTCGATTAATAATCGATTTGTGGTTCGGTCCATAAAATGTCAGAAAATGGTGAAAAATGTTGATCAGTGTTTTCTAAAGCCCAAGATGACATCCTCAAATGTCTTGTTATGTCAAAAGCACAAAAATATTTAGTTTACTTTCACAAGAGGACTAAAGAAAACAGAAAATATTCATTTGAGAAGCTAAAATCAGAGAATTTGCATGTTTTTTTTATTTAAAAAATGACTCAAACTATTATCAAAGTATTTGACGATTAATTTAATGATCAACTAATCTATTAATCATTGCAGCTCTAGTTTATATACAGCGGACTGTGAATGCACACAGATTTACTGGTGATTGGTCCCCACACTGAAAACTAAAAGTGAAAACAGTAAGATGTGAAATTTCAATGTGCTTCTGTGTTTTCATTCTACATTTGAGGCACCATGGCTGATGACTGTCTAATGAAGAAGCAGATTGGCTGCAGGGATGCACTGATCGACCGGCCAGAGACCGGAACCGGCCAGTTTTCAGTGTGACTGGCCCTGACCGGTGACCGGCCGGTCAGTGTCACATATGTGATTCTGTGCCCGTCATATTCACACACATGTTCTGCACAATGGTCATGTCATACGTGCAGCAGACACACTGACCGTAACGTCACGTGCACAACAGCGCTGATCAGAGCCACACACACTCAGATACATGTTTGCATGAAGTCGTGTTAGCGATAGATTCCAAGACCAGGATAAAGAGAAGACAGACAGTCTACAAGGAAATGCAGCAGTTGAGCAGCTGACAGTGTCGCCAAACAGATAAACTTTGTAGCTCTTCAGGCAAATGTTAGCCAGCAGCAGACTGCTGTTCACAGACTGACAGTTAAAATCTCAGCTCCTGTTCTGGCTGGAGAATAAACAACCTGTGTTGATGCTTCTCCTCTCCAACTTCTGCTTCTGTTTTTCTTACTGTAAAGTTTTACTACAGCAAACAGTTGTACCGTGTCTGTCTCTGGTTTGTTTATATCTGTTTCCACATGAGATCACGTGAAATCATGTCCCGCGAGATTCCACGAAATCTCGCGAGTTCGCATTCCCTCTAGTACACAGTCTTAATATGATAATATTATGAAGGCCTGGCTGTAACCTGGAGGACTTCTGGAAAAAATGTAAAATGGCATTTAGTAAATATTTTATAGTCTGTTTTATCATGAACATCCAATTTATTTTTACAAGAGAAGTTGCAAAAATGTTTGTGAATACTGTCAATTATAGTTTTCTAGAATGTCTGAAAATGGGAAACAGCCAAAATCAGAATTGGCAGGTCAGACCCTTGAAAAATCACATTTTATTGTCACATACTGATGGATAAGTTTGCTGTCACAAGAATAGTAGGGATGACCCGCTTCATCAGCCAAACATTGGTATCAGTATTTGCCTTATTATAATATAATAATAATAATAACTAGAACTGCAAGCAGTTATGAACGGGGGCCAAGCCTCCCGCGCAACACGGCCCCCGGGCATCGCGGAGCCCATGCAACGCAAACGGCTCCATTTCGTCACCGGAAGGCACACCGTCAAGATCTGCTGTTGAACGCTGGTTCGAACAAGGCTGCCCTCTCTCTCCATTGCTCTTATTGTAATGGGAAGAGCAGTGTGAAAGGCTCAATATGTTTGTTGTAAGAAGTCACGCCCACTTTGACCAAACATCACTAAACTTTACAGACAGCCTCGGGTGCGACTCCACATGGCGCTCGCCGAATTTCGTGTGAATCTGAGCAACTTTTGTGTCGCTTGATTTTTCTCAGTTTATAGCGCCCCCTGTTGCCCAATTTGCACGAAATTTGGTACAGCGCCTCTGGGTGACCTCTGAAACAAGTGATTTGAGTTTCATGTCGATAGCTTTTACTTTGACAAAAATATGCAACGGTATGTGTTTTTTAGCTAGCAGAAAAAATTGTTTATTTATAAGTACCCGCCACTTTTTGGAGTAGCAAAATTCTTTTGATAACTTTTGATCAGGCCAGTCTGGAGATTGTGTGTGCAAAGTGTTGTGCAGATGGAGCGTAAATCCTAGGAGGAGTTCGAAAAAGTAGGTTTTTGATGTGTAGCGACTTAGAAAGAGAAATATGCTGTGGGAGTGGGCGTGGCCTATGTCAGAAGATGCGGATCTATTAAGGGAACACGTGGATATAAAGTTTATGAAGATGTGATTAAAAATGTGAAAGTTACAGGCCAATATGCGTTTGCGTCCGTTACGGCGCCACCTAGTGGAGTAGATGCACAATTTTTGGTGTGGTTGGTCTGTGTCCTATTGTATATATACCATGTAAATTTCACAGTCCTCAGCATAATACTTGAGCTGAAATAAATGTTTGTTGTTTATCTCGTAGTAAGCCACGCCCACTTTGACCAGTCGTGAATGCCTTCAAGATATGGCCTCAGGAGTGACCAAGCATCATACCCACCAAATTTCGTAAAAATCGGTGTTGCCGTTTAAGAGATATAAGTGTCCCATATTTGCAGCGCCCCCTAGTGGCCAACATCAGCCAAATTTGGCTCATGGCCCCACAGTCACATGACAACCAAGGTTGTAGTACTTCGTGTCGTTAGCATTAATTTTCACCGAGATATGCAACTGTTCGCATTTTTAGAGCTAGCTTGAAAATTTTATTCGTTAATAATTTGCGCATATTTTGACCGAACGAAATTCTTTTGATAACTTTAGATCAGGTCCCTCTGAAGACTGTACGTGCCAATTTTCCCACTGATCGGACACAAACCCGACGGAGGAGTTCGAAAAATTAGGTTTTCCAGTTTTTGTGATTTTGCGAAAAAAAATTATAGGCGGAAATGGGCGTGGCCTGGCCCAGGTGATTCAGAGCTATTCAGGGAATCTGTGGATATGAGGCTTTTGAATGTGCAACATACGGTGTGGGAGTTATAGGCCAAAACGTGTGTCCCTTGCTTGTAGCGCCACCTGTTGGCGGACATATGTGATTTTTTTGCGCCTGAGGTCCCTGCAGGGGTCTGGACCAACCTTCCAAATTGCACTGCCCTCCCTTGCACGGTTTAGGCTGCAGCACCACTTTTACCAACGGAAGAATAAAAATAGAGAAAAAAAAAAAAAACTATAAAAATCCGAACAAAAACAATAGGGTTCCCAGCACCGCTGGTCCTGGGAAACGCGTATGCTTGTGCATACGCGTCCCCCAGGCCCCGCGGGCTTGGCCCCCTAACTAGAACTGCAAGCAGTTATGAAAGGGGGCCAAGCCTCCCTCGCGACTCGGCCCCCTGGCGTCGCAGAGCCCACGCAACGCAAACGGCTCTGTTTCGTCACCGGAAGGCACGTCGCCGAGGTTTGCCGTTAAATGTCAGGTCAAACAAGGCTGCCCTGTCTCTCCCTTCCTCTTACTGTAATGGGAACAGCACTGCAAGTGTCAAAGGCAGAATATGTTTGTTGTGACAAGTCACGCCCACTTTGATCAAACATGACTAAACTTTACGGCCGGGCTCGGGAGGGACTCCAGGTGACGCTCCCCGAATTTCGTGCGGATCCGAGCTACTTTTGTGTGGCTTGATATTACCGTGTTTATAGCGCCCCCTGTTGCCCAATTTGCACCAAATTTGGTACAGAACCTCTGGGTGACCACTGAAAGAAGTGACTCAAGTTTCATGTTGATACCTTTTACTTTGACAAAAATATGCAACAATATGTGTTTTTTAGCTAGCAGAAAAAATTGTTTATTTATAAGTACCGCATTTTTTGGAGTAGCAAAATTCTTTTGATAACTTTTGATCAGGGCCATCTGGAGACTGTATGTGCAAAGTTTCGTGCAGCTGGAGTGTAAACCCTAGGAGGAGTTCGAAAAAGTAGGTTTTTGACGTGTAGCGAATTAGAAAGAGAAATGTGTTGTGGAAGTGGGCGTGGCCTATGTCAAAAGATGCGGCTCTATGTAGGGAACACGTGGATATAAAGTTTATGAAAATGTGATCAAAAATGTGGAAGTTACAGGCCAAAACGCGTTTGCGTCCGTTACAGCGCCACCTAGTGGAGTAGACGCATAATTTTTGGTATGGTTGGTCTGTGTACCATTCTATATATACCCTGTAAATTTCACAGTCCTCAGCCTAATGCTTGAGCTGAAATAAATGTTTGTTGTTTATCTCGTAATAAGCCACGCCCACTTTGACCAGTCGTGATGACCTTCAAGATATGGCCTCAGGAGTGACCCAGCATCATGCCCACCAAATTTGGTAAAAATCGGTGTTGCCGTTTAAGAGATATAAATGTCCCATATTTGCAGCGCCCCCTAGTGGACAAAATCAGCCAAATTTTGCTCCTAACCCCACAGTGACATGCCAATCAAGGATCTCAGATTTGGTATCGTTAGCATATATTTTGACTGAGATATGCAACTCTTCGTGTTTTTATAGCGAACTAGAAAAATGTATTCGTTAATAATTTGTGCATTTTTTGACCGAGCAAAATTCTTTTGATAACTTTAGATCACGTCCATCTGAAGACTGTACCTGCCAAATTTCACAGTGATCGGACCAAACCCCAAGGAGGAGTTCGAAAAAGTAGCTTTTCCAGTTTTCGCGATTTTGCGAAAAAAAATTATAGGCGGAAATGGGCGTGGCCTAGCCCAGGTGATGCATCCCTATTCAGGGAATCAGAGGATATGAGGTTTTTGCATGTGTGACATATGGTGTGGGAATTATAGGCCAAAAGGTGTTTTCCTTGGTTTATAGCGCCACCTAGTGGCGGACATATGTGAATTTTTGCGTCTGAGGTACGTGCAGGGGTCTGGACCATCCCTCCAAATTGCACCGCCCTCCCTTGTACGGTTTAGGCTGCAGCCGGACTTTTATCAACGGAAGAATAATAATAAAAAAAAAAAAAAAAAGAATAAAAATCCGAACAAAAACAATAGGGTTCCCAGCACCGCTGGTCCTGGGAAACGCGTATGCTTGTGCATACGCGTCCCCCAGGCCCCGCGGGCTTGGCCCCCTAATAAACTTTATTTATATAGCACCTTTCAAAACCAGAGTTACAAGATGCTTTACAAATTAAAAATGCAGAGAACTAAAACCACAATTTATGAGCACAACATACACAGAAAATGCAATAAAAATGGAGATAGGAAAACAAGATATAAAATAACAGCATGAAAACATTTAAATATACATAAACGTGCATAAAATGATTAGTCTGTACACCTAGGTTTTTAGAAGCTTTTTAAACCAAGGTATTGATTCAGCTGCTCTGATGTCGAGTTTGTTCCATAACGTTTGATCTAAAACAGTGAAGGTATTATCTCCTTTTGTTTAAAGCCTGGACCCTGGCACCATTGACACAATTTGATTCTGTGACCTGAGGGGTCTTGGGGCAGAGTAAGGGCCGAAGAGTTAGGAGCTAGACCATGTACAGACTTGAAAGTGATCAGGAGGATCTTAAATTGAATTCTGTACTGGACGTGGAGCCAATGTAGTTCTACCAGGACTGGAGTGATGTGTTGCTCGGTACCTACACCAAGTGTTTGTGAGGAGTCTTGCTGGTGCGTTCTGGACCAGCTGTAGACATTCAGTGGTGGCAGTGGCTGATGTATATCTGTTATGTATTAAACATGAACTGATTTGATTTTGGTGGTCAAAGATCAAGGTTGGTGTGACCTCACACATTTTTAGCCATAACTCAAGAAGACAAAATAAGAGGAAAAACTAATGAAGTGATGACATTTTATATCCAAAAGGTCAAAGGGCAACTCCACTGTGACATCATAATGTTCAGCTCTCTATCAGTCCTCTGTCCTCCTCTGTAAAAATAGTCTCTAAGTGAAGACAGCATGTTTCTACCTGGAAATTATTCACTGGAATCATGTATAGTGAAAACTTCTGACAAAAAGAAAAAATACTTATTTCTTCAAGTCTTCACTACAGACATTATACGAGTCTGGACAGACGAGGATATAAACTTCAACTTGTCTGGTTGGTGGAAGCAAACAACTGCAAGGCAGTAATTGTGGTTGAAGAACAGCATTTAGATCTTCATGTTTGGAAAGAAAAGTCCAAAAAGCAGACATGACAGAGGAAAGTTTCCGAACCACTGACCAAGTGTGTGTCAACAACTCTATAGAGGTAAAAAAAATAATCGATAAGTGGATTGACAGAAAATATAGCCTTGTGAGGGTTTTTTTTAGGAGGGGGCTGCATATTAAACAGAATTATAACATTTAATGTACAGTCTGCGGCTCCAACTCACTGTTTGGACTCATTTTGCGTGCTTTTTTTCTGGAGATGCATGTACACAGGAAGAGTTTAGCATGTTTAATAGTGATCACTTCTTCTTTTCAGGCACACACAGCATCCTGCAGCTGTAGCTGTGCGTGTGTATCAGCTGCTGGACATCATGATCAGATCCAGTGTGTGCAGGTTTTAATGAGCGGATGGTTTTGCAGTAGATCATATTTGTCCGAGCTGTTCCAGTTCAACAGAGGAGCAAGTTCACTTAATCCCGGGCTCTTTGTTCTGCTGTAGACTTGATTGACATTTCCCTCTTGAATCTAGTACCACCTTCTCTAGGCCATCACCATGGAAACCAGGCACACCATCACAATGGGGGATAGTGTGAGAGGTTCGCCCACCGCCCCAAATCCTAACGAGACAACAAAATATGTGGTGGTCCTGTCTGCCCTACAGGATGTTTGTATAAATAGACTTGTGATCAATCAGTTTGAGTTATTTTTTTTATAGAAAATGTCTGAATTCTCTGATTTCAGCTTCTTAAATGTGAATATTTTCTGGTTTCTTTACTCCTCTCTGACAGTAAACGGAATATATTTGAGTTGTCCACAAAACGACATTTGAGGACGTCCTCTTGGACTCTGGTAAACACTGATGATTTTCTCGATTAATCGTTTATTAGTTGTTTGTTTTACAATGTCAGAGAATGGTGGAAAAAGGTCCAAGATGACATCCTCAAATGTCTTGTCTTACTCACAACTCAAAGATATTCAGTTTACTGTCAGAGAGGAGTAAAGAAACCAGAAGATATTCACATTTACACACACATATAGCTGCTGATTAATTCAATAATCAATCATGATTAATCAATGCAACTCTAATTGACAGATAAATCGATGATGAAAATAATTGTTAGTTGCAGCCCCAGGGGTGGAGGCAGAAACCTCAGGGACACATGTCTCCAAACCTGGAGAAATAAAACTAGAAGTATCTGTATGTCTGTCTGGTTGGTGAAAACAGGCTTACTGTGTACAGATTACTGATATTACACACCTTCAGATTTAAATGTAGTTTCCTCTTTTTGCCATGTTGTGTGTCAAAGTGCAGGAAAAGGGAAGTGGTGCTACAAAGACAGCAAGTCACACTGCAGCCTGATTTATTATATTCAGTCATCATAAGGCAGCAGAGTGAATCTGTGCAGACAGCTGAGTGTTTTAAACCACCCACTGGGAGGTTGTTTGACACATCATAGACCTTGTCTAGAGTCAGAGTGTGTTTATCTGTTCTGACTGGCCGCAGTGTGGTGTGAAGCATGCGTTACAGCCCAGGACTTGACAATAAGGATCGCTCTTCTTGTCTGGAGCAAGTGAAGTGCCATGTAGGGCACGTAAATCTAACAACTAAAAAAATCTAACAACTAAAAAAAGGATTAAACTATTTTGAATGAATGAATCATCATAGTAATTTTTCATGCAAAAATGACAGAAAATGCTGTTTTCAGCTTCTCAAATATGGAGATTTCCCACTTTTCTCTGTTTATTATCATTAAACTGAATATCTTTTGGTTTTGGCCAGAACAAAACAAATAAAGACATCATGTTGAACTTTGAGAAACTGGGATGGACATTTTTCACTATTTTCTGACACTGCATAGATATTGCTGCCCTAGATTAAACATGATAATAGAGCTTGAACTAACAATTACTTTCAGTATTGATTAATCTGTTGATTATTTTCTTGATTAACTGATTAGATGTTTGGACCATAAAATGCCAGAAAATGGTGAAAAATGTTGATCGGTGTTTCCCAAAGCCCGAGATGACGTCTTTAAATGTCTTGTATTGTCCACGACCCAAATATATTCAGTTTTCAACTGAACGCAAATTTTAATTCAGACGAGTCTAACAGTGAGAAAACATTCAGAGAGCTCTTAGAATTGGGCACAATTTATTTACTGATCAATTTTAAACATTGCCTGAAAAAATTTCTTGCCCCTTCGGACAACTGCACGAGATGTTCCACTTGTCCTCGGGAAAGCGTTAAAGGCGAGTGCACAGCATGGGGACCAGCTGGAAACAGCAGCAACTGTAGAATGAGTTCGACACAGACCATGTGAATACCATGGCAATGAACATAGCTTCAAAGCACTGCTTACTAATACCTGGGAATGTATGCTCTGTGTAGCTTTTCTCTGGAGCTCATAGGTTCTCTCACAGTTTGCTTTGGTCTGCCTCGTTAGTCTAGAAATGTCAGTTATTGCGCCTCATCTGACATAATTTTAAGCCAGTTGTTGAATAAGGACGGTTTGTGCTTCATAAATGAATGTTTTACAGAACTGATGTGCTCATCAGAGCTGTCAGTAGGATAATAACTGGTAGTTCTCTGTTTATGTGAGGGGTAGGCTGCTTTGTGTTGTTCCCAGTAGTGGTGTTGAGTTCTCAACATGACGTGTCCACATCTCTGACCACACTGCTGCTGTGTCAGCAGACCAAAGGCCTGGACAGACCGTGTTCTTCCTCGATGGTTTGTTGAGCGCAGGCAGGTCTGAGCATGCAGTCTTAATGAGATCAGTCAGGTGAGGAGGTGAGCATATATCATTACACTGCCTGGACCCAACTGCATACTGCTTATCAGACCTGCTGCTTAGTGACTCCACAACAACAGGTAGACACATTCCACTCACTAAGCAACTGCAAGTGTGTATGTGCAGCTTAGATATGTGTGTTTATCTGGAACAAATGGTTTTGCATTATTGATTTAAAGCTATAATCTCCACTTATCTGTATTCTGGGGTATCCCCAGGAATTCCTTCTGATTAAAGCATATTTTATCTTTAAATACATTGTCTTTTTAAAAACCAAAAACAGAGCTAAAAGTGGATATTGTGCTACTAGTGTCAGCTGTAGAGATCAAAATATCACATTTTGGACCTGGTTTGGGCTTCTTTGTAGCCTGGGAACCAGACGAATCTGTCAAGCTCATGTTTTCTTTTGAGACTTAGTCAGACAATGCTGGGCTAGCGTTTTTGTTGCATAAAATGTCTGGATTCAGGGTTTGGTTTATTTTAAAATGTAGCCTAATTAGGGGCCGGGCAGCCTAAGCTGCCAGGACCCTCTTGTTATCCTGCATGTTCTTCTTTCTTTCTTCTTCTTCTTCTTCTTCTTCTTCCGAGGAAATCCTACTTCCCATGTGCGAAAAATGACCAAACTTTGCACAAAGGTCCAGTCCCATGCCAGACTGCCTCAGCTGCAAAAACAGGCCAATAGTCCTGATGGTGGCGCTACAGCAAGCCTCTAAAGTTCAAAATTTTGAAAATTCACAACAAATCAACCATATGTGCTACAGATTTCACCACAATGTAGCCCCAATACTGAAGAAACTTTTGTACATGTAAACCTATTGCAAATTATGAAGTCCATCACTGTTTTTTTCAAAAACTGTAAAACTTATTAAACCTATCTCCTCCCACAATTTTTGCTCAATTGGCACCAAACTTGCTACAGAGCATCTTCAGACTGTCCTACACAAACAATCCACACAGATTTTTGATTTATCAAAAATTGAGCCTACAGTGCATCAAAATGTTTGACTGTAAACGGTATTATAAACATAAACTTGCAAATTCTTGCTAAATACATTTTCAATGTTCATGAAAAAAAATGACAACATTTTGGAGTCATGGTAGATGATGTTTGGAAAATATCAGAATTTTATCTCAAAAACTGAATTTTTTACAGCATTTTGAATTTCACTCTCATGCCAACAATTGGAGTCAATGCAAAAATGTCATTTTTAAACATCAGTTTTTCACTTTTGGAGCCAATAAATCATTGTTAAAAACTAATGACCAACATCTCCATGCTGTCTAGATGCAATTTGTGTATTCTGGGATTTTTGTCTCAATAACTGAATTTTTGACAGCCATTTGAAATCTGCCTTTACATGCTAACAGCTGCTGTCTTGCACACAGGTGACTGGCTTAGTCAATTTGTGAAGCTACAAGTGGTGTTTCCATTTGCCAATTAGCTCAGTGAGATAGAGGATGGTTCTTGGTGTTGAAGGTTGTGAGTTCAAGCCTCAGCTTGTACAACATTTCCATATGAGAAATCTACCCAAACTTTTCACAAAGGTCCAGTCCCATGCCAGATGTCCTCAACTGGAAACACAAGACAATAGTCCTGATGGTGGCGCTACAGCAAACCTCTAAATTTCAAAACTTTGAAAATTCACAACAAATCAACCATATGTGCTACAGCTTTGGAACTTTCACTTTGAAATGTGCTTTTCCATGGCATGGATGGCTGCTGCCTGGCACCCTGATGCTTGGCTTGGTCAATTTGTGAAGCCACACATGAACTGTCACTTGCCAATTAGCTCAGTGAGATAAAAGACGCACCTCAGTCTCAGAAGTCGTGAGTTCGAGCCTCAGCTAAGGCAGGATGGACTTTCAAATGTGAAAGTCCTATGTTCAGGTATCATGCTATGTGGATTAGAGACTACTAAGGTTAAAATACACTTTACACAAACAACACTTTTCCCTGTTATCCCTTGGCTAAAATTGCCCGGCCCCGACCATTGCTGCGCAGCAGCTGTAATTTGTTATGAAATTCCTCCCTTTTGATTTGTTTCTTATTTTTAAATAAATTGCTCAGTTTTTAAAGCGATATTCTACCCCAGAATGATAATCCATTCAATATGTACTCACCCCTATGCCGATGTGAGGATGGGTGAAGATCTTCAGTTCACAAAACAGTCCTGGAGTTTCAGCAGAAAACAGGGTAGCAGCCACTGGCAGTGAATGGTGACCATGTATAAAATGTTAAAAAAAGAATACAAAACAAACACAAAATGTCTCCATCCTGCTCGTGTGGTGTAATCCAAGTGTCCACGAGCTGTGACATTAAAATTTAACCACAAAAGACGCCATTTACACCATGTTTTTAGCCGAAATGTCAACTGTAGCCTCCTAGGTACCATGTAAACATGGTGTCGTATATCTTGCGATATTTTCACACGTACATCCATTAAGAGATATATGAAGTCCCCTGATACATCGACGCCATGTTTACATGCTATCTTCACCCATCCTCACATCGGCATAGGGGTGAGTACATATTGAGTGGATTATCATTCTGGGGTGGAATATTGCTTTAAAATACCAAAAATTTGGCAAACAAAACAAGACAATCTAAATTTCCCAAAACTGCAAGTGACAAATTTCTGTTTTTGTCTGACCAGGAAATTAATAATATAAAACAGAAAAGTGGCAAATCCTCAGATTTGAGCAGCTGGAACCACAGAATGTGTTTCATGATAAAGTACTTGAATAATTAATGGTTTATCAGAATCAGCGACATTTAATTTTACGATGACTGACTTATTGTTTGTGTACTAACAGCACTGGGTCTCTTGCTTGGGTTTCAGTCTAAAATATGCCAGGAGGGTTGACTCGAGTTGGTCCTGAAGACACCTGGTATAGGTTTCAATTTTTGACTTGTGCAGAACTTTAGTCTGATGTGAGATAAATGATATACTGTATATCCGATGTTTTCAACCTGTTCTGCTGCCACCAAGTGGTCAAAAAATGAAATAATGCAGCTTTAAGGCAGTAGAATTTCATAATTATAGCATAATTCTTTACTGTGTCATTCCAGTGCTCCTGTGTGCTTTGACTCAGCTCGATGATGTTTGTCGTTGAGAGAACACTGGACAAAGAACTCTGGCACAACCTCACAACTCCTTTAAGGTGCACAAATGAAACCGAAAGAATCACATGATAAATAAAGTTTCAATGATAAAAAACATCACATTTGAACCTCTCATAGAATAGAAAGCTGTGTTTAATAACACTGAATTTTACTAAATTGTTCTGTTCCTCCAGTTGACAGGACCTTCCTACATTCCCTTTGTCCAATGGACACCAGAGGACGCAGCCAGCGATGGAAGATGCATCTGCCAGAGTTCAAACACAGCAGGAGGTTCCAGAGTCCAACGACAAAACACAGTGAGACAGAAAGAGAAAGAGACAGAGGGGGGCAACACAAAAGTGTTACTATGGCACCCACCTCCAGGTACCTGACAGACAGACATTATGTGATGAGGAAGCCTCTGTTCTCTGCAGAACAACATACATCCATCTTAAAGAAGACACATCCGCAGAGGAACACTGACAAGGTGAGGAGTGAATATTTCTTTATTGCTGCTGTAGAATTGTTTCTCTTTCTGGAGTTAATGATCCTGCATGTTTTGAACTCTAGTAAATACTGTTTTAGACATGCATCTTATATATTATGTATTATGTAAATGTGATGGCAATTTTGTCATGTATAAATCTTCCCTGGAGTCACATTTCTTTAAAAGTCACAGCAGCAATCTGACTAAATCCGATCTACTAATATTTCCATACCACTTTGAACACTGATGTGGCATTATTACAAGCCAAGGGCTTTGTAATAATGCTTGGAGTAAACAAAAGCGTCTCAGCTGTTCCTCTAATGTGCTCTGAAGCGCTCCCAGCTTTTTTACAAGAGCACCTGGCTTGAAAAACTGACCATGGACCCTTAATGTGGAACTCAGCGCTGTCCTCCGGCAGGGGACAGTATAAATCTGAATGCCTAAAAAGCTTTACTCTAACAGGCAGTTGAAGCCAGCAATGTTACATGATCCATTTTTAATTCTGTCAGTTTTGTGCCTTGTAGGAGAAGTTTGGTGTCAGCAGAGGAGAAGAGACTCAGACACACACTGACATGGACTTCTTGACCAGAGCGAGAGCCGAGCTGACCCCAGAGAGCTTCAACCACTCTCACAGCGACATCTCCTCTCCCTCTGCCTCTAGAGACGACCTCGGCTCACCCTTGGGTGTCTCAGAGCTCAGGTCCAGGTCCAGGTGCCACGAAGAACCCACGTTTGGATCACCTTTCCTTGGCAGCAGATCAGCTCAGCGGAGCCTCTCCAGCTCCATCCTGGAGGTCCAGAGACTAAACCCTCCTCTGAGGCCGCAGCTAACCTCCACTGTCCTGAATCCCACCTACACCCCTCGGTCAGGGTCCTCCAGGCCAGGCAAGACTCAGGACAGACTTGAGGGGAGGGAGAGGGGAGAGACTAAACTATTCTCTTCTGGAGGACACTCAAAAGGACAGCCAATGTCTCCCTATCAGAAGAACTACTGGGCCTGCGCCATCCCTGATACTTTGCCTCCATCACCAGACAGGCGTTCTGCAGGCTGGGACCCAAACAGGGAGTACCAGGCCCTGCTGGACTACACTTACCCTCTGAGACCAGGACAGGTAGTCACTGAGTGGGGCAGCTCCAAGCTCCAGGGAGACTCTCTCTTCCAATCAGATCAAAATCTGCAGGACTCAGGGATTGAACTGGACCACCTCTGTAGCTCCACCAGCCTGTCCGGGTTGGAGTTTTCTGTAAGCCGGACAGAGCAGAGCAGAGACAGAAGCACCCTCAATTTGGGTCATAGGTCATCTGATCTGCAGGCGTCCACCAGATCCTCAGATGATCTGCCCTCCAGCACCCTGCTGTCCTTAACAGACCCTGTGGGTTTGTCCTTGGACAGTCTGGACAGCAGTAAGAACAGAGATGGAATGAGTGGTCACCATGGTCACCATCATCAGCACCGTGCTCTGTCCTCCTCCACCTCCACCTCTGTTATTTGCTCCACCAGTGTCCTCCCACGGTCCAGGTGTCTATGTGGGGAGCTGGATGACGAGTTCCGGCCTCTTCCAGACCAGCTGGAGGAGCTGCAGCTGCTGTCCAGACAGGTCAGTGCTGTGGACACTTGTGGACTCTTACTCAGGGGACCACAACTTCACTACAAATCACTCACACTTTTCATTATTTCCCGTCAAAAAGTAAAGTGCATTTCAGGTTGTTTGTTTGTTTGTAATAGCTTGGATAAATCTGTGACATATAATTTGTCTTAGAAGATTAGAAGAAGTTTGTTCAGGGCTGTGTAAACTGCTGGACAGTGACCTCTGATAGTAGACAACACTACAGCTTTCTGATGCCTTAGAACCTAAATTCGGGGATGGAAGTAACAAGTAACATTTACTCTAGTTTCTGTAACAAAGTCATTTTTGCATGCTTGTACTAAAATCACTCATTAATCAATTATAGTGGGACAGAGAGGCTGTAAGGACTGGTTACAGTGGGACACAGAGGACTGGTTATTGTGGGACACAGAGGCTGAGAGGACTGGTTAGAGTGGGACACAGTTGTAAAGAGGACTGGTTATTGTGGGACAAAGAGGTTGAGAGGACTTGTTACAGTGGGACTGACAGGCTGAGAGGACTGGTCACAGTGGGACAGAGAAGCTGAGAGGGCTTGTTACTGTGGGACATAGAGGCTGAGAGGACTGGTTAGCTTTAAAAATTCTCTATTGCCATTACTCCATTATACATGTGCATAGTGTGTAAACAGAACAAACAGCATCTCCATCAAACATCCATCGGAGACACATGGTGTTCTTTAAAAAGAGAAATGTTTGTGACTGACTGTCAAATTAAATAAAGAAAGCACAATTCAGTAGTACTTTGACAATATTTGTTGTCAGTTTTTACATTGAACTGGAGGGATTATAAGTAAGTAAAATAAGGGCTGTTTTTTAAAAACTAAATATTTAACAGAGAACTTTTAAAAAATTTGCATCACAATTAGCAAATAAAAGTGCTTAATTTTAGGAAATAAATTAATAAAACAAAATGTGCAGTTTCAGTTTCCACTTTTCTTCTTTTCTGTTAACTCCATGTCACATCTTAATGGTGGAATTTGCAACAGTGTTTAAATGCACCATGCCACGTTGGCCCCTCATCCTCGGCTCAACAAATTAGAGAGAGGGTGAGAGACATAGATTGTAAATTAAGATAGCGAGCAGCAGTAGTGACAACAAAGCAGTGACTCAGAGAAATAAAATGTTATTTTCTGGTTGTTTCACAGTGGTTGCGTTCTAAAGTACAAATAAACACACCCACACCTCTGTACATCACCTGATTTCATGTGAATCCAGCTGAAACAACCCTCAGTTTGTCTGCCGTGTGTGTGTGTGTGTGTGTGTGTGTGTGTGTGTGTGTGTGAAACTTTCTGAGGCTCTGAACAGAGGAAAGAGGTGGAGACAGCAATCTAGTTCCAACCTCAAAAACCATGGGCTGTTATTGGCTGAGGGCTACACACCTCTGCCAGACAGGCTGAAGCCCTGAAACATCACACACACAGCAGAAAATGAGGAAACATGAGGACTGCAGGGTCTGTGCAGATACAGACACCACCACTCACCTCTAGTGATGATTTAGAAGAATTATCTGGACATTGTTTGTTCAATGTGAAAAGTGACAATAAAATATATAACATCTGGGTCATCTGGACTCCTCATCAGCTCTTCAAACAGAGGATCACTTCAGTGAAAGTTTAACATGATGATGGAGGGACAGATGGACGCAGTGGACTGGTGTTATTCAGCTTTAATGTTCACTAGTTTCTGTGGTCCTTTAGCCAAAGACTAAAGGTTTGTGCTCCCTGTGTGCAGGTGAGGGAGGTTACGGCCCAGCTGAGCCGGCCTGTCACAGCCAGCTGGGAGTCTCTGGGCCCCGGCACCACCTCCATCCTGTCCTCCATCACCCTGCCTGAGAGACAGGAAACTGAGGATAAGGAGGAAGAGACTGAAGACAAAGTGCCAGAGACAGGAGGAGAGGAGACGAGTGCTGCTCAGATGGGTATTTATCCTACAAATATTTATTGAACGTTCATATTTGTATCTGTGTGCTTGTGACTGAACAAATTTCCTCACTTCCTCTTTAGTGGTTTTTCTATGCAGATAGTTCTGGTTTTCATTTGTTCAGGTCTGGAGAAATTTCTGCCTCCACCCCAACACAGTGGAGGTGAATTGAATTTAGTTTGTGGTGAAGAAATTCTAAAATCTATCCCCTCTCCATCCGCAGCCGATCACAGGGACTCTGCAGCAGTGAGGAGGAGTTGTGGAGCCTGGGTGGAGCCCGTTGGAGGGGGACTGAGCCGGTCCAGCCTCAGGGAGGTGGAGGCTCTGGTGGAGCAGCTGCGTGGCCTCAGCCTGCCCGGCAGCCAGAGGAGCAGTCAGGAGAACACAGAGTACAGAGACTCCCTGATGCAGCACATCCAGGTAGAGACACAAAACAAAGTGTCACACAGTGTTCTGACTGACCTGCAGGTTCTATCTTCAGTGAATACATTACCATCATATAACAAAAGCAGTCATGAATGTTGTGTGTGTGCAGGTGTTCTGTTCACACCTGGAGCAGCTCATCCAGCGGCTGTACGCAGTATCAGAGAAGATGGAGCTGCTGGCAGCACCTTCTGTGGATATTGACAGTGTGAAGTCGTCTCTGGCTGAGTATCAGGTGAGGGCTGAGTCTCACTGTCCCATAATACTGCAGAATACTGTATCTGCTGGGTTTTAAGGCCAAAACACACTAAAGGCATCTGACACTCGCGTTTTGAAGTACACCCATTGTTCTAGATGACAGAATATGCGCTGAAAGCATCTTGACGTGTGTCAAACCACCTGGTTGCGTGCACTCAGGTTTAGTTCTTTAGTCCACAAAACACTGCTGGAGTTTTGCAGGAAACCAGTGTTGCAGAATCTCCCAGACAATTTAAGTGAATGGTGAAAAGTTTCATACAGAAAAAAACAACAGAATGAAAACATAAAATGCCTCCATTCTGCTCGTCTGGTGTAATCCAAGTCTCCTAAAGCCCTGACATGTCAAGCTGACTCGAAAGACGTCATTTCCACCATGTTTTTAGTCTGAATCTTCACTGTAGATCTTTAACTTGGAGCCACGTTCACATGCACACTGTCTGAACTGTGTGTGTGTGTGGTGTGACGGTGGGAGCATGCAAGTGAACAGCATGTCAGGGCTTTAGGAAACTTGGATTACACCAGACAAGCAGTATGGAGGAATTTTCTGTTTGTTTTTTGTTTGTTTGTTTGTTTTGGTTGTTTTGTGGACTAACAAAACTAAACCTGACCTTCAATCAGCATAAGGGTGAGTAGATAATGACTGAATTTTCATTTTTGGGTGAACTATCCCTTTAACATGCCCAGTACCTGTGGTTGTATGTTCAAGGAAAAACCCAATAAATATTAAAATAAAAAAAAAATAAAAAAACAGTTATTGTACTATTGTACTTGTAACATCACTCAGCAGGGAAAACAATGTGTGTCCATAACTACTGTGAATTAAACACAACCAGTGCATAAACAGGATCCTGTGCTGAACACAAACCTCTTACCACAGCAACCCAACTCCACTTTTTAACCTCAGAAACTCTTTACTCACTTACTAGTCTTTACTCACTTGTTGCATGTTGTGTCCTGATGACAGTCTAATGTGAAGTCTTGTTTTGTTGTCAGAGTTTTCAGAGAGAAGTGAGCAGCCACCAGCCTCTGACGTCCTGTGTTCTTCACACCGGACAGCTCCTCCTCAGCTGCATCAACACCACCTCTCCATGTCAGTGTCTAACCTGCACTATGAAATAAAAACTTCCATATTCAGCTCATCATTCTCCCACTAAAGTCTTTATTCATCCTCTCTCCTCCTCTCCAGTTCTAAGAGACACCCTGCTGCTGATAGAGAGGCAGTCTGGAGCTCTGGAGACCCACTCAGAACACTTCTTCTCCTCCATCCTGTCCGCTATGGACAGCCTGACCGAGCCCGGTCCAGCCCCGCAGAGCAGAGAGGAGGACCCCGGCCCTGTGGAGCTCCAGGGGTCCACTTTGTAAACAGACTGCAGGACAAGCATCTGATTTATTTCACTTATTTATTTTTATTTCTATGTTTTCTTACTTCCTTCCAGAAATTCTGTGTTTTAATACACTTTTCAAAAAAAGCACAACTTACTTTTTTAAACATCTTTGCATAATATGTATCTGTTAATGAAAAGATTTTACAAATAAGTTTCATGAAGAAAACATTCAGGACCAGTTTAGTGTCTAAACTGAACTGATAACATTGAATAATACACTGTAAAAAAAAAGACAGTTGAGACAACTCAAAGTTTCATGGCAGTGTACTGTAATGTAGATTTTTTAGTTTTGAGCCCAACTCAAAAACTTCAATTTTAAAATAGATTTTAAAAAGTTTTGCTGACCTCCAATCTTTAGTTGAGATAATTTACTTTTCTTCTTTAGATAAACTTGAATCTTTGAGTTTTGAGTTTTAGAATAGTAGTATTTCAAAAATTGTTCACAGTGAGCTGTGAAGCTGATTTGTCATTATTTTTGTGCCTGAAAATGAAATGGTTTTAATTGAAAATATAACATTTTTAACCATAATTCACTTTCACTTTAATGAATTTACTCAGTATTCTTTTAAATACATTTTTGGCGGTTTCTAAAACTTAAAGATTTTAAGTGTATCGAAAGAAGAAAGGTAAATTATCTCAACAAAACATTAGTAGCTGGTAAAACTTTTTCAAAACTGCAGAATTTCAGCTGGGCTCAAAACTCAAATATCTCTTGCAGTGCGTCGCCTAAAAAATTTTGAATTTCAACTTTTACATTTTTTACAGTGTATGGGACCTCAGAGTGCTTCTAACCTGAAGGATCACATGAATGTTCAAGTGTAAATTAAACACTTTAGCCTTTTTAAAAATGTATAATTACTGCAGTGGCACAGTCCTGTGATGTCAGACAGTCGAGTCAGTGCTTGAGGACATGACCAGCTCATTTCAACACATCAGGTTTACATCTGTTTCTCTGAGCAGCTAAATGGAGGTGCACAGTCACAGTCTTACCCAACATGCATTGTGTTGTCCTGTACTGTGGGGTGTGGATACTTGCACTATGATTCTGGATTTTATCACAGGGATCAATAACTTTTCAACTTATCAGCTGGTTTAACAAAGTAATCATGTGAAGAGGACATTTGGTCACTGTCCACATGTCAAACACAACACACACAGCCTTAACACACACTTTTGATCTGTTCTCATGAGCTGTGTTTCCATCTGATTGTCAAGCAAATTTGAGAACTTTTGAAATGTAACAAATGAGAAAAGATTAACTAGACACACCTCAGTTAGGGTTGGGCGACACCACAAAGTTTGGTATATTATTTTGATTTCAGTTCCATTAAAATTAAAGAATCTAGTTACTTTTAATATGTGTCAATGGGGTGAATACATTATTTTAATGTCTGAATATATATTTAACTGGCCTGCTAAACTACCAGCTATTGATGGGCAATGGCAGTTTAAAAATGTGACATTGATCAATGCTTAAGATCTGACTTGACTAATATATTCATTTAACTACTATCTACCTGGATAATCTTAAACATAATCACTATGTGTTAGATTAAAGTGGTCAGGGTGTGCACCATGGCAAGGAAGTTTTGAATATCTGTACTAGAATCCCTGAAACATCAGCTGTTGTCCCCATCAGACATGTGCTTTGGTCCTGGCTGCGATGAACAGAGTAGGAAAAGTAGAAATCAGAAACAAAAGCAGCCAATCAGCCTCAATGAGGAAGAGGTTGAAACAAAAGCAGTTGCCTTGGCCATGTGCAAGAGAAAAACAGAGAAAAACAGAGAGAGCTCTTCAGGAATTTCTGCAGTTGGACAAGTTGGGACAGTTGACGATGATGTGAAAACACGGCTGTGTTGAGCCCTGAAAAAATGTAGAAAACAGATTATTTAAATTGAATTTGTGGTGCGTTGAACACTCGCATGGCACTGCACAACCATTTTAATACAGCCAGGTGTATACACACGTAGCTGCTGATTGGGTAACACCTCTGACACACCCACCAAACAAAACAAAAACATACCTTAAATCCATTTCATACTGTTTCAAGGAAAATATCATTCAACCTGGAAACCATAGGAATCATTTTCAGACTGAACGTGCCCCAGCTGTTTTTTCTAACAGAAGCTGGGCCTCAAATTAGTGTAAAAACTTAAACAAAACAAAATGAAAGTAAGCTTTTTTAATTCTTTTTATTTTACCGATTCCATCCCTTTCCTAATGTGATGCTTCAAAATGTGCATAAAAATACACTGATGGAAACACAGCTACTGATGTCACTCGTTTGTTCTAATGTTAACTATGTCAACCCATCAGTTCACCCAGATGACACAAAATACATTTTCTCTCTCAAATCCTTTTGGTTTTGCAGATACCTGTCTGAGATCTCTGCCTCCATCATGGTACAGTTGCACTGTCACTGTCACTACTTATAATTCAGACTGCTATCTTCCTGATAAAAACTGTAGTCCTGTAGACAAAACAAATAGAACATGGACATGACTGGATCCTCTTTAGTTTTTTGTCATTTGGGTGAACCTATCTATCCTCTATAAAGGCCTTTATAAACCCAAAAAACTCAAATTTTCACCACACTGTTATTCAATCAAAGTCACTGAATAAACACATTGTGTACAATCATACCTGTGTTTGTGCGTCATTTGGTGTGCATGTTTAAGGGAAACTGGAGAGGCTGCTTCACTGACAGGTGGATCAGGTCAGACAACTTCATGAGATCACAGACCTCAGTGTAGAGTCCATTTTGGATTAATGGGAAGTCCTGATGGAAGTCCTGATGGAAATCAGCTGCTGGTGTTTCCAGATGGAGTCTTGATGTTGGTGGGATGGAGAATGTGACAATGACAGTGACATCTAGTGGCCACAGTCATCAAAACAACTTCATCAGTGACTTCATACTTAAAAGATAATTACTGCCTGACTTGTTGAAAGAGGACAGTGAGCAGCCCTGGATGTCTCTTCAAAATGCAACTTGTTGAACACCTCTCAGGACACCAGGACTCTGAAACCGTATAGCCTGTTCTCTGACCTCACTCATCACACAAAATGAATATCAGATCATAAATGTGGATATGTACATTTGTGTATTTATATTGATATTTTCAGCATCTTTTTTTTTCTTTAGCTATGGAGATATAGGGAGGGTTAGGTTGGTTGGTTAGGTGCCATCTGTGGCACCCAGAGTCCCTGAACACCACCAAAACATCAGTATACTGCTCATCCTCGCCTGGTGGAGGTCAAACAGGCAGCAACATGATCATATACAGATCCACAATGTTAGTTGTCTGCATGGGGTTTATTTAAGGTAGGAAATTTTCTGAGAATAAGCAAATATTTTTAGTTGATAAATGCAAAATGAAGTGTCACTATTTAACAGACATCACACACACAAAGGCGACACACAAGGAAAACTGTCCCTAAAAAATATAAACTGATGAAACTGATGAAAAACTAGCTAGTCGGCAGTGAAAACTCGAAAGGTCATGGGAGATTTTATTTGTGTCCCTAAATAAATATGAAGTAAATTCTGCCAATTTAAGATTTATATCTGCTGTTTATAAAACATTTAAAATGAGTATATTTTTACTGATGAGAAGACAAAAATGAGAGCCTGTTAGTTCTGCTGAAGTGCACTTCTTTAGTCTCATTTAAGAAGTCGGTTAAAATGTCCTATATATTATTTGTTTTCAATAACATGCCTTGAGATCTGGGCTGCAAATGATGATTATTTTCATTGCAGATTATTGAGTTGATTATTTTCTCGATTAATCGATTAGTTGTTTGGTCTATAAAATGTCAGAAAAAGATGAAAAATGTTTCCCAAAGCCCAAGATGATGTCTTCATATGTCTTTTTTTTCCCCCCATAACCCAAAGATATTCAGTTTACTGTCAGAGAGAAGTAAAGAAACCAGAAAATATTCACATTTAAGATGCCAGGAAACTGAGAAATATGACTTTTTTTTCTTAAAACAAATGACTCAAACGGATTAATCAATTATCAAAATAGGTGGGATATAATAATCAGTTCATATGTTGATGAATTGTTGCAGATCTTGTTGAGATAATGTTCGGTGATGTGGCAGTAAAAATGGTCAGGAATGTTCATTTGTGCACAGATTAAGTCTGCTGTGAACTGGGCTACAGTGGTTTGTCACTTTTAAAAAAGTGGGTCCCCAGAAAAAAAGTTTGTTAAACACTGATGCAACTGATCATAAATGTCACATGATAATTTACTAATCGTCTCTGTCACTGTGTTTGCCATTAGAAAACATTATTGAACAATATTGAGATATATTGTTGAACAAATTATTTTCTGGACATTGAAAATCAGTCAACTGCAACAGGGAATCCCTCAGAAATACACACCTTTTTAAATAGAATAGTTTATTTTATTTTATTTTATTTTTATTTTATTATTCAATTGAAGGGTCGTTTAAATGTGTATGTAACAACTAGAAAAAGAATTAACTAATTTTGTGAGCCGGATTATATTATAAAATTTGACATCATGTTTCCAGAGCCATGGGTACACAGGGCCTTCATGTGACTAGAGCCCAGAATATAATATAAGTAAATAAATAGCGGTGTATGTGGGAGGGGCCCATACAGGATGCAAATGTACAGTCTGGGTCCAGAACTTTGCTACGCCCCGGGGTGCTGGCAGTGGTCACTTTCAGCAAAGGAAAGTCAGAAATTCACAAATCTAGGGAAAAAATAGAGATTATACTTGTTAGTTGGTTTTGGTTTTCTATTTTATTTCATTTCCCAACAGGAAAACATTTCTTTTCTTTTTTTAAATTGAATTACAAGTAAAAGACTCACGCCGAAATGAAACAATCATTAAAAAAGTTTAAAATGAAGACATTTTAAAAGACATAAAGACTTTAAAAAAAAAAAAAAAATCTAAACTCCCATTCCTTTTGTTGAATGGAATGAATGATGATCGGATGATTCACGGGATCGTACAGGTGCTGACATGAACTACCAGTTTGATCATTCACACCTGTGATGACACAGCCGTGAGTCATAACACGCACATGAAGCCAGGAGAGAACTTTCTGGATTAATGCGAGACTTGTAAACCAAAGTGTACAGTACAACAGGATGATGAAGTAACCTGCTGAGGACTGATGTGTCAAGCCAGTGAGGTCTAAGGAAGCGGCCGGAAATAATAATAATAATGTCTTTGTAAATAAAAGCCTCTCCGTTGGGCCCAAGCTAATTGTGTAAAACTCACGTCAGTGAGGATTATGTTTAAGTTTTTTTCCCCTTTATTTCTTATAAAGAACGTGTACAAAATGGAGCACAAGAAAGCAAATAGAATATTAAATATATCACAGAAAAGAAAAAATAAAATACATTTTAATTCTATGGAAGATAAATTAAAAAAAATAAAATAGAAGATAAAGACCTAAATAATTAAATAATATCTATCATACCCGTGAATTTACATTGATGGAATAAGAAGAACAAGATTAATCATGTACACCTTGCAAGTGTCCTTCTGTGCACCATCTTGTAAGAGACCAAATAACACACTTGTCCAAAACAAGACAAAGAAAATCTTCATCAATATTTTCTGCAAAGAAAGCACACAGGCTTTGCCAGAAATTCTTCAAAATACAGCTATGCCAAAACAAATGCACAACAGATCCTGTACATCAATAACAGAGACTACAATTCATATCAATGTCTCTCTTAACTTAATTTAATTTAATGTTTATCGTATTGTATTTTGAGTTTGTTTTATTTTATTTTGAAGTTTGTCCGGAAGATGTACATTGTGTGTAGTTTGACCTGACACATAGACGGGCTACAAACCGACTGCTCTTTGCCACGTTTCACTAAATGACGTAATCTCTCGCAGGGCTTGACAGTTCGCCGCTGCGGTAACTGAGACACACTGAGCGACAGAGAGAGAAAGGAGCCGGTTAGCCTGACATTTACTTACATCCCCTGTCTGTTTACCTCAGGCTTTACACACAGTGACTTCACAGACTGTCTTACGAGACAAGGCATCCGTAAAGCCAAGCCACGCATTTAGTGTTACTCCTGACGTGGCTAACCAGCTGGCTAATGTTAGCTGTTTCCTGGTTGGAGTTGCAGCCATTTTGGATTTTGGAGAAACAACCAGCCGGCCGTGGTTCTGGGAGCAGTGTGAGCTAGCCACCGCTCCCGTTTTCACAATCAGACAGCGCTTTTTATCTTAAGACAGAGACAAAAAGAGAGACGTTTCACACGAGAGGACACACTGTACGACGAGTCAACAATGAATCCTGAATAGTAAGTATCATACTGTTTGTCCAGCTAGCTAAGGTTAGCCAGGTGCTAACGCCGTTGGCAAACAACTTCATATTAGCAGTTGAGCTAAGTTAGCGGCTAACATCAGCTGACATTAGCCTTAATGTCCACCTGTGAACATTTTCCATGGATATCTGTGGATGCTGGAGGTAAACACTCATCGGTCGATGGATATTTTTGACAAAGAACAAAGCATGTCTTATTAACACCGTCAAGCAGCTGTTGGGCCAGCGGTAAGAACGTTAGCAATTCTGACTCTGGTTTCGGTTCGCTTGGTCTTGTTTAGATGGGAACTCTGGATGTTTGGAACTCTCGCGAGATTTGTACTCATCGTTTTTAATGGTTCATGTTGTCTAAACGAATTATATTTTATAAAGTGACAACAATGTGCTTAAAATATGGGTCAGTTTAGGGACAAAAAAAATACTTGGTTAGAGGTTGGAAAGGACTCTAGTTTGGGTTAAAATGATCACTCTCGCGAGAGCTTTTGTTGGTCTGGGGTTCCCATCTGTATACCACCGGTTCGCAGCTTTTCATGCTCAAATGTAAATACAGGACAAAGGTGGCTTGTTGTTTTTGACTGTAACACGAGCCTCTCTGTCTTTGTGCTCTACGTGTGTTTTTATTTAGTTAACTTATACTATTACCAGCTATATCAGAGAGAATGAATGAATTGTGTCCATACAACGAATGTGAACCCAGTTGGTGAATACTAATGACTATGACTCGACAGCAGTGGCTCCTGTTGTTAGATGTTTGTTTTAAGCTTTTACCCTGTTGCCGGTGTATATACTGAATTCTGTGTTAGTGGAACAGGCTGTTTAACTAAAGCAGCATCGTCCGTTGTTTACGTCCATGTACACGGTTTTACCTGGTGTTGAGCATGACTCAGTTTCCAGTCATATGGTGTAGTAGTGCTGAAGCAGCCCCTCCACAGCCTCTCAGTCATGTGTAGGTCACATGCCATAGGACAAGTCATCGATTTCAACACAGCAGCGTTGAGCAATCAGTCACTTCAGCTTTCTCTCTGTCTGTCTTCCTGTTTTCCATTCATAAATATTCACATGGGTGGACTGTAGAATTGTTCTGAGTGGTTAATCCTTGTCTGGCAAGCTGTTAAACACTACTGCTCTTAATCTAAAAGAAATAAAGGTGTACACAAAGTTCGATGTTCCGTATGTGCCTTGGTTTTAGCGTAATGTTTTAGGACATTTTTGGAGGAGAAAAAATTAAAAATGGACTTTTATCTAAAAATGTAAACATTTAACAGGGGCTCATCGACCATAATTCTTACTGTAACAGTTAACAGACACTCAGAAACTGTCATATTGTCAATAATAAATAAGATAAATAACAAATGTCAGCAATCCTTCACCACTGACCTGTTAATAATTCCTGAACCACTTGTGCTCTTTTAATCAGAGCAGCACAACAGACTGACCAACATACACAGAAGGCTGCCTGAACACTGTGGGGAGAAGAACTTGTATTCCACTTGTTTTTTGTTGCGTTCTGCTAATCAACACATTGAGGTGATGCCATTGTGCATTAGGGCTGCAAGTAATGATTATTTTCATTATCATTTAATTCGTTGGTCACTTTATTGATTAATCAATTAGTTGTTTGGACCATAAAATGTCAGAAAAATTATGATCACTGTTTCCTAAAGCCCAAGGCGAGGTCCTCCAAACTCTTCTTTTGTCCACAACCCAAAGATATTCAGTTTAATGTCAGACAGGAGTAAAGAAACAAGAAAATATTCACATTTTAGAGGCTGTGCATTAAGAGTACATTTTTTTTATGAAAAAACAAATACTAAAAATGATTAATTGATTATCAAAATAGTGATTAATTTAATAGTCTGTTAATCGATTAATCATTGCAGGATGTTTTTGAGTTGTTTCCACTGACAAACCCGAATTCAGCTGGACAATATCAGCACACAGTTTGATGATCTTTGTCCATTTTCACTGTAACTAACCGGGAACAACAACAATACGTTACTAACCAGGCTGAGCTAGTTAGCATGCTACAGCTGATACACAACAACTGGTGTACTGCCAAAACCTTCTGAGTAAAACTAACGCTCTAGAATTTCTGTTCCACGTGTGTGAGTAGTAGATGTAAATAACCTGTTGTGACAGTTTGGAACACAAGGTGTACCAATCCGAACAAAATGTTTCAGGACAGATACACATACTGTTACACCCCTACTAAAAATGTATTGTCCTTTTTATCTTAACGTCACTCTAAATAGTGCTGCATGATCCCCGTTCCTCTGTGCTGACTGCTTAATCTTGTGTTAATAATTCACCTCTTTGGTATAGACCAGATACTCTTAGGCAAGGTCCAAGACCTTAGTCTATAAAAGTCAGTGTCAAAATGAAGAGGAGCCATCTTTACTTCACATTATGGTTTAGAGTATAACTCAGTATGCTAAATACACACTTCTAGTTGAAATGACAAACAAGCAATTGTGGGCCTGAAGGAATTTCTAAATTGCACAGCCTCACTCTTGGCATATTTTGGATTTTTCTGTTCAAGTGAGACGTAGGACGTAGTGATAGAATTTGCAGGTCTGAGGTCAGAGAAACATGTTGCATTGAGGAAGGAGTAAAGTTGACTCTTGGTTTGACACCAGATTTTTTTTCAAACTCTTGGTTTTGGTCAGCTTAGTATTGTTGTCAGAGTTCTGTTGAGCAGTGTGTGCTCAGCCTTGCATAGTAACGGCCATTGTCCACAGTCACAGGCCTAATGAAGAGGGAATGACTGGAATTTATTACAATGAGAAGTATAGGAACTGAGACGGTCCTGGGAGAGAGGATAATATGCCAGGCTCAGCTGATGTGTGAGAATTAGGCTAAGTTGTACATTAGTGCTTTCCCTCTATTGATGCTGGTGGTGATGTTGTATCAGTAGGTTCACTGCCAAGCACCAGTTGCTACTTTTTCTTTGTTGGGATTTATTTGAAACCAGGGCACCAACATCCTACTCAAACCCGGAGGTAGCACATTCTCCTTCACTACAACTCAAAAAGTCCATGTCTCAGGGTTTCACATCTGGAAATCATCACACACAGGAGAGATCTTGAAAGAGAAAGAAAAGTGTAGTATTTGTTATTTTGCCAGGGCACTGGATCTCTGCTTGGGTTTCTTTTTAGGCTTGTGAGGAGCGTGGCACTGCAGAGGCAGGTGGGAAAGTGGGAAAAGGAAGAAACAGAACAAGGTGTACACTAGCAGGTCCTGAACAAACCAAATATTAGAGCGGCAAAGCCATTTGTTTGAAGTTTGTGTGTGTGTGTGTGTGTGTGTGTGTGTGTGTGTGTGTGTGTGTGTGTGTGTGTGTGTGTGTGTTGCGGAGGTGAAGGATTATCATTATATTGCTTAATTTTATATGAGTGTAATTGTAAGTGGTGCAGGATGTAGTTTAGACTTACGTTAGCTGCAGACTGTCTGGACCTGCCTCGTTGCATGATGGTGTTATTAAGGTGGGTCATTGGGCTGGATAATCTTTATGTAATTGTAGAATGCCCTACCCTGAGTGTGCAAGTTGCCATATGCCTCAGCAATGCACTTTGAGAACCCAAACTGAACATCTGTCAGTCACATCCCATTGTAGACTACAAAGACAGACTGCATTATTCTAGGAAGTGAAAACACTTTCACTCTCAATCTTGAGAACTGTGAAGATTAAGCACTGATACTGGAAAGCTTTAAAGCTTGCTTGTCTCATTTTTGCACAAAATGAGACCTCACACCTTTGTGCGCCTGATGTTTAGATAATTGCTGAAAGGTTTTACAGGGTATGAAGTTAACCATGGCCTGTGGCCAGAAAAAGTTACCCTGCGGCCACCAGATATTCCATTTAGGTGGCCCCCTGTAGCCACCAAGTTTTGTCCACATATACTGCAAGCCCTCATCAACATGTTACAGTTCCACAACATCCCGATTCCTTTGCACCTTTTGTATTAGTTTGACGTTCTATGAAAATGTGAACCGTACTGTAGCTACTGATACGTTGAGGTTACTGAGGTCTGGGTTTAAGTAAGCCTACTCACAGTACTAACACAATCCTTATAGAGGAATGAGAAACACAAAAGGCAGACTAAAAAAATTTAGGAGTGAATGGAAGCAGGAATTTAAGTGGCTAGAATACGACACATCTAAGGACGTAATGTACTGCAGTGTGCGCTGCCAGTTTTCTCGACCAGCTGAGAAGTCAAGCTTGTTTTTCATGGGAAACAATGCCTTAAGGAAACACCACATCACAATCGATGGGGAAAAGTCAACAACACAAGTGTCACAGTGAGGGAGTGCTGTGTTATGTTGTGTTAAATAGCCTTTTCTTGATTCTGTTTTAATATACATTTACATTTAGGCCACCAAAATTGTTACATTGTGAGACAGCTGGATTTGCGAGATGATGCGAGAATCCATCTCACCAGGCTTCATGTTACCCATTTGTGTCCACACCAAAAGTGGTGCAGCCAGTCAGCATCCTAGGAGGGATGGCAGCTACAGGCGTGGTTTTAGGTGTGACGTCCACGGAGGCGACTCTCTTGAACAAACAATGGCGGTTCCTGAAGAGGTTAGCGTAAATTCTGTGATAGCATCAGTTATATCAGAACTGGAGAGTATTTCTTCTCTGAAAGAAGAGTAAAGAATGACACTGAGGCTTTCTTGTGCATCTTAGCATCTGTCCCCGGTTTTAGCACAGAACCATTTTGAAACATTCAGAAAACCTCATTCTTTTCTTGTTCTTTCGATGACATGCTCTAATTTTTGAAAGACTAGTCAGGGGTCAAAATCCTCATATTGATAGAAGCATCAACTACAGTAGTGCTTCCTTGCTGTCTTAATAAATGCTTTACATAAGTGTGGTGTTCAGTACTGTTTAGGGATGCAACTAATGAATATTTTCATTATCTATTAATCTGCCAGTTATCTTCACTATTAATTGTTTAATCATTTAATCTATAAAATGAAAAATAAAGAAATAATCAAGAAAAAAATCACTGTTCCCCAGATCGACATCTTCAAATTGCTGCTTTTGTCCAACGAACAGTCTAAACAGTCTAAAAAGACATTTACTGTCATGACTGAAATGATTAATAAATTATCAAAATAGTTGGCATCTAATTTTCTGTCTGTCAACGAATTGATTAATCAACTAATTCTTCTCTCTTTAGTATTCTTAACTCCTGATACTGGTGTGTTCTTGTCCTTGGAAAGTACCAAATTTGAAGCAGGGACTTTTGGAGGGGCTTGAGCTCTGGCCCAGGAACCAAAACCAAAACTAGGTTCCTCTGGTGGTTGAAGTCCAGAAGAGGTTTCTACTCAGTAGAAGGAACCATTGAAGTGTTATATCAGCTCAGAAAACATGAGTCAGACTGAACTCAGAACTGGAGCAGAGACGAAAAAGAGCACTTCTCTACCGCGTTTTCCCTGGTCCTTCCCTGTAACTGGCTTCATACATCCAGTCACATGACCAGCCGGCTTCCTGCACTTTTTCTGAAAATGTGCCTGAGCTCAGCACCATTCTTTGTCCTGAATGTTTCCTTTCCTCGTAAAATGTCGACTCTTCATCCTCTCTGGCAAATGATGTAATGACATTAATGCAGACGAGCATATTTCTATCTGACTGAAACTGACAGTAAATCAAAGAGTGTTTGTGAGTAAAAGGCCCATCACTGATATGAATAAGCAGTGTGAGAACTTGTGTGTTCCCAGGCCTTAACTATGGCAGCCGTTTGTGTCATAAAATAGGTAATCTGTAACTCACTCACTTGGTTAACGATTTCTGAATATCTTCTAACTATTTTTCTAACTCTTCTCTCACAGTGACTATTTATTCAAGCTGCTCCTGATTGGTGACTCTGGTGTTGGAAAGTCTTGCCTTCTTCTCCGATTTGCAGTAAGTTTCCCCAAAATAACACATCCGGTATCTTTATATTAACTCTCTTTACCCCCTCTGCAGGATTCAGTCTTTCAGTATTCTGTGTTTTACTATGCAGTGATTGCATGCAGACTGTTGAAATTATTTAACACAATCCAGATCTGATCAGGATTTTTAGGGTCAATCAGCAGAAACAGTATTGGCTGATACCGATATTTGAAGCCTTCGATTTATCCTTTAGCATGATTTATTTATTTAACTACTCTGTGCATTGCACGACTTGAAAATGATCACAAAATACCTTATTTTGGGACCTGTTGTGCAAGAATATGGTGGAGTTTGCTGATAACAATCTGCCCATGTAGAAATTAATGGGATATTGTTATGATTCATGTCTAATTATTAAAAAATACTGTAGCAAAGAAAGACTGACTAAATGTTCTGCTTCAGCAGAGGACTGAAATGGTGCACCTCTAAATGACACCAACCCACAGCAGAGACTCAGCATAGTTTTTTTGATTACATGATGATTTTGTGTGTCAGAGAGCCTTCTGAGATTTTGTCTACTCACATTTGATGCTTGGCAGGTTCAGACCCTGCAGCTTCACAAATCAAAACCTTCCTCACAAATATGGTGGCTGATGGTTTGGAGCACCCTTGAAAGTCGTAGTTAACAGGTTATAATGCAAGTTAACTTGCCTGTTACTCATTCATTCACAGTGTAACACACTCCAGGATGAAATGTTCACTGTACCGACACTGTGACTAACAACTAGTGCTTAGTAGTAACTGATGATACTGATTGTGTGTGTGTACAGTGAAGCAGGAAGTGAGCAGGATGTGTGAGCCATCTAATTCTCGGCTGTTTCTCTTTGCAGGATGACACATACACAGAAAGTTACATTAGCACTATTGGTGTGGACTTCAAAATACGAACCATAGAACTAGATGGGAAGACCATTAAACTTCAGATTGTAAGTAAACTGCTGCCTCACTTTAGCTTTCAGGTTGTCCTTCATAAAATGTGTTGGTTTTCAACTATTTTTTCTTCTTTGAATGTCTGTACAACTGGAAACATTAAAGATAAACCATTATTCTCATTTTGTCTTGTCAACAAATCACATATAAATCCCCAAACCAACAATGTGTTTGTTCATCTTTTAATGCCTGATATCCCTCTTCTGTTTGTGGCTCTCAGCTCCAAACCCATTGGTTCATATTGAAAATGCAAACCTTTAAAAAGAAACAACAAACTCATAGTTTCTTTTAATAATAATAGAACAAAAAATCTGATATCTATATATTGGCTGATATAATGTAAACCTTCATTTTATTTTTTAATAATTATTAGTGTCACAATTTCAGTATTAAATTGAAATGAGTTTTCAGTGTCGGTAATCAAATTGAAAAGGCAGAATCTGTGATTCTCGCAGTACTTTTTTCTCTCTATCCCTGCCTACTTTCAGCATCCAGTGCGTGACTGAAGAAAAAAACACCACTTCAAACACGACACAGCGTAGATTACCAGCCTACATTACTACTACTGTTATACCACCTGCTATCTTTAAAAGAGTTTAGAAATGTAAATGAAAGTTGTCAGTGCACAAAACCAACAATCTGTTGATCTTTAAAAATTAAGACTCTGATAGTCTAACAATTGCAGAGCTGTCAGTGCTGAAAAAGTTTAAATTGAATTGATTTTTAAATTGAAAGTCAAATTGAAAGGTGGGTTTGGAAAATCATGACACCCCTAATAATTATAAATAACTATTAATTTAAAAAACACAAATAGAACAACTTGAATTCAGAGAAACGATCAATTATTCATAAAATTCTGCATATGTAAACAATATTGGACAACAAATATGCCTAATATCTGTCTGGCTCTACTCAAAAATTTCCTTAACAGTTGGTCACTGTAGTTTTTAACAAACATTACTCAAACAGGAGGAAATGGTGCATTTGTTGGGGCCAAATCAAAATGAACTACAGTGTGTTTGTTTGTGGTAATGAAGGAAGATGTCAGCCAGTTCAGCAGTGTGGCTCATAAATGTGTTTTTAATAGTTTCTGGTCAACAGTGGAGCTCTGTGATACAGAGGAAGAAGATATATCAGGCCTGATACGCACACAGCACTTGTTAGTAGATACATTAAAGATACAACTAGGTAGATTAGTTTATCACTGCACAACACAGGGTTTTTGTGGTGAGATTAAGTTGTAGTTCCCCTTTTTGCTACTCATAAAAAAAAACAAAAAAACATTGAAAATATATGCAGTAGATTGGTTGTTGCTCTGCATAATAGATCAATTGACAAGAAGAAAAATCTAGAATAATCAGCAGCCGTTCCTTTTTTAAAATCAATGTGGATAAGCATGTAAAGAGTGGATAAATTAGACTATGAACAAGTTGTTGTTATCATGACTTGATGGAGGATTTTAACGTTCCAGGAGGCTTTCACACTCAGAAGAATAAAGTTCTGTCAGGGAGCACTGAATACTCAAACTAACTGTCTTTTTCCTTTGACAGTGGGATACGGCGGGTCAGGAGAGGTTTCGTACAATCACATCCAGCTACTACAGAGGTGCTCATGGTATCATTGTAGTGTATGATGTCACAGACCAGGTTCGTATGGAACCACACTATTTCATACCTGTTAGAACACATAGGTTTTATTTATTGACATAGCAGCAGAGATTTTGCCTCAAGCTGACATGTTTATTTGTTTATTAAATGTGGAGTGTGCTATTCTAATCCAGTACACTTTTTAGCAAATTCAGCAAATATGTCCTCGCAGTCCTTTAAATCCCCGTTCTTTGCGTGCACTGGAAAAAAATCTACACAGCCCTGTCTCTGTAAATGGTGAACAAAAAGTGGCTCTGACCGAGCCACACAACACTACACCAGCAGATCAGCGACAGGTCGTGTTTGTGCCTGTGCACAGGACATGGGGAGGGGGAGTGAAAGGAACACTAAATCTTTTGAAGGAGGATTTGTTTGGTTGTCGAGTTCAAATATAAACTTTCTCCAGAATAGTGCACCACACCTTTAATGGTTGAACTTCCTGCCACAATGACAAGTTTGCCAGTTTATGAGCTGAAATTCAGAATGAGCCATTCCTCATTTTGCTGTGGTATCCATGTTCGACGGTGCAGTTAGATTTTTTTTTTAAACAACCCCCAGAGAAGAGGAGTCTACATGATGATTTCAGTCAAAGCTGAGTGTCTGTAAAAGACCAAGTTCTTTACATTTGTGATAAAAAAAAATAGTGTTTAGGGCTGTACTGAATACTTTGAAGCTTTGTTTGGAACCATGGTATTCATTTTTGAATCTTGGTCAAATTGGAAGTAATACAAAAAAGCTATTTGACTCACATGTGCTATCATGTTCTGTTGTTGCTGCACCAGAAATACTGTGACATGTCGGGTTTATATTTGACCATCATCATCATTTGACCAACGTGGACATGTCCACATCTAGGATCATTGGTGTTGTATGCAAATACTGAGTTTACAAGCAGCTGTGATCAGAGTCCATGCTGCAGCCACACATGTATTTTGTATAGAGATACGAGAGAGTAGGCCCTCTCAAAACATGCTGTAAGTTTGCCCAAATGCTAAAACTTCTCTATTGTAGCACTTTCACATGAAAATGGGTCTATAGTGTCTGTGTGTGTGTGTTTATTCCACAGTGTTTTAAATTTTTCTAATTATTGTGTTCTTTGCAATCTTTCAAACTGACTTGCTGTCAAAAAGGTGTGAAAAACCAGTGCACACAGGCGTTAAAAAATACATCCACATTGCATATTGAAAAGTGTGAAGTTTGTCTGTGTTTGATGTCCTGTAGGAGGTTTAGCTCAGTGCTAATGTTTATCTGTGTCCTGTGCCAGGAGTCCTTCAACAATGTCAAACAGTGGCTACAGGAGATTGATCGCTATGCCAGTGAAAATGTCAACAAACTATTGGTTGGGAACAAGTGTGACCTGACGACAAAGAAGGTGGTGGACTACACAACAGCAAAGGTAAGGCACCAGGGTATTTAGTCTTACTCTCAGAAACTGTTGGGTATAAACAGGGTTCCTGCACAGAATGGAAAAGTATGGAATTTTGAAATGGAGGAACTTTTTATAAACGTTCTTGCTTCTAACAGTTATTGCTCAGAATTTCCCCCCTGTTGTCTGTGCTGTATCCTGTCTGCTGGGAGGGAGTCAGTGTCTTTGCATTAGTATGATATGTAGGAGATAACTGAGATGGGCTAAGATGAGTCACCCTTAAAAGCTCACTCTTAAAATGAAAACTTTAGATAGGGCCTGAGTGAGCCTTTTCCAGGACGCCTCAGTATGACCCAGGACAACAGCCAGTTCATATCTATATCACACTATACTATAGACAATGTTTTTTTTTCCATCAATTAATCTGATTGATTAAGATTATTTTCATGATTAATTGTTTAGTCTATAAAATGTCAAAAAATTGTGAAAAATGCTCATCACAATTTCCCATAGCCCAAAGTGATGTCTTCAAATTGCTTTTTCCAACCAACAGTCCAAAACTCAAAGACTCTTCATTTAGTGTCGTAAATGACAAAGAAAGCAGCAAATCCTCACATTTGACATTTTTGCTTTAAAATGACTGAAATGATCAGCTGAGTATTAAATAGTTCACAATTCATTTTATTTTGATCCACTAATTGACTAATCATTGCAGCTCTGACTGTAGTAAAGTGAGGACAAACTTGCTGCAGAGTTTCTGAAATGAATTTGAGTGCTTTCAGCAGCTCAAACAAAATTCCTTTTACCTTTAGTATTCACCTTAAGGCGTCAGTTTCAGATGAACTGGTTTGTACAAGTTGCTGTCCAGGGTTTCTACCTGTTCTGAATGGCCTCACTTGAAAGCAGCGTGAAACGCCTCTTGTCATTCCTTCATTCATCTTCCATCCAGACATTCATGGTGTTAGTCAGTTAACAGATGAAAGGTGAATCAATGAATAAGAAGAGCTTGAGAGAGAAGTCGAAATCCCACCTACTTTCTCATTGTTGTAAGGTGTGTTACTGAAGTCAGTGTTTTGAAGGGTATGGACCAAACTACGTTGGTACTATCAAATACTGATTCACTTTAAATCAGTCTGTGCCAAATTTCAGTATGTGACAGCTCATCTGGGTGACAGAGTGACAGTAAATAGAGAAGGAGAGGAAAACTCACCCCTGCAGCTTGTTCATGTCACAGTGAGTCAGGGTAATGGGGAGCCAAAAGCAGATACAAGTGTGGCTACACTTTTTAAATCTTGCAGCAGACAACATTCACTGCAATATTTGTGAAGTAAAATGCAAATGGTCCAGAAATCTTAAACGTGAGTTTTAATGTGGTGTTTCCAAAGTTTGAAAAGTGCTTGGATTTTAGATAAAGTGCTTGAAATAGTAACTGCATTACCTTCATAATAAATCACAATGCAATTAGCCACAGCTGTAAGGTACTGAATTTTTTTTTTAATTCTTGAAAAGTGCTTGAATTTCACTCCTGAAATTGCTTTGACTGAAAACTGATGAAGGCAAGATCTCTAACCAAAGTAAACACCAGGTCAAACAGATTATATCTAAAAACCTAAGACTGGACAATGTTTGAAAACCTGAAAGCCAGGTCTCCTGCAGCAGCTGCGGCTAACGTTAGCACGCCAGCAGTCAGTACTGAAGTTTAACCATACATGGACAATAAAACTTTAGGTGAGGCATCAACAGCTTCATCCACATCTTCAGGTGATTACTTAGCTGTTTGGATAAGTTTATGTTTGAGATAACTGGGCTTTTTGTCACTGTCATTGTTGGTGTTGGCTTAGCATTAGCTTGTTTACTTGCTTCAACACTGTTGGTGCAAATAAACAGTAGTTGGGGAGAATTATTAGTAGGTATGAAACCAACAGAGTATAGAAGCACTGCTGTACTGACGATGAGAACGTCACAGGAAGGAGATCACACATACTTCCTGTGAGACGCACAACTGTGTTAAATATCCTGGTGAGAGACGGACGGCTGCAGGTTGTAAGGACAGGTTGGGAGGGGAGAGGAACATAGGGAGGGACTTTATTTCATGTGCTGTGTAAAAATGTTGTAAATAAATAATGATGTTGAAATTGAAAAAATGGTGAAAAATGTCGATCAGTGTTGTCCAAAACTCAAGCTGACATCTTCAAATGACTTACACTAATTAGTAGATTATCAGAATAGTTGATTAATTTAATAATCAATTAATCGCTGCAGCCCTAGCGGTGTTTAGTATCTTATTATTTAATGTTATTTTGCTTTGCACTCAAATAAAAAATAAATAACCTCCCAATTGCTAAAAAAGCCGAAATTCCTGCCCTGTGTCCCTTCCCCTCTGTTGTATCCAGGAGTTTGCAGACTCTCTGGGCATCCCCTTTTTGGAAACCAGTGCCAAGAACGCCACCAATGTGGAGCAGGCCTTCATGACCATGGCTGCTGAAATCAAGAAGAGGATGGGCCCCGGGGCCACGGCCGGAGGAGGGGAGAAGCCCAACGTGAAGCTGACCCCTGGCACTACTGTCAAGCCTTCATCAGGAGGATGCTGCTGAGAGAGAAACCACTTCCACTCTGACCCCCCCCCCTCCCCTCCTCCTCCTCCTCCTCCTCTCTCCTCTGCCTCCTCTGCCCTCTTACTCTGCAGGCCTGTCCGCCTGGCCGTCATCCTCCCCCGCCCCCAAACTCCACTGTGTCCCAGCAAAGCCCCACCACGAGCAGACAGGACAGGGAGGACATGATTAACAACATGTCTGTGTGAGAACAAGATGAAGTTGCCTGTATTTGTACTGTACATAATATAGCCGCACTACCAAAAACAAATAAAGCATCCTTCTTGTCATACTGTCCTGTTATTGACGACAAATTCTAAAAATAGGTGATCATTCAGCCTGGCCCCTGACTCCCATAAGCCCCCATCTCAGACCTCTCAGAGACTACTCTTTTATTTGGCCCTCTGAATGCAGGTTCATGAGAACAGTGTGTGTGTTCGGTGTGTGTGTGTGTGAATATGTGTGTTTCTCTGCATTCCTACAGCGGGGTTGGTAAATGAATCATTAAGGTTTCTGTTTGTACGGATCTTTTCTGTTTATCTTTTCTTTCCTTCGCTGATTATTTTGCTGTTCGTCTGTCAGTCTGTCCCCATTGGAAGATGTTTTTTTTTTTTTTTTATTTCCCTCACCAACCTCTGCACAGCAGTGTATCACAGTCCATCATCTAAAGTCTAGTGCAACAGTATATGTACATAAACATTATGTATATATTATGTCAAATCTGATTTGCCAGTTCTGTAGTGTTCGATCCGTTCTTGGGATAGTCTTGACTCTTTATCTCTGCATTAAATTTGTGGCTGAAGAAAACTGTAAGTTTGTTGCTCAACATGTAACACTTCAACTGAAAATAAATATTGTACTACCAGACTGTATGAAATGGGAGAAATCTGTCTGCGATTCTTGGTGAGATGTGTAGAAACCCTGTTGGAATTATTTATTCGACATTCATTTGGCATATCTACTGCCAGTTACATAGGGTCTGTTTGCAAATTGCTGTGTAATCTCAGTACAGAATTGCATATATAAGATACAATGTTCTCTTGTTTTCATAATAAAGGCAACTGAATTCAGTTTAAAAGGAACTCTGGGACCAGTGTTTGCTGTATGGATAAGACTGTTAGAACAGTGCTGCATATGAAGCAAGGTCATCAGAACACAATGGCCACAGATACAAGCCGCTCGTTAGCTAGTTAACCTCAGTCCTAGATGCTATAGAGCAACTCAGCTTGCTTTGTGCTGGTACCTGACTTTTCCTAAACATGTAACTGTATTTACATTTAAAGTGTTTTTTTTATTATAAATTACACGAAAGGCAAAGAAAATGTGCTTTTTTTTTTTTTTTTTTTTACCTATTTTTACCTATTTCAGCCACATTTCAGCAACATTTTCAGCTGCATCTGGGTTGCTTAGCAACTATCATTGTCAAAGCTTAACAAGTGGTCTCAAATTTCCAATTTCTCATCATTAAAATACAAAAAAAATAATTACTCAATTAAAATAAAGTAGGGGAGACCAGGGACGGTTGTAACCCCTCATGTCTCAGTAGCTGTTACTTACTGAATTTTTGTGTTAAAGCTCTCAAATTTTGAAACAAGGTACCCTTACATAGTACAAATGATGTGTCCAATTTTGGGGGGTTTTATTTTTGTGCTTGCTTCCAGGCTTTTCCCATAGGCTATTACTATTTTTTGTGATGGTTCGTGGTGAAAATTTGTTATTATTAATGTTAAAGTAACATGTTTATAATCTTATAAAATATGTTATGCTCTGAGTTATTGTAGATGAAACTAAAATGTGAATCAGATCACTGATGGTTATTATCCTACAGATAAATACTGCTGTAAATATATATGAAATCATTACGGTTTACTGCACACGATGGCTGCAAATTGATAAGTATATGAATACATGTTGCAAAATTAGTTATTAAGTTATTTCAGTTTTAAAAAGATAAACTAACAGAATGAATGCATTCATCTCTTCGTCTGGTATTTGTCATGAGAGATAAGAGAGCATGGAAGTCAAAATGACCGCTTGTAGCCATTCTAGTAGTTATGGAATTCTGGCACTTCTAGTAAAGAATCAAAATAATAAAATAATAAGTGCACTGCAGCAGCATTTTTATGTTAAATACTTTTAATTGTTGTGAAAGAATACAGAATAAGTAGCCCTCTTGTATGACCTTGTGTGAATCTCTGGCGTAAACTAATATTCATTGCATATCTTTAATTATATATGTATATATATATATATTATAATGTGTGTGTTATATATATATATATAGTATATATATATATATATATATACATATATATATATATTTTGTTCTTTATGTAAAGTCCAAAATGACACAATGAACTATAAATGACAAAAAAGATATAAAACAGCTCAGATTAAGAAAAAGGATCAAATAAAAAACTGCTGTAAAAAACAGGAATCTGCTCGATTTTCTGTATATATTGGACAGCATTTACATTGATACCAATATAGCTGTGCTAAGCCAATATTGGACTGATAATATTGACTGACCAGTATATAATGTGTATAACATCTGGCTTTAACACCATTAAATACATCTGAAATCTCTTCCATAATGCAATGACTCAAATATTGGATTTATAAATATAAACTGCTTCTAATATGCAACTTCCCAAGTCAAGGAGCATTATTTAACATTTATTAAAGTATAAATAAACAAAAAATATCCGTGTGACTCTATTTATTTTCATTGTGAATTAGAAATGATTGGAGGGCCAGACAGCTTCCTCTCAGGGGCCACATTTGGCCCACAGGCTGCAAGTTGAGTATCACTGCTATAGAGTGTGGCCCACTTTCCACAGAACACAAGTCAGCCGGTTTCACAGGAAATCCCACAGTTCCACACTGATCCTGCTGGTCTGCAGAAGTGGCTGAAGAACAGCCTGAATCACTGCAGCGTCCGTTAACGTCGGGAGAGGAAGCAGCTGAGCCAGCACTTCTCTGAAACATCACTTCTTAAATGTTGCATGAACCACGTCACCAAACAGAAACACACTGACCTCCTCCTGACCACACTTCCCAGAAGGCTTTAAAGGGACAGTTCACCTTAAGATAAAAAAAAAATTTAAAAAATACACATTTCTCCTACCTGTAGTGCTGTTTATCCAACTAGACAGTTTTGGTGTGAGTTGCAGAGTTTTGGAGATATCGGCAGTAGACATGTAAAGAACGATCACGCCCTTCTTTGGGTGAAAATAGGCACTGTTAAAGCAGCCAATAACTATGTGTCCCTGTCAAACATAAATGACATGCCAAATATATCTGTAGATCAAAGTGAATCAGAAAAGAGTCTTAGTGATGGTGGAACTAAAGTTTTTATTGTGAAAAAGTATAGCTGTACCATAAAACAGCTGCTTTTGAATGGAGTTTGGTTTGATAGTCTGCACACTCAAAAGACTGTCAGGAGCAGAGAGTATTTAATGGTAATAATTCACATAAACTGAGCTGAGCTACCCTCTAATAATGAACTTTGTAAACTAAAAGGACCAGTGTTCTACTTCTCTCCACTGGTAGTAAACTGTTGTCATATTAAGCACAAAAAACATCCAAATAGAGGCAGCAGCTCCACTTCACCACGCATGTAACTGTACTCCTCTGAAAATCTGTTCTCAAGCACAAGTTCTGTTATATTGCTAAAATCTTACTCAACTACAAGTGAAAGTACTGATGTTAGAAAAACACTTAAGTAAAATGTTGATGTCACATTAATGACAAGACAATCATTAATCATTTATAAGATACAAAGTGTGTTTATTTCCTCATTTTCAATTTGTTTTGTAACTTTTTCTCATTTAAAGTCAAAGTTTGATTTTCCTTATTCAACAAATGTCTCAACCAGACAAAACAATGTCTAATGAGGTACAGTTTACGACTACTGATTAAATATCAATGAATACATTTTTTAATTGATTAAAGTCTTGATGGCAATCACTCAATTAATGATTAATCATAACATCCTTACTCCAAACGTGTGCTGCTGCAGCGTTTTGTTTTGTTTCATTTGTATGTCTCTCTTTTCATTGGCCCGTTTGCGATCAGATCACCTGATTGGCTATTAAAATGCAATTTGGCTGTATGATTGATCAACTATGATTTTAAAAGTAATTCAGTAGATTACATCTTGTAATGCATACTTAATTACCAGTAAAGGTACAGACATGAAAATCTACTCATAAAAGTTTAAGTAGTCAAAAATACTTGATTACAGTAATTAGAGTATTTGTAATTAGTTACTTCCACCACTGCAGTCCTCGTACAGAAAAGACAAAGGGAAGAAATAAAAGAAGGGAAAAATGAAAACAGATGTGAAAACGAAAGAGAGAAGTGGATCATACATGGATAAATAAACCTGTGATAACTAAAACTCATTCCTGGTCATGTTTTACAACACCAGGTATTTCCTCTGTGACCTCTAAGGACCTCTGCTGGTAAAAAGCTGAAACTCCCACAGCACCATCAGGTCAGAGTGAAGCCTCATCAGACAACTGCAGCACACTGATGCAATAATTTGAACATAATAATTTACATTTTCACAACCTGTAAAACAGACATAATCACTCAGAGATACAGTGGCAAGAAAAAGTATGTGAACCTTTTGGAACTTCATGGTTTTCTGCATTAATTTGTCATAAAATGTGATCTGATTGTCATCTAAGTCAAGGGTACTGACAAACATAATGTGCCTAAAATAATAACACAAGAAAAAATTCTGATCTTTCATGTCTTTATTGAGAACAACCATAAAAACCTCATAGTGCTGGTGGAAAAAGTATGTGAACCCTTGAGTTAATGACCTCAAAAAAGCTAATTGGAGTCAGGTGTTAGCATACCTGGAGTCTTGTTAAGAAAATGAGTTTGGAGGTGTGGACTAGAGCTACTTTGACTGATACAAACCACTCAAACTTTTTGAGTTTGCTCCACACAAGAAGAACACGCTTATGTGAGCCATGCCTCGCCAAAAAGAGCTTTCAGAGGATCTACGATCAAGAATTGTTGATTTACATAAAGCTGGAAAGGGTTACAAGTGATTTCAAAGACTTTAGAAATTCACCAGTCTAAAACGATCTACAAATGGAGACACTTTGGGACTGTGGCTACTCTACCAAGAAGTGGGCGCCCAGTCAAAATGACCCCAAGAGCACAACGAAGACTCATCAATGAGGTAAAGAAACAACTACGAGTGACAGCCAAAGATTTGAAGGAGTCATTGGAACTGGCTAACATCTGTGTTCATGAGTCTACAGTACGTAAAACATTGAACAAGCAGGGTGTCTATGGCAGGACACCACGAAGGAAGCCGCTGCTTACTAAAAAGAACACTGCTGCACGCCTGAAGTTTGCGAAAGAGCACATTGACGCTCCACAGTGGTATTGGCAAAATGTTTTGTGGACTGATGAAACTAAGATTGAACTATTTGGAAAGAACACGCAGCACTACATCTGGCGTCAAAAGGGCACTGCATATCATCATGAAAACATCATCCCAACCGTAAAGTATGGTGGAGGAAACATCATGATTTGGGCCTGCTTTGCTGCATCAGGGCCTGGCCAGCTTGCAATCATTGAGGGGAAGATGAATTCCCAAGTGTACCAAAAAATTCTTCAGGATAATGTGAGAATGTCTGTACATCAGCTGAAACTCTGTAGAAGTTGGGTGATGCAACAGGACAATGACCCAAAACACCGGAGCAAGTCCACAACAGAATGGCTTCAGAAAAACAAAATCCGCCTTTTGGAGTGGCCAAGTCAGAGCCCAGACCTCAACCCAATAGAGATGCTATGGAATGACTTGAAGAGAGCCATACACATGAGATGTCCAAAGAATATGACAGAGCTAAAGCAGTTCTGCCAAGAAGAATGGGCTAAAATTCCTCCTGAACGATGTGCAGGTCTGATCCACAGCTGCAGGAAGTGCCTGGTTGAGGTTATTGCAGCCGGGGGGGGGGGGGGGGTCAACCAGTTATTAATTCCAAGGGTTCACTTACTTTTTCCACTACCATGAGTGTGTTCAATAAAGACATGAAAGATCAGAGTTTTTTTCTTGTGTTATTATTTTAGGCACATTATATTTGTCAGTACCCTTGACTTAGATGACAATCAGATCACATTTTATGACAAATTAATGCAGAAAACCATGACATTCCAAAAGGTTCACATACTTTTTCTTGCCACTGTATACTTATGTTTTGAGGACTAAACTCTACATATAATCAATAATATAAATGTGTGAATACTGATTCATTCACCATGTACACGTTTTTGCTCGGTCACTGGTCACAGCACTCGCAACTTTTCCCTGTTTGCTCTCCTCAGCATCTTATTAGCTTGTTGAAAGATGACTCAAAGATGACATTTGTTTCCAGTGTTCAAAACATATGTGAATAACTGTTGTCCATTTCATTTGCACTTTTAAAAACTTTTTATATAAAGCATAAAAGAAAGTAGCTCATTTATTGTTCATTAAAAAAAATAAAAAAATGTTGAATTTACACCTTAAATGGGCGATGTATCCCAGGAGACACAAGAGTGTAAACTGGAAACTAAAGGTCACATTTTGAAAATAAAATCGTGAAATAGTTATTTTAGCCTTTTACATGAGAAAATTGCAATTAATTAATTTTCCAACATATCTATAAGTGCTTGCTCATTTAAGGGCTAAAAAGCAATTTTCTAAAACAAAATGCACCCAAAATATAATAAACATGAAAAACATTAACAACACTTGATATCAAAGCCAGTGTCTTTGTCTCTGTACGCCACCATTTTGTATTTTTGATACAAATTTATGATCTTCAACAAATAAATATTAGCTTAAAAACAGAAAACTGTACTTTTTGCTTTGCGAGTGAAAATTCTGTTTTTCAACTGTAACTCTGGCAAAACTGGTCAGATTAGGCTGATTTTCAGCTGTTGACTGGGTGGATCTCCTGTGGAATTCAGGGCATGTTCCTGACTGCCATGTTACAAGAGAAAAGTTCCATGTTGCAACCATCCCACTTTACTTTTTCATCCCTGTTCTCCCCAAGTTTATATGTGCAAACACCCACCCAAAGACATAGGCTACACAAAGGCAGGGGTGGAGAGAGTTTTAGACTCTTTTACTCAAGGAAAGTTGTTGTTGTAGTTGTGCATAGTGTTGAGTGCATTTTGCTGTCTATCAGTGACCACAAAATCACTTATTGCAGGCATAAGTGAAGGAGTCTTACTTGTAAGACAGTATTTTTACACTGGATTGCTGCAGTGTTTTAATTTGAACTTTATCTGAACATTTTTCCACTACTACTTTCTCCAGCCTGGGTTTAGTTAGTCAGAAACATGCACAAAAGTATGATTTGAGAGGTTGACTGCACATTTCCAAGCATCAAATGCATTTAGTTTCATTGATACATGCATTACAATAACACTGACAGACCTGCTACCTGTGAGAGAACCATGGAAAATTACAATAGTACAACAAACTCTTGAAAAAACGCTGAAATATGATAACCTTATCAACTATACATACAAATATGGACCTTTACCTACATTCGCGGGAAATATCAGATTAGGCACGGCAAATATTTCTACTGAGAGGGGTGGCTGTGTTTTTAAAATGTTTTCTGTGTATATGAAGTGCTCTGCAGTCTCTATATTTTTTTCCACTTCAAATCTAAATGATATCTACCTGTTATCTGTATATAATGTTCGTATTTACCTCTAAAAACACTGCGGTTTATATATTCATACATCATCCTTCGTCCCTATTGTGTGAGCAGTGGTTTCGTCTGGACTGGCGCGAAACGAATAGTCCCGCCTACAATCAAAGTGCGACGAATTCACGTAGAAAATGGCCGACGTAGAGCGATGCTGCTTTCAAAATAAACGAGAACACGTCCTCTCAAGCGGCTTTTCAGCGTAACATGTGCGTGAGCACTTTTATTTTGAAAGGCAGTGGCCGGAGACAGATGCCTTGTTCTTCGGTAGGTTAATCGTCGCAGACACACGCTGTGCTCTCTGCAGACAACCACCGTGGTGCTCAAACCACTTTTATAACACATATTTGCACAGTTTTAGATAAGGCAGTATTTTCTGCGTTTTTGCATCTTCTGTGCTGCTATACACTCAGGAACTACATTTATAACCACTAGCCAGCTAGCTTGGCAGCTACTTCCGACAGTTATATGACAGTTAATAACCTGCTTGTGTAACTCAGACAAGTTACTATTTCATCGAGCAAAAAAAAAAGCATTGTGTGTTAGTTAGTTGAATTAACCACACTGGCCCTGTCGGCTGCTTCGCTGCTGGAAACTATGAGCTGGTAAGAACAATGTTATTTTCTTTGATTTGTTGTGAAATATTCCAAAGATGTGCCAGTGTAACGTTTCACACCTTGATACACAGGTAGATAATGTGTGTGTTAAAGAATGCAGCAGTACAGCTGGAGGATGGGTTAGTGTCCAGATTTAGACTTTGGTGTTTTTATTAACCACTTTCTTTTCATTCCAGTTCTTTTTATTAACACTTCTCTCTGTGGCAAAGGAAAATAAAGATAACAGCTCCTCCATGAAACAGTGATGTTTGGATAAACAGCCCTGCAGACCAGAGGAAAATATGTATTTTTAACTTTTGGGTGAACTGTCCCTTTAACTGTAAATCTCAGGGTTAAATTTTCTAACATGAAGGTCTAAATGTGGAAGCCCTCTTCACATTTCTTTATTTTGTTGTTGATCCTGAATATATGCCATATTTAAATTTGATAAATCCCCACCATGTGTTGTGAATATTTTCTTATTGCAGAGTGTAACTGCCTCAGGCTACAGGCAGGGCAGTCTTAGTCATGTTCTTGCTCAGTGAGTGCTTCACAGATTAAAAAGAAGCCATCTTTGAAGTTTCCAACATGTGAATGCAGTTATAGTTGAGCCTCGTGTAAACCCAGCCGGAAACGTTCACCCTCTGGATTTAATTTACGATGTTCTTCCTCCTGCTGGCAGTGTGAAGGAAGAAACTAGAAGTGCGTCCCCTCACTGCCCCAAACCGGATGAATCTGAGGAGCCACTGGGCACAGCCATGGAGACTGGAGCTGCAAAGGGTCAGTCACAAAGGACCCCAGTCTGTGGGGCCCCCAGGGGAGATTGCTGGGGGATTTTCTTGAGCTAATCCTAGTTTGATTAATTATCTGTCTTGTCATTTAAGGTTGAGATAAGGAGGGAATGATGTAGTTTAACACATAAGTGTCTTTGATAGATTAATAACAGTAGGAACAGGGCAGCATGTCATGTCATATTTGATGATAAATGATAAACTTTGAAAAAGAGATGTGGGGATTCTGCCATCAGCTTGACTGTCGCTGTTGTCTCTTTGAAGATGTCAGTGTGAAATCTGAGGATATGAAGTCTGAAGTGGTCATCACAAAGGAGATGGAGGAGGAAGAGAAGCAGCTGATGGAGGAAGGGGAGAGGAAAGAAAAGGAGATGATGGAAAAGGTGTGTCACTTATTAATTCCTCAGGGTGTGTTTTTGTTCCTCATTGAGTCGTCTTAGGCACAAAGTATCAAAAACTATCAAGTACTCAAAGCTGGCAGCAAAAATTCCAGTCAGATTCAAATACATTGTTGCCTTATTCTTTGATTAAATAGTTCCATATTAAATAAAACCTTTGTTAATTAATTTTTTCAGTTTCAGGCTGTATGTTATTCACACAAAGTTCTTGTGTTCAGACAATATTTACCATTTCACAATTTTGGCCTCTTTTGTTAAAGAAAAGGGGTTTTATGGGAGAACATATTCCTCAAAGTCAGGCATGGAAAAAATGTAATTTTGTTATTGATACAAAGAATTGTTTGGTATTGTCACTAGTATCAAAAATGTTCAGATGATATCCCTACCTGATGATGTCCAATGCAATCTCTGTCATTGACGTGATTATTTTGCATTGTTTACCACAAGGCCCGGGAATCATGGGAGAGGGATTCTCGTGACATGCGCTTCAAGAGACTGCAGCATTTGCTTCAGAAGAGCAACATCTACTCTAAATTCCTGCTGACTAAAATGGAGCAACAACAGAATGAGGTACCGTATGTGTGAAACGGTACCTACCTGTGCTGTGTGTGCACCTCCTGGCAGAATCACCTCTAACACTTTGTCTGTTTTCTGTCAACAATTTCAGGAGAAACTCAGGAAGGAGAAACTTGAAAAGAAGGCCAAGAAGGTGAGGACAGCTTTACTGAAAAAACATTGTAGCTTAGCATTGAAATACCCTTCAGACCTTGTTCATGAAGTATACTTTTCTTTTACATGCAGAACACAAGTGGTGCAGAGCCTGAGAAAGGTGAGTAGATCTTCTGATATTTGCTCTTATACTAAATATAGCATGAAAAGCAGTTTGTTAAAGTTAATTATTCTTCCAATAATGACTGACATTTACCAACATTTTAACAGTTTAAGGCTGAATTTATACCAAATCAGGCATTGCAGCATGATGTGCTGTGGTGTATGTTGTGTGTGCAAAGAACAAATCCACTGTGAAACAATCAGAAAATAATGTTTCATTTTTTTCTGCTACATTCGCTCCCTCTCTTCATTCACTCTCTAGCTCTTTCTCTCAAACAAATGGACACTAACTGAAGGAAACATTTGGTATCGCTATTTTGGAGCATAACCTGCAAATAGGGATGAACCGATTTATCAGCAAATATTGGCCTTGCTTATTGCAATCAGCCTATCGGGGAAAAAGATGACATTCATCAGTGGCAGTGACTGAACTTTATTTGTTGTCACTCAGTTTTGCACCCACTAAAGGCTCTTTTCCACCAAATTATCTCTGGTTTCTGAACCTATTCTGATCAGGATTCTTGGAACCTCTGATATCTGACAAACCAGCCCACGTTTCCACCAGTTTTAAATGGAACCATTGTAATCAAGGATCATCATCAACAGAGGGCGTTGTACATTGCACAACCACTTATAGAATATGACATTCCCACTTTGGTTCTCAAGAAAAAAACTGCTAATTTTTGGTTCCAGCCAGGAACCAACTTTTTTCATTCCGAACCAGTTTATTTTTAGTGGAAATGCTCAGAATGGTTCAAAATTAGGTGCTTGAGCTGGAACAGGGACAGTACCACGTTGGTGGAAGAGGCCTTTAAACGTTGTTGGTTATTTGTGGTCAGATTTGGAGGGCAGCTTGTGTTTATTTATTTATTTTTTTAATAATAAACATTTCTTTGTTTCCCTGGCACAAATGGGAGCGTACAAAACAACAAAAAACAAAATAAACACCCACAAAAAACATGGGCATCGACTATTAGACAATCAGTGTACCTCTAACTGCAAGTCAGATGCAGACGTAGATGCAGAACACAAAATAAACCAAGTGGGGACACAACTAAGAGTATCATTGTGTGGTCCATGAACTCTGCCTACGTAGCGCCTGGTTTCAAAGATATTTGAGGCTGACTGTGGAGCAGTCTGATCACAGGCTTGTGATTGGCCTCCACAGTGTGATATCAGGTTGCTGATTCTGCTAAACACACTACTCCCATTGTAAATGAATGAGAAGACTGGCATTTACACCACAGTGCCTGATTTGGTGTGAATTCAGCCAAAGTGATTTTACGAAACGCTGGTTATAAACGCAAATCCACATATCTCTAAATATGTATGATGTTCTTGACTCTAGATAAAAAGAAGAGGAGGAGGGATGAAGACTACAAAATAGCAGATGTGATGTCAAAAGAGGTAAGGTCGAATCCGTTTTTTTAGACTGTTCTAATCTGCAGATTTGTCATTAACTGATCCACTAATGTTTGTTCTGCATGATTCTGTCTTTTAGGAAATAATGTCGCAAGCTAAGAAAGCAAAGGTGGAGGAAACGGTAATGGTTCATTTTATTTTGAATTGTTTCATCTGAAGATTCTTTAATAATCCAGAAGGGAAGATAGAGGTGTATGATAGATTTTAATTGGATTATAGATAAATTGCCATTACTCATTCAACATAACACACATCAAACATTTTTCTATCAGGGCGAGGCACCAGCCCAGAAGAAACTGGAAGCCGAGGACATCGAGAAGATGAGCGACTCCAACCAAGACATAAAGAACCGCCTGTCTGAGGCAGTGCGAGACAGTGCCAAGCACCTCCTACATCCCAGCAGGAAGGTGAACGGCCAGCCGGTCCCCACCCAGCAGCCTCAGTTCTTTACTGGAGGGGTCATGAGATGGTACCAGATCGAAGGCATCGAGTGGCTGAGGGTCAGTAAGGCTCAACCCACATGGGACTGTGGGAAGTGATTATTTATTCATCCCTCCCTCTGCCAAGTAGATAATGTTTATTAGGCTGGTTAGTTAATAAAACCTTTAACAGATGGAAGTTAAGTCTCAAAGTTCACTGACAGTCTCACCTCAGGCTCTATTTAGTATCTGTGCTGGAACTTTTAGTGATGCAACACAATCTTTCATCAGCAGCTGGAGTTCGTCCAGTGGTGATGGTATTGTAGATGATTTCCAGAGCACGTGAAGGACGCTCATGTTGGCTTAAAGCTATAGTTGGTAATGTTGGAGAGCTAGCAAGATTTGAAAGTGGCACCTCCTCTAAGCTCCACCACCTCCTCCCCCTCCCATCAGTGCTCCGTCCAAAGCCACGCCCCACGTCGAGTAAAAATGCTCAATGCTCCGTGCAGGAAGCACAGATCCTATAAGTTAGATAAGCAGTATGTACCGACGACCGGCTTACACCGACAGAGAAGCTAATGTTAGCATTGGGCTAATACGAGCTACAAAAGTAGCTAAGTTGGCAAACATTACATATTTCATGAAAATAACAAATCCCCCTGAAGCAAAACAAATAACGACCTGTCCAACAGAAAGACAGCAACCTCTGCATCACTTTTCAGGCCCTTCAGATGCCTCAGTTGTCTCCACAGCTCAAAGGCTGCACCGATGTTGACTCTGGTTTGTCCTCTAGCTTTATCCAGAGCCTTTTTCGTCACAGCCTTTTCTGCCTCTGGCTTTCTTTTCTTTGCCTGTTTAGCGGGCGAGCCGTTACAAGTAACGCTGGAAGTGGTATTTTTGGCTGCATTTTCTCTGCCATTGTACCCTTACGAACTTCTCCTGCTAACTTGGTATTTCTGTTGAGGAGTGTGCTGAATATTTCCAGCAACAGTGAAACGTGATGAGTGTGCACGCGGGGAGGAGGGAGGGACAGAGGGGGGCGTGGGCAGGACGAGACATGAAGGCATCTGATTGGTTCTTTCCATTTGTACCGAATGGCAGGGATTGGTCAGAGTTTTTACAGGCCTGCAGCTGACACAGAGGTCTGATTCTTTTCGTTCCTTTTTCTGAATACATAATGTATTGACTACTCTCAGGATGGAAGGACCATTTCACCCAGTATAACAAAAAGTGTTTCTGAACAGGATTACCAACTATAGCTTTAAATTTGAGTTTCAGAGTTCACAGATGTTTGACAGAGAGCAGTGAGCACATAAATATCCCATGGTGACAGTTGCAGGAAACGTGATCTTTTGTTTGTTTGTTTTAATTTTAATTTTCTAATAAATCATTAATAATCAAAGGCAACTTGTTCCAAGGAGAATAAAACCACACTCTGTTCTCAGTGTTCCGAGTAACCTTAACCAAAAAGGCTCAGGATTTCAAAAAAATCTAACAATTTTTTGTTTTTGTAGATGAAAAGGTGCACCGGGGAATATTTCACATAGAAGCAAAAGAGTTTTTGGAGCTCAAACTCAGTCAAAACAGCACAAAGTTATAAAATATAAGACTTTACAAAGCATTGATTAATGTCCAAAACAACAAATAACCTTGACCTTTTCAGTACTTTTTACAAAATAAAACAAAAAAAGGTAAATAATAAAATATTGAGTCAGTTCATCAAGACGTATATGTATGTTTGTGCAGGGGACTGCTATGATTGGAGGAACTTTTGGGGACGGTGGTTGGTCAAATTTGTGGAAATGTTGAAGTGATTGACAAAAATTGCAAGGTTGTGCAGAATTCACAGGGATTAGTTGACTTTGCCTTAATTGTTGCGATCACAGCTTCCTGGAGGGACTGGTTATTACACTGTTATTAAAGGGCACCTCCAGCAGTGTCGTGCTGCAAGTTGGGACTTGTAAGAGAGATAGCAGGGATTCCTTCAGGAAATAGTTTAGCTGAGGTGGTTGTTGATGTCTGGATACACAGATCTGATCATTTGTAGAGATGAAACCATATGAAAGATCAGTGTTGAAGCTGCTGCTGACTGCCTGTGTTGTCCCTCTGTGCTGTCAGATGCTGTGGGAAAACGGCATCAACGGCATCCTGGCTGATGAGATGGGACTGGGAAAAACCATCCAGTGCATCGCTCACATTGCCATGATGATAGAGAAGAAAGTGATGGGCCCCTTCCTGGTGGTGGCTCCTCTGTCCACTCTGCCCAACTGGATCAATGAGTTCAAGCGCTTCACACCAGAGGTAGGAGGATGTGTTACAGAGGAGACCATTGTCTCATCAGAAATACAAAACTCACCACTGTAGACCACAGTAATGGGGTAGTTTCAGGCAATTAGCAGCTAAGTTTTATTGTTTAGTAAATAAATCTCTTAGCATATTCAGATAATTCCTCTGTGCAATGTGAGCAATGTTATGTTGTGTGCTTGTCCCAGGTGTCTGTGCTGCTTTACCACGGCCCCCAGGCAGAGAGAGCCAAGCTCCTGAAGCAGATCCGCAGGCCTCAGGGGCCCCTCAGCATGTGTCCTGTGGTCGTCACCTCCTTTGAGATCTCCATGATTGACAGAAAGTTCCTACAGGTTCGATCCCTGCCCATCCTTTACTGAACACATAAACAGTTATTATACCAGCTTACATATGACTGAAACATGCATATTTTACAGGGACAAGTATTTGTCAAATGTTGTTTTGTATCTATTATAAGTTTTATATGTAGATGTAGGGTTATTGAAGGAAAAAACATCAGTTATAATGTTGAATATTTAGCAAAATTAAAAAGGGATCCCTGAACTACAAGAACACAACATATGAAATCCTTCTTTAAACTGTAGTCATGAGTTCTGTATTTGAAGCCAGAGTGTGTCTGTTCTCTGCTCAGCGCTTCCAGTGGAAGTACCTGATCGTGGACGAAGGCCACAGGATCAAAAACCTCAACTGTCGGCTGGTGCGGGAGCTGAAGATGCTGCCCACTGACAACAAGCTGCTGCTGACTGGTACACCACTACAGAACAACCTGGCAGAACTCTGGTCCCTCCTCAACTTCCTCCTGCCAGAGGTCTTTGATGACCTCAAGAGGTACAGAGTCACGTGATCTCTGTAGTCAGTGATATCTGAGTCCTGCTCAGGTTAAAGAGCTCTGGCCTCTCAGAACACTTTGATATGCTTTTATTCATATTTGGATCAAATCATGCACTGATCTCTGTACAGCAAGAATGTAAAAAGTTGGAAACAATATAGAACACAACTTAATTGTCCACCAAGATAAATATATATATATATATATGTAAAAAATATTTACACCATCTGCCAGTTCATTAAAACACAGAGGATGTGAGGGATGTGACGCTGTTAGATGTAACATTTCTGATTCCTTTCTGTTGCTAATAGTTCATGTTTAATCTCTTGTTGTCGTGTTTGCTGTGCAGCTTTGAGTCGTGGTTCGACATCGACACCCTCGGTGAGGCGGAGAGCGTGGTGGCTGCTGAGCGTGAGCAGAACATCCTGAGCATGTTGCACCAGGTCAGTCCGTATGAAATAAATAAATGTTTTAATCATTTTCTTGTCCTCAAGAGAGACAGAAACGGGCTTAATTCTAATATAAGATGTATTACATAATTTGTTATATCATTTGCATGTACACAGACTTCTCTCATCAAATGGTGTCTGTCACACTTGGAGTGTCCTCCTCTAATGGTTATTTCTTGTTTCAGATTCTGACTCCGTTCCTGCTGAGGAGGCTGAAGTCCGATGTGACACTGGAGGTTCCTCCTAAGAAGGAGGTAGTTGTTTATGCTCCTCTGACAGCCAAACAGGAGGCCTTTTACACGGCTGTGGTCAACAAAACAATTGCCAAGATGCTGGGCCAGGAGAAGGTAAGGACCATGTAGTGTTCACTGATACAGTGACAGGGTCTGGACTGTAAAGTGGTCTCTGAGTCCCCACAGTCGCAGCCAAAGTCTCCACACAATGTAGTTGTTTCAAATCTAGCATTTATTTAACAACAGGTCTACCTTTAGCCTGTTGCCATGCTAATATATCAGCTGATTTTGGCTTACAGTGTATATGTTGTCTCACTCTGCACATTTCTTGGTTAAATATCAAATATAAATATCAGTGATTCTTTTTTCAGTAGTAAGAATTAGATTACAATTAATTATGGACATGTACAAGATATCTAGAGTGTCATTTTGGTTTGTAAAAACCCCTTTTTGATATCTAAAATTAAAATCTGACTAGTTATAAAAGGAACTGTAGCTATATCAGATATAATTGTTACCAGTACAAATATAATTTTCACTAGTTTAAAATCTATTTCAGATATCTGAAATGGAATTAACACTCTTACTAGTTACAATTACAAGCCAATATATCAATAATTAAATTTGACTGGTCAGAATTGAATTTTAGAGTTCTGATATCTGTAATGTAAGAACAACTGTAGATGCATACAATGAACATGAGCACTGTTAAGAATTGCATTGTTTATCAGTAACATTTTGATGAGTGAAAAAAGCTCAGTGATTGAAATGTTCTGCTCTCTTGGTTTGTTCAGACGGAGGCTCCTGTTGCTCTGACGTCGAGCGGCAGGCCGAAGCGTCGCAGTAGAAAGGTGGTGGACTACGGAGAAACAGATGGAGACACACCGTATGACCTGGAGAAATACCTGGAGAGGGTCAAGAAGGAGCAGGAGCAGAGGTCAGCATCACAGACAAACACCTCAGCCGCACACTAAAAGCATTCAGTGTAACTGTGATGCTGTGAATGCTTCTGTCTTTGAAATGTGTTTTATAAATAAGCTGGCTTGCCTGCATGACGAGAACAACCTGTGTCTGTGTCTCAGTCTAACCTGAATGTGCTCACTCTTCCTTTCAGCTCCCCTGCAGTGCTGGAAGTGCAGAGCCCGCTGGACGCCCAGATCAACCTGAAGCTGCAGAACATTCTCATGCTGCTAAAGAGATGCTGCAACCACCCCTACCTGGTGGAGTACCCCCTGGACCCCGCCACACAGGAGTTCAAGGTAACCTACAGTCACCTCTACTTTGTGACTGTCGGTTAATTGTGTTTTTATGTCCCTGTGTTCACTCATTGTCCGTCCTGCTGTCCTCCCTGCAGATCGATGAACAGCTGGTGCAGAGCTCTGGGAAGTTTCTCATATTGGACAGACTGCTTCCTGCGCTGAAAGAACGGGGACATAAGGTGACCCAGCACACAAGGAACCAAATATTTAAGTGCACGTCACTGCACCAGCAGAAGTGGAGGCTTAATAAAGTCTTTCAAACTAACTAGTAGCTCATAGCCCTGCTGAGTCGGCACCAAAGTACTTACTCTTTACTCCTGACAGGCCTGTTGATTCATGATCATGTGTACTGTGATAGAATTCACTCAATGACACATACAGTAATCTGCTGTGGATGTGTATTCAAATGAAGCTGCAAATGTCTGTTGTCATATTTTGGGATGTCATCACCTTAAATCAACAATGAAAACCAAAATCCTCAATTTGACTAAAGTATCTGATTAAATGAGTTAGTCTTTTTTTTATTAAATCAAATAATGAACGTAACTGATCAGATTCTTTGGTACAGATGTAGTTTATGGTGCTGTTTCAGGTTTACCTGTTAATGCAGGTGGGCGCCTTGGTTTGTGTGCAGCACGCAGGAGAGTAAACAGTTTGTTACCACAGTGAAAATGTTTTTGAAAGGCCAAATGCCAACAAATATGGACTGGAGAGGGCTCCGCTGTAGCTCAGTTTGTGTTGAGTGTTCGCCCGATGTACTGAGCCCGTGAGCCCTCTGCAGCGGCCGTGGCTTCGATTCCAGCCTATGACACTTTGCTGCACCCCCTCACTCTCTCCCCCCTTTTTCGGTCATTTCTTCAGTGTGAGTTATTGGAAATATCTGGATGACATGGGTTGGACACAACCCTACTTGGCCACCACTGGAATCTAATTTTACAAATAGTGTAATACTAACAACATTGGTGCACCCTAATCTTTATCTACAACTGTACAGAAACACTGCGTTCAAACAGAATGTGTAGACGTACAAGTAAAAGACCTGCGATGCATTTGAGTGTTGATTTTAGAATTCAAATGTCATCGTTATGAATGAAGCATCAAATTATTCTGTGCAGTCCAATTAACCACATTCTGCATTTACCCAATACACTGCTGCTGTGTCCATGTTGTTTGTTGTCTTTGGTTTAAAGTATATCATTGCATTTCTGACTTGTATGTATGGTTTGTTGGTTGTTGTGTTCCAGGTTCTGATCTTCAGTCAGATGACCTCCATCTTGGATCTTTTGATGGATTACTGCTATCTGCGGGGCTTCCAGTACAGCCGACTGGACGGCAGCATGTCCTATGCTGACAGAGATGAAAATGTGAGATTTGAAGACGACAGTTGAAGCAGAAATGCTGTATTATCTGTGTAATGTAAAGCATTCTGAGCAGATTTCTGGTTCTCTGAGCATATTCAGTTATTATGAGAGGCAGAACACTTGAGGTGTAGCCTGTAGACTTCAGAGTGTCTGTGTAATTTCCTATTTAGGTAGAACTGTGTTAGATATGTCCAGGCCACTGCATCACCAGCTGCTTCTTCTTCTCAGATGACAAAGTTCTCCAAAGATCCTGAGGTGTTCCTGTTCCTGCTGAGCACCAGAGCAGGAGGACTGGGCATCAACCTGACAGCTGCTGACACCGTCATCATCTTCGACAGTGACTGGGTGGGTGACCATTAAACATCCTGTCTAATAAACCGAAACATTGTGACCATTCTGTAGTGTCGGTGTACATGTGTTGTGTTCAGTCAGTGTGCTGATGTCTCCGTCCCTTCTCAGAACCCCCAGGCAGACCTGCAGGCTCAGGACCGCTGCCACCGCATCGGGCAGACCAGACCGGTGGTGGTGTACCGCCTGGTCACATCCAACACCATCGACCAGAAGATCCTGGAGAGGGCGTCGGCCAAGAGGAAGCTGGAGCAGATGGTCATCCACAAGAGTGAGCGGCTCAGCACTGCACCACAGCTGCTCTCCACTCTGTTCAGAGTTTGGACATGTGATAATTTGTTTCTTTTTTTGTCTTGTGTTCCTCCACAGATAAGTTCAAAGGCGGGAAGGCCGAGCTGAATCAAAGTAAAAGCTGCATCGATCTGGACGAGCTGAGGGACCTGCTCAAGTCCAGAGGCACCGAGAAGTAAGAACTGTTGAGAGAATGTAAATGAGAACTAAACTGTGTGGCTCTTTGCTGGGACTGAACCTGAGACTAACATGAAATTTGTGTCTTTTGTCCCACTTAGGGAAGTGAAAGCATCGAGGGGGAAGGTGATCAGTGACAAGGACCTGGAGGTTTTACTGGATCGCAGTGACTTGCTGGGTGAGGAGACGCACCGCTCAGCAGTGTTCATTATCTCCCTCCACCAAGAGCAACACAATCTCTTATCAACAAATGATCTCAATTTGTAATTTTACTGTAGAAGCACCTAAAATGTAATTCCTCTAACGCCTCAAGGCACTTAAAGGGATTGTTTGGATTATTATAAGTGTTGTTGTATGAGATTCGTCTCCACAGTCAGTGTATTACCTACAGTAGATGGAGGTCCACACGCCCCCAGTTTGGAGAAGCAGCACCGGTGTAGGAAACTAAGCAATGTCCTGCTGTAGACAGGGGCAGCAGCAACCTGTATTTTAGACACCTAAAAAAAATAACAGTTTAAGTGTGCATAATATTTAGAATATTTTCACAACTTAACCTTGTTGTCATACAACCTTTTCTGATGTCACTCTGCAAACCAACCAAACTCCTCTGGCAAATTAGTCATTTTACCTTGCAGAGGGCAGGAGTTGCTCATCTGCCGCTGCCTCGATCTGTTAGTTTGTTTGTGTTATTGTGTGACTTTGGTTAATCTGAAATAACTCTTTTAAAACACCTAAGTCACACAATAACAAAGAAAATAACAGATGTAAGCAGCAGTAGACCAGCAACTCCTGTGTTCTGTGAGATAAAATTACTGATTATACAAAAGGAGTCCGGTGGCTTTGAAGTGACTGATATTTGTCTTATATAACAGTAGTTTCCCATCAGAAAAGTCTGTCTGACAGCAAGGTAAAGTGGTGAAAATATTTTAAATAGTGTACACTGAAACTGACAGATATTTTTTAGGCATCTAATAAACGTGTTGCTGCTGACCCTGTCCACAGCACTATGTTGCTTAGCTTCTTCCACCGGTTCTCCTGCTGCTTCTCCAAACTGGGGGTGTGTTGACCTCCATCTGACTACAAATAAATTCAGATTCAATAGAATAAAAAATAGAATATTTCTCTGTTTGCAAGACATAAAAAGTCAAAACATGCTGTTCAGCCAAAATCACACAAGTGTAAAAGATGCAGTGTTTGTCTTGTTTGACATTAACTGCAAAACTACACTGAAACAAACAAATGATCTAATTTCTTGTCAAAAAAATATTCAGTACAAAATGTCCAATTTTTCTGTGAATGACGGGTCATTTTATTCATTCAAAACATGGATAATAGAAACACTTTAAAAGCTTGGAACAACAACATTTTTTCACTTACCGCCTGTAAATTCAAGCAGGCAGTTTGGATTTATTATTCAGACAAAATGAGACATTCGTCTGTAATAGCTGTTTTTAACCTAGTTGGGCTTCATCTCTTTCCTGTATTGACCGTGATTTTGTCTCAGGAGCTGAAGTCAAGTTTTCTTTCTATTTTCAGACAAAGAAAAGGGGAGCGCCAAGAAAGAGAAGGTGGGAGTGTTCAGAGTGATCGATGCCAAAGACTCGTCTGAGATCACGTTGACCTGAGAGTGCTTGAACTATTCAAACATGAACTTCTGACCACATTCCTTCTGCTGCACCTCGATGGCTCCTGACCGCTGTCACATGTCATAGATACTGAAGCTTAAAGAGAAAACTGCTGTTTGTAGACTGAATAGTGTATGTTTGTCTGTGACTTTCTTAACTGCCTTTATAGCCGTGCTTAATAAACTGTTTGTTGTACTGTTGATGTATTGAACATAGTCTGTGGTGTTAAACCACTCTTATGATTTGACTGACAATGGGGCTTTCAACAGCCATCCAGATCATTTTCATGCCAAAAGATAAAAGATTTTTCAAAAGATTGTTTAGTTCATGTTCTCCCTGCCTGTGGCATTAAGACTATTATCAGGCACTAGAACCTTTCATTGAAACCCACAACACAGTATATTTGTGAAAAGAGAAGTTGTACCTTCACTCAGACTGTCCTCTGTGAACATGCACATGGTCTATGCATCTGTTGAGCAAGACAAGACAAAGCTTGACAAATGCTGGACAGTGACAGTCCAGCATTGATTGTATTTGGTCGCTTAAAACAGATCATCTTTGTAATTAAAGCACTTTCATGGAACTGACACATATACATGTTCTTTCATGTCTTTTATATAAATAAACAATGATAACTGGTGGGGTTTTTTTTCTCTGGCATTTCTGATTCTGAGTACGTGCTCCGCTTGTCCATATTAAAGGGACAGTTCACCCAGAAATCAAAAATGCATATTTTCCCCCCGGCTTCTATGGATGTTTATCCATTTAGATAGTTTTGGTGTGAGTTGCAGAGTTTTGGAGATGACAGCTGTAGAGATGTCTGCCTTCTCTCCAATATAATGGGACTAAATGACACTCGTTTTGTGGTGCTCAAAAAAAAAAAAAAATTCAAAAAATTCAAAAGCAGTGTGTCTCCAAAAATCATGACCAGCTTACCCAAGATAATCCACAGACCTCGTCAGCAGTTTTATGTAGGAACTACTTTCTGTCTGCAGTAGAATCTACTGGTTTTGGATAAGCTTTTGAAGATGGATAGAATCTACCAGACCTTCATTCTTTTCTACTAGAAAGAATTTAGCTCCTACATGAAACTGCTCACAGCAATATGTTGAATTTTTCAAATGTAGCCCCATTATACATCTTTACAGCTGATGTCTCCAAAACTCTGCAACTTACACCAAAAAAAATCAAGATGGATAAATAGCACTACAGGGTAGAGGGAAAAAAAATTTTTTGACTGATATCTCAGACTGTTTCATTGTCTGAGATATCCAGAAAGTTATATGTGGTCAGACTGAGGTATTTTGTCAATCAAACTTCAAAAAATGTGACATTATTTTACTTTTGAGAGTGCAGAAAGCTGGCTTACTGATCATTGAGTACCTGTATGTTAATGACTGTTAGAGCCGGGACTTCAGTTCAGCCAAAACTTAGCCAGACACACGGAAAAAGGCAGCAAAGGGGCAAATGATTTTGCTGGAATAAACGACAGGCAGCCAGATATCTTGTGACAACAGTGGGTGTCTGTGGTGTAAATGTTGGCTTGTTGTCAGAATAATTCTTGATTCTTCAGATCATCACAAGAAATTAAGGCCTATTAAGGGACTATCCTTTAATATGAAATGAAATCTCATATTAAGCCTCTGTGAAGGCTTTGAAGTTGAGCTTCTGTCTCAGTCGTGATACAATAGAGCCTCACCAGGAACTACTGCTGTGGCTCCTTTTCTCTGTGAGCTTTGATGTGAGTGCTGCTTTAACAGTGAGGCAGGCAGGGTGTGGCAACACAGCTCTGTCACCTGCTCAGGTGTGTTCATGCATTCACAGACTGACCCAGGATCACTGCGGGACTCACCTCTCAGCAGGACTCAGGTTGTTTACAGACTGCTAAAACTGAAAATCGAAGACTTTTCATCAGAACTGATCAGTTCATATTTTGAGGTGCGGTGGGCTGTCTGGGTTTCTGTATATTAAAGCTATGGAGCGTCTGAAGTTGGTCCTGCAGTACTTCCAGTCCAACTCTGAGTCCATCTCCAACGGTATCTGTATCATCCTGGCCCTGGTCAGCGTCAAACTCTACACCAGCTTCGACTTTAACTGCCCCTGCCTCCCTCAGTACAACAAGCTGTACTCTCTGGGGGTGATGATCGTCCCACCCATCATACTTTTCTTCCTGGGGGTCCTGGTCAACAGACACACGGGCGTCATGATGGACGAGTGGATGAGACCCATTGGGAACAGATCCAAAAATCCTGCTGTGGTCAAGTGAGTCAAAGGTCTTTTATTTACCAAGACAGTCTCATAGGGTTTCTTTTTTTTCATATTAAATCACTGACTGTAAACTAGGGTCACGTTCATCATGTTAGGTCATCATGTTTTGGATTACAGACAGTGAACTGAAAGTGGGAGTTTAAACACACTTCAACTCACTCAAAGACTGCCCAGTGCTCTTGAGGGTGAGATACTTGTCACAGGAGAAATTTGAATCAGTCTAGGGCTGCACAATCAGTATCATTGAAATTGCACGGCCAAGTGCACAATCCAAATCGCAGAACTCTGCAATGACAAGCGGCAAAACAGCATAATAATGAAGTATTGTAGTGCTGCAGAGATGCCTGCCCTAAAAATCTCCTTCTCCAGATGTCAGAAAACATGTTTGACCCCAACACATTTCACATCGTCATTTTGTTTTTCAGTGAAAATGAAAATTGTGATGCAAAAATGATTATTCATCTTAATCTTGTCACATATTGGAATTGCAGTCAAAAATTATTGCAATATGACTTTTTTCATGAGATTGTGCAGCTTTAGATCAATCATACAGATTTTTCTTGTGACAAGTGAATTGAAACTATTGTTACCAGTGATGATCAATAAAGTACATGGGGATTGTAGGTTAAAGCCCTTATTGATTTTCCTCATTCAGTCTAGTCCAATCATAATCAGAGAAGGAGTCCTGGCCATATTTCTCCTATTACTAGTTATTACCTCAACCTTTTACTATGTAAGTGCTGTATATGAATACAGTCACTACTGCAGGTCACAGGCAAAGAGTTTTGTTTTTGCTTTAGCACAGCCTGGGTTATTTGAATAAGTATGCGCTGAAGTCACATGACATTTTAAATGGCAACACAAGACGAAAATATGAGAGAAAAAGTAACGCTGGGGTCCATACTTGCTTCATAGAATATATAATGGTCAGATATTTTACTAAAAGCACCAATATAACAAGAATCAGCAGTAAAAGTAGAGAAGTATTTTCATCTTTCATCAGCTGAACTATAACCAGGGTTGGGTAGCACTATTACATGTAAATGGTATTACGTAATCAGATTACAAAAAAAATACGTATTTATAATAAGCCCAAATTACATTTGAAGAATGTGTAATTAGATTATAGTTACATTGACAAAGATAACCTGATTACATTTTTGATTATACCTTTAAAATGTGGCAATTATTAGACTTTGTTAATGACAGACAATGTTCTATTAACTCTAATGAAAAGCACATCTGACATACAGGGTTTCATAGACAACAACAAAATGTTTTAAGATATTTAAAAAGAAAAAAGAATGCAACTATATTTTTTATGGCTGTGCATCTTTTTGAGTATAAGGTGCAATATTTCCAATGTTAGATTTTGAAGTAATCCAAAAATAATACAAAAGTATCCAGATTAGGTTACAATTTTTTGCAATCCAATTAATGACATTACTAATTTGCAAATATTGCAATGTAATTGGTATTCAGTAACTGACTGCATTCAAAGTAATCTGACCAAACCCTGGCTGTAACGTGTTATCTATGAGTAGATGCACACTTCCCACTGCGCAATGATACAGTCGGTGGGTGTAGTTTGGTAGAGAGAAAAATATTTCCTCTATGAAACTGCTCACAACAAGGTGTGTGGATTATCTTGTACAATCCTGTAATGATTTCTGAAAAAGATACAGCTTTGGGGTTTTTCAAATGTATTTTTGGTGCTCTGAGTGTCATCTAGTCCCATTATAATGGAGAGAAGGCAGACATCTCTACAGCTGGTATCTCCAAAACTCTGCAACTCACACCAAGACAGTCTAGATAGATAAATAACACTACAGCTATGAAAATAATATGTGGCTTTGATTTTGGTGCAAACTGTCCCTTTATATCCAGTATACATTGTGCATATAAATTGCCCAAATGATGATGACTGCAGTGTATTTGTCAATGTGTTTTTCTTGCATTTGCTGCTGACAACATTGTTTTCCTCAGTATTTTTGTTGCAGGACACTATGACAGGCTGAAGATTATATTTGAGGGTCTATGAAAACTGGTTTCTTGTCGTCCTGCAGGTACCTGTTCTCAGCCATGATCCAGAGGGCCCTGCTGGCCCCGATGGTGTGGATCCTGGTCACTTTGCTGGATGGAAAGATCTTCATTTGTGCCTTCAGTGTCAGTGTCGACCCTGCACTCTTCTCAGGTAACTGTAAACACATTCTACATTCTACACAGAGAAATACATACTCAAGTGTTCTTACTACAGTCTAAACTGTCACACATGCCACATTTTTGGTCTGAATGATGTATCATGGGGTTTGTTTCCTCAGGGTTGCCCAACAACACAGGTCTGGATGTGATCAAAATCATGGCCAAAGTTCCCTGCAAGGAGGACGTTATCTTCAGGAACAGCTCTTTCCGCAAAGCAGTGTCTCGTTATGTCCGCTGCTACTCACAAGTAAGCTGTTCAAACCTCATGAAGACCTTTACAGTCAGTGGTGTGTTCTGTCAGATCAGGCTCAGGGTTCATTTATCCCAAACCCTTGGTCTGATCAGATGCCACTGAAGTGGTGTGATAAAGGATTATGATAAGATGAACCTATACACTGATCAGCCACAACACCGAAACCACCTGCCTCATATTGCAATATTGTGTAGTTCTTCTGTGTGCCAACAAAACAGCTCTGACCTGTCGAGTCATGGATTCCACAGACCTCTGAAGGTGTGCTGTGGTATCTGTTGCCGAGACGTTAGCAGCAGATCCTTTAAGTCCTGTAAGCTGTGAGATGGGGCCATGGATGAGACTTGTTCCAGAACATCCCACAGATGCTCAATCAGATTGAGATCTGGTCTTGTCAACACCAGGTCACCTTCTTCCATTGCTCCATGGTCCAGTTCACTTTTGGTGGGTCAGCGTAGGCACTCTGACCAGTCTGCAGCTGCGCATACGTCTTACGCACAGCAAGCTGTGATACTCTGTATGTTCTGACACCTTTCTATCACAACCAGCATCCATTCAGCAGTGTGTGGCTCTTTAGTGGGATCGGACCAGGCAGGCTAACCTTCAATCCCCACATACATCAGTGAGCCTTGGGAACTCATGATCCAGTTGCTGGTTCAACGGTTGTCCTTCCTTGAACCACTTTTGGGTGGTTCTAACCACTGCACACCAGGAACACCTCACAAGACCTGCTGTTTTGGAGATGTTCTGATCCAGACGTCTAGCCATCACAGTCACACAAATCCTCTCGCTACCCATTTTTCCTGCTTCATCAACTTTAAGAAGACAGTTCAGTTGCTGCCTAATGTCACACCCACTGACAGGTGCCACTTTAACAAGATGATCAGTGTTATTCGCTTCACCAGTCAGTGCTTTTAATAGGTGCATTTGTGGTGAGCCCGGCCTGTGTATCCATCACAGAATACATCACAGTGATCGCCACACACTGCATACTGGTTAGATTTGTGTCCGATTTGATCCCGACTTGCTTTGACGTCATGCATGCATCGGCAACGATAACGTAACGAGCTCAAGGCAGCTGCAGCTTTCACAGCCAGGCATTGCAGTTGCTTGCCACTGAATGCAAACACTTGGCTGTCACCTGATTGATGAGCTGACAGGCTCCGATTGGCTCTTAATCTTGACAACAAACACCTGTGTTGTATAAAATCCTAATTTTCTGTGTAATTGTAATATTTAACAGTAGATTATATTAGTCTTATGTTGTGCAATGAAGTTTTAATCTGTTAACAAGCATATAGGCTATTTTGTGGCTGATATTAATAAAGGTTATATGACTTATCAAAGAAAGTGCTTTACAAGCAGACAAGAAAACGGAGGATCATGTGACAGTAGGGGGATCTCCTCTAATTCAACTTCAATCAAGGATCAAGAACACACTTTATTTCTTTAGCTATGAACATGGTCTGCAGTCTGCAGGTAGCCTACAGGTGATCTCTTCCTGTATATTCTCTGAAGTCTGCTGGAAACTGTCCGACTTGACTGCAACTTTTTGTCTCCACTTCCTGTTGCAGCCGCCTGATCTCGTCTACTTTCCAGGCCAGGAGCAGGTCATCTCAAACAAGCCTAATGTTGTGGCTTATCAGTGTAATTGTTCCCTCTGCCCATGCTGGCAGTGAAGAGATCTCTTCCTAATGTTATTCCAATGTAAGAGATAGAGGACAAAATCCTGTCTTTGTTCTTAGTCTCTCTGTAACAGTCTGTGGAATCACAGACTAACTTTGGAAGTTACCCATTGATTTTGATCATTCAGACTGTTGAAGCCTCAGATAAAGACTTTTGCACAAAAGAAGGACTGGATTTTGTCCACCATCACTTATACTGGAATTACTTTACGAAGGGTAAGTACAAAGTTGTCATAAGTGATAAAATCAATGGCCAGACAACAAAATAAGTTAGAATAAACCAGAATGGTCCTTTAATTCTTGTGGAAAGTGTCTAAATGTTGCACTCAAAAGGTTAAAAATATGAGGAAACACACAAACACTCAACATACACAGTGCCTGTCTGTGGATTTAACACGTGAGGCCACGCTTAGAATCATTTGTAAAAAGGATTCTTGTCCTCTGACCACACACCCTCCATATGTGGAACTATCAGGAACAATTGGTGCCATTGACAGACGCTGTGGGTTCATCACAGTCTCTGCACCAAATGACTGAGAGCTTTTGTTGTCTTTGTGTTGCTAACTGTCCTCGCCCTGTCTAGGCATCGGCTGGTCCATCCTCCTCTTCCTGATTGTCCTGGGAGCGCTGGGACGTCTCATCAAGCCCTGCTTTGACGACCACGCCACCTTCCTGCAGACGCGCTACTGGAGCAACTACCTCGACGTGGAGCAGAAGCTCTTCGATGAGACCTGCGTCCTGCACGCTCGGGACTTCGCCCGCAAATGTGTGGTGCAGTTCTTCGAGGACATGAGGGAGGGCACCGTGCTCCATCTACCCCACCCGACCTTCATCGTGAACTCCAGAGAGGAGTGGGAGGATGAAGAGGAGGAGAGGCTTCACGGGATATCAAAGCAGGAGCAGATGGACCAGCTGCTTAACAAGTGGTACTACTGTAAACCTGAACTGGACGTGACCAGGATCGCCCACAGACCCAGGACCTGTGTCACCTGGGAGGACAGAGATGGGAAGACTCTATACTCTGATGTCTAGGACACACTCATCATCAGTTCACTAACCTACAGCCTGTTGGATGTAGGTTACCTCAGTGGAGGAGTGAGCTTTGCTAAAGCCAGACTCATGTCTAAACTCAATAACTGATCTGTGTTCAGAGACCGTGTCTGAGCAGAGACAGTGGTGGTGAGGACTACGTCTTACACTGAATGCTTAAAGGGACAATTCACCACAAAATCAAAAATACATAATTTTCCTCTGGCCTGTAGTGCTGCTGTTCCTTCTAGATTTATTTGGTGTGAGTTGCAGAGTTTTTTTCACCAATATAATGGACCTAAATGTCACACAGCCTTTTGAAAAATTCGAAACCAGTATCTCTTTCCAAAAATCATGACCTGGTTACTCAAGATAATTCACAGACCTTGTTGTGAGCAGTTTCATGAAGGAACTACTTTATCTCTTACTTTTTTAAAATAAAATTTTGGGAATACTTGCAAATTTACAATTTTAAAATACATAAAAAAAGAGAAATACACACAGTGTTGACACATTACAACACTTCATAAAGTCTCACAACACCTTTCTGGCCTCATTAAAACCATCTAATCTTACAGTTGCCAATTCATTATCATGGCCTCTAGTGACTTTCCACTAGATCAAAATTCATCATTTATAATCAATTTTGTCTTTAAATCAATCAGTTAATTAATAAATTGCACACATGGGGGAATTGTTTCAATTGTTGGATGCAAATAAAATTAATTATTGAGTGTGGTCTAGACCTACTCTATATGTAAAGTGTCTTGAGACAACTTTGTTGTGAATTGGTGCTATATAAATAAAATTGACTTGACTTGACAACAAAGGAAGGGACAGCTGGACAACCTAAACTAAACCTAACAAGTATAAAACACTATATTAAGCTAAACAATTGAATCATATTTTATTGTGAGATAATCCAAAAGTAAAGAGAAGTAATCAGGTTACATTACTTAAATATTGTGATACTTGAATTAGGTTGCTGTCTACATTTTTTAACAAGTAATTAGGAACTGTGTCAAAATACATTTTTAAAGTAACTCTGCCAACCCTGATCTTGAGTAACCAGGTCATAATTTCTGGAGAGAGATGCTGGTTTTGATTTTCTCAAATGTATTTTTTGGTGCTTTGAGCACCTCAAGCTGAGTGCCATCTAGTCCCACTATACTGGAGAGAAAGCAGACATCTCTACAGCTGATATCTCCAAAACTCTGCAGCTCACACAAAACTCTCTGGATGGATAAACAGCACTACAGACATTTTTGATTTTGGGGTGAACTGTCCCTTTAAGAGACATCAAACTCAAGGCATGTTTTGTATTTTGTACAACTGGATGTGGGTGTTAATGCATTGGTTCCCAACCTGGGGTCCAGGCCCCCCCTAGTGGTGTGCCAAAAATCACAGGGGGTCTACAAGACTTTGTGTACTGAGGTTGTCAAAATCAGATTTACTAAAATCACAATTTATGCACATGTTAGTATTCAAAACTATTTTAAAAATATTTTTTTGTCCTCAATCAAAAATAGTAGGCTACTTAGTCGACCTCACCTCTGTGAACCTCTCAAACTGTGTGACAATGTGTATACGTTTAGTCTGTTGAGTTTAAAGAAAAGAAATATAGAAAAGAGACATTTACCAAAGATAAACGTTATAACTGAATGTTAAAGCTTTGGAATTAATCACTTATTCTTTTGCCGTCTTGGCACGTGTGTGCGGGCTCAGCTTCTCATAGACTGAAATGGGGGGGCTCCAAGGAAAAAAGGATGGGAACCACTGTGTTAATGGAAACATGCACATATATATTTTTGTATTTACTGCAGATGAAGAACAGCATCTAAATGACTTGTCATTGTTTATGTCGGAGGTCTTTGACTTGATTCTTTTATGGACTATTAAAAAATACCTGCTCTTTGGGGCAGCCCATGCTGTGAGAGTCATTTGACTGTGTTAGGCTGGTTTTGCATACAGGTTGACATGGAGCTCCAGCCCACAGACTGAGGGAAACATGCAAATGGACATTTGGAGCTCTGTGTATGTGTACGGTGTTGCTCATACTGTAGTTACAAACCCTCAAAGAATCATAACAACTGTGCAGCTCCCCTCAGGAATATGCAGTGATTTTGCCTCTGTTAGCTGATTTAGTTCTCATCAACAGGTTTCATCTCAGTCACTGTGACTCATTCTGATGAGACTTTAATTACTGCTGATTTTGATATTCACTTGAATAAGGCTTTCAGTCCTCTGTTGGTGATTCCTAAAGTTTGGGCTGCAGCCCACTGGTGGGCAGGGGTGGAAGTAACTAATTACAAATACTCAAGTTACTGTAATTAAGTAGTTTTTTGGGGTACTTGTACTTTTAGAGTAGATTTTCATCAGGACATCTGATTGCAAACAAGCCAATGAAAACAATGACATGTGGACCAAAAACTAAACAGAGCAGCAGCACGGGTTTGGGGTAAGGATTTTAATGATTAATCATTAATCAATTAATCACCATTAAGAATTTAATCAATTAAAAGTGTAACCATGAATATTTAATCTATAATGTAGAAATGGCAGGAGCTTTTGTCCAGTGGAGCCATTTGAGAATAAGAAAACTAAAACTTAAAATGAGAAAAAAATGACAAAACAAAACAAAAACAAACAAACAAACAAAAAAAATTAAAATGAGAAAAAAAGTTTAAAAAAAACGTTTTGTCAGTTGAGAAAAACCAAAAATTTGCAACCCTAGTCTGGAGAGTGAGTGTGACCACTGAGCAGAACAGAGAGGAAGTTGTTCGCCTGAATGTCTGCTATTGATAATGCATTAAACATCACCGGTTAAAAAGTAACTAATACTCTGAGTACTTTTTGAGACAAGTACTTTGTACTTTTATTTAAGTATTTTTCTAACACCAGTACTTACAGGATTTACTTGCAACTGAATAATATTTTAGTAATGTAACAGTCATGAAAAATAAATACAAAAAATGTTTTTAAGTTTGAAATTAAATTAAAATATTTATGATTAAATTAAAAAAGGAATCAGAACTGATAAAACAAAGCTGTGGTATTTAAATTATGTGTTATTCTTCATTTATCTGACCTAGTTTAACTATCTTATCCTATAACATATCTTATATATGATCATTGATACCATTAGTCTGGAGTGTTGATCAGAGTTGTCATTAAATGTCTGGCTGGGCCTCGGGAGCATTCTGAAGTTTGGGACTGGCTGATCTATATAAAACCTTTCTGGCACTTCTTGGTTTCACTCAGTTTGTACATGAGCCTCCTCAGATTTATTCTGTCATGCTGTGGTGGTTCCTGCTCTGACTGTCTGTCCTTTCACATTTATTGTCCATTTAATTTGCTAACTTACCTCTGGTAAAGCCATCTACACCTTATTAAAAATACATCACAATGTAGAATAAGCTTAATAATGTCTTCCCATTTGATTTTGTAAGAGTCTTTCCTCATGTTCCATTATTTCCTGTTATATTCCTGTTATATTATTCCAGTGTTTGTTTTTTTTCCTGTCTTGTGTTCCCTCCTTTCTTTGCCAGTTCACCTTCATCCTTAGAGTGAATAGTTCCAGCTTTTGTCCCAGTGTTTCTCTGTGTTTTTGGAAACTTTGTATTTTGCCTGTTCCTGTAGATCTGTTTGCTTTTGGACCGTTTTGACCTGTGCCTGCAAACCCTCTGTATGGCTCCTGTATTTTGTCCTCATCCTCTTGTTTTTGCTGTGCTGCCTGACAGGCTGTGACAGTCTGAACTATTAACAGGGTTTCCGCAGGTCCTTAAAAAGTCTTGAAGTCAACAATCCAATAATATGAGTTTTAGGCCCTTAAATATAGTCTTGACAGGGTTTAAATTGATTGGATCATAACATTTGCATTACTTTTATAAAGTTGCACTCAGTGTTTCCCAACCCCTGGAAATCTCTGATTTCAGCTTGTAGAAATCTCTGATTTCAGCTTGTAGAAATCTCTGATTTCAGCTTCTTAAATGTGAATATTTTCTGGTTTCTTTACTCGTCTCTGACAGTAAACTGAATGTCTTTGAGTTGTGGACAAAACAAGACATTTGAGGACGTCATCTTGGGCTTTGGGAAACACTGACATTCTTCACCATTTTCTGACTTTTTAAAACAAACAACTATTAATCAACTAAAGCCCTATTCGCACGGGTTTAGTATTACCTGGGAATCTCTGGTAATTTGTAATAATAGTGGAGGATGCCTGTGATCTTAATCCCGTGTGAATGCGCCATGTCTGTAATTTGTAAAGTAAAAATTCCACCGCAAATAACCTACCATATTTCGCCAAACACAGACGTCCCGTGATAATACTAGTCCCGTGGAATCTGCATCTCAATGATTGGGCGGTGTTTGTTCTTTTTATTGCGCACCGTTTTCTATCTTTTTCCGGTTGAGTAATGGAGGCTGCGGTTGAAATTATGAATGGCAGTTTTGAAAGTATTTTAGGTGCAAATAGTGTCTCTCTGCGAATTATATGGAGACCCATCCGCAGAAAGAGATCCACCAGAAGGGCGAAATTTCGCAGGACATTGACGTGGATGACACGTGTAACAGCATGCGGTAAGGAACATTTTAGATAATATTATCAAGCTGTTAATGACTATAAGCTAATTAGCTATATACCTTCCTGAAAATGTGAGCAATATTGACAGCTATCTGGTTTCTAGTACTTTAAAAGTTGTGGTCCATGACAGTGTGCCTATCAAGGCTAGGTTTAAATGTAATACTTACATCATATCCGGGCCTTAATGTCAGTAAATTCGAGTAATATGCAGACTTCGCTTATCCTGTGCAAATGCACCCACAAGAAACACAGAGGTGGGGGGGTAATTTACAAACTACCAGACGTCCCCAGGTAATACTAGTCCCGTGCGAACAGGGCTTAAGAAAATAATTGTTAGTTGCAGCCCTAGCATCAACTGTGTCAGCATCACTTAAAAGGGACATATTATGCAAACTCACTTTTCCATTGCTTTAGCACCTATATTTGGGTATGTGGGGTATCTACCAACCTACAAACTGTGAAATCAAACAACCCAGTCATTTCTCTGTGGTCTGCTTAGATCTGAATACATGGATTCAACACGTTGTTCGGGATTTGCTCGCTTGTTACGTAATTTGCCGGCACCTAATTTGAATATCTCCATATCCCCACCCGCTTGACAACCACCTTCGCGAATGTCCACCATTCTTTTTCTCCGCAAGCGCCAGGTAACCGGACCAGAGAGCACAAGTTATGTCTAGGCGAAATAATTACGGAAACTGCTCTGTTCGTGGCTGCACCAAGCAGCACAACTCGCTACATTTGCTTCCAGCCTCAGCGGACAGAAGAGCTGAGAGGATACATTTTATTTTTGACGGTAATACACCAGCTACTGTGAGTAAAAAAAATCTACGTGTGCCAACCACTTTCTGCCAGACTGCTTCAGCAACCTGTGTCAGTACAACACAGGACTGGCAACAAGACTTCTTCTAGAGGATGGAGCAGTACCAACTCCACGAAATTAAGTTTTTAAAATCAATTAAGCTATGTGTTTATTTGGCCGTTTAGCAGCAGTTAACACTAACAGCTGATGTCAAGTTACTGGCGTGACTTGCGGCAGGATCCACAATGACTGCTATTAAGCTGGTTTGTCAGTTGAGTTTCTGTTAGTATGGAGAGTATGGATGTCCATAGTTAATCTTTGGAGAGATTTGCATGAAAGTTATGATTTGCTGTTAAGCCATTTCCCCCCTCCCCTCTCCTGCATTAACGTTAGTGGGTCAGTTTTAGTTGCAGTTAGTTACAGTTATCTTCCATTCGGGTAATGGGGGGTTAGCGACGTTAACGTGTTGTACAAGGGGAAAGTATGCTTTATGTCGATCTAATTTAGCAAAGGGGCACAAACAGAGAAAATGAACTGGATTAAGTATCTTCAAATGTGTATGAGCATTTTATTGGCTTTTATTCAGTGTTGTAGGCATGGCACAACATTAGCACCAGGCAGATGAATGTAAAATGTGCAAGAGACAGTTATATTAGCTTCACACACCAGCCATAAATACAGTTGTAATTATTGAGTGGCTGGTAAATCTGAACATTAATTACACATGGAAAGAAAGTTAATTTTGCAAACTGGATGTAGAAATAAGTTTGTGTGTCCCAGGGCAGAGACAATCCCTCCGGGTTCCACTATGGTCATGAGGAGTGTGGTGTACAGGTCCTTACGCTGAAGATACTCCTCAACATGATTCTCCTGTATCTGGCGCCAAACCTTGACCATAGTGTTCCCTTCCATAGGTCCCTCAGAAGGTGCACAACATTCCTATCCACACCGCATCTGTAAATAGAATCACAAACAATGTTGAGGTTGATTTGAGGGAATACGTTAAAGTTTGTTAAATGCACGCATAATGTTCAGTTCACTCACTTGCTAGTGAGGATTGCAGGGAACATAGCTTAATGAGCCTCGCTAAGTTGTGATAAAATAGCGGGATCCCATGAAAGCCACTGGCCCACAGTGACGCCTTCTCCACCCCTGCCTGCCTTTGTGCATGGTCCACAGCACAGGACCTCAGTGATGACCGTGTACCAGCTGGACACATCACAGATATGACGTACCTAAAGCGCATATGGGAAAAAAATCAAATCAAATAAAGGCCAATAGCAACCCTCATTTACATACGTAGTAGCAAAGATTCAACTTTGATGTAATAACTCTAACACAAGTAAAGTAAGTTACCCAGTGGTGGTAGCCAGACTTGTACAGGTGCACATTGCGTCCTTTGCCCACACACTCATCACCACAAGGACACTTCAAGGAGTATCTCCACACTCCAACAGGGCGCCACACAAAGACACGGCTCTGAAAAAAGAGCTGTGGAGTTGGCTGAGAACCCCCGACATAGCCGGGAGGTTTGGGTGGGTAGAACCACATGTGGACCAACTTCATCACCCGTCGCCTCTTGAGCTGGACGGTTTTGTCTTTGTACGTCTTAATGGGTGTGAATAGTCCTCTCTCTGTGTCCTCTTTCAGCCAAGAAATGTCGGTAGGTGGGATGCCGTTGGGGTTTTCCCACAGAGGCACCCAACCCTCTAGCTCCACCTGCACACATACAAAACATTTCGTTATTACTGTGTTCAAAGTAATAATAAAACATTAAAACTGTTCTTTTTAAAAGAGAAAAAAAAAATCTTGATAATTTGAATAGCACTTACAGGGGAGTCACTGGGAGGTGAGCCCATGGGATAATCCTGACTCATGGACAGGGACTGTGTGGGCTGACTAGTGGTGGACACAGGCTGCTTTGGTCTGACAGGTACCCCAGGTAGCTTGGGATGAGCGGCGGTCTTAGGCTGCTTGGGTCGCACAGAAGTCTCAGGTAGCGTGGGACGAGCGGCGGTCTTAGGCTGCTTGGGTTGGTCACCCTGGCAGTGGGACTGACTGCCGGTCTCGCCCATAAATGGGGGCCCTTGGGACTTGAGCGACTCTAAGAATCAAACAAACAAAGTAGTTTTGGATTATGAATTATTTTTTAAAATGTGGTGTGATGTCTAGTAATTCTGTATGTCACTTACCTTCCACAGCCTGGCTTGCAGCTACCAGCTCAGCATCATCACCTGGCCATAATGAGGGGTCACACCTGGAGGTTCCCACCTTTGGTTGCTGAATAGCAAATGTAAAGTAAGTATCTATATTTTATCACATACCACTTTTTGATTACCAAAAGCAAATTAAGTTTAGCTTAAGTGCTTAAAATATTATTGATATTAGCTATTTTCATTTACTGTGCTATTCCACACTTCCTGTCTCATAACCAACAAATAAGCAAATCAACACTTACTTGCTTCTTCTCATTGATATACTTCCGGAACCTCTTCATTTGCACACTTGTGATGTTGGACAGTGGTGTGTTCAACCACCTCCTCACGGAACTGTGTGCCTTCTCTATGTTGTCCCTCTGCTCATCAGTGAACTCCTCTGGCCTGTTCTTCTGGGTGTCATACTGGCTGTAGAGTTCCCACATCTCCTTAAAGGTGTGATCTTGAAAACCTCTCTGCCCGTAGATGCACCTATCTATATTGGCTTCGAGGACGATGGAGACCTGTGGGAAGCTCTCAGCGTACTTTCTCAGGAGGTCCTTCACCCACTGGTTCCCCACCTCTCCATTCTTATGTAGGTTTGACACCTCATTTGTGTGCTTGTCAAGTATGCTGGAATAATATACATAAACTTAGTATATCATCATTATCACTGCGATTATGAAAATTAACAAAGATATGATGTAAAGCTGAATAATAAACACTGGTAATAGCTAGAGTTTTGCGCAAACCAATATATAATATATTACAGTAATATATTTTAAGCTTGCCGTCAAAATGGTATTCAAAATGCATAGTCAGCAATGGTATTCATTACAAAATGCTTACTACTTCATGTAGACCACATCATTGTTCAGGTGTTGAAATACTGGCCAAATGCCACCACCAACTTTCCCAGGCACTGCTGACACAACAGCATGGAGATACCCTCTCCTCGAAGGAGCTTCTCTGCATGGGCGAGGGCAGTGGCCTGGTTCAGCAGCTCTGGTGGAGGTGTGGGGAAGGTAAGCCTTTTCTCCTGATAATATTGGGCCTCTCTAGTTGACATCAGGACAGCCTGCTGTCGATGTGGAGGGGCTTGTGGGTTCACCACACTGATCACTGGGGTCGTCATTATGTGTTATAGACACTGAAACACACACAAAGCAACACCACAACAACAGAAGTAAGAACAACCCATCCATCCATCCATTTTCTGTAACCGATTATCCGTGAGGGTCGCAGGGGGGCTGGAGCCTATCCCACCCAGTGTTGCCAACTTGGTGACTTTCTCGCTAAATCTGGCGACTTTCCAAATCCTCTTGGCAACTTTTTTTGTCAAAAGCGACTAGCGACAAATCTAGCGACTTTTTCTGGTGTTTTGGAGACCTGACATGAAAGCACGTATCGTTCTGTAGTTACTGTCCTCAACGAGCAGCGGGTGCTGCCGTGAGCCCCTCCTCCATCCCAGAGCACTCACAGGCAGTCAGTCTCACTGTAGCCTCGCGCAGCAGTCCCAGCTGCAGAGAGGAGACCAACACCACTCCGCATCCAGACTGCAAATGAATCGCGCATGCACAACACCGCCGCTGATCTCGTCCTGGCTTGCAGAGCGGGATGTAAATGTAAATGTTTCTTCACTGTCACACTAATATCGAATCGTTATCCTGAATAACGTCGTGAGAGAGACAAAAGTGAGTAAAAAGCACCCTAAATATGTTAAGAACTACAAATGAACTTTCTTCTGTTGATTCTTGTTTTTTTTTTGTTTTTTTTTTGCCACTGAAATAGGCCATCACTTCTCAAAATAACTTAATGACTTAAATATTGTCTCGACCCACATTACATAAATCAATTTTGTCCTGTATTGTTAAATGTTAGAATATCAAATTTAATCAAAAGACTGTTATGTGGGGTGGAATGTCCAACCGTCATCCTTTATCCGGGCTTGGGACCGGCAAAGGGCCCCAAAAGAGACACTTTGGCAGAGTTACTTAGGTTTTGGGGGGGTTTTTTTAAGATTTTTTGGGGGTTTTTTTGTTTAGTTTTCTTAAGTTTGGTTTAGTTTCTAACCTTATGCTCCACTTAGGAGCCTACAAAAAGTCACAGTAAAACATGAACATTTTTTGCCATAACTATAACATTTTTAACAATTTTTTTGTATAGACGGTTTCATGAAATGAGATATTAACTCTCTGATGTGTATTAAACAACTTACTCCTCCTACAGCATCCATTACAATTACAAATTGTCAATTATGCAAATTAGGTGATGGCGTCATTTAGCGACTTCTAGAAACTTTTAGGACAGCCTCGGACTTCTTTGGGAACTTCCTCTTGCTCAGAGTCTGACTCTAGTACAAACATGTATGGTTGAACTGGTGTGTCCTCTCTGGCAGCCAGGTAGCATTAGCTTGGAGCTAATTGTCACCGTTACCTAACTCTAGCTAACAGTAGCTGTGAATAAGTATAAGCTTGTCGCCGGTAGCCTCGTGACTGCATATTGCTGGTCGGAGCTGCGAGGTGCTCGCCCTCCAGGGGCTGCGGCAAGCTGTTTCACCGGCATCGTGGACGCTCCTTTCTTCGGATCATCCTCATCCTACGGTTGGACTCCCGACTGGTAAAGTACCACAACTCAGCGCATATTTTGCTTTGTTGGTGAAGGCAGTGTTTTCGCTCCCTCTCCCAACTTAGTTGTGCTCTGTTACCTTGTTACGGTTAGCAACAGTGTGTCCGCTTGAGCTAACTTTATTATATTGGTAGCAACTTGGTTGTGCCTGTTTTGTTTAGTGGTTAACAATACAACCTGATGGTGACGGCTGTGTTTTCGCTCCCTCTCCCAGCATAGGTGTGTTTTGTTCTATTTTGTTAACGGTTAGCAGCAGTGCTTTCGCTCGAGCTAATCTGATTGTTTTTCGGTGACGACGCGGTCGTACCTCGTGCCTTTAGCTAAATGCTAATCTGATTTATTTTGGTGGCGACTCGGTCGTAGCCATGCTGTTTCTGTAGTGACAGCATTCCTCATTTGAACGAGCGTTTCTCTTGTACAGTTAGCAGCATTAATTGCTTGTGCTAAGCTGTTTATTTATTTTTGGGCACTTGATCCTCTGTGTGCTGTTTTGTAGTGACAGCATTCCTTATTTGGATTTATTTATTTAGTTATTTTTCTTTTGAAGGGCTGTGTGTGACGGTGTTCGCTCCCTCTCCCAGCATACATTGTTTGGTTTTTTTTTTTGAGTGTTGTTCCTCATAATTGGTAGCCGCCATTATGATGTCTTCTCATTGTTGTACCGCCTGCATGGCTCCTCTGCAGCCTGAGGACGGTCATGACCTTTGCCCCTCATGTCTTGGCCTCGAGCACCTGAGGGAGGGCCTTTCAGAGGACCCCTGCATGAACTGTAGCTTCATGCCCCGGGCAGTGAGGGCTGCAAGACTGGCTGAGGTGGAACAACTTTTGGGCAGTGTCCACTCACCAGAAGGGCTGGCTGAAGCTTGCAGGCTGTCCTCAACCCAACCTGGTCGGCCAAAGCGTCGGGCTGTGGAGACTGAGGGCACTTCCTCCAGGAAGAAAGCCAAGGAGTGTAAGCTTGCTTCCAGGGTGGACCTTCTGACAGCAGAGCTTAATCAGATGAAGTCCATCTTTCTGGCTCTCCAGACCGGGGACTGGTGCAGGGACTGTGTGTGCGTCCGCTCCTCCTGTGGCAGTGTCGGGTCCAGAGGATGACATCCTCTCAACGGCAGCTTCAGCCACTGAGTTTGGGGAATATGGGGCAGACACTGTCTCCCGTGACACTGTCTCCCATGCCTCGGAGGCAGGCTCTCGTTCCTTGACCCCTAGTTCAGGGGGATGCTCGGAGGGTAGCTCCATGGGGGCCATCATCCGTATGGCCTTGGCTCGCCTGCAGCTAGATGTGCCGCAAGCCCAACCGGCTCCAGCAAGCGCGTTTTTCAGGCGCAGTTCGGCCCCTGCTACATTTACTGTGCCTCCCTCAGAGGAGTACCTGAAGGAGTTGCATGCATGTTGGAGGGATTCTAAGGCTCTCTCTCATGCAACGTCTGATGGCCGAACACTGGCAGCCATGCAGGATGCGGCCAAGTTTGGCCTTGGCCGCATGCCGGCTGTTGAACAAACTATGGCTGCACTCATTGTCTCTCCAGATGAGGCTCTGAGGTTGGATGCGAGGTGTCCTTCACCCCAGTGTCGTGTCACAGATGAATTGCTGTCTAAGGCCTATGATGCAGCGGCTCGTATGGGCCGCATAGGTAACTCGATGTCGCACCTCATGCTCGCCCTCTCAGCCTGCCTTCAGGAGGCTACATTGGACGCTTCAGCTCATAATTTTAGTGATGCGTCCCTGCAGGCTTTCGCCCTTATGGCTAGAGAGCTAGGGCGTGTAATGTCCACCTTGGTCCAGGCTCGCCGCCAGGTTTGGTTGGCTCAGTCGCCCCTCTCAGAGGCATGCAGAAGGACCCTTCGCAGTGTCCCAGTGGAACCTGGGGAGTTGTTTGGGTCAGCCGCTTTAGAGGCACTAGAGCGGACAGTCCAGGCCAGGCAGACTAGACAGCAGCTCTCAGGTCTTAACAGGAGCATGCCTCCCCCTGCTCGATCCAGAGGTTCTTCAGCAGCTGTGCAGCACCGTTCTCAGCCACAGGCTTCTTTGAGTAGCTACCAGAGGCCTCAGCGGCCAATGCAGCGTCCGGTGCAGCGACCCACTCAGCGGGCAGCTCAGGATGTTCGGGCCCCTGGTTTTCAGCCCTCCAGACAGCCTCGGGTCTCGGGATTAGCCGGCGCCCCCCCAGAGCCTCCAAAGGCCGGGGGCCAGGAACTGAAGTTCCGGGGCCGGTCGTCGGCTGCTTTTCCCAGCAGCAGCTCAGTTATTGGGCTGCTTACACCTCGGACCCCTGGGTGGTGTCCACCCTAACCCAGGGTTACAAACTGCAGTTCCGACGCCGGCCCCCTGCCTTCGGCCGGGTCAAGATGACCATCATAGGCGACCCGGCAAAAGCCCTAGCCTTGAACCAAGAGCTGTCTGCCCTCCTGGTCAAGGGTGCCATCGAGCCAGTAGATCCCCTGTCACAGCCAGGGGGATACTACTCGGCGTACTTTCTGGTGGAAAAGAAAGACGGCGGACTTCGCCCCATCCTAGATCTCAGGGGCCTCAACAGGTTCCTGAAGGTCATGCCATTCCACATGCTCAGCACAGCAGAGGTTCTGCGTGTGGTTGCAAGAGGGGAGTGGTTTACTTCCATCGACCTGAAGGATGCCTATTTTCATGTTCCCATCATACCTCACCACAGGCAATTCCTTCGTTTTGCTTTTCAAGGCCGTCATTTTCAGTTTCGGGTGCTGCCCTTCGGTCTCTCCCTCTCCCCACGGGTGTTCACCCGCTGTGTGGCAGCAGCCCTCTCTCCCCTGCAGTCACGGGGCATGAAGGTCCTTCCGTATCTGGACGATTGGTTGGTGTGTGCGCCTTCCCAGTCTCAAGCGATACAGGATACGGCTGCTCTTCTGGCTCACGTAGCCCGGCTGGGTCTCAGGGTGAACCTCAAAAAGAGCTGTCTGGTCCCTTCCCAGAGCATTACCTTCCTCGGTGTGGATCTGAACTCTGTCACCATGAAGGCCTGTCCAGCAATTCGGCGGGTGGACGACATCCTCCGCCTCCTCCCCATCTTCCGGCAGGGCAGGTGGTTGCCCTACGTGCGTTACCTACGCCTCCTGGGCAAGTTGACGGCTGCCGCGACTGTTATTCCCTTGGGCTTGCTGTCGCTACGCCCCCTTCAACGGTGGCTGAACAGCTTTCACTTGGATGCCAGGTGGCACAGGCACAAGAAGATCAGGGTGTCACAGCGCTGCCTCCTTGCTCTGTCTCCATGGAAGAACAGGGCCTTCATGTTGCAGGGCATGCCCATGGGTTCTGGTCCGTCCCGTCGGGAGACCATCACAACAGATGCTTCCCTCTCAGGGTGGGGTTGCAGTGTGGCAGAACAGGACAGCTCGGGGGCAGTGGTCTGCTCAGGCCCGCACAGAACATATCAATGTGCTGGAGCTACGGGCTGTGCACCTGGCGCTCGAGCACTTTCTCCCATACCTGAGGGGGAAGCATGTGCTAGTTCGGTCAGACAACATCTCGACCGTTTCTCAAATAAATCACCAAGGGAGCACCAGGTCCATGCGGTTGCTGCAGGTGACCTGGGGTCTCCTGACTTGGGCAGCCCCCCGCCTGGCCAGCCTGAGGGCAATGTATCTGCCGGGGAAGCAGAACAAGGTAGCAGACTTCCTTTCCCGCTGCAGGCCTCCCCCAGGGGAGTGGCGTCTTCACCCGGAGGTGGTGCGCCGCTCTGGGACCTCTTCGGCAGGGCGGAGGTGGATCTCTTTGCCTCAGAAGAGACTACCCATTGTCCCCTCTGGTTCTCCTGGATGGAGGAGTCCAGCCCTCTGGGGCAGGATGCCCTCGCACACGAGTGGCCGGAGGGTCTCCTTTATGCCTTCCCGCCAGTCCCTCTGATTATGGCGACGCTTCAGAGGGTTCTTCAACAGGGCCACAGACTGCTGCTGGTGGCCCCCTTCTGGCCAGGACAGACATGGTTTCCTCTCCTGCACAGGCTCTGTCATGGCTCGCCATGGCACCTCCCCAACAGGAAGGACCTCCTGTCTCAGCTGGGGGGCCGGGTTTGGCATCCCGACCCTTGCCGCCTTCAGCTGTGGGTTTGGCCTCTGCAGGGCCCGATCCGCTGCTGAATTACTGTACAGGCACTGTCCGTAATACTGCAACCGTCTACCCGGGTGCAATATGAGAACAGGTGGCGGCTGTTCTCTGGTTGGTGTTCAGGGAGGAGTGAGGACCCTGTGCACTGCTCTGTGCCTACCGTTTTGGAGTTTTTGCAATCTCTCCTGGATGGTGGTCGGTCCCCCTCTACCCTGAAGGTGTATGTGGCCGCCATTTCATCTAGACATGTTCTGGTTGATAACAACACGGTGGGGTGCCACAGGCTGGTGTCCCTCTTTTTGAAGGGGGCTCTGAGACTGCGTCCCCCACGGCCACCGAGAGCTCCAGCATGGGATCTGCCCTTGGTGCTGGATGCTCTATGCTCACCTCCCTTTGAGCCGCTGGCACAGGCAGGGCTGAGATGGTTGTCAGCAAAAACTGCGTTCCTCCTCGCTATCACCTCAGCGAAGCGTGTTAGTAGCAACTCCATGCCTTGTCAGTCAGCACTTCTTGTCTGAGATGGAACTCAGATGGTTCAGGGGTCACCTTGTGGCCAAATCCTGCATTTTTGCCCAAGGTTTTGTCAAACTCGCACCTTAATCAGCCTATCCAGCTGGCCCGGTTTGACCCGCCAGTAGGGGAAGGGGACGAACAGTCGGTGCTGTTATGCCCTGTGCGGGCTCTGAGAGCATATGTGGACAGTACTGCAGGTATACGCCAGTCGGACCAGCTTTTTGTGTGTCATGGTGGTCCTAAGAAAGGTTGTGCTCTCTCCAAACAGCGTCTGTCTCACTGGATCGTGGACGTCATCTGTTGCGCATATAAGGCAGGTGGTCACCCCCTGCCATCCAGTGTGAGGTGCCACTCGGTGAGAAGTGTCTCCACGTCTTGGGCTGCCCTGAGAGGGGTGCCCCTGGAGGCAATATGTGCCGCAGCCTCGTGGGCGTCACCAAGCACTTTTGTAAGGTTCTATCGCGTAAATATTGCCACTCCTCACCCACTGGGCGTGGTCCTCCAACCGAGTTCTTTTGCTTCCAGTCAATGAGGTATGTGCTTTGGATTCCTCGTGACTTTGTTGGTATTGGTCATCCAGTGTTTAAGGCACCGCCTCTGGCGGTCAGGAAGGATGAAATAGAACGAAAGTTACGTATGTAACTACGGTTCTATGAATCCTGGATGACCGCCAGAGCGTTCAGTCCCTCAGAATCCTTGTGGCTTCGCGAGAAGATTCTGCAGGAACAGATCCTCTGATGCCACCGGAAGATATAACCTATCCGGGGTCATCAGGGGGTCACTCGCAGGTGACTTTGTTGGTATTACTACTCGACCTGCGCATGCGCGAGACGGAGTCATTCAGTGTTTAAGGCACCGCCTCTGGCGGTCATCCAGGATTCATAGAACCGTAGTTACATACGTAACTTTCGTTTTCCACAATCGTCCAGTAAATCCAGGAGTTGAGTTTTTCCAACAAGATCTGCTTTCCAGTAGATTCTTTCTCAGAGATTCTCCAGGAGGGTTTTTCTTTCCACAGTTTGGGTTTGCAGCAGGTCAACAGGTCATTTTGCCAACATCCAAGTGGAAAAGAGAAATTTGAATCATCAAAAGAACTGAGAGCTAGCCTGGAATTCGCCCACAATCACATCCTTTCTGTCGAAAAAGAAAACAAATCATTACAGTCATCCGTAAAAACCCTCGCCGAAGAAATGGAAAATATCACCAGGGAAAACAAAGCAATGAAAGAGCCTATTTTGGACTTACAGTCACGAAGTATGCGTGACAACCTGATCTTCTCCGGCATCCCGGAAACCACACCCAATAATCCTGAGACAAAAATTAATTAAAGACTTAATGAAAACTCACCTTAAACTCCCACCAGACACAGTCAACAACATTACTTACAACAGTACACCGCATTGGCACACCGTCATCCAGAGGACCCAGGGCTATCGTTGCAAAGTTTGAACATTTTCAGCAGAAACAACTGATCAAAAGTGAAGGCAAAGAACTCAAGGGAACCAAATTTGGACTAAATGATCAGTTTCCACAAGAAATAAATGAACGTCGTAAAGTACTGTACCCCATCATGAAGGACATCAGTTACCACTAGTGTTGCTAACAATTCATCGATCCGGGAATGCATCACGATGGGTCATGTGACGATTTGGCATGATTAATTAGCCTCAATGCTTTGCCGCATTCACTTTTTTAAATTTTTTTATTTTAGCTATTTCTTTTTCATTCATTTATTGATTTATGCATCTATCCATCCATCCATCCATCCTCATTAATTCACTCACCAAGTTCAGTCTTGTACAGCCATGCGCAGTATCTGCTGGATCAAAGCCAGACTGACGGTGGTGACCCGTCTGCAGCTTCTTACTACGTGTCTCGGTGGGAGGGCTGGAACAGGTGTGTTTAGTACTAGTTGTGGCAACGTTAACCGGGGCAGGGGATTGGCAAGCGCTGTGGTCGGGGCTGGGAGAGATGCTCTCATTTAGGCTAGCACCCACTGTAGAGTTAGCTGTGCTCCCCGCCTCGCCACGTACGGTTCGTTTAAAAAATGCAGAGATTTTTGCCTTGGGGGTGAACGTTTGGGGAACCTCCGGTCATCCATTAATAATTTGTTTGTTTCTTGTTGATTTTTTTTTTTTTTACCGTAATGTCGGCAACACTCTCTCTCCTCCGCTCTCTGAGTGTGGGTGGGTGCACGAGTGTATGTTGTGAGAGAGGAGCGAGGGGGGGCCCTCCCGTTGCAGAGAAGAGAAGAAATGCATTTTAATGAATGTAATGAAACGATAGCAATGCATTAGACTCTGAAATTGCGCAAATTAGAGTTAGCTTTTTTTATTTGATAAAAAGAACGCCTGTTATAGGCCCTTTTGATTAAAATAAAAATTAAATGATGGGAATTTTTTTTAAAATCTATGACTTGAATTTCTGGGTGGGGATCCTGTTGGCAGGGCGGGGGTGTCTGTTGGGGGGGCAGGGTGCCCTCCCAAATAAACTATAGGGGAAAAAACTGGAGACTGTCACAAAACTTCCGAAGAATTCGGAAAAAAGCCTGTCGAATCACGAACGTTCCTCAGATTCAGACGAAGCAACATATAACGTGAAATGTTTGGTCTCACAGACTGTGTATTTTTCTAAGCTTTCTAGTAAACAAAATGGATGTTTGGTGAACCGCCATCTGCAATGGGAAGATGAGGTAACAACTTAGCTGTTTTCTCCATTCTGATAAGTTACGTGGTCATTTGCTTATTTTGTAGTCATAACATTAAATACTTTGTGTCTTTGAAACTTAAGATAATATGAATATGACTAGTCAAATGTTCAACAAACCTTGGTATTTATTTTATGAGTGAAGGTTCAGAGCAACGCTGAGTTAATTGATAGGCCATTTATTTACAAATGTAGCATCAGATGAAGACAAAATCAATCTTAGATGGAAAAAAAGCATTAAAAATCGCCATAATCGAAAAATCATGGCAGCAATAATCGAATCGACAAACATTATAAACGCTATAATCGAAGAATCGAGGCTCCCATATTCAAAATCGAATCGAATCGTGAAATACCCTCGATGGGGCAACACTAGTTACCACTGTGCACTTTTGGTCTGATGGTCCCAGTAAGCAGTATAAGAACAAAAAGAACTGAGGTACCACCCACACTTGGCTTCACCAGGACCACGTGGAATTATTTCCCCACAGGGTGCCCCTGATGGAATTGGAGCAACAGTAAAACGAACAGCAGATCAGGAAATGATATGACAAATGGTGTTCTCTGAGTTCTCTGAAAAGATCTCAAACTGTTTGAGTGGCATACAGCTGTATCACACTGAGGAAAAAGACATGGAAAAATATGACACACTTCTCATACAACAACTCAAACAGGTTCCATCCACAAGAAAAATACACCAGGTCATCCTACAACAAAATAGTGTCTCCCACAGACAGCTGTCATGTTTTTGAGCCAGTGAACTGCCAGTGCTTTACCCCAGCAACTTTCCTTTTAAATGACTGTGCAGATGAACAACAGACTGAAACAAGGCCAAGAAGAAAGGCCCTTTGGTCATGTTGATGGAGGAGATGGAAAGGGAGATGGGGGAAGGAGAAGACTTGATGGAGTGGGAAGGGGAAGGAGAAGACTTGATGGAGTGGGAAATAGAGGAGCAGCCAGTGAAAGGTCCTGAAGGCACCATAGTCAAAATATCTATTGACAGCATTGAGGAGGGAGACTGGCTTGCAGTGGTATACGATGACCACTGGTGGCTAGCAAAAGTCATGGATGTAGACAGTGAGCACCAAGATGTGAGAGTAGAGTTCATGCACCCTTGTGGTCCAACAGCTAATGTTCACCCCAAACGTGGGAGGAGGGATGTGTGTTTCTGTCCAATCACCGACATTCTTCTGAAAACCAACAGGGAAGGCATATCCCCTGCAGTTAAGCCGTACAAGAGAGCTCTACAGTGTAGCCCCTGATGTAATGGACTTCATAGAGCATGAGCATGTCCAACGCATGCTGCTGAAAACTTTGGGGATGCAGGTCACATGAAAATGAAAAATGTCAACTGACATAAAGATCTTTAGTGCATTTTGAAACAGGCTAAGTGATGAGAAGAGACCTGTTGTGATTTCAGTTCGTTCTGTTATACGTGACCCTCTAGGATACAGATTGTGGCCATTAGTTGTTTTTTATGCCAAGTAAATCCTAGTTTTCTCGCTTCTGCCTCGAGATCCTGTTGCCAGATGTTCTTTGGCTATCAGCTGTTTTCCATTATTTCCATTACTTGATGGTTCCATGTCAAAGTTTAGTAAAATGTGTGTAAACACTTCATGAATTTCACCATCTGTCAGCTGTTTGTCAGCACCGTCAGCTGTTTGTCAACACCGTCAGCTGTTTGTCAACACCATCAGCTGTTTGTCAACACCATCAGCTGTTTGTCAACACCATCAGATGAAGGTTTTTTGTGCTTTTATGACAAAATGTATTACCTTTTGTTCAATTTATTGTGTCTGTATATTAAAACACCTGATGAACTACACATGTTGTCTTCTTTATATAATAACATTGATTATATATGCTTAATACTAAAAGTGAACATACAAAATTAAGGAACTTTGAAATTTCCATTTTTTTTAGTGTGATATCAGAACAAAATTCAAAATAATTCGGTTTATAACTTAACTCTGTTAAAAAAACATCATAAATAGATACTTAAGGATTTTAATCAGTTGTTTAACTGATCAATTCAAAATGGCATGATTTTTCGTGTCTGACAGAGTTGACATAAATCACGTTATTGAGTAATAAAAGGTCAATTTTCATAAAAAGTGTTTTTATAAAAAAACCTGTTCCCTTACATGGTTTGGTGGCTGAGACCTTTGCCTATGAATATATTCTACTTGAAATTAATGTGGTATTATAAAAAAAAAGTGTAGATCTACAACATGTTTTGTCCCTTATCTCAAGAATCAGTGATTTATAACCTCCATCCTGTTTCATTCTCTTTTCTCTCTTTTTTTCTGATCTCACTCCTTACCTCTATGCGCTTCGGCTCTGCCCATTGCACACACTCCCACACACGCTTGCACGAGCACACACACAGCGACTGACACCCTACATAAACATAAACACACACATTCAAACCTACACAAATCTACCTCTTCCTCATCTAACCTCCATTATTCTCCTCCCTTTTCTCCCTCTTGCTCCCTTTTTCCTCTTTGTGTTGTTTACCTTGGCTTACTACTACATTCAGTGTCTTTCACATCACTTGACTTTTGTATTATGTCAGTGTCTATGTTCTATGTCATGGTATTGTATTTGTTTAACCACAGCATATGTATGCACACACACATACGCACACACAGGCACATACACACACATACAGAAATCAACTACACGTACAGATTCAACTCTAGCAGAGGCTCTCCCACAATAACATAACTCAAACACTTAACTTAGCAACATGCAATGTGCGTGGCATTCGTACCCAGACTAAAAAGACAAACATTTTAAACCATCTTATCAAACTCAATGCAGATATTAGCTGCAAGAGACTCATTTATCAAATTCAGAATTATATAACCTCAGATCTCAACAATTCAATCAAGTATTCTCAGCAACCTACAACACCAGACAAACAAGCGTCTCCATTTTAGTAAATAAAAGAATACCTCTAATTCATCATTCCACAACTGCTGATCCAGAAGGAAGATGCATCATAATCACTGTATCCATATATGACAAAAAATTCACAATTGCCAACATATACGGTCCGAACAGTGATGATCCATCTGTCTTTGACACAATTTTCTCTACATTACAAGAATCAACAAATATCATAATTGGTGGAGACTTCAACACAATTAATCTCGCAATTGATCGATCAAGCACACCAAACAATTTAAAAAATAGACATTCTGCTGACTTATTAACACAATCCATGAGAGATTTTGGACTTGGCGACAGTTGGAGAATGAGCAACCCATCATCCAGAAAATATTCTTACTATTCCCCAATACACCAATCATTCTCCCGATTAGACTTCAATACCTCAATACCTCATTGCTTAAAGATCCCCACTTCACCCCCTTTTATACAGGAAGAGTGGGCATCCTTTATGGAATCAAACGACTCCCCAGAAATTTCATCATCACTACTATGGGAGACAGGTAAGGCAGTACTTAGAGGACACATAATATCATATTCAACAAATAATAAGAAAAAAGGAACAGGATTTAGAAAAACATATAGAACAGATAATTAAGCAATTTACAGACATGTACTCAAACAATTCCAATCAACAAACACAAAAGGAGCTGCAAAATGCACAATTACAGCTAAATGAAATTACAAGTGAAAAAAAACCCAATTTTTGATCCAACAGCTTAAATATGATGATTTTGAAAACAGCAATAAGTCATGCAAATATTTAGCTAATCAATTACAATGCAAAAAAGAAAGAGCAATAATTCCAGCCATAAAGAATTCAACTGGAGAAACCACCAATAACCCACAAGAAATAAATGACATTTTTCACACAGCTATTTATTTATTTATTTATTTACAGTAATTTAAATTCCTCGAATACAGACCCTGACACTACAACAAACCTTCCTCAATAACCTAGAACTACCTAAACTATCCAAACAAGATGCAGACACCTTAGACACTCCATTGACACTAGATGAACTCCTGAAGCCCTTCTCCAGATGCCAAATAACAAATCACCTGGACCTGATGACTTCCCTGCTGAATTTTACAAACACTTCTGGCACATACTATCCCCACTATTGTACAGGCTAATATCAGAAATACAAAATACATCAGAAATTCCTTTGCACGTGCATACATCCGTTATATCATCCATCCATCCATCTTCTTCCGTTATATCAGTTCTACTCAAACCTAATAAAGATCCAACTCAACCTTCCAGCTATCTCCCTCTGTCACTAATAAATACAGATCTAAAAATCATTACAAAAGCCCTAGCCATCAGATTAGAAACATCTCCACCTTGATACATCCCGATCAAACAGGTTTTATCAAAAAAGGCATGGCTCAGACAATATATGAAGACTATTTAACATTGTTAACCTCTCTCAGCAGACTCAAATAAAAACAATTATTGTATCATTAGATGCAGAAAAAGCATTTGACCAAATTAAAGCTCCAGTAGGCAACATTGTTTTGGTATAATTAAGAAATAATTTCCTAAAAACCTTTCAGCATATTGTAAATCAGGTGTTCTGAGAGAGAGCTACACTTCTGCACCTCCTCTATGGCTCTGTTTTCAGCATTTAGAGAATCTGCCCCCTGATGGTAGACTTAAACCAATCACAGGTCTTTTAGGACCTGGGGGACTCCTCCTACTAGTGCAGCTGCGCGTTCACATTCCTTCGGTCAGACCCTGAATCAATGACAGAAACTACTGCAGGAAAAGTTGCTATAAAACTACATTATAATAAAGAGAAAAGAGCCTAATGAGCAACATGCTAAACCCAGGAGTATGTCAGCTCACTCGGTTACCTTTGAGTTCACCTTCAGTTGTGTTCATTCACTTGTATCGCGGAGCTTTGCAGAGTGCTGAGAGGACTGGGCGTAGTGATGTGCAGATCGATACTGAAATATCAATACCTCCGATACCAGATCTTTATGCTCTAAAATCGATTCTCAAATCAAAATATCGATACTATTGATACTTCAGTCATTTGAGGTAATGCATATCATTAACACAAACACAGTGGAAAGTAGCTAAACTATTGAGATCTTGTCAAAATGAATTGGTGGGAACTACTTTTTCTTCCGCCTGGGTAAGTGCGTAATGTGTAAGCGCAGCGGCATGCTGCTCAGTCAGTCAGTCACTCAGTCTCAGTCTGTAGACACAATGACGGAGCGTAAACGGAGTCATGTGTGGAGCTATTTCAGCTCCACAAACAGCCAAGACGCGGTTTGTGATGTTTGTGGAAAATCGGTAAGGAGTTGTGGCAACACAACAAACCTTGTGAAACACCTCAGGTTAAACCACAACACAGAATACGAGGCATTTATGATGAGGCGGACAGAAGAGGAGAGCACAGTGTCAGGTGCTGCTGCTAGGGCAAGACAGACGTCTCTGCCAGAGTCCTTTGGTGCTGCAGGCAGGCACTATCCAGGTACAGACGGAGAAAATGTGGAGCTTTTAACCCTTTAGGCGCCAGAGTTTTTTCAAGAAAATATTCAATTTTGGCATGATGATTTGAAAAGGCTGTAGTTTGGAAGTGGTTAGAGATAAAGGCAGACTGTCAATGAGAAAAATCTTCAGTACAACCCAAAATTTGGGATGGAAGTAAATTTGTTCTCTAATTTGCATATTGTGACGTCACCAGGTGGCGGCCATTTTGGGAAATATTTGATTTTGATATCAAGATTTCAAGAGGTTGCAGTTTGAAAGTGGTTAGAGATAAAGGCAGACTGTAATTGAGAAAAATCTTCAGTATGAGCCAAAATTTGGGATGGAAGTAAATTTGCTCTCTAATTTGCATATTCTGACATCACCAGGGGGCGGCCATTTTGGGAAATATTCGATTTTGATATCAAGATTTCAAGAGGTTGCAATTTGAAAGTGGTTAGAGATAAAGGCAGACTGTAATTGAGAAAAATCTTCAGTACAAGCCAAAATTTGGGATGGAAGTAAATGCACTAATCTAATTTGCATATTTGGATGTCACCAGGTGGCGGCCATTTTGGGAAATATTCAATTTTGATATCAAGATTTCAAGAGGTTGCAGTTTGAAAGTGGTTAGAGATAGAGGCAGACTGTAATAGAGAAAAATCTTCAGTACGAGCCAAAATTTTGGGATGGAAGTAAATGCACTAATCTAATTTGCATATTTGGATGTCACCAGGTGGCGGCCATATTGGATTACGCTTTCTTTTTTTTTTTTTCTTAGTCAATCATGTTTTCATTTATTCATCAGTTGCAGAAAGAAAAAAAAAACATCTGACAAAACTGTAGCACACTGCTGCTAACTGTGATGTAGCTACCATTAGCTAGTTAGCTCGATTAGCAGTTATATATATATATATATTTTTTTTTTTTTTTTTTTGTGCAATAAGACATTACAGTGACAATACAGGACAGACAAACCAAACAAACAACAACAACATTTAGTGTGTGTGTGTGAGAGAAGAGAGAGAGAGAGAGAGAGAGAGAGAGAGAGAGAGATTTGAGTGGATTACGCTTTCATAATGAAGTTATCGATCCAGATGGCATTGCTTGTAGTGCTTCAGTGTGTGGTACCTTTCATTGCAAGGCACAGCACACAGACCTACTCCACACTGACGGCACCTGAACTGTGTCTGGCGACGGCCTTTAGGGCATGTGCGATCTGAACACACAACACAATCTGGACGTTCATCTGTGTTACAGAGCCAGTGTCGTTCAGTGAGCCCTGTGCATTTCCCCCTGCTGCATTGAAGGCCTTCCTCCTTTTTTGCCTTCCTTCTTGGAGTAGCCCTCAAGCAAAGATGTTACGATGTCTTGAATGAAGGCCTTCAGGATTTGTGTGGACCAGGACTACAGCTGGTGTAAATGATGTGGGCATTGACCACACTGATGCTCAGAACTGCATTTTAAAATGCGGTTGTACCATTTCCTAGATCTGTGAGGAAAAAGGTATGTTTTCATTCGTTGATCAGCTGTGTCCACTCCTCCCATGAAGGAGTTGTAACTGTCAACACACACTGGTTTCTCAATTTGACGATAGCCAGTCACATTTTCTTTTGTGCGGATACGCTTCTGAGTGCACGTGTTGCCGTGAATGGTGGACAGCAGAGTGAGACGCTTCGTGTCGTGCCAAGCACAAGCCAGCAGCTTATCATGCCGCATGAACACTGGGTCATCTCCCCTTCTCAGAGGCAGCTGGGCTGGTTTCAGGCCCCTTGGCATCCCTCTCCTGTTGCAGTTCACTGTCCCACACATTCCGGTATCCTCAGCCGCTAACTCACTAGCTACGGCTGGTGATGTGTAATAGCTGTCCATATACACCTCATGCCCTTTCCCTGTGTGTGGGGCCAGCAGCTGACGTACAATAAAATGTGTTGCAACCAACATTATCGTCGTCACCTGCATTTTGTCCAGTGTAGATGGACCACTGTAAAACATAGCCTGATCTGGCCTCGCTCAAGACAAATGCTTTATACCCATATTTGTCAGGTTTTTTGGGGTTGTAAAGCTTCAAGGTTGACCTTCCCTTGAATGCGATGGTCATTTCATCCAAGGAAAGTTCCTTGTGTGGACCATAGACAGCTGAAAAACGAGGAATAATCAAATCAATTACGGGACGCACTTTGAACAGTCTATCATGACCTGGCTGACCCCTCTCGACACGGTCATCATTATTCACAAAGTGAAGGAAAGAAAGAATGATCTCAAATCTATTTCGAGACATCACTTTGCCAAAGCCAGGTGTGTAAGTTGGCCAAAATCCTGCCCAATAGTCCTCAATCTCAGATTTTTCCACAAGCCCCATGCACAAATGAAGTGAAATGAAAGCCTTCATCTCAGGGACTGTGACATCATACCAGTTACGGAATCTGGAGTTTGGTTTTGGGTTCTCACTCTCTAAGAACTGGTGGGCATATCTGTTTTGTTTCATTTGTGATTAGACTCCAGAATTCCTCATCCAAAAATAGAGACAGGAAATCAATGGGCTCAAAATTTGTAAGATCCCTCTCTCCACAATACCCAACAGGCTCATCAAAATGCCTGATCCACTGATGATACTCTTCCTCATCTCTCAGGTATACCCAGCCATCGCCATCATTGTAATTTTCGGAGCGACTTTGAACGCCCCTGCCACCGCTATTGGCTGTGCGTTTTTTCCCACGGCTTCTCCCTCGTCCGCCGCTCGCTCCGCGGTTTTTTTTCGCGCCACCACCGCCACTTTTCGTGATGTGTTTAGCTCCCCTGCTTCCCCAACCACATCCCCTCGTCGGCACTCGCCGATTACTTCTACCCCGGCCACGGTGAGGCAAAGAATCGGCTTCTGTATGTGCTGCTTGTGGACTGTCATGGCGCACGGACTCGCTGCGCATAGACGCACCGTCACTTTCACCGGACGACTGAACGTCATCGCCGGAGGAATAATATTCCTCTTCGGAATCAGAGTCAGCCAGCACTTGACAAAGTGCTTCATCAACAGTGAACAGACTTCTCGGCATCGTGAGTAATAAAATCGATCACTTTCTCTCTCTCTCTCCGCTCTGCTCTACAACCACCACCGCTGCTTCCACCACTCCTCGACTGGGAGACGGGAGTGCGTTTTTCAAACTACATATACCGCCAAACTTTGAATAAAAACACGCCCACAAATGCTGCTCGGATTGAAGGTACATGTGTACGCCATCTCCTGGTGTAAAGTAGCAACAACATTCAGCATCATATTTGCAGCTATGGTCTGTTTTATTGAGCAATGTTGCTGGTCGCAATTTTGCGACTTTGGCGCTTAAAGGGTTAAGCGGCGCTAAGCACTGTTGCTGTTGGAGTTGTTCAAATTAATAAATATGGTTATGCCCTGTGATTTTATATCATTTGAAGATGATTCCCTAAGAGCAGCAACACTCACAAGATGCCTGGGAGAGATGATTGCGAAGGATCTCCAGCCTCTGTCCATAGTGGAAGACCAAGGTTTCCAAGGATTTGTGAGAGCTCTTGACCCAAAATATAAACTCCCAGGAAGAAAAAAACTGACCAGAGACTCATCTTGTAAAGATGTTTGATGAATGCAAAGGCAAAGCAAGGGTATCTTTGCAAAATGCTTCTAGTGTTGTACTTACCACTGATATGTGGACTTCAGTGTCCACAGAGGCATATTTGACTGTAACATGTCATCTCATTGAAAACTGGCAAATGAGGGGAATTTGTTTTGGAAACCCACACTTTCCATGGGCAGCATACAGCAGATAATATCAGTTTAGTGCTTAAACGCATCACAGAAGAATGGGGCATAACTGACAAGGTTGTTGCAAGTTGCGACAGACAATGGTGCAAGAAACTGCTCCACCTCAACATCCCCCATCTCCTCCACAACTTCCTCACCAACAGACAACAGACTGTCCGGGTAAGCACAACAACCACACCTGCACTCACCTCCAACACAGGAGCCCTGCAGGGTTGTGTCCTAAGCCCCTTCCTATACACCCTATACACAACTGTACCAGCCCCTCACCCAACACCATATTCCTCAAATACGCAGACGACACAGCTATTCTTGGCCTCCTCACAGACACTCACTCAACCCAAGAATACCTCAACACAGTCTCTGACTTCACTCAGTGGTGCGGAAAAAACTATCTCAAACTCAACGTCAGCAAAACAAAAGAAATGGTTTTTCGCTCCCCAAAACCCCACCACCCCATCATCATTAATAACGAAACAGTAGAGACAGTAGACCATCTCAAATACCTTGGACTCACAATTGACAACAACCTCACCTTTGAACACCACTCAACAGACATCCACAAAAAAGGAAACCAGAGACTGTCAGAAGTACGCAAGCTAAAAGGACTACATGTTGCCCCCATCTACTCCTACTACTGTACACCAGCATTGTTCAACCAACACGTTCTCACTCCCAATGCGTCAACAGCCTGACTAATGGTCAGGGTCCCTTACCGTCACATGCCGACTCACTAGGCACCCCGTTTTTCGTCAATTTTCGACGTGTTGGGTAACCCGACAGATGTACATAGAACTCCCACAGCGTCTGATATAGACGCCATGGGAAGCATTTGGGGCGACACCTAACACTTTGTTGTCATGGTAACGTGACGCTTTCTGTGTCATATAAGGTTGTTATAAGCATTGTTGAGGATGAGTGGCTGGTCAGCAGGCGACACCTAATGGTTTTCAAATAATTATGTTATGTCAAAAAGACGAAAGCTCTCTGATGCTTAAGGGTGAAAGAGAAGGAAAGAAGAGGAGGAAAAACATGAAAAAGACCGAGGTAATGTCATGTGTGATAAATATAATAACGTAGCCAGGCGCGGAGCCAGTGTCACATTGCGGAGGGGGCGGGGACTTGTAGTGGGCCCTTATAGCCTATTGGCTATTTCACTTGTTAACAATTCACATTACGGATCTGATCTGGATCTGAGATGTTATTTGGCCGCTGTCAAAAAGGGACTGAATGAACGGCTTTAGCTTCAAAAATAAAAAGAAAGTCTCACACTTTGAACCATCAAAATATGAAATAAAATCATAGATAAACAAAGAGACTCAATTTGCTTTGTAAACGGCCAGACATTACGTAAAACAAAGTAAATCCAACATTAGACACTGCGCAGTGACAGCCTGTAATGACACAGCTGATCAATTAGTAGCGTTAATAATGGGAAACTGAGACAGAAGGCAAAATAGAGAGTGTGGATTACGATGAATTGTGCAGCACAATTTGCGCTATTTCAGCAGCATGGACAATGCCATGGATTTATCATTAAACAGCGACCTCCTGATAATCTAGCACCACAACTGCCGATAGGCTATTTCGGCACCATGGTCAGCGCCATGGACTTTACCAATAATTTGCTCAAACCTGGGTCAGATAAAGGTTAAAAAGTAAAGCAGACTAAACCAAGTGTAACACACAGTAACTAGCTACGGCTAACTGCACACTCAGAGACCACCGTGAAAAAGACCACGCACGCCTGCGCACTTCAATCAGATGTCACTTTCTGTCAAATGCGCATACACGCACAGCGAGAGAGAGAGAAAGAAAGATTCCCAGACAGCGCAAGAGAGGTTGACATGGCAACTATGATGTCACATTACAAGCAAGTTTCCCAGATTCCTTCTTCTTAGCCTAAGATGATCTTTCATTAAGAAGGATTTGAAAGAAGGGTCTGGAGCGGTCCTTAGCGACGAAACGCTGCAGATACAGCCGCGTCATGCACACTTAACCATTAAGCATTTAAAATGAGGGAAAACTTACATCACTCCCCTATGGTTTTATGTGTTGAAATATTTTACCTATTTCCCTAATTTTTCCCCTAATATTTCCTGTCTTCTACTTGACTACTTGTTGTACGCTGTGTAAAGCAGCTTGAGCTGCATGTCGCAAATTCACAACAAAGCAAAAATTCACTTTTTTGGAAGCTGTCTGCTGAGATCTTCCCAGTCTATTTCAAAACAAGGAAAACAACTTCTAATAATGTGTAAAACAGTGTTTCAACCCACAATACAAAGAGATGAACAATGATGTAAGATAAATAACTTCAATACTCACACGGCCAAAGCGGACAGTTCGTCGATCCAGCATTCTTAAAAATGCCTGGCAGGACAGTCCTGGTGCCGCCATCTTCATTTCTTCAAATGAATAAAAGATGTCTGTCGAATATATTGTGGCGAAGTGAAGGGTAGCAGGCCAGTAGTCATTTTTAATAAGGTTGTCCAGTCCAGCACTCCAAGTGGCTTGGCATGCATCACAACCCAATTCAGGCATGCTGAGATCATATCGTCCTAGAAAAATGACAAACACATCCACTGTAATGTAAAACTTAGCCACGTAAAAAGGGTTAGGTTTTTTGTACAATCTGGCATACATTACTCAATAGTCCTGTAGATTCCATAATAATAAACAATAATAATAACTAGAATTTATATAAACGCCTTTCAAGGAGCCCAATGACGCTGGACTGAAACGGATACAAAACGTGTAGGGATAGAATTTTTTTTTAAGCTTCTTTTCAAACAGGACAAAATGAAAGTTCTTCACATCCTTACCATTCATTGTGACCACAGCAACAGCCTTTCCTGGTTTGACCCTCAATGGTGGACAACCTCAAATTTTGACAGGCATCTCCAGAGGTACAAGCCTTTCTGAAAAAGAATACACATGTGAATTAATATCATGGGAAATATAACATTGCAATGAGACAAAGATTTCTGAAAGATTTCTGGAACCACTTTAAGAGACTGAAGCTTTATAAGAGAAAATTATATTTAGAAAAAGGCTCAATGGCCATGAAGTACATTACTGAAAACATACTCGAGATGCTCAAGAAGCTGACTGACATGGAGTATCCACATAAATTCAAGATCAAGCAATAGAGACAAAAAGCAATTGTTTAAATAGTCAAACTAATGAGCTTAAAGGTAGGGTTGGAGATCCTGGAAAATGGTTCAAGCAGCCTGCATTTTGAAAATACACAATTCAAAAGTCCAAGCCCCTTTCTCCAGACGTCAGAAAATGAGATTATGTGTACTATAGAGTGTTGTATACTCACAAACCACAACTTACCACAATGGGAAAGAGCCTTATACACAACGACAGTTGTTGGAGGTAATGGCTGAAAGAATCCCGCTGTCATTGCATCTCTGTTATGGAGGACCTGTCTGGTGTGCATGCTGACGTCACATTCAGCACAGAAGAAGGGGTGTGGTCGACAGTCACGACAACGGACAGCAGCTGGATTGCTCCCACACTGTTGGCAGATGTGTGCGGCCACATATTCTTGTGAAACAATGGTGTTCACAAGATGCGGTCTCTCTGCCCTCCAGCTCTCTGACAAGACACTTTTGCGTGTGCTCCAGTTGGTGGAAGCCTGTAGAGGTGCTCTTGATACTTCCTGCTTATCACCAGCATCATTCAGTGAGTGCTGGAGATCTTGTAGAAAATATTCTGTTAAAATAGTATGGAATACTCAAAAACAATACTTTTTTACAATAGCAAAAGTGTAACTGTATGGACTGGCTGTGGCAGTGAAAGGTTTAACAGTTATGTTGTCCATTATTCTGGCAAATTTGTATTAAAATACAAACATGGAATTTAAATTCTAACTCAGTGTCAGATACATCGTACATATATGAGTATGAATGAACATTGTGGTTTGGGCTATTGGAGAGACAATGAAATACATACCGACAGTGTCTGGGGCAAAGGCCATCTCACATGTAGTGTCAGGAGCACTGAAGGGAGGATCAGTCTTGCGACTGTGACCAGCTGTACCGAAAAGAAAAAACTCATTTCTGAATAATATTAAAATTTTCTACACATCGCAAAGCTAATGGCACATTTGTAGCCTGTTTATCACCCTGAAATGGCACAAGCTCACTGTATCATATTTACAGTAGATGGAGAGACAGTGGAAAAGACCAGTTGGTTATCTGTATATGAGGTGTCATAAATTATATTATATATATTCATTACATGAAGATCTTAATACAAACATTTACCCGCCACTGTGGGAAAATCTACCCAAAGTTATTGCTTGAAAAGGGTTAATTTTGGACACTACCACCACATCTCACATTGTGTTAAAAGGGTAGACAAAATAAGCCCTGGCTTCAATCTACACCTTATGGTCTTTGTTTGACCTATATGTAAGTTTTTTGTATTGACTGTTGATTTCTGGAATAATATGACAAAATAAACATATCAAATCAAATCAAATCAGATCATCAAAATATCTTGATTGAAAAAAACAATACTGACCCTGATTTGACTGATTCCTGCTTGATCTTGGCCTGAGAGAGAGCACGTTTCCATCCCTGTCTCTCTTTTTCCACCTCACCCTTGGTTCAGGTGGTGGTGGTGGTGGTGATGCTGCTGCCGCCCCTTCCTGCACCTCACCAGGTAAGTCCTCAAGACTGTGGAGGTGATCATCGAGCTCATACTGATCAACCAGGTCATCCAGGCTCATAAGTGGATCTTCTGAATCAGTCATGGTGATGACTGATCAGAAACACAGACAGACAGACAGACAGACTCATACACACACACACACAAGTAAGAGCGCGAAAAAGACTGACAGGTACACTCTCATTAACTTACAGCAAAGACGTGTTAACAAGACAGAGTGGCTCTTAAAAGTGCCTCTGTGTTGGTTGGTTTTTGTGGAAATACCGATGAAACAAAGAGTTTGTGGCAGGTCAGAAACACCTGTTAAGAGAAAACAATAGAATTGAGGAACTTATTCTCTTAGTCGTTCAGCCCTAGCTACAGTATATTTAAAATAGAGAAATTGTGAATTCAGGTTCTATCTCCTGGAAAACAGTTAAAAATGTCTGGGTTAAGGGTCTGGGGTTGCTCACCCAAATGTAGAGCTCTGTGCACTAGTAGTGTGAAGATGTTGCGCTATTATGGACAGTGTTTTGGAATAATTTTTACCCTGAAGCATACTTTTATTTTGAAAAAAAAAAAACAGAATTAGATAGCGTTTTGTTTTATTTATTTTAGCAGGTTTTATCTTTCTGGCGTGTTGTTGTAAGACCGGGAAAGCACAATGAGAGTATAATGCAGGAAAGGTATTGAATAGCCTACTGATGGGTGAAAGACAGCCCCTTGGCTTGACAACTTAACACAGAGCAGAGTTAACCCCCACTAACAGCTAACGTTACGTTAAAAGTGATCCACAATGACCGGTGAAATGTCAACATCTAGAGGAACTCACGCAATCAATTTACTCACACGTTTTAAGTCATAATTAAGACATCTGCAAATGCTAGACGATACAATTCATTGGATATGACGTTGTATTGTGTTAGCTTATGTTCAACGGTGCTATCCAGCCAGCAAGGTTAAATTCAAGACTTTCTCTTTTTCATTTGTGCTGACCAATGGTGAATCACTGGTGGGGATTTAATCCTCACCCTAATATTTAAACCATGCAAGTAATTTATCACATTAAATAGAACATGTAACAGATGTATAGACACAACTTACCTTCACAGTAGTTTGAGAGGGAAAGAGCAAATCCGCACTAATGGCAACATCATGACGCTTCCGGCCAGAGCAACGTACAGCTCCGGTGTTAGCCTACAGTCCAGTCGTTCTCAAAAAATGAAATAACCATTTGCTCACTTCAACAATGTCTCCACGCCACTCCTACACACCCTATTTTCCGTAATTGTGTTATAATTTTTTGTATTTCATAAACAAATGCTGTTGCATACAATGTCAAGCGCTGTTGAATTAGAAAAAAAAACTTTATTTACAATGTACATAAGGTTACAGTTTTCGATAAAATAAAAATTGGATTCTGTACATCTCACTCATACTTGACCGTTAAAGTAAGCAGAAAATATAACACCTACACAGTAAAAATATAACCATATAAAAGAGCCAAATAACAACCTTATATGACACAGAAAGTGTCACGTTACCATGACAACAAAGAGTTAGGTGACGCCCCAAATGCTTCCCGTGGCGTTTATATCAGACCCTGTGGGAGTTCTATGTAAATCTGTCGGGTTACCCAACACGTCGAAAATTGACGAAAAACAGGTGCCTATTGAGTCGGCATGTGACAGTAAGGGACCCTGACCATTAGTCAGGCTGTTGACGCATTGGGAGTGAGAACGTGTTGGTTCAACCCATTCTTTTATACTGTTCCACCTGCTTCTTCAACATGCTCACTGTAAAAAATTGCAACAGACTCACTCAGATAACCAATACTGCACCAAAATAATAGGTCTGCTCACCCCCAATTTACAAGAACTAAACATCAAGGCCATCACACGTATTGCTCATGCAATATCCCTGGACATTACTCACCCACTCAGCCGCCACTTCTCACTCCTACCCTCTGGTAGGAGGTATAGAAGCATAAGCTGCAACAAAGCCCGCTTCAGCAGAAGCCTAATCCCCTCAGCCATCCCATTACTCAACAAAGCAAAACCTCACAGATAATGTATGCAACTATGACTGTATGTGTTATGACTGCATGTGTGACAACTTGAATGTATATATGTTCTCCATGTCAAATATGTCAAGTGCCTCAATGTCTGTTGCCATCTATGTCAAATGTTTTTATGTATGCTCCCTATATGCCTATGACAATGTTTCGATGTATGACGATGGAAACTGTGAAAAAGAATTTCCCTAAGGAGACAACTAATAAACTAACATATGTTTGCTGCAGTGCACAAGGCTGGATGGAGTCATCATCCATGTTTTGCACATACACTGGATTTAATTGTAAAGGACAGTTTAAAAACTGTCCCGGAAGTGGTGAAAGTGCTGGAGAAATGCAGCGCGATCGTGTCCTTTTTTCACCACAGCACACAGGCCACACAGAAGCTCAGGGGTATTCAACAACAGTTGAAAGTGGCAGAGCACAAGCTAATCCAGTCAGTAGTTACTCGCTGGAATTCAGTTTTTTACATGCTGGAGAGGCTCTGTGAGCAAAATGAAGCTGTGACCACATCCCTCTGCCTTTTAGGGAGGAATGCATTGTGCTTAAATGAGAGTTATCCCTCATCAAGCAAACAGTTGATGCACTACGGCCATTTGAAGAAGTGACACGGGAAGTTTCAGCTGAAAAGCATTTTTCAGTCTCCAAAGTGATTCCGCTCATGTCACTCATTTACAGGGCTGTGGCAGCCTGTGAACGTCAAGGCAGCTCCCTTGCCACACAACTGGCACAGCAATGTCAGCGCAGATTCAGGGGTATTGAGAGCATTCACTGTCTAGCTGCCAGTACATTTCTAGATGTTAGGTTTAAACATCTTGGTTTTTGAGACAAAGACAATATGGAAGTAATGAAAAAACGTCTCCTCTCTGAAATGCAGGAAGTCTATCAGACAGGACAGGCAGCTCCCACTCTAGCCCCAAGCTCAACAGCTACTGTTAGCTCTACCTCATGACCTTCTACTTCAGGGTCTCCTACTTCAGGGTCTTCTACTTCAGGGTCTTCTACTTCAGAGCCTTCTACCTCAGGGCCTTCTGCCTCAGGGCCTTCTGCCTCAGGGCCAAACCAGAGTCTTGCCCCCTCAGGTTCAGCTGTATCAAAAGAAGGGATATGGACTGATTTTGACATGCAGGTTTTGTCAGGACAACATCACTGGTCAGCTGCCAGTGAGTGTTGTGATACTGAGCTCGTGTGTGCAGGAGAGCAGAGAGAAAGACGTTTTTAAAAGTCTCTTTATGTTCAGCTCTCTGTACTTTTACATCTTCACACTGAATCTTAATGTTTTTAAATGTAGTTTCTCTCCTCTGTCTGTGGTTTTTACTGTCAGGTGTCTGTTTTATTACACACAGTTGGTGTCTGTCGGTCTGTGCTCGCTCACGAGCCTCCGTTAACTGTTGCTTGTGCTCATGAAGGGCGTGCTGCTCATCTAGTGGGAGGAGCTGAGGACGTAGAGAACAAAACCTAACTCAGATGAGACTCAAAAATCAACCGTTTTCAGGGTTTCTACCTACTGCAGCTTTAACTGGAAATTCTTATTAAACACTCAAAAAATTTGGTTTTGGGGGGTCGTTCTTCCATTAGATAAAGACACTATACACCGCGCCCAAAGCCACAGTCACCACAAATGGAATCACATCAAAAACTTTCACACTTCACCGGGGCACCAGGCAAGGGTGCCCACTCTGTCCCTCATTATTTGCAGTCTTCACAGAGCCACTTGCTGCTGCCATACATCATAACAACACCATTAAAGGAATTCACACTACAAATCTTGAACATAAAATCAGCCTTTATGCAGATGATATTTTATTATACTTACAGGATCCTTTACCGTCGTTACAAGAAACATTTAATCTTATTAACACTTTCTCTAAACTCTCTAATTACACAATAAACTGGAACAAATCCACTATACTCCCACTCTCAGATGATGCCTGGGATTCTGCAGTCCAGGACTCATCACTTTCTCTTCGCACTGGGAAGATTAAGTATTTGGGTATTGACATTTCCCCCCAGGCTGTCAGAGCTGTTTCATCTTAATTACACTCCATTGCTAAAAATAACAGAAGATGACCTCTGGCTCATAGGACGAATCGCTACTGTCAAAATGAAAATACTCCCCCGTTTTAATTACTACTTTTCAAAGCTGCCCGTCACACCAACAGATAAATGGTTCAAATCTATTGATTCTGTTGTGATCTGAGCTGTGAGCTGGACCCAGAAGGCAGGAGTCGTCGAAGCAGTTCAACAAAAAGTGTTATTGCCTCCCAGGAGACACAGAGAAAATGCACAAATATAACAAAGGTTTCCTGCAGGCTGCGGCGGCTGGAGGCTGGCTGACCACCGGGTAGAAGTCCTAGGTGAGGTAAGGCAGCGAGGCACCAAATCTGGTGGGCACAAAAGGAAAAAAAACAATCAGAACCGGTAGAAAGTTTCAAAGGACCTAGAATACTTTAACCTGACCCTGGCACTACCGAGCGTGACGGAATTATCTGGCAGAGTAGTGATGGCAGAGCCGGTCTTTTATGGAGAGGTGAGTTGATGCAAAGTGTCATCAGGTGTGCCCTGCTGCATGCAGCCAGAAAGTAGGTCAACCACGCCCCCCAGCCACAGCCTGCAGTGCTGGAGAGAAGAGGAGAAATCAAAGCATGCAGACACTTCCTAAAACACAAACATAAGTAACAACTCAGACCATAACAGATTCTCTTATTACAAATTTCTATTGGAAAAATTAAAAAAAGCAAAAATCAAACTAACCACTCTACAGAAAAATAAATCTCAAGGTTGGGGGTGGGTTGGGGGACTTCGTGTCTGGCTCCCTGCGGCATGGCGGGGCCTCCGGTTCGGGATTGGCGGAAGGCCCTCTCGCTTGCCTCCCTGGCCCCCTGGTTTGGTCCCACCCCTCACCAGCGATTCACTAATATGAATCTAATATATGTACTTTTTTTTAAAGTTTATTTAATTTAATTTATTTATTTATTTATTTATTTATTTCATTTTCTCTTCAAATTATTACTATTATTATTATTCTTTCTCCATGATCCAAATCACTGTTACATTGTAACTTGACATTTTCCTCCTCCCTGCTTTATATTTAAATATTTATTTGTCTCTCACTACATTAATTTATTTAGTATTTTTAGTTTTAGTTTTAGTTTTAACCCCTTATTATTATTTTTGTCTGAACAAGATACAGAAAAACTTGTTGATGCTTTTATTTTCAACAGGCTGGACTATTGTAACAGTGTCTTCACAGGTCTGAGTACAGTATCAGTCAGAGAGCTGCAGCTCATCCAGAATTCTGACCAACACCAACAAAGTGGAGCTTAAGTCACTGCACTGGCTTCCTGTGTGTCAAAGGATCAATACTAAAATCTTATTACTTATCTACACTCACCTGCTGCTTTATTAGGTACACCTACTCAACTGCTTGTTAACGCAGATATCTAGTCAGCCAATCACGTCAGCAACTCAATGCATTTAGACATGAACTGAAGTTCAAACCGAGCAGCAGAATGTGGAAGAAAGGTGATTTATGTGACTTTGAATGTGGCATGGTTGTTGGTGCCAGATGGGCTTGTCTGATTATTTCTGATCTGCTGGGATTTTCACTCACAACCATCTCTAGAGTTTAAGAGAATGGTCCGAAAAAGAGAAAACATCCAGTGAGCAGCAGTTCTCCGGGAGAAAATGCCTTGTTAATGCCAGAAGTCAGAGGAGAATGACCAGACTGGTTCGAGATGATAGAAAGGCAACAGTAACTCAGGTAACCTCTCATTACAACCGAGGTATGCAGAAGACCATCTCTGAACGCACAACACATCAAACCTTGAAGCAGATGAGCTACAGCAGCAGAAGATCACACCGGGTACCACTCCTGTCAGCTGAGAACAGGAAACTGAGGCTACAATTCACACAAGCTCTTCAAAATTGGACAATAGAAGGTTGGAAAAACATTGCCTGGTCTGATGAGTCTCGATCTTCTGCTGCGATATTCAGATGGTAGGGTCAGAATTTGGCATAAACAACATGGATGAACACAGATCCATCCTGCTTCGTATCAATGGTTCAGGCTGGTGGTGGTGGTGTATTGGTGTGGGGTGTGGGGTGGCTCTTTTTCCCACATTAATGAATGTATTTCTTTGATCTAGCATGCAGATATACCTGCTATATTTCACCATCTGACCAATGTTTCCCAAGATTTAAGGTAGCTTTAGCCTCAGTCTTCTAGCCTTAATGTTATATCATGTATACAGCTGTTAGCTAACTTTACATAAACACTTTCACAGGGTTTTTGGTTTAAAAGGTGTCAGATGGAAACATTAAAACGTCTGCTGGAGACTTCTCAGTCAACTCAGGGAGTTAGCAGTAGGTTTCATCAGCCAGCTACATTTATGAAACCTGCATGAGTCATTATTTTAGCCAACAAAATCCACCATCGCCAGCTAGAAATGAGAATCTGCTTTAGTTTACATCTCTTAGGGATTCAAAGACTTCATGTTTCAACAGTTACTAAATCTGCCACAGTCATCACCGTAAACAGCATAAATGCAGTTTGAGAATGGAAAGCTTGGCAGGCTTAGCAACAGTAACTAAGGTATTAAATCAGGCCCGAACAAGCCAGCACTGGGTGCACTGATGGGGTACATGAGCAGCCTGCAACAATTGAATGTCAGAAAGCTGTTATGCTGTTAAACAAAGAGGTGAAAATGTGAGCAGTTTTCTTTACTCGGGCAGAGGAGACAGTGATATTGGAGCTTTATGACGAATATAAAGCAGTGATTACAATAAAAGGAAACAACAAAACAAGAGAGATGGCGTGGCATAAGATTACGGACAGATTAAATGCGTAAGTTGCCTTTTTTTTGTTTCATTTGTACTTGCAATAAAAATAAAATAGATCACTAGATAAAGTATAAATGGTTTTATCATCACTAGGCTAAATAATATTGGATGTTGATCAAAATTATGACAGTGGCTTACTTAGGCTAATTAAAAGTAACTGTATTATAGGAATTTTAGTCCTAATTGTGAGTGTGTCTGTGTGACGCCTCTGTGACCTTGTAACCCTTAGCCTATAGTCATTCTTCTGTTACATCTCAACAGGAGCAATCTCAATAGGCAAAAGAGAACCTGGCAGCAAGTAAAGACCAAAATACAAAAACATTTTACAGAGTGGCAAGTAGTCTGTTATAGAATGTTTAATGTATGTGTTTAAATAGTAGTTGAGATGTGTGGACATGTGTGTGCATGTGCCATATAAGGGTCATTCTACAGAAACGTCCACTTTTGGGATGTCTTAATTTTTTTTTCTTTTTCTAATATTTAAACTTGGACTACATTGTTACATAAGTCACTGACTATATGAATACACATAAATGAAAGCTTAATGATTTTTTGATTTTTTTTGTACATTTATCTAAAGACCACATGAACCACTTTTTTTGTCACCGGTGTTACCACACTTTTTTTTTGCAATATTTAAGGCTTTTATAAAATATTATGTCTCAGTCTCTTCAGCACATGTAGTCAGAGTCAGAGAAGAATTATGATAATGCAATGCAATCAGGAGACTGTATTTTATTAATTTATTAAGGTTTGTTAAAAGTATGATTGAATGACTTTTATTTATTTGCGCAACCATGTATTTGCTACAACAATGAAAATTTTTGAAAATCTGGTATAAACAATGAATGATGCAGTCCTTAAAATCTTAACTTATGAGTGAAGCAAAATTTATGGATGTAAAATTATTATTATGTGAAATATGACACATTTTCTGAATATGACATAAGAAAAACCTCACAGTAACACCAGTGACACAATGAAACACCAGTGACATACACAAGACAAAAGATTCTCATTTTTTTAAAATGCAAATAAATTGTTTAAACAGTTTAAGAACACATGAAGTCAAACAACTAAACTGTTTAACAAAGTTAAGATTTTTAAGATTCAATTGTCCACTACTACAGAGGAAAGTGGTCGGGTTTCCACCAACAAACTTGGAACAGTTTACAGTTCATGGCAACTTTTTTCACTTGTCCAGCTTCCCCATGATGAACTCCCAGAACTGCTGCTCAATCTGCACTGAATGCTTATTGAGTGCCAGGGGCTCTGGAATCAGGCACATGATCTGGTCATCACTGTACCAGTTGACATCATCTCTGGGGCTTGGCCAGAAGAACTTATTAACTCCATTCTGGTGCATGCACTTGACTTTTACCTTGTTTTCTTCCAGTTGCAGGATGATGCAACACTTATGGCCAATTTAGAGTTATCAATTACCCTGCATGTCTCTGGATGGTGGAAGGAAGCTGATTACCTTGTGATGCAGCTGGATTTGCTTTAAGATATCCATTTTGTACGCACCAAAAGTGGTGCAGCCAATCAGCGTCCTAGGAGGGATTACAGGCAGCTGCAGGCATGGTTTTAGGTGTGATGACAGCAAGAAGTGTCCATGGAAGCGACTTGTCTCGAAGAAACAATGGCAGCTCCAGAAGAGGTTAGCGTAGATACTGTGGTAGCATCGGTTATATCAGAACTGGAGAGTATTTCTTCATTGAAAGAAGAGTAAAGAATGACACTGAAGGCTTCATCGATGGAAAAGATGTTTTCACTCTTCACTCAACCAGCTTGGGCAAAAGTTTGATATACCAACTGGCTCCACTGGTATTATCACATGGTTTGTTTTTCTGATTGGTTGAGGTTAGCCTGTGTTAAGGCTTATTTATGCTTAGAGATGCATACAGACATGGACTAAACCCTCTGTCCATACTCTACATTCATTTCATCTGTACTTCTGCATGTTTTCTGAAATGCTTAGAGATAGGGATGAAACAGAGCAGTATCTTCAGTAGTTGTGGGGCCAGTGTAGCTGTAAGGCCAATAGGTCAAGCAAGACATGACCACAGGACACAACAAAGAAGTTTTAAAAATCCAATAGTATAGTAAATGATGTTTTTCGTCAATGAGGCAGTAAAAAAAAATCTCGGTGCATCTTGTGTTGTTTGTAATGGCTGCACAGACCACCACCATCTACAACACTGACCCAGCTTTTGCATCTTTTCAAGAGGTACATTATTACGACCTCCCCCAGCGTCACCGTTTTTATTGTTGTCAGAAACTTTTGCCTCTTCTTCATCTTCTGTAGGGTAACTTTTGACTGAGTGGCACCCACTCATGCAGGTATTGATTAACATCCATTCCAGTGTAAAGTAGGCATGTGGGCAGTGATGGTTATATCGTTTAAAACATACGTTTCTATTTTCTAAGGGAGCATAAATGAGGCTTTAGATGTGACAGACAAATATTTCATCCAATAACCTGCCAAGTGTTTTTTGAAAGTGCCTGCCCGTTTCCAGACAGTTTCTAAAGACGACCTCCCAGATGGTTCTGTGTAACAAACCATCTGGTGTGTCAGGTTTGGAAACTGGAGTACCCAGAGATAACCCATGCAGATGCGTGGAAACATGCAGACTCCACACAGAAAGGCACTGCCCCAGCCTCAAACTCCCCAGCCCCCGAGCCAGCTGGGGGATTCAAACTCAGAAGCTTCTTTCTGTGAGGCGACAGTGTCACAAAGAAAATTATTTAATAAAAAACTCCTCCTACTTCCTTTTAACTGTAGCTTTAACACTGGGAGACCATCTTAACAAGTCTTTAGGACTTGTTTGTTCTGTTTTGATCTCTCATACACATTTTAATTTATTGGTTTGTTTTCTTCTTAGTTCTAACTAATGTAAGCTCTATGTCCAAAACTGTATTTGTTTTGCACTTTACTTATTTATCAAACTAAAGTAAATACTATTTGTTTATCTTTATTATAATATGAGTTTTATTTTTGGTGTTTTAGTGGTAGGTATGCTAATTTTTAGGATGTGATTCAGAGCAGCTCTTGTGTGCTTAGATACATAGATTAAGTCTTATATCACTGTATATGTAATTTTAAATGAAACTTTACATTTTCTGGAAATATAATTAAAAATCTGGTTCTCGAAAAAAAATGGGAATATCTGCCTTTGTCTAACTCCCTGCTCTTACCTGACAGGTGTTCATGAGATAACTAGAAGAGGTCTCTCAGCAGAGTGCAGATCCCCACCAGAAAACAAGTGGTGAAGCACCTACTGCAATGTCACCACAACTGCCAAATGCAGCAAGTGGAGATTTGCACATTTCTGCCAACATTAACATGACCCCCATATATGTTGTCCTGAGCTGAAACAAGATTTCAGACTGAAGCAGTTGTTGATCACTTGCGGCCCCTAGTGGCCAGTAGAGTGAGAAGTCAGCTGTCAATGGTTGTATAAAACAGAGCAGTCAAAAAATAGAATTACTGCCTCACAGTTGTTTGTCTCCACCAACCAGTCAAGTTACAGTTTACATCCATGTCTATCCACACTCATATAATGTCTGTAGAGAAGACTTTGAAGAAATTTAATATGGAAGTTACGACTATACTGACCTGTAACTTTGAAGGAATTTAATAAAAGGTATTAAGGGTATTTTTGACTAAATTAAAGTTCTCATTTTACGTGTGATTCCAGTGAATAATTTCCAGGTAGAAACATGCTGTCTTCACTTAGAGACTATTTTTTGCAGAGGAGGACAGAGGACTGATAGAGAACTGAACTTTATGATGTCACAGTGAAGTTGACCTTTGACCTTTTGGATATAAAATGTCATCAGAATCAGAATCAGAAATACTTTATTGATCCCTGGGGAGAAATTGTTCATCATCTTATCATTTTATACTATTAGATATTTGTGTGTAATTTTGTCATTATTAGCATATGAATTCTTGAGTTATACCCAAAAATGTGTTTAGTGAGGTTACAGTGACCTTTTACAGTGACCACTAAAATTCCAATTACTTCATCATTGAGTCCAAGCGGATGCTTGTACAAAGTTTGTAGAAATTCCCTTCAAGCATTTCTGAGGTATCGCTGTCACAAGATGGGATGGGATGGGTACAGATTTGTGGCGATGTTGTCATGACGCCGTGAACCATCTCCATCTGCTTTCCTGAGCTAAAGTTTTCTTTTTGCTGAGCAGTCTTACCAGAGATGTGACTGGCTGAGAGTATTTAATAATCACTGCCACGATCTTCACACATGCACATACATGAACCAATATGAATTATTTGGTAGTAAAAGAAGTTTACTTTCTAATGTTACTCTGCATCCTTCTGCTGACACAACATTTACAACATAGACATGTGGGTTTCAGTATTGCTTTAGTTCTTGTTGCAGCCTGTACATATAATGTGTACGCAGCCTTACTGTATGTGCATGAATTTGTGAGTGTGTGTGAAAGTGTGTGTGCATATTAAAACAGTGCTGGTTCTTTAAGTCACCAGCAGAGGGCGGACAAGACAAATCTATCTTTTCTTGACTCTGGGCAAGGTGCCATTTTGCTCAGCATATCATTTCCATCATCCTCACCCACTTCACTCCCCTCCTTCTCCTCCATCACTGCCGCTGAAACATCCTGTCACTGACACTGACACACACACAGAAACACACCTCCCAGGTCACAAAAGACTAAAACACCATCATGGCTACTCCTGTTGCTGCTCTGGTGGGTTCAGTCTTGTTGAATTTTTAGTGTGAGATGCAGTTCTTTAAAGTGATGGCCAAAGAGATGCTATGAACATTGAAGCAGAAGACGCGAAGATTAACATTATTTTGCAAATCTGTTTCAGAATGTTATGATTTAGTCATCTTTTTTTTTTCATTTTTTGTTGTTTGAAAAGCATTTAAATGTAAATTTCTGAATTGTTTTTTATAAGTAACAATCAGTTGAATTGAAGTGTTGAAGGAATTAACCACAATGATTAAGTAATGGCTTTGGACACTCTGGGAGCATATTGCTTTCTGCTGTGGCAGCAACATGCTGCTGTACTACACACTTAGACATTTACGTTATACACAAACATTTATCTTTCGAACATGGTTTATGATTATGAACCGTCTCTTGTATGTGTTATGATGCCAGTTAGTAGAAAAAGTAATGTCTTTAAAAAATAGATTAAGTAAAAATAGTTTGAAGAAATTTTCAAAAAAATTTTTTTTAGGGTAAACTTTAGGGTGTGTTACCTTAGAGCAACACAGAGTTATTGTTAAAATTTTACACTACCATTATGGTTGATTCCATAATGGTAGTGTTACTTCAATACAACATTTACATTTCAACACTTTCAATGATCAAATAGGGTACTGTACAGTAAACAATTTAAAATTAAACTTTTCTCGTCTATTAATGTGAATCCACTTTTTCCAGGTTGTAAAATTCTTGGCCATGGAGAGTCATGTGACAAAACACTGATATTGGTTTTCTCAGAGTCCTGCCTCTTTTTTAAAAGTATTGCACCATAATTGAGGATGTATTGTGTGAGTGTAAAGGGACAAAAATGGTTCCCACAGAGGGTTATAAATACAAGACAAAAATAGAAAAGAGATCCACATCACACATGGCACAGGAGAACTAGCCCTGCATTCTGCTTTTGCTGAAAAAAATGAGAATGCATTTCCCTGTGAACCTGGACAGAGGAGTGTGATGGTGCAGCTTCATGGCTGAGATGTTGATGCTGCAGAGCGGTTGGGTTTGCGGGACTTTGCTCAGGTTGTCGCCGAGCTTATCACTGAGCCTGTGTGGGATGTAAATACATGGAAATGACCCACTGACCCACTTCTTCCATCAGAGCTGCCGTTGCTGTTTTCTTTGGAGATTACACTGACAGGTTTGGATTGTTAATGAGCCTGAGCTCCATTAGTTCACCGTGAGAATGAAGTGGAGGGTGGACGCACTTAAAATCCCCACATGGATCACACTTTATACTGTAATATCTACATTCTTCTTAAATCTGCCCCTGACAAATAAAACTAAAAACTGACTGTCAGAGTAAAAATAATACTGAGTCTAATAAAAAATAACTAAAACTAACTAACTGACTGTCTAGATGGATAAACTAAACCTTTCTCAACAATAAAAACTAAACTGAAAAGAGCAAACCCACCCTGGAAACTAACTGAAACTGAATTAAACTGAAAAGAAACATTTTAAATAAAATAAATACAAATGAAAAATACAAAACTATAATAACTCTGGGAATGAACATCTAAAAGATGTTCCCTCATTTGGCATTTTGATGATGGTGGTGGATGATGAAATTTCCCATTGTTCAGTTGGGTTTAGATCTGGTGACTGTGACTATGTGTGTATGACTCACATCATTTTAATAGTCTACAAGCTTTTACATTCAGTATGTTTCTACACTCATTGAGGTTTCTCCTTTAATTTATCATTTGTCAGTGTAAGTGGGTAAGATAAAGATAATATCAACCTTCTCATTTGACTCTGGGTGACAACAGAAGGAGTTTCCTTTCCTGTGTGTTTTCCATATTAAAAACTGTGCTCACTGACGAGGTGGTTGGCTCCAACACACATTCAAGACTCTTGTCATTTCAAAAATCTCAAAGCTCATAAAAGTTACAAACAGCTCTAAATTAACTTAATGTAACAGAGAAATGAAAAATCCAACTTTTCAAAACCAAAGTGCAAGAATAGTGGTCAAAAGACTATCGTAACCACGGCTTCAGCTCCCAGCATTCACAGAAAAAAACACTTAACCACTCAAAATCCAACATGGCTGCCTTCATGTAGTGAGTTGCATGTTTCTGCCATGTTTTTTGTTAACTTTAGAATAACAGTCATATTATTACTAATATTTAAATATGAATATTTATTTTAGTAAAAGAAGCTATAATTATATTTTGTACTTTATTTCATAGCATATTTATTCAAATCATGTTGAAAATGTGTATTCAAATATGATACACCCTGTACATAAGATCACTTATTTGTGAATCCCTCAGTCGTTTGTTGAATTTCATGATGCAGTCTATATTATTCCACCACACTCACAAACACTCTAAAACAAACTAATTAAAGGCTGAAATGTCATCTTAAGATCATTTTAGACTGGAAGTTTAATATTTTTAATGTTTTTTACTTGCACAACCTGCTCCCATTTTAATCACTTGTGTGTTGCAAACAGTTCTGAGCATGTGAGCATTTGTTAATAATTGTCTTTTTAATTGATTTTCACTAAAACAATTCCTGGGCTATCTTAATTTTATGTTATATTGATCAGGTGTGTTTACATTGACCAGGGCCCCATTTCCCAGAGCCTCCTTAGCGCTCTGTGTATTGTTAACTGTACCTTAAGATGTATGAGAAATTTAGATCAGACCTTTTGTTTGTATGAGAACAAAATCATTCACTCATTTAGCTATGTCATTTATTTTGGCCTTTCAAGAAGTCTCAGACGGCTTATAAGTCCTGATTCATACTGATGTTTTAGATTTTGTAGGCTGTAGGGTATGTATGCATTGGAACTATCACAAGGTCTCACTGGACCCTTACATACATTAAGCAGATGATCCTAAGTAGTCATAGCTTCCTTTGCTGTAATATTAGATTGAGGTAAAATGATTATGGCAACACTTGTTATGTTAAAACCTGAGCCTTTACAAGTGATCAATCGATGTGTGCACCACGGCAAAAGACAGCTTACAGCTTACCATGAACCTTAGCAGCTCTTCCTGAAGAGCACCTGTTAAGGGACAGTCTGGGAAACACTCATAGGAAAAGCAGTTCCTTTACTAAGGTATACCTTAGAAACCTCTGAAGAACGCTAAGGTACATTGAAAGTGGGAAACGCAGCCCAAGCTGTTTTTGCTGCTGTACAATGAGAAATAAAAAGGTTGGTTTAAAAAAAAAAAAAGAACCCGACAGATAAAAATTTGCCAAATTTTCCAGAAGCAATGAACAATATTTGTTATTGCTTCTAAAATAAAAATGATTGTGATCCCTGAATTTTCATAAATGCCTGACGCATCAAATATGATACAAACAAACCATATAACATATATGTAAATTATGTAGATTTTTTTGTTTTTTAATTTTGTTAAAAGGTCCCATGAACACTTCAGTTAAAAAAAAAGAATTTTTTGGCAATTATTTCATGTGTCAGGGTTTACAGGGATGAATACAATAAACATATCAAGTATCTTACTGGAAACAATGTTGCCACTATATTGCTGTAAAATAGCTGACAATACTGTAAAGTTATTGGTAATACTTCATAATAACCATCATTAATAAATGTTAAATTGATAGTTAATTAAGCTTTTGTTATGTCACTGTTAATAAACGATGACATGCTAATTACTAATTGATAATATTTACTAATTATTAGTTATCATATAATTTAATTCATGACATGGTCATAACTATGTCACAACATCTGTCATGAATATGAAGGAGTGTTTGTAAATGTTTGTGACTGTCACTAAGTTAAGTTTGATTCTATCTTTAGAACACAGGAATTCAGTTTGAGACAAACCTGGTGGAATAAAAAACAAACCTGTGCAAAATGTTTTGAGACGATTAAAGAGAAAAAAATGTGGCTGCATCCATTTTTGTAGTGTAATGTTTTTGTCATGTTGCATCTGTCGTGTGTGATATGCACTGATGAATACATCAAGGAATCATTTTTCTTGTTATTGCTCCATCCATTCAGGTTGAATTCAGTCTGATGCTTGAAGACAGCAAACAATGATGCAAAATAAAGATAATCAATAATTCCTCAATAAATACTCAAATGCTTTAAAACTAAAGTAACATGCCAGTTTTGAAAATGTAAAGAGTGGAAAATACAGATATTTGAGTTCAAATGTAAGGAGCAAAATTAAAATTAGTCAGAAAAAATATTTAAGTAAAGTACAGATACCTGAAAAATCTACTTAAAGGGATAGTTCACCCAAATAATGGAAATGAATGGTGACCAGTTTTCAAATTAGGAAATGAGGAAAGAAAACAACAGAATAAAAACATAAAATGCCTCCATACTGCTCGTCTGGTGTAATCCAAGTCTCCTTAAGCCCCAACATGCCAAGTTGACAAGAAAATTATTATTTACACTATGTTTTTAGTCTGAATCTTCACCGCAGATCTTTAGCTTGGAGCCATGTTCACATGCACACTGTCTGAACTGGGTGTGTGTGGTGTGACGGTGTGTGTATTAGACTTGGATTACACCAGATGACTGCCATGGGGACACTTTATTGTGTCTTTTTCCATTTGAAAACTGGTCACCATTCACTTCCATTGTTTGGGAGATTCCTAAAACACTGTTTTCCTGTGAAACTCCAGTAGTGTTTTGTGGACTAAAAAACTAAACCTGACCTTCAATCAGCATGATACAATCAGCAAGAGATAATGAGTGAATTTTCATTCATTTTTGGGTGAACTATCCCTTTAAGTACAGTAATTAAGTATTTGTGCTGCCCTGTTATAACCCACCTCTGTGGATGGATATTATAAAGTTGCATCTGAAGATTACAGTACCTTGTTAAATACTTTGCATGAACATTATCTGGATGGTTACTGTAAAGTTGTAACTGATGTTTATAACACTTTGTAAATAAAGACTGTGTAGTGCATCTACAAACATTATCTGCATGTCAATTGTAAACTTGCAACTAATGTTCATACAACAACTCACACCTCACACACTACAGTATCCCACCATATATCTGTGTACTCAGTTCCTTTACACTGTACACACAGTGTACGCACACACACACACAAGCACAGAGATACGTGAAGGACTCCTCACAGCCAATGCTTTGTTGTTTCAGTCGTTTTCCTCCTCACGTTTTGAGGGCAAAGGGAAAAAGACAACATCCGTGATCCTATCTGCCAACTGATTTCCTCAGCAGTGCTCTGTGACAATTACTGGATGGACTTAAAAGGCCCTGAGAGCTGACCGGCCTAAGAATAACCCCATTTAGAGCAATTTACTGTGGTGGGAGGGAGGATCAGACTGGAAGTCTGTTAAAATGTTATGATTTGTGTCAGTGACCAGTCATCATCTTCACTTTCAACTTTATTTGTGTTTTGGCCACAACTTTAATTATACTGGTTCCCTACACTGGTATTGGAGGATTTCCACATGGTTTCCCTGAACTCACACCAGAGTTACACTAATGTTTTTACTGATAAGCTGGCTGCTATCAGGCAGTTACTGAAAGTCAGATCAGTCAGCCTGTTAGTATCAGAGTATGGATCTGCAGACAGCTGACAGCTTCAATGACTGAAATGTTTGTGTTGATATGAGACTTTTTCACTTTTATCTGCATCTATTGTACCAGTTAAACTATAACTATTAATGTAATGTCTCACTTCACATTGGAGTTTCTAAACATCAATAATAAAATGGAGGAAATATGGATTTGTGAAGCTGTTGAGCCCTAAAATGTTTTTTTTTTTTTTTAAACTCTTAACCTCCACTCAAAAATGGCTTGGCCACACCTTTTAAACAGCAGCCTAAACAATTTCACCATATTTTATATTGAGGCAATCCAAAAGTAATGGAAAGTAATCAATTCACATTACTTTAATACTGTGATACTTGGATTAGGTTACTGACAACATTTTTAATAGATAATTAGTAACCTGGAATACATTTTTAAAGTAACTCTCCCAAAACCTGTAGATACGACTGCAGAAACAAAACAGTTCCTACATGAACATGAGACATTGTTGTTAAGCTGCAACTCAACAAAACCGTCTAGATGGATAAACATTTTAACACCAGTAGTTTTTACCATTTTTGGTTCATTTCTGTACACGGTTGGAGATGCAGAGAATATTTTGCTGCTCTGTACAAGTGGTGTCTTTAAAAAGAGTGCTAAATGTTTGATGACCACAGCCACACATGCTAACAGTCATGCTAACAGCCACACATGCTAACAGTCATGCTAACAGCCACACATGCTAACAGACATGCTAACAGCCACACATGCTAACAGCTATGCTAACAGCCACACATGCTAACAGTCATGCTTACCGCCACACATGCTAACAGCCATTCACACTCACCTGCTCAGGTAAATTCCATCTGCAGTCAAACACACCCAAACAATTCACATGACACAGTTTGTTTGATGTGAATTTTGTTACTTTGCTTGTATTCTCACACTGTTTAAATGGAGTGAACACATTCTCACACTGTGGGGTTAAACAAGCTCTTTTCTGTTATATTAACCATGTGTTTCTTTGTCTTTGACTTACTGTGGTTGTTGGGGGCGGTTCACTTCCTGGTTGAACAAAAGGTGTGTCTGAGGGGTGGGGCCTCTTAAATCTGAAAGCCAGCTCATCAGACCAAACCATGTGCTGCCAAGTCAGAGGGGGGATCAGGCTTTAGTTAGTTTTTACCTTGTATTAGTTGTAGTTGGTGTCCATCTTGTTTTCCCCTTGTGTGTTATTTGGTTTGACCTGGTCACTATATATGTTCACTGCTGCCTCCACAACAGTTTTGTTCTTTCCTTGGCCACAGAGACAGAGACAGCTGCTCCATGAAAGAGGCTTTTTATGGACTCACAGGTTTGTTCAACAATGAATTAACTGTATGAAAAGTTTGAGTGTTAAAGCTAGAGGTTAGTGATGGTGAGATGAAGCTTCATGAAGCATTGAAGCTTTCCATCCAATTGGTTCACTCATGGGCCGAAGCTTCATGGTGCTTCATTTGCTCTACTGTGCCATCAAATGGTCAATAAATGTAAAACAGGCAGAGTGATTATAATGACACCATGACTTTTGTGTGTGAAGCTTTGAGTTAAATAAATGAATGATGTTTGTGATGCCAATACATAAATTATGAACTTAATAATATGATAAAGTCCCAAGTCCACAAAATGTGAGGGGGGATCCATTGTGTTTCGCTGCCCCTTATATTTCGAATCTCACGCCAAACCCATGAACCGTTTTCTGAATCAGTCACGTGGTAAGGACGGCTCTCGAGGCTTCGAACATCACCACATACGTCATCAACACAAGCCTCGATACGCGCTTCACAAAAATCTTCCTAGATCACTCGACACAGGCTTCGAAGCCTCGACACGGAAGGACACATCACTACTAGAGCACAGTGCTGGGCCTCAGGCGGTTTCTTTTTTTGAGATGATTTCGCCTGCTTTAGAAAATACCCTTTCACAGAGCACAGATGAAGCTGGGGTACAGAGAAAAGCAACAGCAAGTTTATACAAGTCGGGATATACATTTTTCTGTCCTTCCCAATACTCTAGGGGGTTCTCCAGTCTTCCAATGTTTGGTTCACCCAGATACATTTTGACCTCCATTGTTGCGTCTGCAGTGACATTTTGGGTCCTCGTCTGCAGGACTGTGGTGTCCAAACGATGCCACAGTTTGCTACCTAAAACAGAAAAACAGGCTGTAAGTGACTAAATACAATAACACAATTACACAAAATACAGAATATATCCATTATCTTGAGTCACATAAGCTTCTGATATGTGCGGTTGTGATGATGATGATGATGATGATGAGGAGGAGGAGGAGGAGAGAGCTGTTTCGTATAACAGCAGCACATTCAGAAGTGAGGCTCTTCTTGGCATCTGCTGCTTTATTGGGGCTAAGGAAGCCTCTTTTTAAACCTGGGATCGAGCAGTGTTGCCAGTGACATGATGCCCAACCACTTCAGACCCGTAGCCTTGACCTCCCACCTCATGAAGACCATGGAGAGGATTATACTTAAGCACCTCTGACCCCTGGTGAGAGCAGAACTGGACCCCCTGCAGTTTGCTTATCAGCCAGGCATTGGGGTGGATGAAGCAGTCATCTACCTGCTGCACCGTTCACTGTCTCACCTGGAGAACAATGGAAGCACTTTGAGAGTCATGTTTTTTGACTTCTCTAGTGCTTTCAACACAACACAGCCATCACTGCTCAGGGGGAAGCTGGAGGGAGCTGGAGTTGACCGCCACCTGACCGTATGAACCATCGATTACCTCACCAGCAGACCACAGTATGTGATGCTTCATGACTGTGTCTGATGTGCTAGTCTGCAGCACAGGGCCCCCCCAGGGGACAGTCCTCGCCCCTTTACTCTTCACCCTGTACACATTGGACTTCAGGCACAATACGGACAGCTGCCACCTCCAGAAGTTCTCTGATGATGCAGACATTTTTGGATGAGTGTGAGAGGGGAATGAACTGGAGTACAGGAGGGTCATCACTGACTTTGTCAACTGCTGTGGGGTCAACCACCTTCGCATCAATGCCAGCAAGACAAAGGAGTTAGTAATGGACTTCCCTAGGAACGCACCCCAGACTACTCCAGTGAACATCCAGGGTTTGGACATTGAGGTCGTGGGAGAGTACAAATACCTGAGTGTTTACCTCAACAATAAACTGGACTGGTCCACTAAGACCAACGCCCTGTACAAGAAGGGCCAAAGTCGTCTTCACCTGCTGAGGAGACTGAAGTCCTTTGGAGTGTGCAGGACACTGCTAAGAACTTTCTATGACACTGTGGTAGCATCTGCCATCCTCTACGCAGTGGTCTGCTGGGGCTGTGGAAGCACTGAGAGGGACAGGAAAAGACTGAACAAGCTGGTTAGGAGGGCCAGCTCTGTCCTGGACTGTCCCCTGGAGACCATCGAGGAGGTGGGTGAAAGGAGGATGTTAACCAAGCTGACATCTATCATGGACAGCACCTCTCACCCCCTGCATGAGACGCACGCACTGAGCAGCTCGTTCAGCAGCAGACTGCTGTTCCCACAATGCAAGAGGGAGCGCTACCGCAGGTCCTTCATCCCATCAGCTGTCAGACTCTAACGTCAACACCAGCATGACTTAATGTAGCATGTAGCATTGTCATGTCTGTTGCATAACTCCCCTATCAAAGCTGCTCCTACAGGTTCCTTGAGGTCAAAAAGACGTTGGAGCATATGGTATGTGCTGTTCCAGCGTGTATCCACCTCTTGAATTAGCTTCACTGCCGGCAGGCCCATTTGCTCCTGCACCTGTGTCAGCCTCTCCTATAAAATTAGCCAACAAAAAGTGATTAATTCAAGTGTCACTGCAGCAGCAACTTAAACAAAACACCGTCACTTAGAATATTGCAATGAAATAAGGGAACTCTAGTATGCGCCACGCAATTTGGCGCATACTAGATATGCATCAGTGTTGATAGAGATCAACATATCTGATGTTAGACTAACTGCAGATGCCTTCGACACAATGGCTTTGGCTTTCTCCTTGGATTCCTTATATCTGCCCTCCACCATAGCTTTCAAAGCCTAAAGGAAAGAAGAGAACACTCTTGGAATGGCAAATATGGGGAAAAATGCTTCATGTGCTCACATACGCACCTGCCTTGTGGGGAGAACATAGGTAGGGTTCAAAGCTTTAACAAGCTTTCTGAACCCTTTGTCCCCCACAATAGTGAAGGGCTGGGAATCCTCAATCACCATATTGACCAAGGCCTCATCCACATCATTCTTCTCTCCTGATGACAAAAAAATGCAGTATTCAATTAGAGATGTCATTAATTAGTCACATTTAAAATATAAATTAATCTTGTCTAATACAAACGTACCATGTAATTTTATGTTTGTATGCTGCCTTATCATTGCATCCTAAAATGACTTACCTGAACTTGGTCCACCTTGGTTGGTCTCCTTGTTTTCATGCAGGGTTCTATAGATACAGTCGGCAACAACGGGAACGCCCACAAACGTCACATCCAGTTAGAGCCAAGGGGGAAAACAAACTGGTCTCTGTCATTAGCCATAATGCTGTGTGCCCTTTTGCACCGCAAATAGACAAAAAAATCACCAATTAAAGTTTTACATTTTACCAAATAATAAAATGGAACCACAAAGGAGGACAAAATGGCTTCAAGCTATCAGAAGAGAGGACGAGTTTGGCAGATTATGGGACCCAACAACAAAACGTGTATGTGTATGTGTGTATGTACATCTCTCTCTCTCTCTCTCTGACACACACACACACACACACACACACACACACCCTGCCATACAGTCACAGTGGGCGGCCAGAACAGAACCATCCCGCTGTATTGCGACCCATGTCCGATGTGGCCTGTCTGTCACTCGCCAGGATGGCTTCACATCAGATCGGAACAGAAAGGTGTCTGGTGATGACAGTTTGTGATGGAGCACAACTCCGACAAAGTCACTTGTGAAGAAATTATGAGCCTCCAGAGACCTGTAATTTTTGAGGCTGCTCTGTGTGAAAATCCCTGCGTAACAGCACATGAATGAATGAATGGATGAATGAATTTATTTGATGATTAATCAATGCGGGTTTCCCCGCCCCCAGCTGTCACATCATTGCCGACTGTATCTATAATGCCTCAGCATAGATGAAGTGCTATTGTTGTATTCAAGTTCATTTGAACACAACAGACACTTCACCTTTTAAAATACCAGAAATTACAAAAAAGAAATTAGAACAAGGGCAACGCTGTTGTCACATTTATTTATATTACGCTACACGGAAGGACACATCACTAATCTACAGAACCATATTTAGTCAGTGTTGCAAAATGGCTCCAGCGTGCCCCCTACAATATTTCAATGAAGAAGCCCCCTGGAATGTTTCATTAACACATACAAAAATCAGGCGCATGTATCACAACAAGGTGGACAAAAAAGCCTCTTGGAACCACAGCCTAAACCCAACAGGAAGTCACGCATTATATTTTAACAAACTCCTCCAAGAGAATTAATCAGATTGACTTAAAAATTGGTGTGGACTAGTTTATTATTAAAAGATTTGTCCCGTGTTGAGGGGTGCGGCATGGTGTCGAGTTTTGATGTCTCGCCATGAAACAGGAAGTTACTGTAATTTGAGTATAAATGTTCCAATCAGCTCCTTCACGTGTTTGATAAGAGTCCTTTCATGATCACATTTACATCCCAATCAGGAGTTCTACTCATTGCACCACCTACTGGCACCAGGAAGCAAGCCCTGTGTGACAGTCATCATCTGATTTACATTAAATTTTCCATGTTGTCTACACTTAATATACTGGACCATAAAATAATTAGTAGCTATGCTGTAGTGTCACCTAGTGGAGACAGGAAGTGGCATCAAACTCCTTCCTGTGGTGTCCAAAACATGTGACAATTCAGAGCTTTGTTGTCTGGTGATGGGGTCAAAGTGGACGTACATCCAGATGGGTGTGAGGGTCCGTTTTTTTTGTCTGTGTCATTTTTTTTTTCTTCTATTACTACTTTTTTTTTGTTTGTTTCATCTTTTGCTGCCTTTCTTTTCATATTACCTGTTTGAGACCTATGCTATAGAAAAGTGACTTAAGGTTCTGAATCTAAATATTTAGACTCAAAATCATAATCAGTAACTGTAATTGCATTTTGATTTGCTTCAGGTTATAACTGGGGCAGACCCAAGCCTTGCAGAATTTTAGCTTTCCTTGCCCATTCTTATTATTTATAATGTTTTGTGTTTTTTAATATGTGCAAAATAAAATTAAGAAGTGAATCTTAAGTGAATCTGAGAGGACTGAAGAGTGGGAATAATGACATGTAGTGCTGCTCTTTCTGACTGTGGATGCTGAATTATTGTTGGGGCAATCTCATCGTCATTGTCATGTTCAAGGCTGCTCATTGGTCCTTACAGTCAGTCCCACCTGTAATTTTGTTTTATTCTATGTAGACATGACATCATTCTGTCCTTGTGGCTCTTAAGGATTAAGGCCAGTGAGGAGTTCAGATTGGTTTCAGCTATTTCTAAATGTACGATGACCTCAGTAACTCAATTACTGCCTGTTATCACGAGGCATTCCCACTGCTTTGAATAAACTCTGCTCTGTGTTTCTAACAATAGGCCTGAGGCTGAGTAAACATACAGTATCAGGTGAAGTGTGACTGAGTTCATCTGAGACAAGATGACTCAACAGTTCAGGTCTTGTGTTGTCTTCCCCTGACAGGATTTGAGCCAACAGCCATGTGAGGGACTGAGCAGAGAAATTTTTAACTTTTTTCTTTAACTCTGTAAAAAAAACTGATCAGAAATCAGTCTAGTTCTTATAATTGTCTTTTTTTTTTTTTTTTTTTTAGAATGCATTAAGTGTAATAAGTCAGGGCAGGATGGTGTTTCTATACTGCTTATTTGACACATACAGTAGAAAATCTTTGTGTCTCTTTAGACTCCTGCCCCTCAGTATTACTACTGTCTTAAAGGGACAGTTCACCCCAAAATCAAAAATACATACTATACTGCTCACAACAACATCCGTGTTGTCATGATTTTTGGAAAAGTGACACGGGTTTTGACTTTTTCAAACATATTTTTTGTACTTTGAGCACCACAAGCTTTTAGTCCCCTTGAAATTTACTCTAAGTATAAAAGTAAGTTGCTGGCTATTTGTGCGCAAAGTCAACTGAAACTCAAGTTGTCTCCATGGTCGAGTCTCCCTCTTTCTGTTTTGTTGTGTTACATCTTTAATGTTGTATTTGTCTTACGTCCTTTGCAATGTTTTTGTCTTGTTACGTCCTTTTCATTGATTTCATCTCCTTAAGTCCTTTTCATCTTGTTGCATCTTTTGTGTTGTTGTCTTGTTACATATTTTACATCTTTTTGTTTTTGATGTTTTCATCTTGTTATGTCTTGTTGAGTCATGTTACTCTTTGCTATGTCTTGTTGCATCTTGCTACTTACTGCTACGTCTTGTTGAGTCGTCTTATGCCTCGCTACATCTTGTTGAGTTGTTTTAGGTCTTGCTACATCTTGCTAACTCTTGCTACGTCTTGTTGAGTCGTGCTACGTCTTGTTGAGTCTTGCTACGTCTTGTTGAGTCGTGCTACGTCTTGTTGAGTCGTGCTACGTCTTGCTATGTTCTTGTTTTGGAGTCTCCTTACATCGTGTTGAGTCGTGTCTAAGTCTTATTGTGTTGTGTTACGTGGTGTTACGTCTTGCCGAGTCTTTTATGCTGTTTTTTTCTTGTCTTTTCAGTTGTTATTGTTTTGTTACATCTTTTACAGCATTTTTATATTGTTACATCTTTTATGTTTTATCTTGTTACATCTTTTACATCCTGCTATGTTGTTTTCATCTTGTTGAGTCTTTTATGCCACTTTTATCTTGTTAGGTCTTTTACTTTGTTTTTGTCTTGTAACATCTTTAATATTATTTACATCTCAACGTCTTTTCTACATGTTATTGTCCCATCCATTTAGGATGAAATCAGTCTAGGAAGTGACACGCAATGACACAAAATAAAAATGATCAATAATTCTCCTCAAATGCACTAAAACTAAACTACCAGGCCTGTTTTGAAAATGTGAGTAGTAGAAAGTACAGATATTTGTGTTAAACTGTGGGAGTAAAAATAAAACATTCTCAGAAAACAAATACTCAAGTAAAGTACAGATCCCTGAAAACTCAAGTCCAGTAACAAAGTATTTCTACTTAGTTACTTTGCACCTTTGAAGTAGACTAAAACATATAAAACACCTGGTATGGTTGTCCAAGCAGCCGTGCTGTTCAAACCAAGTCTTTGATGGATGCTGCACACTAGCGGTGTTTGGTATTTTTGAACCATAATTTATGCCTCTTTCATCACTCATGTCTTTGTTTGCTTCTTAAAGTGGTGAATGTGGTACGCTAACATGCAGAGGGATGAATTCATGTTTATGGAGAAAATATTCTTTTATTTTTATTTTTTTTAGGATACCACAGTGAAATTTATGAGGACTGAGAATCAAAAATAAAGAACAATAGAGGTTAACTGTGTCAATATTTGGGAATAAAATTCATATAGTCCAGTTTGTAATTCAGAATGTGTCACATAAAATGAAACCATGGTGTAATGCTCTCTGCTGCCATGGAAAAAGGGTAGAGACCGTACAGTCTGATGGAATAAATCATTTCCCAATCCAACCCAGATGTGCTTTTATTATTTTATCAGCTCCAGAGGTATTAATTCAGGAGAACAGAGGCTATTTGGAGAGACACATGCTTTCCCTTATCCCAGATCTTCTCCCCGAGTGTATGGTCCTAATTTCAGGCCAAAACACACAGGCTCAGAGTTGTCTCCAAACAAGACGGACTCTGGTGATCTCTCTGAAGTCCAGGTTCTCAGGAACATGATGAACTCTGACAATATTATAGAACTTCTGGCCCTGCATGGCTCTCTCACGACAGGTCAAATGATACTTCGCTGACTCCACCCAGGAACACCAGTTATACATCAGGCTGGGGCTGACAGACAGGAGTCAGCATGGGTCAACTAGCTGCTCTAATGTTTACAGCAGTGATATTGATAAATTATTTTACTTATTAGATGCCATTAATGAACAGTTTATGCCAACTAATCATTCTGGCAGATGTTTTCTATAGTACAAACCAAACCATTGTTTGAGATTTGTGCCACTTTTATTCTGTCTCAATGCATGAAAAGATATGAGGGTCAATTGATGTGTCACATTTTAAGTAATGGGCTGTCTGATACTGCAAAACTAGCCTGACTCAATGGATGCACACTGCAGGTATAAGTCCTGCCACTGGTTGCTTATTTTAAGTGGCATTGTGGCATCCGCTATTCCCTGGGGGATAAGAACAACCTCCGAGCTGCAACCTACACACTGAAAATGACAAATTAGCACCTGGGATGCTAATAGTATGACCATAAACAAGCTAACAGCTGTTCCCCCTTGACACTACTTTGCAGCAGCACCGTCACTGCATCCTTGGCTTACCGCTGCCCAAGATGTTTGTGACTGGTTAAAAGAAATGTGAACAAGGCGAGGTGTTTTTTCCCATACAGCAGAATGTGTATGTGTGGAGCCAGACTTTTCTCCAGTGCTGTGGAGAGACATCTCGGTATGTGAGACTACTGCAAAGCCTACAAATGGTTGCATACTACTCTTGCAGCCACTAGGGGTGGGAGAAAAAATTAAATTCTTTCATGTAGCTTGATTCATTGTTTTTATGATTCCTGAATCAATTTTTGTATTGATGAATTATTATTAATTAACTAGTGCTTGATCCATTAGCTCAGTGCTAACTCATAATGGGAATTCCCATTGACATGCTAATGGGAATTACCTTTGAAATTGTGGTAATATTATATAGACAAACAGATCCATTTTACTTCATGTTATGTGTTAACATAAAATTACATATGGGCTCATACTTCCGGACATACATTCCCTCTGACCAGTGGAAACAAACTAATATACTAATATACTATTTTTATATGTACTATGATTGATATGGATGGTTTTCTTACTGCATTTTCTCTTAAAGTCTGTGTAAAAGCAAATTCAGAGATTTTCTTCTAAACATGTTATACATGTTAGAAAATCATTGCTGAAAACAAAACATGAACATACTGTGAGGAGTTATACCATTAAACTGCTCACGAATTCTGTGTCCAGGATTTTTTGGGCAGACCTGGGGCACTACATAACGGACCGACACATGAATGACTCCCCACCCTTCAGCTCACTTCAGTTCCAACAACCTGACACAGAAGAAAAAAATACCATCCTGTTACTGTCCTCTGGATCTGGTAGCTCAAACATGTCTGGGCAATAAAGCTGCCACACAGTGTCCAAGTTTCAGGTCATTTTTGGGTTGTAGTGGCGTTTGACACCAGTGTTTCAGAGCAGAGAAAACTGATAATTTTTTCATGATTTTTAGGCCTAATTTTATATAATTTTTTATGATTTATAAAATAACATTCAGCTGACTTACTGTAGGTTACAAAGAGAAGAGACTTAAGAAAATCTTTCTGTGTTGTTTGCTTTTTTGGACTGAGAAGAATGTGATGTGAAGTGTCAGCGGTCACTGGGGTCATGGTGCCATCCTCCTCCACAGACCAGCTAAAAACACCAGCAGGGAGGCTCTGTGGGGAGTTTGAAACTCTTAAACTAAAAAGAGATCTTTGCGTCTACAGGCGTGTCAACTGCGCTGCTCTTTCATTTGACTCCCTCTTCCTCGAATCTGTTGTTTTCGGAGCTCCTCTTGAAAACACCATTTAATGACAGGCTGCTGGGTTAGACAAGCTCACACACGCTGCATCAACACAACACCTGCTTTCCTCTGATGTAGCTGCATGATGTTCGTCACCTTTACAGAGAGAGGGGTGTTATATTTCACACAGGGTGATGTGCAGCTTTTAATTTAACCAATTTCTTCTGCATTTCTTCTAAATATGAGTCGTACATATCCTCAGGATACATTTAATTTGTGGTTTTTGATTTATATTTCATTTGTTTGATTTGTCCTGCATTATTAATTTTCTTAAAAGCAAAAAGTTAGAGTTAGGGTTAGGGTTAGTTCCAAAGTGTCTAACATGTTCAATAAAGAGTATTTTCTCTGAATTAGTGATGCAGAAGAGCTGGAGGAAGATTTGGACTTACTTTGGGATCTAACTGTTTTAGAGACTGTTTAAAGACTTTGTATTTTATTTCAGCCTTCTCTTGTGAGATTTAGTGTGTACAACAAAAGATAAAATGCATCCCTTCATCAAATGCAGTTTCATACAGTCCTGTCTTAGTTTTAGGGATTTATCAGTGGCAGTTTACAGGTATAAAGTTATTGATTTTTGAATGAAAATGTTGGCCCTTTTAAGTTGTGTCCCAGATTTTCATAACCTCCAGCAGATTTGAACAAAGACGTGATTTAATCAGGCATAAAAAGAGTTAGCTATACCCTAAGGACCCCTGTCTCACTTCCTGGTTTATAAAAGGCAAGAATACTGCTCAAACACTGGTAAACTTTCTATCTTTGACAAATTCATTAAATAATACTGCTATCAGGTGTGTCTCAACTAGAGCTTGAGATCTGTGCCCACACTCAAAAGGACCCAGCAGGTTCGGGTTGGGTCGGGCCTTATTTCTCACATACTTCATTGGCTGTACTGTATTTATTTATTTTATTTTATTTTATTTTCATTTTTCTCCACAATTTAGTAGTGGCCAATTCCAAGTAGGTCAGGTTTTGGACAATTTTGGACAGAGTTTTGTCAGCATCAAATCTCGACAAGCTCAAATTTTCAGGCACGATTAAAGCGCTAGTCTCAAACATAACGTGAACTTTGTAGCCCTTCTAAATCAAAGCTAAATTATGGTTGTGCAACTTTAAAAAATAAAATGGCTGCTCACTATGACTATGCTGTGAAATGAAAAAATGGAACATTTTGTCAACTCTGTCAGAGGTCAAGAGTTTGATCTTTTAACCCAGAATAACTGTAGAGTAAAAATCAAAACTCCCTCAAAATACAGTTTTGTTCCTATTCTCAAGAATGAGTGTATTAATGCACACTCATGTTCATGTTGATCTGAACACTTTATTGTTCATTCTTCCACAGTTGTCTTACTCTAACCAAGACACAATACACTGATTTAACAAGATGCTGCTGTTGATGGATGGATGGCTGCCTTGGTGTGTTCTGACAACGTTCCTCACAAACTTACCTGCTGTGGTGTTGAACAACAATTGTTTGAGTGTATCTTTATTGTCTAATTTGGGCTCTAATGATCAAAGAAGGGTTAGAGAAAAGGAAAGCACTGAAAAACAGCCTACAAAAACCGTGCTTCTGTCCGCATTCACCCCGACTCTGCTCACTGTCCAGTCAATTTTATCAGTGGCTCACGCTGTAGCTCTGACAGCTACTCAGATAAAACAGGAGCACTCACTGACTCTGTGGAAAACAACACTAGTCCTGACTATGCTGACTCATTTCCACTTGTATTTTAGTATATATGTTTGATGTATGTTTCCAGGGGGAACAAGACTTAGAAAGAGTAATTGAAATTAGTGTTGTTGTTAAAAGGATATTCCACCTTTACATGATAACCCACTCAGTATGTACTCACCCCTATGCTGATGTGAGGATGGGTGAAGATCTTCAGTTCACAAAACAATTTTTTGTTTTTTGTTTTTTACATTTTATCCGTGGTCTCCATTCACTGCATTATACCGGATTTGGCTGCAACCCTGTTTTCTGCTGAAACTCCAGGATTGTTTTGTGAACTGAAGATCTTCATCCATCATCACATTGGCATAGAGGTGAGTACATACTGAGTGGGTTATCATGTAAAGGTGGAATATCCTTTTAAAGCTTTTTGGCCTGAATCTGAGTCCACTTAGACATTTTCATTTTCTCTTTGGTGGGAGAGCAGCACTACAGCACTATTAGGTCAACCCTGCCTCGTAGAAACGAACGTAACATGTAGAACATACATAGTGTGTGATGACTTCAGACACTCAAGCTGGTTAAGGTTAGGAAAAGATGGTTTGGTCTTTGTTTAATACTGAAAAGGTTTACAGTGACTTGCATCCTGAGACACAAAGTGTCACATTTAGCCAAAACAAAAATCTTTTCCTAACTTTAACAAAAGTACTTTTGTTGCCTGGGGTCTGTCTGGAGTTTGTTGTCCTCGGCTGTGTGTTAACAGGCAGGTTCACATCTGCAGCAGTGGTAACAGGAGAGTGCTGATGAGCTGTGTGTTACCACAACCTGATCCATATGATGTAAGAGCCTTCAATCAAGAAGAGTTGTAAAAACAATGACTGTATGTGTCTTCACTGTTGTTGTGAATGATTCACTATTGCCTCATTCAGGCACCACCACTAACATTCCTCAAATGACACAGAGACTAATGTGGAGCTACACAAGAACACTGTGGCAAAACATCTCAACGTTCAACACTTGGTGGGACAAAGTGAATTTGTATTATGTTTCTCAGTGCAGATGCAGATTAAGGTTTATAGACAGGGTTGTATCAACAAAGACTGATTAATTCTAAGATTACCCACATTAACATAACAATTAAAACATTTAATTCAAGTGCTGTTGGGACATAGTATGCAAAATGGCAGAAAAACGTTTTGGCTGCTCTGCATTTCTTAAAACAACATTACATTGTTTGCCAGCTAGCTAAAAAGTTAACAAATAGTTCAGTTGTTTCCTAGCTACCTTGAAAGTGAAAAGTTACAGTTTTGCTGCCAAGCTAAAAAGTTAACAAAACTTAAACTTCTGCTAGATTATTAAAAAGTTAACAAAACGTTGCATTATTTGCTGGCTAGCAAAAAAAGTTATATAAATAATAAAATGTTACATTATTTTCTTGGTAGTTAAAAAGTTAACAAAAGTTATACTGTGCACCAGCTAGCTAAAAAGTTAAACATTACTATTTTGCTAGAAAGCTAAAAAGCTAACAAAAAGTTACATTGTTTGCCACCTAACTAAGAAGGTAGTTAGCCTACTTAGTCTACTCGTGATGGCTTGGCATAGAAGCTATAATTTCTCCTCCTTTGAGAAAAACTTGTTGGCTGAATTAATGCCAAATAATAGAGGATTTGAAGAACAGACAATAGCAAAGTGAGGAAAAAAGAGACAGTCTCATGGCAACTGGATGTTTGAACAAATCAGCTGGAATGACAGACAGAAGAGACGCATCATAAAACTCAGCTGGGTTGAGTTTGTGGTTTCTGTCCCTTAACTTTCCTCAAACTTGATTAATCTATCTCAAACATGAAAAAAATAAACTGATGTTTAAAGGGAGGTTTAAAATGAATATTTCTCAATTTTGAGCGAGCTTTAAAGTTGGGTGCAACATAGTTCAAAGTTAATTGGATTTAAAAATGAATCCTTGCAGGTGCAGCCCAGCCATGGAAGCTGAGGCCCCATCTCAAGACTGAACTTCAACACAAAGGTGGTCATCAACTATCTGTGCAAATCCAGAATTTTCCACTCCACTCTAATGTTGTTTCAAACTCATGAAGCTTCATAGGACAGTTATGTAACAGGCCAAATGTCAATACCTGCAGAGACTATTGACATTCACATGAGCTAAATCTTTTGGGAATACGTCTCTTGAAGAGCTTCCCAGCAAACACATGTTTTTGGCTGAGTCTGTATCAGAGCTCTGTAGTGTGTGAGTGCCCCGACCACATTCCTGTTTTTGTTGGCGCGAGTGCTCGAATGCATATTCTATTATCTGTGTTCTGACAGCTACCCCAGCAAAGACCAGAGGGGCTTTTGTGTCTTCATGTATTAACAGGATCACAGAGAGTCCTGTAGATGTCAGGAACATTGGAAACACATGCTTCATCATCGGGCCATCCCAGTCCAGACAAGATTGTAGTTTGATTTATCTTAAGGATGTGTCTCTAAAAGATAACTTGTGTAAACTCAAAGATTTTTTGACTCTTAAAGGGAGTTTTTGATGTGAGGTGAGGTACTTATCCATAGTCAGTGTATTACCTACAGTAGATGAAGGTCACACTCCTGTGGCAGCAGGAGTACTGGTGTAGGAAGCTAAGCAATGACCTGCTCTGGACAGAGTCAGCAGCAAAACAGATTTTGGCACCTAAATGCTTCTACACTACACTAGCTCAGAAAAGATTTAAACGTGTTGCGAATGAACATAAATTCATAAGTGCATGCACTCTTTCCCACAGCCTTTGTGGAGACCTACCTGTCTGTCTGTCCGTCCAGACAATATATGGACATGACATTACTCCTCTGTGGTGGCCAGGAGTCTAAAAAGTATTCAGATCCTTTACTGAAATAAAAGTGCTAATATCATACTGTAAAAATACGTCACTACAAGTAAAAGTCCTGCATTCACAAAACCTTACTGAAGTAAAAGTGTGGAAATATTATCAGATAAATGTACTTAAAGTAAAAGTATTCATGTTGCAGTAAAATGTTCCTGTCAGTGTTATTATGTCTGATGGTTTTTGGATTAATATTGTTGCATTAATGTTACTGCTGTTTACTGCCGTAGATGTTTAAGGTTGAGCTCTTTTAACTACTTCCAACTAGGGCTAGTTTAATTTACAGCAATGCATCATGGTCTATAAGACCATCAAATGTCTGTAGCATCACTGTGCTGTGAGAACAATGTATCTCCAAAGTCAGAAAACAGACTTTTTTCAGCTTTGTGGATTAAAAAGTGCAGCATTTCCCTCTGGGATGTAGTGTAGAAGCATAAAGTTGGATAAAATGGAATTCAAGTAAAGTACAAAATAAGTACAGTACTTGATATAAATCTGGACTGACTGATGATTGATGAAATGTTGAATTTAAAATCAATTAACTGACTAGTTAGGCAGCAGAGCCAAAGCTCAGTGTTATGTTTTAGTATTATGTTTATGTTTCTGTGATGTTATGTTTAGTTTTTTTTATGTTAATGTCAGTAATCATTTAACTAAAGATTCTACACAAAATATTCAGTTCATAAAATATACAGATCTACTTCTTTTACTGACAGATGGAGCAAACTGTTTTAAAGAGGAAGGATTGTAGTGGGAGCACTGGGGTGTTCAGGTGTGAATGTGTAGAAATGGCAACTGGTTTACATGGTTCTCTGGTCAGTTAGGAGGGTACTTTGAGAATTTTGCTTAGGGCCCCATGGAGGTGAGGACCGGCTCCACACTTACATACACATGTATGCATACTTACATGCTGATTAATAAATGAGCAATCATTTCAAAACTAATTCTCCAAAACACCAGTCAGGTCAAGTGAAAAATTTGAGCTGGTGGCTTTAGGTTTTGAATGAAATACGGTGAAACTATTGTATGAAATGCTATGCAAATTAGTTCCCACATCAGCACCTCAGCAATTACTTTGGGTACAATCTTATCATAAGTGATAGAATGATTACCAAAAGATGAGATGAGTAGTTTGGCTCGTTGCACCAGGGGTCAGCAACTCGTGGCTCTTTTACCCCTCGCCAGAGGCCCACTGTGGCTTTGACAAGCAATTATATGGAAATTAATGAACACTGCAGGAATGCAAGATGGGTGCAATATTGTAATTTGACAATGACCAATGTCAATGTAAAGCAAAGCTCCATTAACATTTTGCTCAGACATTTACTCATTTGGTGAACATTCCGCATTGATTTTAGCTCTAATTAACACGAAACGAGCAAACAAAAACAGTATTTTATTATTCGTTTTATATATATACTTATATATATGTACTGTACTGGATGTACTGGATGTGCTGTATTTGTAAAAAGTGAAATACGTGTCAAAGTAATATAGTCAACTAAAATGTTTGTCTATGTCTTCGGTTCAGCGCCTTTTTGTCTACATTTTGCCGGTGGCTAGTCTCGAGTCTCTGTGGGGTAGCTATGCCAAATCCATAAAAAAGAAGAAAAAAAAAAAACTCTCTGAGGAAAATAGAGAATTTAATAGTTACAGCTGCAGACAGATTTTTTTTCCCTTTTTCTGCCAGAAGTGGCCCTTAAGATAGTAAAGGTTTCTGACCTCTGATGTAACCCAAGTGAGTAGGATTGATTCCAGCAGCAGCCTTTTCTTCTGAATTAAACACTGATGAGTGTTCTCTGCATACAGTCTGATCTTTACTACTGAGGTGTGAAACGTTCTTTATCTCACTGCCTTTGTCACCTTATCAGTCAGGTACTCCTCCCTCTCACAAACTGGTGTTGCCTTTTCCCTCACTCCTCCACCTGTCCCATGACAAAACACTCCTAAAGCAACCATTAAAATATAGATTAATTGATTTTTTTAAAGAGCTTGCAGATTTTTTCCATTCCAAGCAGGGCCTGCAAGCTACGTACAACCTCCACCAATCACATGTTAGCATGGTAGCCTCTGTGTAGCCTAGGGGGGAAAAAACCCAAGGCAGAATCACCCATTTCTGCCTGTGAACCCTAATTGTTGTGAGTTCTCCCAGAACCAGGATTTTCGATGTCATCTCAGACTGATACATTAAGTCTGACCAGAGGTGGGGTTTGTGTGTGTGTTTCTTTGGTATATAAATTCTGCATTTGCTTGTGATTAATTGATTCATGCTTTTTCTTACCTTACCTTTAAATACGAGAAATATTTTATTCACTCCCCAGCCCAGCTCAGACCCTTTTACACAGGACAAAAAACCCACTAACACCCAGTAATACCTGGCTTTTGTCTTCAGTGGAAAAGGGTATCATTTGAATTCATTCCTGGGACAAATAACTCTGCAGATCTCACATATTTATCAGCTCCAGTTCATTGGCAGTGATAGAAACATGACGCCCGTGTGGACACGCTATATTTCACCTCTTTTCCAGAGCAATACTATTTAAGTTTGTTGCCTCAGTCGGTAACTTCTGCAACTCTTCAGCAACTTGCCAAGTTGTTGTCTGTTGACATGTTGCATCCCCAAGGTTTGGCTAGGGGATGAGGGGTGTAACAATAATTAATAGGAAGACAGGAAAACTGAGACAAATGTGCCAGCAATGGTTCTTTTTATTAATAAATCAAATTAAAATCAATTTAGTAAACATTTCAGTATAAAGGAATGTTAACTTATGAACAGTCAATGCCACTACAGGAGTAGAGTGCAGACTGAAATCTGCTGAATGGCCCACTGGCCTTGTTCTGCTGGACTCTGAACTGTCCTGGGCCATGTTTCAGAGTTTTGATGCACATTAGCATTCTATGAAAGTTCCTAAGGTTACAAGTGTTTCCCAGACTGTCCCTTAGTGGCTGCCCTTAAGGAAGAGCTGCTATGGTACATCCTAAGCTGTATGATGTCTGCACACATCAATTGATCACTTGTGAAGGCTCATAAATGAAGTTTTAACATAACAAATGCCGTAATCATTTTACCTCAATTTAATATTACAGCAAAGGAAGCTATGACTACTAAAGATTATCTTAGTATTTAAGAGTCCAGATGAGACCTTGTGATAGTTTGAATAAATATGTAACCTATAGCCTACAAAATATAAAACAGAGTATGAATCAGAACACATGACACAGTCTGAAACTTCTCATGCAAACAAAAGGTCTAATATTTGTTGTCGTCACACAATAGGAACCTGTAGCAGCATATCCATGTTTAATTGCAGAATGTGCGTGTGCCGCATATGTGTGTATGTGGTCTGTGTCAGCACTGTGTTCCTCTGCTGGCAGTGTTCAGCTCTCAGGTTCAGTCTGGGGTTCAGGTGACTATAGACTAACGATACAGTCAGAAAAGCCATATCCTCAGTTAGCCTCATTATCTTAATAAAAATAAATAAAAAAATAAAATAAATTAAAAAAATCCACCATTTTTCACAAATTAGATTAGAATTATGGAGAGGTTCTAAGAATAGACAGACTAAATGACAAAATGACAAAATGACATTGTTTTCATAATTCATTTTCATGAAGTTCATTTTAAACTAATGATGTAATTTGTACAAGTAACCTTGATGTGAACTATTCTGCAACTGTCCATTTGAAAAGCATAATGTTGGCTAATAAAGCTAAAACTGTGACAGTATGAACAGAGCATCACTAAGGGACAGCTTACGAGTGGTTCGGACCGTCCTTCTAAAGAAGACATACCCTAGCTAAGGAGGCTCTAGGAAACAGCCTGTAAGCTGAGGGGGAGACCTTAAGGTGCAGCTTACGACGCACGTAGCTGATTAGTGATTGACTGCAGCTCAGCACACCTGCTGCCAATCCCCTGCTGCAGCAGCAGTATGGGAGGAGAGGTGCAGTACTGAAACAGAGAGCACAAACCGATCGATGTGGCACAAACTAAAACATCAAAGTACACGTCAGTAATTTTAGGCAGTTCTTATCATGCTGATGTTTGTTCAAATGTTCATTTTTCTCATCAGTTTGGTTATAATTATAGTTATTTGATGATATAAAATTGGGGTTTTACGCCATGATTGACAGCAGAGCTCTGCTTGTGGTTGAGTCAGCTGGCTGTGTGGGCGGGAACTTGACACTGCAGTATTTTGGCTTCATTTTTGTACAGTGGGAGGAAGTGGAGACGTACCATCCATCTTTATTTACAGTCATTGGTTATAACCATTAGTTTCTGTCCACACAGAGTGATGATTTATATAGATCATTTAGGGAAGACATATTTTTGTGGTTTAAGGGAATATACTGATGTAGCGTCCATTTTGTTTCTACATCACAACTTAAAAACTCAGAAACACCACAGTTGGAAGAACGACTTCCCAACTCAGGATTGGGCCAATCAGAGAAGCACGTGACAGCAACATACAGTGATGCAGCAAGAAAAAAGAAGGGCTGTGGATAAGTGTCATAATTTCTGTCAACATACACACACGCACACAATGTCCCATTGTGTCGTGCTGTTGTTTATAGCCCCCCTCAACTCCTTTCCCGCTTTAACATGATGTGAATATGGCTGGAATGTCTTCTGTTGCAGAAGAGAGCCTGACATTACAGGAGGTCAGGCTGAGAGACAGAAGGAGGTAGATAATTTACTGTAACTCCACAGTGACCTCGCTCTGAGCAGTGTGTGTGGGTGTGTCTGAATTCCATGACTCTGCTTTGTTTTTCTAGTTAGTGAAGTAAAAACAAGGGAATAATGTTTCAAAAAATATTAGACAGGCTGGTAGCCAATCAAGGGTCAATATTTGAGAGGAATGTGATATTTCAATAACATCACCCACAGAATTACAATACAGTCCACTGGTGGTCAGAATTGTTTTAACAGTTATTTCTAACATTGACAGTCATATGAAGAGCAGTGAAATGAGTAATAAAAATTCCATTTTCATAAAATCTTTATCACATCATCTGATCCATACTGTAGTATTTCCTGGCTTGTGAGACTTAATGAAAGACAGAATTTCTCACCCACCCCCACCCCCAACCCGCCCTCCCTCTGCACTGAAATATATTTTCATTGATTCTATTGGTCAGTGCTTCGTACGCAGACACACTGGATGGAGACAGAAAGAAAAGCTCTCTGCTAGAAGAGCTCAGGTGTACTGTGTTTCTGTGAGAGATTAAGCAGAAGACAAACACCTGATCTCAGCTTTCCCACATTTTTTAACGCCTAGAATTGATCTTTTGGCTGATAGAGTTCTGCATAACCTCAGTTCAGATTATACGCTTAGAGCAGATAACTTAATGCTAGAAAGCAGAGGTGGGAAGTAACTACGTACAAATACGTTGTTCCTGTACTGAAGTAGATTTTTCAGGTATCTGTACTTGAGTATTTATTTTTCTGACAACTTTTTCTCCTACACAGCGCAGAACACAGAACACAAATATCTGTACTTTCTACTTCTTACATTTTTAAAACAGGTTTGTTTTATTTTCCATCATTGTGCATCGCCTTCCCAACATCAAGACTGATTTCAAGCTATACTGATGGGACAGTAACACAGAGAAAAACAAGGGAAATACTTCAGAGAACATTTTATTGTTATATTCAGTATCAGTATATTTGCCACTTGCAAGTTACCTCAGTTAACAACCTCGTTCTACCTCATATTTTTAAAAAATCTGTAATATTTTTTTACTGTAATAAATCATAAAATAACCATGATGTGTCATCAGAGATCAAGAAAACGAGTTGAAATACTCTCTTCACTCAATGAACGCTGAGTAACTGTCTGTTTATGAGTCCTAACAAATCATTAATAATCTTGTAGAAGCTGATTTGACTCGGCCCGTCAGCCCAGCACAGCAGGGGTTTAGATTTCCATTACAACAGGGCTTCTTGCTTGAAGGTGTGTCCTTTATGAAACAGTAAAATAATGAAAATACCTGAAAGTACAAACAGTGACACAGGAAAGAAACAAACTACATAGAAACTACAAACATAAAGATTCTGTTGGAAGCTACAAAAGTACTGAGAACCAAACACAAAGAGACTTTAAGAAACGTCTTTTTCTCTGCTCTCCTGCACACACATGAGCTGAGTATCACAACACGTGCTTGTTTGAGGGGGAGAAAGGAGGGTCCTCATGGGTTGGCCATGGCTGGTGAGACATCACTGCAGCTCACTTGGAGGAGGGTTGGGCTTGCTTTGGCTCCACTCCAGAGTCGGTCCATCTTGAATGCACCTTGGTGCGCTGAAATGCTAATGGAAAAGCGATTTGCCATGATACGGTTTGGCTCGGTGTGGCCAAACGCGCTGGTGGAAAAAGCCCAGTAGAGTGTGTTATTTCAGAACAGAGTGGGTTTGTTTTCAGGATAACAGGCTGAACTCTACATTGACAGACAAGTGAAACAGCTGATCAGCTTACAGCGGAGGACTCAAGACCTGCCTGTTATTGTCAATTTATAAGGTTGTGAGCTTTCTGCGCTTCTGCAGAGCTCTCCCTGCAGAGCTCCTGCAGAGCTCCTGCAGCCTGCCTATCTTGGCCATGTCTGAGGAGGAGGGGGAGAAAACACTCATTTCAATCATTATAAAATTATATATATCCTATTTAATATACAGTCTATGGCTCTAACTTGCTATCTGGACTGCTGAACGCATTTTAGCATAGGCAGTGGCTCCTTTAATAGTAAATGTGTTTCGTTCACACTGCATTCTGCTCAAAATATATATTCTATTGCAAATTAGTTGTAAACATCATTTCTAGGGGGCCTATAACAGTTGATGACAAAGTAGCTTGCAAATTAGATTTCTAAAAATAAAAAAAGTAATTTATGGACCACAGGTCTATAAATGAACACGTGGTTTCTTTTACTGGTCTGTTGTGGTTGTTTTGAAATATTTAACAGTCACAATAAAACTGTGAACTATGTTGCTTGTTTAATTTCACTGAGAACATGTGTTCTGTTCAATGTGTGGCTCATTCACTGTAATAAAGTTTGAAGCTGTGATTGATGTGAATGTGGACTTTATCCAGTTGACCATCAGCCTCCTCCCTTTTGAACCATTCTTGCTTTCCCTTCAGCTCTCGCTGCTCCCTGTTCGCCTTCAGGCAGAGTGTAAATCTCAGTCCTCCTCCTCCACCTCTCTCCCTCTGGTCGGCTGTCACTCCTCCTCCTCCTCCCATGACTCTGCCGGTGGAGCCCGGCCCCCTTTTACTCCTCTCAGCTGGAGGATTTGGATACATTCACACACACTCTCGCACACTCAAACACAGGCGCTCAGGCAGGCCAGCAGCCGAGGAAACACAGGTATCATGACCCTGCTCGAGGACAACCTTCACATCGTCTCCTCCGACAGCATACGCCTTCACAACTGAGCTCCGAGACAGAATTAATCTCTTTAAAAACATGATCAGGAGCCTCTGAGGAAGTTTTTCTTCTCTTTTCATCCTTCCCACATCTGACTACTCCTCAGCCTCAGGGATTGTTACAGCAACATGAGTGTGAAGGGGAAAAAACCTGGGCTGGTCATCAGCTGGCAGAAGTCATTCTCCATCCTGGCTCCTTGGAGGAAAGGTACAGTTATTTTCTCTCTTCTTCTCCGTCTTTCCATTGAAGTCTCTGGTTTCACTTTCCAGCTGCTTGTTGTTTCTGTGAGATGAGATGCTGAAGTAATTTCATTCAACATCTCCGATCTCTCAGTGGCAGACAAATCCTCTAATCACACACCAGTTCTTCATTTGATAAGGGATGATTAGCACTGTGAGGGCCTCTGTGCTGAGCTTTGTTCTGTGGGTGACTGACATTTTAATTGAATTGAAGAGGTGTGAAAAACCTTGAAAATCTACTTAGCTGTGGGTCAGCAGGGGCATTCTGACGGGAAGCAAATCTGTTGTTGGTCAAGTGAGAAGCAGCTCCATCATATGACTCAGGCTGTTTAATAAGAGTTTAAATGGATTCCAACAAGCTCTAAAAACAACTTTTAAGAGCAGATTCTTCACCTTCTCTGGCTGTTAATCACTAAACTTTAATTTAAATAGGTAGATTTAATGAAAGCTGAGAGCTGTAAATTCTGTCTGGTGTGGTTTCTCCAGGAAAACAGACATGGAGAACGCATGCAGCTCCTAAGTGTCTACTTTAACAGGAGATTGGAATAAAATAGTGGTGTATTTTAGGCTTTCTGAAGGGCAGGGGCAAAAAAAATAAAAAGGGTACCAGGTGAATGAGGTGGGCACCCATGTGCTGAAAGTCATAATGAAAATGATGAATCCCTGGAAAGCAACCCAAGAGGAACTTTTACATTTTTGTACCACTGAAAAATGGAGCTAGAGGGCACTTATCACATTGCCTTGGCCATGGCCACATGTAGACCAGCAGTCATGTTTTCCTACATAAGGGATTATCCAGAATGTACTTTTGCTGTGTTTTTTTTCATGCAAAAATGCTGTAAGGGTCTGTTCTTTGTGAGGTAATTGCAGTACTACGCCTTAAGTCAGTTTGACAAAAGTCAAGAGTTACCGTGGCTCCATTAAAACTACTACAAAGTGTTTTTAACTGGTTTTAATGGTCTCAATTTAATACTTATGTAACCTTTATAAGCAAGCATGACCATCTGGTTATGGCAGAGGAAACACTGCTTTTGTCCACTGGAGCCTCTAAAATAACCAAAATATGAAAGTTCCTTGTAGTAGCTTTAAAGCAGCTATTTATGCAGAGCTGTTACGAGCAGCCTGATGTCATAACTGAAAAATGTAATTATATGTTGGTCTAAACTACATAAACACATTATTATCTCTCTGTCCGGCTGAGGTAGATCATGTATTTGGTCGTGTGTAAGCATATGTTTATGTGTTCTGTCTGGAGCTAATCTCTAATATTTTTTTGTGCACATTTCTGACTGTTTGCTGAAGGACCACTTGTGGTTGCAGTGATTCCAAATTCTTGAAAAACCTTGAAAAACCTATTTAATCTGACTGCTAACACACCCCACTCCTCGTAACTAGCCAGTAGGGGTCATTAAAGACTGCTAGGCTAAAAACAAGGCTTACCTAGTCTTCTGCAGGACACATTTTGGCTTTTGTTGTGGTTCACAAACTGACATGCATAAAAAAGTTTGGTCTCATCTTAAACTGAAGCATCTGCAGATTAATTCCATACCTGATATATTATAATCCACTAAAATTAGACACCATACCAGATTAATAAATCCTCCTCCATTTTGATTGCACCTCACTGGCTGCTGCTGTACATCGTCACTATGCATCTGCATGGTGCCACATTGGTGACATCGAGATGTGCTGGTAAATAAATACAATGTGCATTGTGAAAAGCAGACTTTAACATCTTCGACTGTAACTTGCTTAATTCTGAACTGGTTTTCATGATAGTGGTTGTTGAAATTAAATTCAGATGGGGTGGTTTAAACAATAAGAAAACTTACACTGTACTATACCATACAAAAAGCTTTATTTAAAACTTTGATCATCTCTACTGCATCTGGCAGTTGTAATGGCATTGCAGTAGGTGCTTCACCATCTGTTGTCAGAGATCTACTGAGATCTACTGAGTGACCTCTTCTAGGTAGATTTTAAAGTTGTTATTAATTTGGGGACTTCATTATGTCTGGTTACTCTTTCAAAATAAAACTATTTGGTTATGTTGGTCTGAACTGAACCCTGGTTCCTCTGTGAAAGTTCTCCTGTCCCACCTGTCCATCCTGATGTCTGCTCTATCCTCTCAGAGAGGTTCCAAAAGGGTTCTTCAGATGGGCTGAGGTCCTACACAGAACCATTTGCTTCTGAAGAACCCTTGTTTGAAGAAAGGGTTTGTCAAGGGTTCTGTGTAAGACTAAGGGTTGCATGAAGAACTCCTTTCATCCAAAGAACCCCTTTTGGAAGAAAGACTTCTTCAAGGATCGTTGAAATCCTTGAAGAATTCTTTCATTAAGGATTCACTGAGGGTTTTTTGTACCATAATATAAAAGAATTCTTGGTAGAACCTTCTGAGTGTTTTCTGGATGAAACCTTTTGAATATAAAAAGGTTCTTGGTAGAACCCCCTGAGTGTGTTTTAGGTAGCACTCTTGGAATATACATAAGTTCTCAGTAGACTCCCCTGAGAGTATTCTAGATAAAACCATTGGAATATAAAATTGCTTTGAGTAAAAACCCCTGAGTGGGTTCTAAGTAAAACCCTTGGAATATAAAAAGGGTCTAGGTAGAACTCCCTGACAGGGTTCCAAGTAGAACCCTATGATTGATTATTGGAGCTGTAAGGGGTGTAAATTTTACATTTCAGCATGTGTCCGACATCATATTCAGCAGTATAATGTTAAGCAGTGTTCATCTGTGTTGACTCTGTATGACGCTGCCAGACAAAAGCAATGTAAAACTCTGCAGTTCATTCTCATCCCTCTTTCCTTTCTAATGCTGGCATCGGGTTGCTCTGCATTCCACGTCGGAGCCTCGCTCAGATATCACCATCAGCTTATTTACAGTACGAGCCTCCACACCTGCAGAGCAGCAAATCCTGCGAGTGTTTTGTTGTGGGAGGGATGATAAATCTGCTCATTGTTGCGGCTGTGAGGGAGCCCCTACGCTCTGCTTGACAGCGGTCACATTGTTTGCCATGTTCCTCAGAGTAAGAAGAAGAGGGCCATTGTAAAGATAACACTTACACTGTGTACAGTGCAGCGGGGAGCAGCTTTTTATTGGCGCTCCCATGTGTGTCTTGTTATCTTTGCATCAGTGTTTAGGTTCAGGACGGAGCGGGAGGGATTGTCTGGGGAGCCGTATGAAATAACACCACCTTTTCTCCAAACTGTAACACAACATCACTGGCTGAAATCTGATGTTCTTTGTTTCATGTGACTGGAAAACAAGCAGAAAAGTGGCAATAAGCCACATCCCAAAAAACTACCATCTCTGATCATCCTTTGGTGACTAATACAGTGGAATTCTGTATTAGACATACGCAGTGTAGAGAGGGGTTGTCAGTTATTATTCAGACATCAGGAATGTGAGCTGCTGAGGTGAGTAAAGTGGTAAATATGTTCTGTGGGGAGCAGCCCATGGAGCTAATCCACCAGAGGATACCGTGTCAGTGTCATGTTTTACCTCGCCTAGACGTGAAAAGTACACGCGTGTATGTACAGTACGTACATAAAGAGTGAGAGAGTTCATGCAAGGAGGACAAAACACAGGACTTTCACACAGGAGACTGGAGTTAGGTTTGCGTGTGTGGCAAATAGTCAAAGCTGATTGTTTTGCATGTGTGCTTCAAGGCGAGGCAAAATGGTACACTGTCACGGTGGACCGCAGGGTCCATTCAACACATCCTCATACCCAGTGGTGGAAGGAGTACTGAAAATCTGTACAAGTACCAGTACATCACTATAATATTACTCGATTGCCTTCATGCCGATTGAAGGTTGGATTTAGTTTTTTAGTCCACAAAACAGTGTTGCAGAATCAACCAAACAACTGAAGTGAATGGTGACCAGTTTTCAAACATGAAAAACAGCAAAATTAAAACATAAAATGCCTCCCTACTGCTCATTTGGTGCAATCCAAGTCTCCTAAAGCCCCAACATGCCAAGTTGACTAAAAAATGTTATTTACATCATGTTTTTAAACTGAATCTTCACTGTAGATCTTTAGCTTGGAGCCACGTTCATGTGCACATATACACTGTCTGAACTGGGTGTGTGTGATGTGACGTGTGCTAACAGCATGTCAGGACTTTAGGAGACGTGGATTACACCAGATGAGTAGTATGGAGGCATTTTATGTTTTTTTTTTTTCAGTTGCCTTTTTACATTTGAAAATTTTTAGACCAAAATGACCCCCCCACCAAAAGAAAACAAAAAACAAAACAAAAACTGAGAAATTCTGAGGGGATGATTAATGAATTATCACTAGCCGTCCTTCAATCAGTCTGTTTCTACAAATCTTCAGCCACACCTATACCTGCTGCAGCATTTTGTTTTTGTTGTTTTTTCATCTGTATGTCCTGGTTTTCATTGGCCTGGTTGTGATCAAATAGCTTTAATGTTTACAAAAATGCATATGAAAGGTTTTGATATTAATTCAAATTATACTCAGTACTCAATTGAATCATTCAATCAATCGATTTTAAAAGTAAGTAAGTAGATTACATAGTGAAATGCATAATTAAGTACAAATAAAAGTACCTGGAAAAAAAACATATAAATGTAAGTGCAAGGTTGAGCCTGATCTTTATGAAATTTATTATTAAATTAAATTAATTATGAAATTATTAATTATTGTTGTTGTTGTTGTTGTTGTTGTTATTATTATTATTATTAAACAAATTATTAAATGTTGGCACCCTTGCTAGCACCAGAAATACTAATAACTAATAAACCATTTATCAATATTTTATTCATGCACAGTGACAGTTAATTGTTGCCTTGGTGTTATGCAGCCGCCCACCACTAGTCGGGGCTGTGGCCACATCAGATGGCAGCACCTCTTGCCCAGTGTGTATGCCCTGATGGCCAATGCAACCCCGGATGTTTTTATCAGCAAAGTCGGATAGATGACAGCTCATAAAACCAGCGCGGTTTTAATCTAGAAGGTGAAAATAAGGTTGAAAATAAGCGGTGACAGAATAAACTGGTGTATAACCACTTGACTGGAGCAACGTGTGACCACATTTAGCACAGACACAGACATTAACCTGCAAGCAGAGCGGCTGCTGCTGCTGCTAGCCCTGCTAATATTAGCCACACTGTGTGTCAGACTGGCAGCTAACATCAGCTCTGGGTAAACAATGTTGTTTGCCTGCAGACACTGTGATCCTTTCCAGTCAGAAAAGTTGAAGCATTTAGTGAGTTGTTGTCATGTTTTGTTGGTTAATGTGCAATGTTCATATTACACAGCACAAAGTGGCACAATATCAACGGCATTTAAAATATGATTTGCTAATTGTACACTGTTATTAACGGCTTTAAATGGCTCTTATACACAGTATTTTTTCGGACAATGTTTAACATCATCAGCCACTAAATTATGCTCAATTTGAATTGCTTTCCGGGTGTTTTCTTACTGTTAGACTAGTCGACTAGTCTAAATTAAAATTTGCATTTAATCGACAGGGAAATTAGTTGCCAGATGCAGTTAGAGCCTCAGAGTTTCAGTCACAAATATGATGGCACCTTCAAAGTGTTCTGGTATGTACAAGCCTTGCTCAATGTCTCACTGAAAAACCTACATTGAAACTGTCTGCTTATACTTGTATGTCCTTTTTTATGAGATGGGAAGTCAAACTGTCAGAGGAAATGAGCCCGAAGCAGTTTTGACTTGAGTTACACTGCTTCTGCACATTCTTGCCTTATCTTAATGTTTCCTGATAAGACAGAGTGGAGTTGGGGGGCCTCTGTTACCTTTGATAGAGACAGAGAGTCTGGGTACCATCCTTAGGGCTGATGACGCCACGGTCAAGAAAGGGGTAGAAAACAGAGCGGGGATCTCAGACAGGCCACATGTTGAGAGATGAGTCCAGAGGTGTACTGCCTCTCCTCGGTTTAGAGGATAGTGATAGGCCTAGATGTGAGGTGGGGGTGGGGTCAGTGGTTTGTCCCACTTTATCACACATCTGCTTTATGTCACCTGTTCCAGCTCCTTGTAGGGCAAAAGATGCTGCTGATGCTTTGGACTCAGAGTAAGAATTATCAGTAGTGCCATGTGCATCAAAGTGTATTTTAAAAATTAAAGCCACATCTAACATTTTTGCCATGTGAATGTCAAAACGCTATAAACTGTTACAAAAAAAAAAAAAAAAATCATACACAAATCAACTAATCTTTTCTCATTAACTTAACATAAATATTCAAGTTTTATTTGTTCAAGTTAATTACATTTAAAACTGCTGATGTTTTTGCTGTCAGAACACCTCAGAATGCATAAACTTGAGCTGAAGTCTTTTGACTTGAAATGATGAGCTGAATGAACGCACAGTTCAGAGTTTAATCCACTCATTAAATTAAATCACTGCAGAAACATGATCAGCATGTTAGCTGTTTATATTTCAAGGTTATTGAATGTATTTAGAACTGAATTAATATCAAGTTTATTTGTTTTAAATCAACTTTATTTGTAATGTTTGTCAGTGTCAACTTAATATCTTAAGCTTGTTGAACATGTTTTCTTAAGTAAAACTGAATTCATATCAAGTGTATTTGATTTTGTTTTGAATCATTACAAAATTATTTCAATTTGTCTATTCAAATTAAGTCAACTTAAATTTTTAAGGCAGCCCGGATGGTGTATGCTATTTTTTGGATTCATGAAGAATGTCAGTTTCTGAACAGGGTTAATCTTTAATTTTACAAATTTATTTTTACAATTACTGACCTCATTAATTTTGTGCATGTTTGGTGTTGGGGCTTTTTTTTTTTTTTTTTTTGCTAGTCTCATGGTCATTACCATTAGCTAACTGGTCTTAAGTCTCAGCTACACAGATTTCTTAACATATGACTCTTTTCATCATTCAAGCATAAATGTTGTTAACTGCTACAACTTGTATCATCCTTTTTGACAATAATCACAGTGTGTGAATCAATTCATTGCTAACAACAGGTTCATTTTTTAATCAATGTTTTGAGCAGAGCAACTCATTTGCATATTGTTATTATGCAAATGACACAGGCCTGGAACATTGCCTCTGATCTCTGATGTCTGTGATGACATCACTGCATTCTATGACATCATCATGACATCATCATTATGAGTTTGTATGGGGCCATAGAATCCTTCAGTCTTGTTTCAGCAGTGCAGGACAAGTAAGATTGAGACTCACAACACAAAACAAGGTAATACATCTGAGAATATATTGTGTAATACACACAACACAGTTTTACTTTGATACAGACTTTTTGTATTGACAGAAAGCAAAAAAATGAGTGAGCAGGAGTCACCTGTCACAATCGAAGCCCTCATCAACGAGGTCAATGTCCTCCGTTTGGAAAACAGCAACCTCACCAGACAGAATGAGGGCTTCCTCAAAGACATTGAGAGACTTTGCAGTCAAGTTCACCGCTCTAAGAATATGTCAAAAAGAACCCTTCAAATAGAGAATGAAGCCTTTCGCTGCCAAAAAGAAGAACTCCAGCAAGAGATTGACACCCTGCGCAGTCAAAACCATGCTCTGTGCATGGAAAATGGTGGCCTGGAAACTGAGAAGAAGATCTTGCACCAAAAAATAGAGGCCATGGAGCAAGAAAAAGACTTTCTGCAGAAGCAAGTTCAGCAGCTAAATGAAAGCCTGCAATGTCAGACAGAGCTGAATGTGCAAGAGCTTAGAGTCATGCAGCACAAATATCAAACAACAAAGCAGGACAACGAGACTATTACCCAACAAAACTGGGCCCTGAAACAAGAACTTCAGGAGGTCAAGAAAAGGCTGTGTGACGCAGAAAAGACCAGTAGACAAAAGGATGAAGTTCTTCAAGAAACAGCTCAGAAGATGAAAAATGTTCTGCAAGAATCTGAACACAGCCATACTGCAATGACCCAGAAAGCCACATCTTTGATACAACAAATCACCACCCTGAAACAAAATGTTCTACAAGAGCTCAAAGACTTTCAACACAACTATAATGTGTTGAAGCAGAAAAACAAGTCTGCGGAGCAACGGAATGAGGCCCTAGAAAAAAAACTTGAGGGGGTAAACAAGAAGTTGAGTGATGGACAAAATGCCTTGAAAGTGAAAATCAAGGCTCTTCAAGAAGAAGCTCAGGAGATCAAAAGTATTTTGAAAGAACTCAGACTCAACAATAATGACATGAAACAAGAAAACATGCTAGTGAGACAAGAGAACAAGGCCTTGGAACAGGAAGTCCAGGACCTTACCAAGAAGTTGTGTGGTGGACAAGAGGCCAGTAAACTAGAGAATACGGCTCTTCAACAGCAGGCTGAGGAGTGCACACACACTCTGAAAGACCTCAAACACGACTATGATGTCAAGAATAAAGAAAATTTGTCAATGAAACAACAAAACAAGGCCCTGGAACAAGAAGTCAAGGACCTGACCAAGAAGTTGTGTGATGGACAAGATGCCAGTATAGGAGAGACTGAGGCTGTTCAACAGCAGGCTGAGGAGCTCACACACATTCTGGAAGACCTCAAACATAAATATGAGGCCAAAAACCAAGCAAGCATATTCATGAGACAGCAAAGCAAGGCCCTGGCACAAGAAATCAAGGACCTTACCAATAAGTTGTGTAATGAACAAGAGGCGTGTAAACTAGAGAATGAGGCTCTTAAAAGACAAACTCTGGAGATCAGAAACATTGTGGAAGAACTCACATTCAACTTTAATGTCAAAAACCCAGAGAACACATCTATGAGACAGCAAAGCAAGGCCAAAGGACAGGAACTCCAGGACCTTACCAAAAAGTTGCATGATGGACAAGAGGCCAGTAAACTAGAGAATAAGGCTCTTCAACAGCAGGCTGAGGAGCTCACACACACTCTGAAAGACCTCAAACACGACTATGATGTCAAGAATAAAGAAAATTTGTCAATGAAACAACAAAACAAGGCCCTGGAACAAGAAGTCAAGGACCTGACCAAGAAGTTGTGTGATGGACAAGAGACCAGTAAAGGAGAGACTGAGGCTGTTCAACAGCAGGCTGAGGAGCTCACACACATTCTGGAAGACCTCAAACATAAATATGAGGCCAAAAACCAAGCAAGCATATTCGTGAGACAGCAAAGCAAGGCCCTGGCACAAGAAATCAAGGACCTTACCAATAAGTTGTGTAATGAACAAGAGGCGTGTAAACTAGAGAATGAGGTTCTTAAAAGACAAACTCTGGAGATCAGAAACATTGTGGAAGAACTCACATGCAACTTTAATGTCAAAAACCCAGAAAACACATCTATGAGACAGCAAAGCAAGGCCAAAGGACAAGAACTCCAGGACCTTACCAAAAAGTTTCATGATGGACAAGAAGACGTGAAACAAAAGCATGAAGCTCTTCAAAAAGTAGCTGAGGAGATGAAAAATGATAATCAAGAGCTCAAAGATGAGGTCCTCCAGGGAGGAAGCCTGTCTCTTAAAGAGAGTCCAGAGGAGTATGCCTCTAAAGTCAAGCTTGCAGCTGATCAACTCAGCGCAAATGTGGGCGATTTCTGGAAATCCTGACTTGTCCACCACCACCATCACCAAATCCAAAGGTTTTTTTGTCCATCATCTGTATGTATTGAAGGAGGATTTTTTCTATCATCAGAGATTAGGGAAACATGCTAAGTTGAAATACTGGCTTCTCCAATAACAGCACCACAGCCAGTATTCTATGCAGATGGTCTGGGGCATGTTAATTGGGGGAAAGTGCCATCAGCTAGCTCTCATCAAGGACAAAAGTATCAATTTAAAAACTTTATGCTTTTTGCATCCCTAGAATACTATTATTGTTGGCTGGATAAATTGCTTAAAGTGATATTCTACCCAAAAATGAAAATTCACTCAGTATGTACTCACCCCTATGCCAATGTGAGGATGGGTGAAGATCTTCAGTTCACAAAACAATCCTGGAGTTTCAGCAGAAAACAGGGTTGTAGTCAAATCCAGTACAATGGCAGTGAATAGTGACCATGGATAAAATGTAAAAAAAAAGAACACAAAACAAACACAAAATGTCTCCATCCTGCTTGTGTGGTGTAATCCAAGTGTCCGTGAGCCGCAACATTAAAATTTAACCACAAAAGACGCCATTTACACCATGTTTTTAGCTGAAATGTCAACTGTAGCCTCCCAGGTAGCATGTAAACATGGTGTTGATGTATCGCGAGACTTCGTATATCTCTTAATGGATGCACATGTGAAAATATCGCAAGATCTCTTGTGCATCTGGGTTGAGTCTGGGATATTTTCACACATGCATCCATTAAGAGGTATACGAAGTCTCGCGAAAACATGGTGTAAATGGTGTCTTTTGGGGTCAAATTTTAATGTTGCGGCTCGTGGACACTTGGATTACACCACACGAGCAGGATGGAGACATTTTGTGTTTGTTTTGTGTTCTTTTTTTTATATTTTATCCATAGTCACTATTCACTGCCATTGTACTGGATTTGACTAAAACCCTGTTTTCTGCTGAAACTCCAGGATTGTTTTGTGAACTGAAGATCTTCACCCATCCTCACATCGGCACAGGGGTGAGTACATATTGAGTGAATTTTCATTTTTGGGTGGAATATCACTTTAACAAACTTTTTGCTTTTAATTTTACTATACAGTAAATTTAGTAGTTTCTTCTAGCCACAATCACAGAAATAACTGAAATTTAACTAACTGAAACAATAACTAGACACTCCTTGGCTCCTCCACTCAAACCTCTTTGCTGCAGCCACGGCAGGTCTTGAACTGAACCCACTTGTGCTGTTAAAATAAGTGACTTGTCACAACCTGTTTGTGACCTCCTGTGCACAGATCTGAGAGGCCAACTGAGTCAACTGTTTAGCCCGGGGGCTTACACATGCCTGCATGTAGTGCCCCAAAAAGCCTCCCAATATCTCTGAAAACTGAAGGTGAAGCCTGTATTTGCAGACAGACTAAAGGCTTTAGGCATATACCCACTGCGCAGGGTCTGCCAGATACTTAAATAATTGATCAATTAAAATTAAATTCATCTTTATAATGTTAAAGCTGGTATGACTCTGGCAAGTCGTTGACTGCTTTCGCGAGTCCTAGTGAGTTTATATCACAAATAGATGCATGGTATGAGTGCATTAGCCCTACGCTTAATTTCCAGCTTTGCCAGCTCACCACTCAAAGACATCAGAAACATTGTATGTTGTCACAAAACGACCTCTCATTTTGAACATTTCTCATCTGTGTGCTGGTTCCAGCAGGCGGGCCTTTATTGCCCTGCTTGTGTGATTGGTCCTGAGTACTGTCTAAAACAGCTTTCACATCTCACATCTCTGAAAACGTTGGAGTAAATTTCAAACAAGGCAATATTTGGATAAACTTCCCACATATTGAAGAACATTAAAACTTAATAAAGTGGCATATTAACAGCTTTAGCCTTACAGTGGAAATTAAAACAGATTTAGCCATGCAGAATATTTGTGCATGCCGTGCAAATGGAAGTTTGTCACTGACATCAGTTTTTTCACTGCCAATCACATGGTGTAGCCTACATAAAGTGTTGAGTTGAATTGTTTTAGTTCCTACGTTCCCTGAAGACAGTGTGATAGGGAAGGTCCCTAGCCTTTTTGTTAAGCTGTCTGTTATGATTCCCCACCCCTCTCAGCTGATGCCACGCTCTCAATGCTAAATCAGGGCTAAAAGTCTGAAACTGAAAAGAAAAATAAGATAGGGGCGGCAAGATGGCGCAGTGGTTAGCGCTGCCGCCACACAGCAAGAAGGTCCTGGGTTCGAATCCCTGAGCCGGCAGGGCCTTTCTGTGTCGAGTTTGCATGTTCTCCTCATGTCCGCGTGGGTTCTCTCCGGGTACTCCGGCTTCCTCCCACAGTCCAAAAACATGCACCATAATAGGTTAATTGGTGACTCTAAATTGCCCGTAGGTGTGAATGTGAGAGTGAGTGGTTGTCTGTGATGAACTGGGGACTTGTCCAGGGTGTACCCCGCCTCTCGCCCAATGTCAGCTGGGATAGGCTCCAGCCCCCCCGCGACCCTCACGGATAAGCAGTTACAGAAAATGGATGGATGGAAAAATAAGATCTAAAGAAAAAAAGGTGCAACTGAAAGAAATAGGATCTCAAATATCTAAATATGTGAAAGTGAAAAATGAAAATAAATAATTTATTCAAAAGAATTACCAGAGTGAATCATAATTATATTTAACCTGAAAAAACTTTTTGTACACTTGTTTTTATTTTGAATACATTGATGTATTTTTAAAAATTCAAGATCAAAACTTGAATTTTCAGTTTCAAATTTTATTTTTTCAAGTACAAAACTTTTGGCTCCAATTTAGCGCCATACAATAGGCCATGGCCACAAAAAGTTACTCTATGTTCAAGTCCCACAAACATTCTGATTTCACAACTTTCAAAATTCTTTGAAAACATTGAGGATCGCAAGCTAACTACTGATGTCAGGGCTTCCTAAGTCTGGGTTAACTTGGCCACTCAAACCACTTAAGCCCCTCAAATTGCTAACACAAGCCTTACTGAAGAACCAGAAACAGAAAATGTAGACTATGAAAAAAAGAAAAGGCAACACAAATGTAGGAGTGAATTGAAGCAGGAGTTAAAATGGCAAGAATCTGACACATGCAAGGATGTAATGTGCCACCAGTTTCCTCAATTTATGGGAAAAAGTGGACAACACAAGTGTCACAGTTAATGAGGGATGTTTTAAGTTGCATTAAATTGCCTTTTCTGTGTCGTTTTTACACAAGTTTACATCTGGGCAACCAAAACCGTACTCTGGCCACCAAATTTAGGGTCTTAAAAATATTAGCATCCATCCCTCTACTGATTTAACATTGCACTTTTTTGGCATTGGTGGAATAAAAGAATTAAAACTGATGCAGAAGAGTCAGATATTGCCTAGGAGATTTGAGCGTGTTATAGTGCTAGTAGTGGCTAATGTAGCCAGGAGCCTCCTCAGAGATGAGGAGTGGGCAACAGAAGGCTGTTAAGCTCACTTCTTAACTCCACCTTATTTTACGACCTTTTCCACATATGCAGTAGTGCTTCCCAACACCTGAGCACACACTTTGATGCACATAATCTGTGGAGGTACCCTTTAATGTCACATCTGGTCTATAAACAGGTGTAGCTCTTCAGCCCGTCTGCGTGTTCTGCACCTGTGCTGTGTTTATAAGTGACTCAGTGTCTGAAGGAGCCAACTGTGTGAATGAAAGAAGAAGTGATGTGTTTTTTGGCCTCTGTTAACCCTTTCAAGCAGGCTGTGTCCTCCCTCCAGCCTTCCAGGCAGCTCAGAGCTTTGCCTTGCAACAGGGCAGTCCACGTAGTTTAACACCTTTGGTCCTGAAATCTCTGACTTTGTCAGGGACTCATTTGAATGACAATACAAGTCCAGCCTGGAATGTGATGTGAGTATGACGGGAAATGGCTGAGGGACGTTTTTAGACAGATAAGAGGCTTTAGGATGAGTGTGGGGCGGGGGAAGGGTGTGTAATTATACGTTGTGGGTTTCAGTCAAGCACAGAGACTGGAAATAGACTGAGTCAGCCCGTGTAGACGATTACAGAAGAGAATATATGTTTGTGTTGTTTGGGAGGGATGAGGACAGCTGGATCAGGGTGACACCTGTCCGGCTGACGGCGGTTACGTGGAGAGGATTGTAGGGAAGGACAGGGATCGAATCACAATAACAAGAAGTCAGATTACACAGCTGAGTCAGCCGGATGACTTCAACATGTAATTAAAGTCAACCTGCTCTCCTTCTTATTGTCTGCTAGTAATTCACAGTAATAAGTAGGCACTGGATGTACGAAATCAAACAGGCAGAATGGAGGCAACTGAGTAAAAACCAGAATCTGATGTTTGGTTTCCACAGAGATGATCTGTGTTATCTGCTGGAATTGATAAGTCATTTAATTCATTTCAGAGCTTTCACGTTTTCATCTAAAGTTTTTTCCATCTTCACATTCCTGGTTTCTGGAAAATTCTTGGGCTGTTCCATCACTAGAAATAGATCAGCCTTTTGCTGTTAATTGAAGAAAGATGACTTGGACGCAGAGACACCACAGATGACTTCTTCAGAGCTGAAGCTCATACAGCCCAGTATCTCTGGGAATTTCATTTACAACAGACAATTCTGCATTTTATGATTTACATCCAATACCAATATTTAGTGTCAGTGCAGGAGGTAATGTGTAATTTATGAAGTTGAGAGTAAAGGCTCTATCTTCTGCCTGGCACAATGTGGCACACAGCACATTGCAGCTGTCGTTACTATTTTCTGACCAATTCAGTTGTCATTTTCTCGCCCAGGGTTCACGTTGTGTAGGGAGTAAATGCACTTGTGCCCCTCTGTGCACCCATGGTTTTGTTGCTTTTCAAATGAGGTGTGGTCAAGTGCATTGTTATCTTGAGGCAGCAGAAAGCGACAGTGCCACTGACTCACAAAAGCCTGGCCTAAAGTCAATGGTGCAGTATTTACCTGCTATTTAAAGGACACATTATTCAGACAGTAATGTGCTTACGCAGGCAGATGATTGCAGGTGGGCAAAATAAGATACAGAGAAAGATTTCTACACACAGCTTCACCGTGCCATTTACGCACAGCAGCTGTAACTTTATTTTTTGTTTAAATCTGACAGGATCATCAGGATCTGATACTCAGTGTCCTGTGTTCCTCTACACGTCCAATAGGTCTTACACACAGTCAAAGTTCATGTATAAATCCTGATTTCCATTAGAGCAGTCTGTAAACTCTCCAGGGGAAGTTATTTTTAAAGTTTATACCAGTTTTAGTTTTGCTGCTTAAATATTTATGTTACTTGCTACGGTGACATTACAGCATGCCTGGAGACGAAGCTGAAAGCAGCCTCTCTGATCAGTAAACCATCTTCTAAATGATGCTGAGCAGCCCTAGCTTTTCAGGTGATTGTGTTGTATTGATATATGAGTGTTTTATGAGTGTCACAATTGACTTTAATGATAAGAGAGGCTGTTTTCAGTAAGTAACCAGTAAGTAACCTACTGTACTTGGAACATCTGGCTCTGACTGAGTTGGAAATGCCCTGAATGCCCATGCGCCATGTACTGTAGACTTTTTGTGCTATAGATCAACTAAATAGGGCAAGGTCAAGGTGGTGAATAGGATGGTGGCGCAAGTGCTAGTGGTATGGTTCTCTTGCATGTTAATATCTGTCGGCCAGTCGGTTGGTCACCACTTTGGTCCAGACTAAAATATCTCAACAACTGTTAGATGAACTGCCATGAAATGTTGATTCTGACATACATGAGGCAACATTTAACAGAGCTGTCCTGCATTCTCAACTGGTGCAGTTCCTGTCCACCTGCAGTTATAGATGTGTTATAGACAACTTTACTCTCACAGTCTTTGTGCACACCAAAATCCTCACAAACCTCCAACTTGGCCTGTGACGATGTATTGTCCACAATTTGGTATCTTTCACTGGCCTTTTTCCCTTTATGTCATCAGTTTTAGCAGTCAGGTAGCCTTCATCACCGTCAGATCCATCGGTGATGTTACATTGTTTGGCAGGAGGATTGTGTCCTAGACTTTCACAATTAAACCCTGGCGGTTGATTTGGCTTGATATTACTGTATTAGTGGATATAAACGTTAAAAATTCAGCATAATCATTTTCATTTTATTTTTCCAAGATAAAAAAAACATATTGTTGTGTTGTATGTCTTATATTATTGTTCTTACCTGCCGCCTGCCTGCAATTAGGTCATTTTTACCTGTGGCCACACCCGTGAATTTTTATATCTATTTTTTACCCATTGCACAATGTTTTTGCGGGTCAACTGCCAGGTGCCCACAGATACCCGACCTGGTGCAGGTGACTTCAGTGACTTGGCCTCCAGTAAATGACAGAGGTTCAGCTGTGCAGGCTGAGTCAGCTGTGGTGAAAGCTTTATTGCCTCCTTCTCACTCCTGACATGCACTGCCAAACAGAATGATGAAGTAGGTCAACTGAACAATGTGAACGCAGTCAGTATTCAAACTGGATTGATTGTACTATGATTTGTACAGCACTTTTTGTACAGCACTTTTCAAAACAAAGAAACTACAACCTTAAAGCAAGATTAAAAGATTTCAGGACTGAGACAAATAAAACCAGACAATTACAATAACCCAAAACCAAAAAGGAATAAGGACAACAATGATAGTAGGGAGAGAGTTTATTTGAATCAACCCCAAATACAATAAGTTGCAATAGTGTAACTGAGAAGAAATAGAAGCACAGATGACCTTCTCGAGCAGATAAAAAGAGAAACTATATAAATTTTTGAGATGCTCCTCATCTGATAAAACAAGACTTAACTTCTGTAATTTGTTTTTCAAATGAAAGGTCACTGTTGAATATTACAGCCAGACTTTTAATAGATTGCACTGAATTATAGAGAAAGACTGGGTCATTTTCCAACTAACTAAGCCTTTCCAACTGAGAGATAAAGTCCTGAATAGATTTATTGTAGTTAAAAGTGGGTTCGATGGAAACAATCCTATCGGAGACCTGAGATATCCTCTGACCTACATTCTCTCTCTGGTATTTTGCTCCAACACTGTGCTCAGATTCTGTCTGGGTCAACACCCACCTGAGTGAAGCAGCTATAAATATTCTGGTGGGCCCGTTTCACAGTTTACCTGCTTGTTAGTACACGTTCAGCTGATACTAACAGCTGTAAGACAGACACATATCTGTAGTGCAACATGTCCAACCAGTCGTTTCACTGACTCATGCTCATCAGTCAGAAAATATATTCATGGCAGGTTTTTCTGCTGTTTGCGCCCCGTGGTTGAAGCCTGGATGGATCACTGCCTGGGGGTCTCCAACCAATGGGGCCCTCATTCTTGTCTGATCTGAGGGTAAGGCCCCTTGTGGTCAGGGGCCCCTATAAGTGGAGACCATCACAAAAACAGAAATGTGAGTATAAAAGACTCACAGTAATAAGTCAGGAGGGTTGTTTGGATCTTTGGCCCAGAGAAAACAGGCTATCATTTTACAATGAATAAAAATGAACAAATTAATAGCAGATTGTAAAAGAGGATAAATAAACTATTTGTAAACTTTTTGAAATATTTAAGGCTATACATGGAAGCTGTCATATGCTCTTGACTTGATTTGATTTGACTAATACCTGGCTAAAACAGGGTATATTTTTCTGGATAAAGAATTAATTATAGTTAAGACACTAGAATTTAACCTCAGCTGAAAATAATGTAGTAAAACCCATGTTGTCATATTGCTTTTATTAAAGATACAAATACAACAATATCTATCAGAAAGTATCAGGTATCTAGGATGGAAAAAAAACATAATTTTGAACTTCTTTTTATTTTCTTGGAACGTGCAGTCACATGCTCAAAGACATAAAAAGGTTATAAATGTCTGTAGGAGGCAGTCCATGTGCTTCTGCAGCCCCTCAATGTCCGTAGTTCCAAAAAGTAACGTGTAAATACATAGGAATCAAAAATAACATGTTTGTTCACGTTTATATTAGGAGGGAAAAATAAATAGGTAAATGAAATTAGAAAAACAAGTTAAAATACATAATAATATAAAAACCATCAAAGAAATAACAAAATAAAAAATAGATAAATAAAAAGTGAAACCCCACAAGTTCAAGTCTCCTCTCACAAGGAAACTGATTGTCTATACCAGCCGCCTGCAATTTTTTGCCAAAAAAAAAAAAGGAAGAAAAAAGTCTGTTTGGAGCAGCAACTTAAATTTCTTACTTTCCTTTTTTGGATTTGGTTCCATAGCTAGTTTATGGAGGCTAAATATTACCCAACATCAAAATTTAGAAAAAAACCCCCACATTTTTACAGTAGTTTTTTTTTACAGTAGTCACTTAAAACCTATGATAAATGCATTAATGCAAATTAATTTCCACATAATTTTTGCCATAGTCTCAGGGAGCTGATTAATTATGGAAATAGATTATTAAAACCATACTGTACATACTGTAACCCACCTGCAAATCCAAACTCAAAAATTCATATGAAATAAATGGTCCCCTCCCAAAATAAAAATAAAGCCAAACCCAAAATACCATTGCCTGTTAGCAAACTTAGCTCAGTCGCTAACCAGATAGGAGATTAAAGTGATATTCCACCCAAAAATGAAAATTCACTCAGTATGTACTCACCCCTATGCTGATGATGGATGAAGATCTTCAGTTCACAAAACAATCCTGGAGTTTCAGCAGAAAACAGAGTTGCAGCCAAATCCAGTACAATGGCAGTGAATGGAGACCACTGATAAAATGTAAAAAAAAAGAACACAAAACAAACACAAAATGTCTCCATCCTGCTTGTGTGGTGTAATCCAAGTGTCTGCGAGCCGCGACATTAAAATTTAATCACAAAAGACGCCATTTACGCCATGTTTTTAGCCAAAATGTCAACTGTAGCCTCTCAGACTTGAGCCAGATGCACAAGAGATCTTGCGATATTTTCCTAGTCCATCCATTAAGAGATATACGAAGTCTTGCGATACATTGACGCCATGTTTACATGCTACCTGGGAGGCTACAGTTGACATTTCAGCTAAAAACATGGTGTAAATGTTCTGTTTGCATATCAGTGACTCGTTTCACTGACTGTAACCATTCTGCATCACTGTGTGGAGCAGTTTATACTTCAGCAGAGCAGAGTTATGATGCAACACAGCTGTTATATCAGCTTATCAATTCTTCTCTCTGGATTTCTAATGTAGCTTAACCAGCACTGGATTATAGTAAAGCCAATACCGATATCAATATTTGAGAACTCAAATAAATCTGATAACCATATATCAGCAGATATTCATTTTTTAAATAACCATACAACATAAACAAAGTTTATCAAGTTAGATTTTGAAACTGTGACCATGATATGTACTGAGTATAAAGATAATCTTGTCTCCAGTGGACAAACTGTCATGGACACAATTTTTGTAAATGACCTCAAACGTACCTTTAACATTTCTGTGCTGCAGTGTCTTTTTACTGACATCAAAATCAGTACCAATATTAATCAATGTATCTGCAATAAGGTAATATTGGTCAGTATCAGTTCTTGCAAATTAATTAGAGCTGCAGTTTGTGTTTCTGTTCATTTGCATGTCAAAATTCTCCAAAGTTGAACTCTAGACAAATGGATAAGAGCACAGTTCCTTTATGCCTCCGTCAGCTGTGAGCAGTTTGTATTTCATGACTATTGTTTGCATTGCTGGTGACTCATAATCATTTTACATCACTTCGGCTTTGATTGGCTTCAGAGGTTTTACTCAAGAGACAGTAAACACTGATTAAGGCTACTAGAGACATAAACACACAATGAGCCTCACAATTCACTCAGTACACGATGATGTCAGTTGGAAAAACAATGTCTCAGTGGCGACCTGCTGAAGCCACAATGGAAATAGCTGCATGCATTCTACTACTTTTCCCAGCATTCAGCAAAAACAGGAAATGAGTTTTCTATCCTCACAAAAAAGAGTTTGTTTTGGGAGTCAACAGTTTGAGTTGGGCTGTTAAAAAAAAAAAAGAAAAAAATCTGCATGAATAACCAGCTTCTAGCACATTCCAACAAGAGCTCACCACATCACAGCAGCGTCTATAGAGACAATATTTGGTAAAGTCTCTTAAAATATACATTAGGTTTGACTGTACATTTTTGAAGTGATACTTGAATCTCATAGTAAGCAAAGGAAACTATACACAGGGCATCATCATATTCATCGCCTGGACGAGCCCACAGTGTGGTTCACAGTTAGAGCATAAAGAGAGTAAACAGTGGAAATTTAATTTCCTCCAAAAGACCACGTTAAGTTCTTTTGAAAATCTAATAATAGCTCATTTGTGTTGTCCAGTTTGCTGCTTAAAATGGAATTGTGACCTGAGCTCTACAATTGTGTTCAAGTATATGTTTGTAAGTGTTGGGGAGCATAGTGTGGAATAAAATATGCCATAATCCAGCAATTAAGTATCACATCTAATGACTGAGAAAATAACTTCCTCAAATAATGAATGGCCACAACCAAAAATGAACATGTGCATACTGCAAGTACTGAATACTGCTGCAACATTTGGCTTTGCCTTAAAACCAACAACCATATAACCCTTTCCTGCTTAAAGTCTGTGTAAAGGAAATTCTGAGATTTTCATTTAAACACATTCTACATGTCATACATAGAGTACATACAAAATAGTTGCTGAAAACATATGACAACTGAGAACTATGTTGTTCTGAATTGTGGAGTTAGGCTGTTAAACTGTTGTAGGCAGATCTGAAATATGGTCCAGTGATGCAGCAGAGCCATGGTCCCCCCAACTCTATATAAACCAACACATAAACAACACTGCTGTGGTGTGTCAAACTCAGAACACATATTTATTATTGCTTTACACAGACTTAAAGTATTCAGGAGGATAACATTTGATAACTTTGTCAGTGCCTCCTAAACTGTTACAAATGACCATTCAAATTTATTGTAAAGTTTTTTTTTTGTTTTCTTTTGTTTTTTGTAACTTTTTAAAAATATCATCTTACATATAATAATGTATGATTCTGGTGCTTTGTTTAGGTCAGGGCAAGCTTGTAATTTGTGTTTCAAAAATACTTGATTAATGTTAGGGAATAATTATGGCCTCAGTTAAAGGTAGAATAAGGCTAGAGAGGACCATGATAATTAAAACCACCATTGAATCCATATCATTTTGTCTGGACGGTCGGTCATAAATTTAAGACTCACCACTGGAGGTCTAGAGGTAAATGTGTCACATTTCAACAAACAACCAATACTACAGACATCAAGAGTGACTGCCCACTTTTTCAGCGGCTCCGGTTCCAAAAGTGAATTTACCATCATTCACTCTACTGATGTTTGAGAAAATCCTTATATAGAGAGTTTTAAGCCTGGAATCAAGCCAGCCAACTATGAGATCAGTCGTGGCCATAAAACATTTGATTCAGAGCAAAAAGATTGGAAAATAGAAACCAAACAAAAAAAAAAAGAAAAAAAAAAAAAAGATAATAATAATTAGATAATTATTTTAATAGTGAAGGAACTACTCATCACATAAACCAATGATACCACTGGAACCTCACTCTTGAGAAGACAGCGCACATTACATAATTTGATTCACTATTTCTTGTGATCACTTGTTCCACCACTCACTGGCAAAGCACTGTGTGAAAACTGGGAAAGTGCACTTTAGTTTAAAAAAAAAAGGCTAATGATTTTGTTTTTGTGTTGATCCACAGTAGGAAAACACAGACCTTGTTTAACATGGGAAGAGACCTGGTTCAGAGTCTTTACCAGCTGATATGGCACAACCAAACACTGCACTATCAGTGTTGGCCAGGATCTGCTTCAACAACTGGATTATCAAAACAATGGTCTTTTCCTCTGAACTGTGGGTGTGCTGCTGTTGTGTTGAGAGATTGATTTTGCAACCAAGACAAGAGGAAAATGTTCTGTATGTTTATCCTTTTTTCATTGCTTTAATATACTTGCAATTTCATCAAAAGGATATGTTGTGTTTTTTTGTATCAGTCCAATTTAAAGATATTTTACATTTTGAGATTTTCAGTCATGCCAAGTTACAATCAAAGTAGAAACCGCTCCAATCAGTTCCAATCAGCTAACAGTTTCAAACTAATTAGGCAACTTGTGAATCATTCATCATTCATTGCAGGCCTCCACCCCTCAAAATAACAACATCCCGTCTGCCTCATCCAAACCACACAGAAGGAAGTGACTGTCCACATACACACATGCACACTGCATTTTTACTTTTGCTTTACTGTGCCAAGACTTCCACCTCTGTTCAGATTCTCCACAACATGCTTTAGAGAAAATTCCCCTCCATGGAGTCCCTTCTCCGAAGTTCCCCTCAGAGGGGATAAAAGCATCAGATTTACCACTTCAAAGAACTTTTAATCTCATGTTTGCCTTGGCAAGATCTCCAATTCACCCTGCAGGAAGTTGCCCAACCTCCACTATTGTTAAAATGAGATCTAGCACTTAGCTGCACTTTCATTTTTAAGCACTAATAAAAGAGACCCTAAGCTTAATCAGGCTCCTGTGTTTCTCTGGGGAAACAGGGAATGCTTTTTGTCTTTTCTATTAAAATTCGAAGGCTGGAAGGGAGGAAAAAATGTCACTTGATTGACAGGTAGACCTATCAAATTTCCCTCAGTGAGAAAGAGGAGAGGACACATATGACTGCTCTCTCTAATGGTCTTAGAGCTCTTCAGATCAAAGCTGGACAGTCAGGTATAAGAGGCACTGACAAATTGTATGGGACCTGTGGTATCTGAGTTAAAGAATGCAGGATTACATAAACAGCATCTTGGTTACCAGGTTTCACTCAAGCATCCAGTCATATCACCATAGATGTACTTTTCGATGGTGCATATGAACCATTCATGGTTATAAGATTGGATCCAGTCCAGAACTGGATGACTGATGTTGACAGAATTGTTGAAATACCTGTGCTTTTGCAGTCTGAATTTTGTTTCTCTTTAAATTATTTATAGTTGTAGATCAGTTAGGTATTATATAATTTGGCTTTCATTCAAATACCTTAAGTCAAGCAAATCCACTCTCTGGCAGCCCCAAGCTACACTTCAAGTTTGGCCTAAGCTCAGGTATTTCAAGGTCTTTTGTTTCTTTCGAGGCATATCAGAAACTTTTCAGACTATGTGAAAATGTAACAAAGTGGCAGCCCAGGTATTCAGACTGGGAAGACTGTTCTCCTATGAAAAAGAACAACATCAGTCATTTAAGGCCCAGTAATGACAAAGGTTACATTCCCGTAATAAAGACCTGTAGGGGCTCTCTTGGGACTCTGGAGCGAGGGAGGAAGTCAAGTAACATTGCTGTAGAGCCAAGAAGTCCACAGACAGAGGTGTTTGGGATTGATGGACAGGTCAACAAAATGTGGGACTATGATGACACTGGAGAACACCTTTTGTTTCATATTTTATGCTGACAGTCAAAGTTTTTTTCTTTCGACTCTGACCACAGTCATTCCCAATAGTGATGTGTCGTTCGTGAACAAACTGGCTCTAAGAGCCGATTCTTTGTAGTGAATGAGAAGAGTCGACTCCCGTTGCGGAGAGCTGAATCTTCAGCCGTTTCTGCTCAGCTCTGCTGACTTTATTTTGATGGGCTCACCATGTGGCCAATCACATGCGTGGACAGACTAGGATCATACCATTATGTGAAAGTAGGAAGGGGAGCAGACACTCTGAAGACAGCGAATGTAGTGGTACAGTCCAGGCACACAGAGATGGGAAGCCGGATTTAAATACAAGCGCGTCTAGAGAAAGTGAACTTTACTTTTCACTCATTTCTTCACTTAGTGAAATGAGCCAAGACTGAAAAAGAAGCAGCATCTGGCTGCATTTCAATGATATTGGAGACTGCAAAGCTGAGTGCAGAATGAAATGAATGAAAATATCCATCAGAGCAGGGTCAACAACAAACCTGATTAAAACACTAAACAATAGTAACTGATTTTTTTTGTAATGAAAAAAAACAACAACAGAAAAATAAGGCTTTTATGAAAACACTGAATAAAAAAATGCTTACCAACACACAAACAATTCATAATAGCTAAATTAAGCTAAAATAGAAGGTTCCCAGTGATACTAAATGAAGAACCATTTGGGAGCCATTTGGGAGCCATAAGAGCCGACTCTTCTAAGGGAGCTGAGCCAAAAGAGCCAAATCTTTGAAAAGAGCTGGACTTCCCATCACTAATTCCCAAACCTTAATCAAGTGGTTATATTTTTTAACCATGATGCTGGCATCCCTTAACCTTATTCAAGAAAGCATTCAGTTACAGTGTTATAACAATTTTTGAAGGCCAATGACAGAATCAGATCAGAAATTAGCCAGTTGCAGTTACAAACAGACAGGTGTTCACTCAAGTCACATGTTTTGGACTTGAGTAGCACTCAAAATCACAAATTTGCTGAGATTATACTCAACTTGACAAAATCAAAAAACATTTGCACCTTGAATTGAGCCTTTTGACTTGAAAATACTCGATACATTCACCCCCAATTCAGGAAGATTAAAGTCTGTTATTTAGAAAAGGTGCCATACATCAATTGATTTCCCTTTCTTTCTAAAACCAACTAACCTCAACGCTATTGATTCTCAGCAAGTCGACCCTTAATTCCCCACTCCATTTGAACCAAACTGACAGTGTCCAATCAAGTTGCATGAGTGAACCATGAAGAACTAACCAAGAGGTAACGTTATGTTACTGAACTTCAGTTGGAAAAATGATACCAAAGATAATTTTGTTCGCCCACAAAAACTACAAAGTGCAACAATTTCCAACTTTGTTCAACATTTGAAGTTGCACAAAGAGGGATAAGTCAAGGCTCTGTTGTTAAAATGGCATTACATTTGGAGCACATTATGACTTGTTTAGGAAAGTTTCAGACTTGGTCCGTGAGTCTTGACTTAGGACTTGTCGGTCTTGACTTGGGACCTGTAAAACAATGACTTGGTCCCACTTATGAAAACAGGCAATAGAAACAATGTGCAGCTGTACTATTGAAGGACTTGTTGAGATGGGGCTACTTGAATAAATCTGTTTCTTTATCTGTTTAACAGGCAAAGGAAACAGAGATGCTGTTCTGGACAGTGAAGTTGTCTTGACGAAAATGAAACTCTTCAGAAACTTCCAAGAGAGGCTCCTGACAGCTGACGACTCCACGTCTACCATCTCCACAGTGTCAGTTTTTGAGCAGGACATCTCAGACCCCACCAAAGCCTCTGAGGTGAATTCACACCTTAACGACAAGTCCGAACAGCCTCGAGTGGAGTCCGGCTCAGACTACTTGTCTGCCATTTTCTCAGACTCTCAGCTGCCGAGGCTGTACAAGTTTGAGTCAGAGGATTCTGGAGTGGAGCTGCCCAGTGGAGCTAACTCTCCATCCACGCCGACGGGCTCTGAGCAGAGCTTTGTGGTGCACAGTCGAGAGTCCTCCTGCGATTCAGGAGACTTAAACTCTGACCCTACAACTCTCTCTGATAAACTGGTCACATATGCACAGAGCTCTGAGATTAAACAGGCAGTGGACTTGGTGGATAATAGTCTGAGTCCAGTGGATAATATTCAGGACAATGTGTTCATAGATTCAGAGGAACTCAGTCCTTCAACTGTGGGAGTAGAACTGCACGTTGGTGAGGACATGGAAGTGGACCAGTGCAGAACCTCAGGAATCAGCCCTGATGCAGATGAGATCTCTGGACAGCTTGAGGAGAGCAGTACTGTAACTGAAAGGACCTGCATAGAACATGTGAGGCAATGTGGGCAGGAATCCTCACCAGGACCCTGTGATGACACAATGGGCAACGACTTTGAGCCTGAGTCTATACGGAGGAACACCACCAGTGACAGTCTGGAGGAATACATGGATCAATGCTGCAGACTTAGTGAGGTAAGTAGAGCTACCTACCTGCCTACCCACCCATCCATCCATGCATCTATCTCAATGCAATTACTCAGCCTGCCTTCCTAACTAGCTTACTGAGTTTTTAGCATCTCTTGCCATAAGACATAGTGCTGGTTCCCACAGACTGGTAGAACATCTGCCAAAAAATAGAGCTGACTCTGGCCCTCTTTGTCAAGGGCCCCGACGTTCCCAGTAGGGCTGGGTATTGGTACTCAATACCTTTAAGTTATTGATTAAAATAACCTAGTACTAAATAGTATTGAAACTTCTCCAGTAAAACAATACCTCAATTTGATCTTTTTGTACCCAGATCCAGCAATCACAGCCAATCACCGCAGACGTTCTTCAATTTAATGCATCATGTGAATAGCCCACTATTGCAGCTACAGCTTCCAGCTACATACCGTCTGTGGTGTGAAGCTGAGCGTGGTGTATTTTGTGGAGTTGCCAGCTCAGTGTGCCAAGATGCCATCATAATGAAAGAAAAGGTAACAAATTAAGTACTCTGTTGGTATCAGCATCACTTTGTGGGTACTGGTGTTGGTCATAATATTTAAAATGGTACCCAGCCCTGGTTCCCAGCCCACTCTAGCCTGGTATTTATGAGGGAACAATCTTGACATCCCCCCCGGATGGATACGAGGATCAGACAAGGTTTGGTTCTGTAGAAATCCACAATCATCTGTCATATTGTAAATGTTCAGCTGCAGATAGTGGTTGGTGAGTCGAAAAAATGTGGGGGTTGTGGAGCTGGTGGGAGGGGGCTGATGGGTCGAATCTGTTAAGAAAAGATTCAGCTCAATAGCCCAGATGTTGCAATCCCCCCTGGCTGGTTGGTTGGTTTCAGCCAGTGATGCTCCTCAAGTCAACCCACCTCCCTGGTGTTGTTCTATTGTAGTCTGGCCTCCATCTTTCTCCTGTAGACATCCTTGCCCTCCTTAATCTTGATCCTAAGCTCTTTCTGAAAAAGAGTGAGCTCCTCCCTTCCCAGAAGGTTCTCTTTATTCCATTAAGCAAGGCTTGATATCCTAAAATATTTTAACTCCAGTTGAAACATTTTTGATTCCCTGCAGATACCTCTGTAATTCAACTTGTACAGGGAAAATTTAGATTTGTAAAATTAACTTGGTTTTCAGTCTGAACACAACTTTAGAAAGATTTTTTAAGCTCACACATGCTAGATGTCATAACTGTGTACTGAGTCATGGTAGACAATACATTTCTCTCTGTGTGTGTGGTGTGTTTGGTGCTTCCAAAACTGTTGAATAAGGACAATTATGGTTCCTGAGGAAAATCCCCTTTGGGTGAGCAACAAACATATTTCTTGTCCTCTGTCATTATCTCTAATTTTAAACCTTTCCCAGCCTCTATGTCACCAGGTAATTGCATCACTGTAACTGAAATACGTAGAGTCAGTCATTTTCTGGAGTATATTTATAAGTGTGATTAACACAAGGAGGTCCTTACATTTTCAGATATTCTCTAGCTAAACAAAAGAATGTAAAAAGCACTGGAGCTGTACCTGTGCTTTGACCTCCTCCTGTGTGAGGGACATGACAAAAAACCACAGCTGTACTCATTCACAGTGATCTGCTGGGGCATGTTTCATTCATGTTCCTGGGACCAAAAAAAAGAGTTATTTTCTTGTTCACATCCAGTGGGCTCTACAGAGAGAGCACCTGACAGCTGTGGAAGCTGCAAAGTCATAATCACCTGTTTGATGTTCCTGAAAACACAGACAGTCAGGCCTTCAGACTGTCTTTCATTACCAGCAGCTATTAGAGCGAGAATCTGATACAGCCTTAAGTTTTCCACATGAATGCCTCCTGTTGTTTTATACTGGAGAGGAGTAAATTGTGGAAATGATACTAGCAAATGGTTTAAAACACCCTTTAAGTAACTATCTTGATTCCCAAAAGAGAATACAGAAAGAGTAAATTATTAGTATTAGTGAAATTGCTGCTGACATTTTTCTGGTTTGATACACTACAAGGACTAAAATCTTGTCTGACTCATAAAGGGTGTTTGATGTAGATACAAATTCAATATTTTAGAATTTTAAAATTCCCCAAATTAATATGTGATACATACTGTAGTATCAAACATACCAAAATATAGTCTGCACTCTATTGTCTGTGTTAGAACTGGAGTCTAAAGTTATATAACATGCTTACAATGACAGTGCTAACTGTTTTATGTTTGAGGTAATATTATTAACAGTATTACCTGATATTACAGTTACCATATATTAACAGTAATGTTATGGTAATATAGCGAAAAGTCTTTAAAATCTAAAACTAACAATACCTACAATATAGATGTAAAAACATACTATTATAATCATCTGTGTTTGAAAATTATTTCTTTATGAAAAGTTGTGTCCCAGATTTCCATCAACTCTGTCAGATTTTTTTCTAAAACATGATTTAATCAGGCATAAAAAGGGTTAGCTATACCCTAAGGACCCCTGTCTCACTTGCTGGTTTAAAAAAGGCAGGAATACTGCTCGACCATGGTAGACTTTCTATTTTTTGGTAAATTTATTAATCAAATATTTCTATCAGATGTGTCTCAACCATAACATGTCAAGTCTGTAGCTCTTCTAAATCAAAGCTAAATAAGAATTATGGTTTTAAAATGTGTTTTTTTAAATAGCATTAAGAGAACTTTGCATTTAAGAGAATTAAGAGCAACTTTAAAAAATAAATGGCTGCTCAGTACGACTATGCTGTGAAATGAAAAAAAATGTAACATTTCGTCAGTCTGTTACCTTGCATTTAATAGCAGTTTGATCTTTTCAAATATATTTTTCCAACATGATTGAACAATTGAAATCAAAACTAAAAATACCATTTAGTCATAATTCTCAAGAAAGAGTGAGTGAAACCAAATCAACGCAGACTTATTTAAAGTTGTAAGTAACCTAACGTACAGAACTTACATCATTTACTTCACACACTTATTTTAACGTTCCATCATTAACCACATGTTTAATGTGATGTGACGTTTTGATAGTCATTGGCAAACAACCTTTCCTGTTGTTCAGGTATGAGGACATGTTGGGTTTTGGTTCACTCATCGCTCTTATCAGCACTGTACTGTATCTATGGTTTAAAAAAAGGCAGGAATACTGCTCAAACACTGGTAAAATTTCTATTTTTAGACAAATTCATTAAATAAAATTGCTATCAGATGAGTCTTAACTGTAACATGTCAGCTCTGTCGCCCTTCTAAATCAAAGCTAAATAAGAATTATGGTTTAAAAAAGTGTATTTTGTGTGTAAAAATGGCTGCTCACGACTATGCTGTGAAATGAAAAAAAATTAACATTTTGTCAACTCCATAAGACATCAACTTTGTCAGATTTTCTATCCGATGGTGTTGATGTCCACATTTAAATAATAAAATTAACCACTAGGCGGATGGTCTGTTACAAGGTTTAATCGCCGAGAGTTTGATCTATTAAAATATCGTCATGATGCTTCAAGTTCCCTCGAGAGCTGAGATCTTTAAAATATATTTTTCCAGCGTAATTGGGTAAAAATCTAAACACTCTCAAAACACATATTGTCTCACTTCTCAAGAATGACGATACTTGCAACAAATAATTTGAACTGCTCACACTCTTCAAGCTAATGCAGAACTGTATTTCAGAACCGCAGATATTCCACCACATTCTTCGCATCTCTTCCTCAAAGACCTTGTCAAGCTCAAAGGCCCTCCTGAAGACAAGGCTTTTATTATCGCCGGCACATTTGGCAAACCAAAACATGAGAACCTGCTTACACTGAGATAGAGGCGGTAAGGTGGGGAGGGCGTGCGTTACAGTGAGCGGCAGCTTTCATGGACCCGCATGTCACGCAGCACCTGTTCATCTGTGCCGAGGGACTGGAGATTGTTTCAGCGATACTGTCGCTGACCGCCGGCCCCTCTCTCATCTGGACCCCCCCTGTGCTGCTCAGCGGCCTACCTGGACGCATCAAATAGGTGTCAAATATCTCAAATTACTCACATATTTACCCAGATAAAGTCTCTTTGATAGGTCCCTAGGGCCCCTGTGAGGTAATGGCGTGCGGCAGTGGCTTTTAGGGGCCCAGCATCAAGGACTCTAGGGGTACACTGCTGACAGGCAGCAAGGTGGTGTCGCCCCCACCACCATCATGATCACCTGTCACCACAGCTAATAATGTAATTCCTTTCCCAGCTAAATGGGACTCTGTGGTCTACAGAAGAGGGTTATTGGATTTTTCTTGCCTCAAACATAAAGAACTTTCTCTGTGTTTACCCACAAGCCTTTTCTCTCCCACTCTGTTCCTCAGACTACAAGAATGTATTTCATAATCTCTGCGAATCTCCAGGTTCAGATGTTGGAGATGTTATTGAGCGGTTATATTTCCAGCGATCATATGGACCTGTTTAGCTGCATATCTGAGCTCACACTTTGTATCCATTTTCAGAGAATACTTACTTCATCAGTGCTCGAGTGAAATGTAATTAAAATATGAAATGGATGCTTCTGGTTTATTTGAATTCCTCAGCTGCACAGCACAAGTGTGAACAGCATGTGCTGCTGCCCTGTCAGGGTTGTTTTCAGTAACTTACATTATTAAAAAGGTACTGCACACTTAGTAAACATGTTTTTGAGCTGTAAACTACAGCATATTATTATACTGTGATGAAACACATCAATGCTAGTGTTAATATCAAAATTTCTTAATAAAATCGTCATTATATGGGTTGAAGATGGCTGACCACCACCCACAGTTTTAAATCATCCTGAGACTGGCAGAACCACTGCAGAGGTAGAGTCTAGGAATGGATAGCTGAAGGGAGGACAGGAATGAGGGATAGAGTGTGCACTGACAATTCAGTCGTCGCCGATTCCAATTCCCTGCATGTATGGTCCCTGTAACTGAAAACTCCTACTGTTTAGTACATAGAGGAGGGATGCTAGTTAAGAAAAATGACGGGCTGTAATCAGGTTCGGGCTGAAATATGCTAATGAGGGGTCGGGTTCGGGTCAGTTTCGGACAGAATTTTGTCGTCATCGGACCTCAACAGGCTCGACTTTTCAGGCATGATTAAATTTCTATTTTCCACAAGACACCTAGTCCTGCCCTACTGTGCTGTGATTGGCTACTACTACTGAGCTGTGAGTTATTGTTGCCTCAACAGCGTGTCCATGTTATTACCAGAGAGACTTTCTAATCTTGTCAAAGGGACTATTTTAACCATAAATGAAATTTCAACCATGAATTTTTTTGTAAACCTAACCGACTCGAGTAGTTTTTGTTCCTAAACCTAACCTAATCTCAAGCTAAACTAAAGCTGTATCATCCTCTATGAGCATTATATTTCATTTTCACCATGTTACTTGCGTTTCCAAATGATCAATTTGCAGTATGAAATACTCAGAACTGGAGAGTATTTCTTCATTGAAAGAAGAGCAAAGACCAACAACAAGGGCTTTAATCGATGGATGTTTTTGCTCTTCTTCCGGCTGGCTTCGGCTTCAGCAGTTTCTATGAACGGCTTCCGAGATAGTTGGTCAGGTTACCAAAATGTAACTTTATGTTAAGAATCTCACGTGATGGTGCAGAATAATTCTCATACATGTCTGAACATTTTTCCTGATAACCGCTCCATGTAATCATGGCAGCTGTACACATCAAAGATGGCAAAAACCTTAAGCCTATCTTTAGAGTGTGTAGAGGGCATTAAAAATCAAAAAACGATGAAACCTAGTACACATTTTCATACATTTCACAGTGCCAAAAGTAACACAGGACAGAAGATCAACTGCAGCACACAGTGTCCCGTTCCTGCCTGCAGTGCTTTGAAAGATATACTGCAGGAAAGTCAGGCAGAAACACTATCTGTGTGTCTGGCTGAGAGGAGCGGCGTACGTGATCTGCCCGTACCTTCCTCCCTATCTGGATGCTCCACACACATCTGGTGCTTCATTCCTTTCCAACGCGGTCATGTTTAGGAAATTATTTTGGATGCAGCAAAGATAATGGAAACATCTACGAGTGAGGGCCAGAGAGGGCCTCAGTTCCCATGGTGATCTCAGATGTTATTGTCTTATCATGCTCTTATTTTAAAATGTGACAGAGGAAAAAATGCAATCATAAAATCAGATATTGCTCAGTTTTTCACAAAAAGTAATACGTGGGCAAGTAGCCAAATAATATACTTACTCAGAAACAGTTCTCCCACATTAAGACAAAAAGAGTCTCTCAAAGTCAAATCAAACTAGAAATGCAGTTTTTTTTTACAGACCACAGCTAGGTCACATCATTATAGTATAGTATTTGGAACAATTTAAATGTGGTTCTACAGAGAACCTTAATGATGTACACTAGAAATTTGGCTCCAGCTCCTGTTTAGCTCTGGTTCATCATCAGCTGGTCGGTCCTGCTGATTTGGTGACCCCATGCATTTACTGTATCTCGTGGCAGAAGCACGCCAAACATGACCTTGTGTGTGAGGAGCTCAGACATGAATGAGACTGGATGGACCTTGAAGTAGAAACGCAAGGAGCCAATTGAGGTGGCTATGGCATCCGTCTCCAGGACTCCTGGACACCTCCCTATGAAGGTATTTCCAGGAATGTCCAACTGGGCAGAGAGCCCTGAATTGACGGAGAACTTACTGGTCAGATTACATAACCTATCTGGCCAGGGATTGCCTTGGGATGCCCCAGGAGGAGTTGGAGAAGATGGCTGGGGAAAAAGATGTGTTGGCTACTTTGCTTGACCTGCAGCAAGCAAGACCTGGACATCACCTGCTAAACATCAGCGTGTTTGCATGCAGGTGTTAGCATTTAGCTCAAAGCTTGACTGTACCTCTAAGTACAACTTCACAGAGCTGTAAGCAAAGCTGTAGATTCATCATTTTTGTAAGTAATTTTCTGTAATTTTGTGAAAACCTGTAATAAAACAAATCCACCAGATAACTGAGACGCCGCCAGTAGTCAACTAACTTAAAATATTAAAAGATAGTGAGTCCAAAAATGAACATAAACAAAACTAATAGCATCTGTGGTGTCTGCTGTTAGGCACCACAAGTCCAAACATCAGCCATGTCGGCGCACTAAGATGGAACAAGATGCAGCAAGATGTAACAAGAGGTAACAAGAGGTAACAAGATGGAGCAAGAGGTAACAAGATGGAGCAAGATGCAATAAGACAGAACAAGATGGAACAAGACAAAAGTGACATGACAAGATTAAAATGACCAAAAGACTTGAAAAATACACAACATGACAATACATAACAAGTATAAAAATGACTTAAAAGATGCATCAAGACAAATATTACGTAACAAGATGAAAATCACTAAAAGAATGGACAATACGCAACACAAAAATAATTAATAAATAACAAGACAAAAATTACATACAAAAACCTCAAAAACGACAAAACATAACACAACAACAACCTAACAAGTTACACATGACAGAAATTACATTCAAGACGTAACAAGACGAAAACAATGTAAAAGTTTTAACAACATGAAGCAGACAGAGACAGAGATAATGTTCAGTTACTTTGCACAGGAACAGTCAGTAGAAATGTCCTTTAAAGGACGACATTTTACTTTTATACTCTGAGTATGTTTGAGAGTCTGTACGTTTTCACTTTGACTTGAGTCAAAAAAAAGTTGAGTCAATACTTGTACTTGAGTCTTTTTTTTTTTTTTTTACATAAGTGTCTGTACGTCTACTTGTACAGAATGTGTGGGCGTTTACCACCTCTGGTAGGATAAAATAAAATAAATTAATGTGAACTAGTTCATTTTTTGGAAACAGAATTTTACTTTAAAAGTCTGAATTGTGACCTACGAGCATGACCAAGTTCATTTAACTCATTTACATTTTCTGTGACCACTACCATCACTTTTAGTCCCAATTCCACTTCCAGTTTCTATGAAAGTCATGTCAAAAGACAATTTCCTTCAGTGTTTAAAGTATGATATTTAGGCTTCAGACGTCCCTGAGCTGCAGCATATAAATATCCCTCAGACGAGAATACATAACAGATAAATGGCTCCTGGCTCCCGTCCACTCACAAGGTTTCATTTATCCTCCTCTTAAGACCAGTGGGACATATGGGATTCCTGATCTGACGTCAGCCACTAATGTTCACCTCAGACAATATTGGATCCAGTGTTTCATGCCAACACAAACACACACTGTTCAGTTATTGTATGCCTCTAGCGCTATCCAGACAGGCTTTATTTCGTATGCCAGACGTGCAGCCTTTCACATCCTTGTCGCCTCAGTCAGTCAGTTCCATGTCAGAGACGTTATTGACCGTTGACTCATGGAATGAGTGGAAATGAGAGGAAATGCAGCAGGCTGCGTGCGTTTGTTTGCGTGTGCTTGCCCATTTTTAAATGGGGGTATTACTGAATCGCACTCTCTCTTCCCGGCTGTGAATCACATAATGGTCTCTGTGGGGCCATGGATAAGATCAGCCCCAGCCCTGTTGCAGCCTCAACAGCCTCTGATTGCAGACCCTCCCCCTCATCAGCAACTACGTCTGAGGAAGTGAGGGTCATCTCCTGGAAGGAATACCCTTCCTTATCTTAATTGCCACCAAAAAAAGACTATAAGTGGTCTAGTTGCCTGGATGCAGTAGAGAGGTTATGAGGAGTCAACTGATGAGGAAATCCACCTGCTAATTATTACATTAACCTTCATCTTCATCCATCTGAATATATCTTTAGCATGTAGTATCTCTGATGTCCATGAGGCCTTATTGCAAGTTTATAACTGAAGATCTTTATTTAAAGTTATGTTTAGACATTTTTTCATTACCAGAAGTTACCCAGATGATTTTGTGTGTACATCCATGATTACACTGATAGTGGCTAAAGTAGAATGACTTTTAAAGGTGTACATTTTCCAAATTGTAAAGAACAAAAGACAAGCGATAACAAGAGTTTGACAAAATCCATGAAAATGGTCTTCTTTTTGGTTTTCTGGAACCTGAAATACTTTTAAAAACATGAATGAAAAAATGTCGCATTTATAGTACAACTGACATGCAGAGTGATGCTATGTCTGAGAAACTTAACATATTGTACAAACAATAATTTTAAGCATGCCTGGTTAAGACAGTAAATTACTGCACCAAAGGACAGTGAATAAAGGGACTGGAAACACAGCATGAAAGTATTCAAAGAGCCAGTCATCACTTCAACAAACTACATGCTGCTGTAAGTCAGAGTCTGAAGCCTTTGATATGACTATCAATTTGCACACATTGCACTTTGACTGTTTTTGTCTGTCTTTATATTTTTAAGTTTAATGGTGCATTAATATTTTGATCACTTGGGGGGCAGCAAAACAAGCAGGAAACACAACATCTGACATAATATTAAGCATTATTATTAATTGGCAATATCAGCAAAAGTTCACATTTTAACCATTTAGCAGATACAGAACAACATAAACGTTCATTTGGAGTGGTTTGTGTCTATCTGATGAATTAGCTCTGTTTTCCACTGACTCTTGGGAAAAAAAATCTGTCTCTCCAGCTGCTAAATGCTTCTCTCTGCTCACCAGCAAGTCTTTAAGTTTGTCTGTGTACTGTTTGGTGCTGGGCAAGCAGTGTGCACTGGGTTTATCAAAGCTTTTTTCTCTGGAAAAAGGATGCCAAGCTAGGATAAGAACAGTGCTGATGAGAGCGAGTGAACCAAAACCCAACATGTCCTCATACCTGAACAACAGGAAAGGTTGTTTGCCAATGACTATCAAAACGTCACATCACATTAAACATGTGGTTAATGATGGAACGTTAAAATAAGTGTGTGAAGTAAATGATATAGGTTCTGTACGTTAGGTTACTTACAACTTTAAATAAGTCTGCGTTGATTTGGTTTCACTCACTCTTTCTTGAGAATTATGACAAAATGGTATTTTTAGTTTTGATTTCAATTCTTCAATCATGTTGGAAAAATATATTTGAAAAGATCAAACTGCTATTAAATGCAAGGTAACAGACTGACGAAATGTTACATTTTTTTTCATTTCACAGCATAGTCATACTGAGCAGCCATTTATTTTTTAAAGTTGCTCTTAATTCTCTTAAATGCAAAGTTCTCTTAATGCTATTTAAAAAAACACATTTTAAAACCACAATTCTTATTTAGCTTTGATTTAGAAGAGCTACAGAGTTGACATGTTATGGTTGAGACACATCTGATAGAAATATTTGATTAATAAATTTACCAAAAAATAGAAAGTCTACCATGCTTGAGCAGTATTGCCTTTTTTAAACCAGGAAGTGAGACAGGGGTCCTTAGGGTATAGCTAACCCTTTTTATGCCTGATTAAATCATGTTTTTGTAAAAATCTGACAGAGTTGATGGAAATCTGGGACACAACTTAAAACGGCCAACATTTTGATTTAAAAAAAAAAGATTTTAAAATGAAGATGATTATAACAGCACATTTTTATACCTATTATATCAGTAGGTTAGGTAGTTTTGGATTTTGACAGCTTTTAAACACATTTTTAAATTGTTTAAAGTTGTGGGTTCTTCTGGCACAGAGCAAATTTAGAAATAAAAAAAAAAATAAAGGAAACCAAAACTTTTCATATTACAGATATTTCATATACATATAAATCCTAAATAAATAATTTTTCATCACCAAATTGAATTTCAGTGTTGGTATTAATAATTATATTTATATTAGTTTTTTTGGTAGGACATTATTTGTTGCAATTCTCAAGAATGGGTGCACAATAAATTATTCTTTTCAAATTACACACAGTAATTTGACCAATTTTAAATGAATAAATATTGATTAGTACAGCTTTAAGGTATATATTTTTGCATTCAACATTTCTAATAATGATTTCCAAATGAACTGCAATCAAACTTATGACCAGAGGACATCTGATGAGACTGTACTGTGTGAGTGTACTGTGACATAATCAAAGTGTGAAAGAAAGCTCAAGGCTGTTAAAAGTGACCTCCATACAGAGGCGTGTGGGAACAGGTTCATGGTCAAGAACCTGTGTGATCCACACGGTTTGTCCATCAGAGGAAATGAGTGATGTCAGTCCTCCAGCCTGTTATGGCTGTTGGACCATTGTTTGGCCACTTTTCCATCGCAGTTCCCTGTTGCCCTGAGTGGAGCTTCAGCGTCAGCAGCATGGGAAAGAGAGGAAAGACCCCGACCTGAGCTCATATCCTGCTTTTGTTGGGACACTTTTAGGAATGTTAATGATTGGATAAATATTTGCTCAAAATTTCCTTTTTTCATGTGGCTGAAAAATGTGAACATCTGCACCTCCCTGGTGAAAACAACAGGTTTTCTGCCTGCCTCTGTGCTTTCCTGGTGATCGTTAAAACATTTCTAAACTCAAAGAGAAGTGACTTTAGTTCTGCACCACACATCTGAGCTTTTATTTCATACCTGAATCCAAACTGGATTATCCTCATTAATTATCCTCATTAATAGCAGCATATTATATGTGACAAATTCCTGTGCAACACATTATCATCAAATATAACAGCTTGGTCAGTGGCCCTATGCTTCAAACTAGCGCTGTAGGTACCCCTCTCGCCTTAGTTTTCAGGTGCAGGGCTCCATGGTCATGTTAGAAATAATGAACATGCAACATTCAGGTAGACTTTCAAAATAAAGGCACAAAAAAAACTTGCAGATTCATGTATGTTATGTAACTTAAAAAGATGTTTGGTTTCACATGAACCTCGGTCTCTTGTGTTTGTTTGACCCATCCACCTCAATACGGATTTTTCTTGCTCTTTATACTATGTCACCTGACTTCGACAGCACATTAAAACATAACGCTAGAGGGACGTCTCCAGAAATGACATTACAGTGGTACTTACAGCATCATATTTGGAAGCACAGGGGCACTGACCAAACTGATGTAAATGATACACTGAGAGTGAGAACAGGCTGGTCATTTACTGCCTGCACAACTTAGAACAGGTTAAACTTTGTCACACAGTAGTGATTTGAGTTTGTAAGGTTGTAATGCTCCGATTCATTTGACTGGCAGTTAGTTTGGCTGCATGTAAGCCTTTGTCAGAGTCGGACTTAGAGTGCAAGCACATGGCTCTTTCCAGAAGGAAGTACATGCCTGTGCAGACCAGGTACGAATCAAACTCACAAAAGTATCAGTAAAGAAGAATTGTTTGCTCATCTTTCGCCTGCACTAAGTATAGGGACAGGGGTCATTCTGAAAGGCCACATTTCAGTGCCACCCTGGCTTGGCTCTGGGCCACTTCTTGGCTACCCTATTCAAATTTCTTGGAAAGGCCACTAAACAAAGGCCTGCAGAAAGTTTTTCTTTCCTTTGAATTGCTGTGGTAGCCATAGGTAGGTGTTTTTCCTCCTAAAGAGCTGCTAGCCCTTCGGAATTTCCCCTTTATTAATCTGGAAACTTTGTTGCCTCATGATCTCAGATGCTTTTCCATCCTGATAAGAATCATACAGTGTTGTAGCCTGGGAACCAGATGAATCTGCAAGCTCGTATTTCATTTGCTCTGGCAGATACGTCTGGCCACTCTCCTGTTCAGACAGATTTCCATCAGTTCTCGCTCTTGTCAAGTCAGTCACAGCTGTTGATTTAATATGGGGCACGTTTGATACGATGACTGACAGAGGAGCATCACCGGTCCAGATTAGAAAAGTCATGCGTTTCAAAAAACTTAGATCAAACTGTCAAACTAGGCAGTGCTGATCAAATATTGGATCAAGATTCTGAATGGCTTTTTCTCACCTCAAATGTTTTCAGAAACACATTTTAGTGTCCTGTTAGCTGTAATTTGATTAATTTCACCATTTTTTTTTTTGCCACGTCACACGTTTTGTTGCTCTGATTGGTTCCAGGTCTACTGAAATGCATCCAGAGCCATTTGGGTCTGTGCCTCTTGGAAATCAAAAATAAATTATGTCAAGCTAACACTGATGTATAGGATCAGTCAATCCTGATGTTTGGCATGGATGCAGTCAAATATAAAATTACTATACGTTAGTACTGCCAAAATATGTCCCTCCAGATTCCAACCATTCCAAAGTTAGATTTAAGAGCAACAAATTACTTTTCTTCCACTTTATTCCTGGTATTTTGGCTAATCACAATTTCTGCTTGTCCATGCAGGCACAGCAAGCGAGTTCCAACCCTCTGGGTTCAGGTCTGGGTTACCTGGAGCACATCTGCCAACTCATTGAGAAGATCGGCCAGCTGCAGGAGACCAACCTCCGGCTGCAGAGGCAGATCTGCAGCCTGCAGAAGGATGGCAGGATGACAAAGACTAAAGAGGTGTGTGTGACTGTTTTATTGTTTTTTGCTATGTTAGCGATTGCAATCATGCCAGCATGTCCTCAATCACAGCTCAAGAAATATGGCAGCTTGGCCAATGGCCCAAAACTATGACTCTGTAGGTAGGTAGGTAGGTAGGTAGGTTAGAACCGTATGGTCTTTTCTGGCAGTATAATCACTGATCTATATTGGCACTACAAGTTTCTTTGTTAAGCAAGAGGAACAATCTGTAAAGAAGGGACTCAGAAATCTTGGATGTCAGTCCAGGATTCTTTACGTATTGTGCAGTCAGTTTTGGGCTCAGAGGCCGGAACAGCTTTCCACTGGAGCGATGGCTGAAGCCAGCAGGAGTCTTGGACTTCAAAGCCTTCAAAGCAACCAAGCAAAGAGAGTGACAGAGAGAGAAGAAAGGAAAAGCTCACTGCCATTTATTTAATTCATACAACCAATCTTTTCAAGAATCTTTATATCTGTACATTCTATTCCTGAATCCACATCAAATGTCTAAATATCGACTCCTGAGTGATGGACCACACCGGCTGCCCTCCCACGAGCCTTTCTGTCCGATTCCCTGCTGTTATACTCTCAATGGTGAATCCACAGCTGGAGACAAAGAGCACAAAGAGCCCAACACTGTCTGAAGTACCCAAATGGATCTTTAATGACAGTTCTGTGCATGTGTGACTGACAGCTCTGCTCCACTGCTCACATCAGCAGCACAAGCACAGCTGGATACATGAAGGCAGTTATTACCTACAAGTCCATACCCACCAGCAGTGTAGTGAAGTGTGACCACTGGGCCCAGTCAGGACAGCACCAATTTAACACATCATCACTGCAGTTTTATAGAACTATGTATGTATTCCAGAAGTAGAAATACTCTGGTACAGCACACACTGTTCTTCACGATTCTCAAACTTGGGTTTCATCACAACCTTCTGGAGCTCTTGACCAGAGCATCTTCAGTCAATGGAACTGACATTCCATGGTGTTTTTTTCTCCTTGGCTAACTGTGTAATACCTCTAACAGCCTTATCCTTTGCTGATGGGTTAAAGCTACAGTAGGTAACAATTATTCAGTCATATTTGCTGGAACTGTCACTATATTCTGATAGTCGGACATTAAATGGGTAATTTAGGACAAAATCCAACTCCTCTGGCTCCACCTACAGCCTGTAATCGTATTTGCCGAAATCCACCGCGACCGAAGATTCTCCACCAGTCAGGTAGAGGGAGCAGGAGGAGCAGCCAATCGCCGCTCCTACACGTCATAGTAAACTGACAAAGTGAAAGTAAAGTCCGCGACTTGGTCGGACATTTCAAGATGATACACACCGTCAGCTCCCTCTTTCACCTCTGTCAACCCCCCTCCTTCCCTCCACACACGCAGACACACACAAGAAGAGTGTGTTTCATGGTGAGAGAGATGTGAGATCGTTTTGGAGTCTCCGGTTGCTATGGAAACGGTACGTCGTCTGTGGGTGCGTTTATGGCTACTTTGTGTGCATGCGCCTGCACGTGTGTGTGTCTGTGTGTGCCAGTGTGTGCCGTGTGTGTGTCTCTGTGTGTGTGGGGTTCTTGGCAGAGGTTCATAAAGAGACCTGATGGAGTATTGTCTTGAAATTTCCGACCAAGTCGCGGAGTTTACTTTCACTTTCATCAACTTACCAACTGGAGCTTTAAGGGTCATTGACTCACCATGGGTGTCCCCTGTGAATCCCCAAAGGCATGATAAACTCCTCCGTGAAGGCTTACCACACAGATAGGGTGGTCCCCAGTAGCAGCTACTTTGGTATTCTCACATTAAAGTAGCTATAATCATTATTCATAACATTGTATCAATTTACAATGTAAAAACAATGTAATACATGGGACAGGCGACTACCTGTCTCATGAATGTAATAAATAAAAGTAGCATGATTAATGTATCCAAATGTAACAGTAAAAGTAACGACTGTCCTTAAAAAATGCTGGGGAAGGAGTGCTTCCTGGGGGTGGTTTCACAAAGAGGGACTATGACTATGGCTTAGATATAACAGATAGTAGGAGTATGTAAGTAGGACTATGGCACAATCAATTCTGGGTAAATTAAGACCAAATGGCCAACCAAGTGACTGCCTCCAACCTCACAGCTCCGTTTACCACAACAGAAAATATGTGTCGTTTGCAGGATCTCAACAGTTAGAAGGATATTTTACATGGAAAGTTAAGCAAAGAGTTTATCAATACAAAAAAAAAAAATCTAATATGGAAAAAAATGACAGTGACAGTAAACAGTGTTAGGCCCACCACTGAGAGGAGCATCGAAGACGTTCAAAACAGATGGAAAAATACAAGATGCAAAGAAATCATTTTTCTCTCCATAACAACGTTAGCAAACCACAAATTATGAGCCATGTTTTCCTCTTTTTTGTTGTGGGGTCCACTGATCAGTTGGCAGCATTGATTGTTACCATTGTAACATGAGTCAGCCTGGGGATATGGCGTCTAATTTTTATGGCCATATGAACAATCCAAATTGTGTTTTTTAGCCCACAATATTCATCAAAAGAATTTAATTTAAAAGCAACAGTGGTTATAGAGAACAAAACACACACACACATATATGTTTAAAGAAAAGCAGTAAAATCTAGGTCCTCATTTAGGCCTGGATGTTTAGCGGCCTACATTTTTCTTCAAAGTTTTCTTTGTCTGTCATTTTTTTCCTATGGAAAAGGGAATCTTGTCAATGCTAAATGCTTGAGACAATTTGCATGTTCACAGATCCTAGGTACAGAGTACATGTAATGGAGTTAATGTAACACTTAACTACCGGCCTCTGGCTGCCTGTGTCTCTTTTCAAACTGGCTAAGAACAATGCAACCAGTGAACATTCCATAAAGATCTAACAATTCAGTAAATGCGCAAAAAGAATGCTGTTTACCTGTGAACCCACTTAAACTAATGTCATCATTTTCACCTTCAAACATGCCCATGAAAACCTCTTACAATACTAACTTACTCTTCTTTGCCTCCATGCAGTAGAACATAAGACTTTGACCATAGTTCAATTTGTTTGTACTGGGTGACATTCTGGCCTTCGCCCAGTGAAGGCTCTCTGCCAGCTCACTCGTTTATTGTTTTGTGCCCGCTGCTCTTTAGGAGACCAGGTTTCCTTCTCCCGGGTCTTTCTTCATATGACTTTTGGAATACAACTCTGCTGCCTACTGAGAATTTGGCTCAACCTCAGATGCTCAGCCTCTGGAACACACTGCCGCACACTGCTTCTTCCTCTATATGAGTTGGTTGCATATTGTTTTTGAGGCAGCCACTATAAAGGAATAAAAACATTAATCTTATTCATGTCTCTTCTATTGAGTCTCAAGCATTTGGAACCAAAGAGCAGATGCTTCAGTGAATAAACACTGTGGTTGGCATTTGCAGGATGGATTTGGTCAAATTTTGTCGCCGCTGTCTATACCCATCACTCTGTGAGAATATAAATGACCAGCGGTTATATAATAAAACTGAGAGAGGGCTGCTTTTGTATTGATGTCAGAGGGGAAATGTGTGTGTGTGGGTTGGCTGATGTGCGCTCAGATGTGTTGTTCCAGAGGCCCAGTTGAACCTCGCCTCCACAGTAGGTGAAAGGTAACTTCAGAGCAGGGAAAGAGATCATGTGGCAGAAATCAGGAAATGACCTTATATAATGAGCCACTTGGGCTGCAGGAGGAAGCTGTGCAGGTGCTGTGTGGGTCTGAACCCTGCGCACAGTGTAAACATTTTTCCTTACAATACAGCAGGAAAAGACACGTCTCATCCCCCGGCTTTAATCTCGACCATGTGACGCTGATGTTGCAGGCCGCATTTACGTAGTTTGCACTATTATGGGATTCTACGTGGAAGTGATGTCATCCTGTAGTTCCGTTTGGGTTTGCATGGAAGGATATGAACCTCAGATTGACCGTTGCTCTGAGATGACTGTTTGTATTGTTCTTTGTTTTACTGCAGGTAGTCACAGCACTGACCCACATATACCGTACACTCACAGAGAACCAAAATATCTGAGGTCTGCTGCCAAAATATGCACACACATAATGGTAGGTGTGGACTTGCGTCACAAATTTGGAGACTTTAGATCCGACTTTACAAAATCAAGAGACTTGCAACTCATGACTTCACTTGGATTTGAGCCACCTGACTTGAAAATACTTCATACCTTCTCTGTAGCCCAAAGATGAAAAAGCGTTCAAAAAGCGTGAATCCATGATTCAAATAATTTCCCTTAATTTCCTGAATCAACTAATGATAACATCGTTCATTCCCAGCTAGTCGACACTTACTGCAGTTCTCAAGATCCACTTTGTTTGAATCAATCAGGCAGCATCCAATCAAGTTACAGGAGAGAACCATGAAGAACTAATGTAATGTTACTGAGCTCCAGCTGAGGAAATAGAACCAAAGATGATTTGCTTCATGTACAAAAACTACGAGGGCGGCACGGTGGTGCAGTGGTTAGCACTGCTGCCTCACAGACAGAAGGTCCTGAGTTCAAATTCTCCAGCTGGCTGGGGCAGGGCCTTTCTGTGCAGAGTTTGCATGTTGTCCTCATGTCTACGTGGGTTCTCGACGGGTTCTCCGGCTTCCTCCCCCAGCAGTACCCCCCCCCCTTTCTAAAACTCAAAGATTTGAGTTTATCTAAAAAAGAAGAGTGAAATATCTCAGCAAAACATTGTTAGCTGTAAAACGTTTTGTTTTTTTGTTTGAGTTGGGCTCAAAATTCAAAAATCACTTAAAGTAAGTTCCCTTGAATTTTTGATTTTTCTCAACTTTTTCATGTTCACAGTTTGCTAACTTATTGCAGTGAGGTAAATGTAAATTCTGAGTCACATTAACTCAGAATATTTGATTCAGCTTAATCAATAATTTCAATTTAAAAGTAATCAAAGTACATGTAACACTAACTACAGCATATTAAAGCTCTGATAACCTCCAACTTTGAATTTATCAACTCAAAAAAATGTAGCAACTGATTGCCTCATTTCTTTTAGTACTGCTAACTTACTGGGGTTTACAGTGTACATGAAAGTCACAATATACTCATATCGTGTACCTCATTATGTGGCATAATAGAATAGCAATAAATTAATAGAATATTCTCTTCTTCCTGTCTTCTTTCTGAACAGGACTTCTTCCAGCAGCACTGCAGCTGTGGTGCAGCCAGTCTGGCCTTCCAGGATGTTCAGCGGACACACTCCAGAAGTGAGTGTTTGTCACCCAGTGGAACCCTCTCTGACCTGTCCACCATCCCCGAGGTCACCCGGCATCCGCTCATATCAACCAGGAGAGGTAATGCTAACACATATTTTACTTCATTTGATGGTAAATCAGGGAAATTGACATAAGTCAGGTTTCCATCCGAATGTCTCGAAATTTTTGAGCGAATTTAGTGAAAATGCGCAAAAAGAAAATGCGACTTTATGCCCGTTTCCATTTGTTATTATTTTGCGATTATTGAGAGGAGAGTGCGCCCTGAGATGACGTCATCAGAGAGCGTCTCTCTGCCACAAAACAAACAACACACTTTTATTAACTCCAGAAAAGTTTCAGTTTCTTCGTCCCCCCAAACATATCTTACTTTATCGTCCTCCGCCATTTTTTGTGACCACAACGTATACGTGTGACGTGATATCCGGTCCAGATGTGTGACGTGGTATCCGTTCCAGTCATCGTTTATCCGCAAAACCTGTTTCCATAGCAAAAAGTCTCACTTTCCTTTTATTGATACGCAGACAAATCCACCCCCTCCAAGCGTAAAAACTTTTTTGCGAATTTTCGGCCCTTTTTTCGAATTTCTAGCATTTCCATTAATGTTTATTTTCGCTATTTTTGAAAATTCGCATAAGAATAGGTGGATGGAAACCCTATTAGTGTCAGAACACAAGAAAAAACCCATTCTGAGAAGGAAGAACATCAGCAGTCCCTGTGCCACAAGCCTTTGTCTTCTGCTGTCTGCACAGGTGCGTTTAAGCACCTCAGTCAGGCCAGGTGCAGCTCTTTGGCAGTCAGGGGTGGAACTGGAGAAAAGACCAAACAAAGGGACACAGCACAGGGAAAACACATACACATACAGCGGTAACAACTACTAGACACCTGAGGCCTTTATCATAGTTGGATGCACTCAATTTTATTGTGCAATGAGAAGATTACAAGTGTGTTCACTTTTGGCTTCAGCTCCAAAATTCTATGGAAGCAGAGAACTGCTGTACTTGCAAATATTATTTTAATGGTGTTATCTTAAGATCAAAAGTTAAATATATCATAATCTTGATATAACAAAGCTTGTTTTCTTATGAGGCTTTTAAAAGTAATTGCAACAGCAGCTGTTCTTGGCTTTGGTGCACTTGTGTTTTTGACTTATGTCAGACTCTAAGTGATGTTGCCCAGCAGTTACTTTAGTGAGTATGATGATTAAGCAAGTTAACGTGTCAGAGGAAGTAAGAACCAACCAATCAACAAGCAGCAGTAAGAACTGCAGGGATGAACGTGTGGTTGGCTCTGCAGTGAAGATAGAGCAGTTTGTTTGGGACGGCCGATTACAAGAACATACTTGTATACACGCAGCTTCATCTACAGTGAGAGCACTGAGCCTCTATAAGCCTAGAAGATAAGATATACATTCTTTAGAGGATTGGGCCTCCAGAATTACAGGCATACTGAACTCTCTGCTGTGAGTCAACTGAGTGCCCTGGAGGTCACTGAAACCACTCCTAATTAACATTTAGTATTTAATTACTAGCAGGATCAGCACTTAATAACCTGCTCCAGTGGGAGCACACACACACACACACACACACACAAACACAACCGAGTATTCATGTTTTAATTTCAGTGTTTGTCTGCCACGTTCCTGAAGTGGATCCGATAGTTACTGTATGTTATTTAAAAGCTTAGCCGGTCCTTAGGTTTCACAAGCTGACCCTGCAGCCACCCCCGGTGTTTTTCTGCCTCTGTGTTTACCTTGTCATCAGACACCAGCTCCAGGTGATGTTCCTCATTTGGGGAATACAGTCATCTTACCAAATGTTATCATTGCTGGCGTGTTTTTCGGAGGGGCTCACCTCGCCAGGAGGGAGGCGGTGGTATTGGCTGACAGCTCGCTGGTCACGCAGGAAAGGAGAAATTATAACTGGAGTGGGACATGAGCGGAATTCCTGGAATCCTGCTCATGACAGGAACACAGAACTTCCTGTGGACTCTGGAATGCTTCGGTTCTTCCTCTGATGGGCAGGAAACTGGATCTGGGAGAAGTCAGGGGAGATGCGGGGCCCGAACCAGGGGCAGGGAATTGGATAGTTCTGCCTGGGCTAAGGTTAAATGTTGTACTTTAGGGTAAACCTTTATTGTCAGACAGCAGATACAGGTTGTTGGCAGTGTTTATACAGGAACAAGTGGAGGAATTAATGAATTACCGATAGAGAAACACAGGATTAAAAGTGTATTTATCTGTAGATTTGTGGAATTGTAGGGATCAGGTTGGGATTAGGGTTTCGTTTGGATTTTGGGTTGTTGCATTCGCTGACAAAGGGGAAAAGGCAAAGCAAAAGTTCACAGATTTACAGACTTTCATGCACAAAAACCTGACTCACAGTTGTAGCCATAGTTGCGGTTTTCCTTATCAAAGAGAGTGCCATGCTCAGTAGAAACTGAGCCCATGTGAGGAGGGGAGGTGTGTTTACATGGAATGTGGGAGAGGTGGGGAGTCGGACCAACAGAGGCGAAAAAAACGGACTGATTTCCATCAGCATTTGTCATAACAGTCATCACTCCCTTCTCAACATGCAGAGCTTCCAACACACAAATGTACAACATACAGCTTTATATGGAAGCTTTATTTTCTCCAATGTGATGGAAACTAGAGTGAGAAACTTTCTCAAAATCATGTCTTAGTTTCTGAAAATAATGAGTTAGTATATCAAGCCAGAATCTCAAAAATAATGACTTATTATCTGAAAAAAAAAGAGTTTTTGTCCAAAAATATATACGATAATAACGACATATAATAACCTATTATCTGAAGATAATGAGTTAGTATATGAAATAATGAGCTAGAAACTCAAAATAATTAGTAATTATCTGAAAATATTGAATTATTGTCTGAGAAATGAGTTATATATGGAAATGATGAGTTATTACATAAAAATTATGAGTTAGCATATCAAATAATAAGATAGAATCTCAAAATAATGAGTTATTATCTAAAAATAATGAGCTAATATCTGAAAATATTGAGTTATTATCTGAAAATAATAACTTATTGCCTGAAAATAATGAGTTACTCTAAGTCTTGGTATAACTTGTGTGTACTCAAAAATTATCCTGGCAAAACCTTTTTTTAAAACCTGTTCTTAAGTAATAAACATGAGAGAGAAAACTATTTACATCAGACTTAGTAATGGGTCACCAGAATATTTTTTCCTTACTTGCAACTCAGGACTTGTATACATTTGGCCAAAAATAATATTTTAAATGCAGCTTTAAAGCCACTCTGTGTTTATAATTACAAAGTTTCTGACTGTGGCCTTCAGCAAAAGAGAAAAAACTCACTAAAAGTTGCTGAAAGAAAATGAATTAACCTGATGAAACCTTATCCCTGTTCAGTTATTTCCTCTACAGGAAAGTACAAATATAAAAACAGTAGTAGTAGTTTAATGCACTTCCAAATGATTGTATAAAGAATGAAGTGCCCTACAAAAACACAAACTGTAAGGCGTATGAATACTGATTTCATTCTTGCTTCCCCCTGCACACACACTGAAACTGCTTCTTTGTGTGTGATTTGTGTTTCAGAGATGGGCAGTGAGGCTCTGACACCCGTCCCTCTGTGGAGAAGAGGCCTGAACCGAAGGAGTTACACAGAGGGGGAGGTCCGCTTCCTCGGGGACAGCACCGAAGGGCTCGCCGTCCCCCAGCGCAGGGTGAGTCATGTGCACATGTTGTAGGTCCGCTGTGAGCATTCCATTCAGCAGTGTCTTGTATTGTTTAACAAAGGAGTGTTTCATGTCAAGACATTTAATGCAAAGTACCTGCTTCTCAGTATTAATAATCATATACACACATTTTATCATGGATCTGACATACAGCATTTTAAATATTTGATGATTTCTATGATCTATGAAGGTCTTTCTATAGAAAACAATAAATTTAATCTCTGTTTGCACTGCTACCATAGGATGTCTTCACTTATGACTCACAGCGGAGTCTGCCCCTGCTACCACCCCCTGCCAACACACTCTGAATCACTTAAGGTTACCCAACATCCATATCTTCTGTTAACTGTCTTTCTGGCAAACAGGCACAGCAAAACTCTCACTGATGACACATGATGAATGAGACACTTTCTTGGAGGGGTGGTTCTCCCTCTGTGAGGGCCCCATCTGTTGGGAATAGACAGTAATTAATGTAGCAGGGAGGATATTACTGCTCCAAACACATTCAGTCTGGCTTTCAGCTGTGCTGAAAATCTGTACTCAAGTACTGTTACTTTACAACCTTTGGTCTTCAAGTCACTTGTCTAATAAATTTGTATTAAATTGTTATTCTTGTGTGTCTTTGTGTTCAGCTGAGTGAAAACTACACATGGGGCCGAGTCAAAGACCTGGTGAGGAAAACAAAGTTGAGAAACCAGAGCAGACTGGGACTGACGTCCACCTCACTGAAGATGTCCTGCCCACAACTCTACATGTGAGGAACACACTACACACTACACTACATATTACACGTTGTGCTGAGTATTGCCTATAAACTGTAGATGGACCACATCTGCATAAGGATGCATTTTGTGACATCTTACTAATTAACTCTTATTTATCTCCAAATTACATTATTTTATTAAAAATAGTGGATTACTAGTCAGAGTAAGTGTGTGATAGATGTCTTTTCATACTCTAACAGATTTAGTCAGATGTCTGTGGACATCCTTGTCCAAATTGTGCTGTAAAATATATATATAGTCTCACTATATACTACTATACACTATTACACCTGGACCCCTAGTTGAGCCATAAAGAGCAACAAAAGGTTCAACAAAACTACTTGGTTAGGTTTAGGAAAAGATTGTGGGTTGAACTCCTTCTTAAAGTTAGAATATCATTAAAAGAGTTTAATATTACTGGCAGCATGTGAAGAGTTTTTTTAAATAATAATTTTGTCAATTGTACACTAATTCCAGGTATTAATGAAGTATTTTATGAAGCATTTTTGCCTCTTTTAGCTCATAGTTTGGGGTTTCTGGCCCCTCAGATTTCACTCTCATTCTTGGTTGAATTTGAATGAATCACTCATTCTGAGAAATAATGTCTTTGACCAAGCAGAAAGCTCACTGATAGAGAAGGTCATACTGATTCTGATTTACATAAACTTAAAGTATGTACTCCACTGTTGGGACAACTGTTAAGCTAAAGAAAGCTTAACAGCTAGCTAAAGAAATTAAGCAACACAAGCGACGTACTCAGAATAACTGTAGACAGTAAGAAAGAGAAGTATCAGTGATGGATTTAGTACTGAAACTGCAGTTTTTATACTGCATTCATGTGGCATCGGAGTAATCAGAAAAAATGATTTCCCGACTGGGAAAATTCACCTGAACGCCCCCTCAAATCAGAACAACAACATGGAAAGTTGGACAAGATTTTGTTACACGAGAGTCTGTTTTTGTTTTATATGCAGAAATATGGCAGACAAGAGTAAATGTTTTATTGATAACCTTTTATCAAAAAAAAATGCACAAATTGCATTTCCAGTTTTTGGTCACATGTGATTTTAAAAACAGTATTAGGTTGTAACCATTAGCTGCTGTCCACACAGAGTGGCCTAGATTTTTTAGAAACATTATTTATTAGTATTATCTCTGATAATAACTCAGGTTTCCTACAAATGGATTCAGAGTAACACACCCCACCCTACTCTACCCTCAGTAGCATCCATGTTGTTTCCACTTTACGACCTGAAAACACAAGAACACACTGACGTCGGAATAATGACTTCCCATCTCGGAAACTGTGACCGTCCGAGGAGCACATGAATACACTTTTATTCTTGCTCCACGAAGACTTTCCAATCAACAAGAATAACATCATTGTGATACAACAGAAGAGAGTCAGACAGACCCAACCTCCTCCTGTCCACATGCTGAGGTGTCAAGAACTGAACCTGAAGTTGGACTCCTGACTGTTAGGATAACAAACAGACACAAATATTCTTGTGATTAAATGGTTTGGTGGTGAAAGATATGAAGGGAACCGTCCTGTTTTGACTTTCTTTCATAAAAAATGTTAAAAAATATCAAATGTGTTTCTAGACTCTGTGACAAAGCCTAAAACTTTATTGTCCTTTGTCTTTGTGGTCATGTCTCGTCTGTTTGGGTTGAAATGGCACCAGCTCAAAACCAGTGAAAAGGAGCTGCGCTTGTTTCCCTTGTTTGTTGAACAAAACCTAAAAAAAAAGAGAAGGAATGCAAGTAATTTGACTGCAGTGAATAAAAGCCAGCGTGAGGAAAAAGAAAGGCATTTTTGGGGTGGAAAAGTGGTGACAGCTTCAGTGACTTTTGGGCAGGAAGAAGAGCGTGACAGGTTCCTGGCAGATGGAGCCAAAAGGAGCTATTAGCTTCATTTTTGTCTGAGAGAGGAGGGTCCGAGAGTGGATGAACTGTGGCTCCTCTGTGTTTGAGCAGGTTGTACAGTGCAGGAATCTGACGGGAGGTGGAGGGCTGTCCTGTCCTGACCGGGGCTTGGCTCAGACCCAGAGGAGCAGAGGAGGGGGTGGGAGGGAGAGTCAGGCCTGAGGTATGCCTGGAGGAGTGGGAGAATTCCCTCCTGGATTTAAAGCTGAGGCCTGGTGAGATATGGCCGAGGGCCAGGATTCATTAGAAAGAACAGCAGCCTCCTGCGGAGACGTGCACGCCAGCCTGCTGCAGAGCTTCTGACAGTGTGGGGATAACAGACAATGAATGTTCTCCCAGACTCCCAGGCTAAGCTGCTGTGATGCAAACTGAAGGAGTGAAATACCAGAGGTCCTGCAAAGAGCCAGTAGCTCTCAGTTATAACTGTCTCCTCTTCTTCACAGGCCTGATCTGGGACCAGTGGAACCTGCTAGAAGAAACAGGAACTCCATGATTGCCCTGGGCCACCACAGCAAACTGGACTTCCCCTGGCAACAATAAACATCCAGGTAGTGTAGACCCTTATCTGTCCTTATCAGTGCCACACTTAAAGGTCTAAATGTAGCATCAGATACAACCTAAGAGAAGATAAGAGAGATAAGAGAGATAAGAGAGACTGTGGTGTGACTGTGTGTGGGGGGTCTGACAGCCTGGGGGGGTGAGGGGGTGGTGGTGGTGGTGGTGGTGGGGTATTCCTGTTGCTGGGTCTTTAGTAGGGATGCACCCGATTCTGAACATGTTATTCGGGACAGCACAAGTAATGTGATGGAACCAGGTATTTGTTCTGTCAAAAGTTGCTCATTATTAGGCTTGAGGAGTAATGGATTACATGTAACAGGACTGCATAATCTGGATACAAAAAACAGTAACTGTATTCCATTACAGGTACAGATAAAATTATGTAATCACATTACAGATACATTTAGTAAAAATGGGGATAATTAATAGGATTACACTTTTAAAATAAAGAACAATATCCTACCATGCACAGTGCACACTGATTTTTAAATCATTAAAAGGATATTCCACTTTACATGATAACCCACTCAGTATGTACTCACCCCTATGCCGAGGTGAGGATGGGTGAAGATCTTCAGTTCACAAAACAATCCTGGAGTTTCAGCAGAAAACAGAGTTGCAGCCGAATCTGGTACAATGGCAGTGAATGGAGACCACAGATAAAATGTTAAAAAAAGAAACATGGCGTCGATCTCACGATATTTTCACACGTGCGTCCATTAAGAGATATGCGAAGTCTCGCGAGATCGACATCATGTTTACGTCCTACCTGCTACATGCTACAGTTGACATTTCGGCTAAAAACATGGCATAAATGGCGTCTTTTGTGGTTAAATTTCAATGTCGCGGCTCGCGGACACTTGGATTACACCACACGAGCAGGATGGAAACATTTTGTGTTTGTTTTGTGTTCTTTTTTTAACATTTTAAACTGGGTCACCATTCACTGCAATTGTACTGGATTTAGCTGCAACCCTGTTTTCTGCTGAAACTCCAGGATTGTTTTGTGAACTGAAGATCTTCACCCATCCTCACATCAGCATAGGGGTGAGTACATATTGAGTGGATTATCATGTAAAGGTGGAATATCGCTTTAAATCAATCAATAACTTTTGCACAACCAAGGAAGGAACAGCTGGAAAACTAATAAACCTAACAATGAACATAAACTCTTAAATTAATCCGCATCTATTTTGATAATCGATTAATCATTCTGAGTAATGTTTTAATTGTTTTTTTTTAAACAGTCAAAATTTCGATTTCAGCTTCTTAAATGTGAATATTTTCCAAAAATGCAAACATATCTTTCAAGTGACAAGACTGTTACAGGATTAATTAATCAACTAATCATTTGTTTATTGAAAAAAAAAAGTCAGAATTCTCTGATTTCAGCTTATTAAATGAATGTTTTTGAGTTATGGACAAAACAAGACATTTGAGGACGTCATCTTGAGTTTTGATCAACATTTTATTGACATTTTATGTTAAACTAATTGATTAATTGAGAAAATAATTACCCCAGTTAAATGAATATGACTTTTGTAATAACAAACTAGAGTTTGTTTATTTTAAAATTCAAATAATTAAAAAAAAACTTTTTACTGAATTAACGATGCTGGGTGGGGGGTCATGAAGTTTTTTCAGCTTCTGAAAGGGGGCCTGCCAGAAAACGTTTGGGAGTGACCGGTTTAATCGATGATGAAAATAATCATTAATTGCAGCCCTAAAAACACTACATTAGGCTAAACAGTTTCACCATATTTTATACAGAGGTAATCCAAAAGACAACAAAAAGTAATCAGGTTACATTACTTTAATATTGTGATACATGGATGATGTTCCTATTGAACTTTACTACCATCTACTGGATTTTAAGGTGTTATTCCACCTCAATTGTAATGAAAGTGTAAAATATTTGTGTATCTGTCCCATGATTGCAATCTGCTCCAAAAGGTAATGGATTTTTCTATGACCCATGCTACACTCTTCCACCACATTTCATCAAAATCGGTCCTGTAGTTTTTCTGTAACCCTGCTGACAAACAAACAAACATGTTTTTTATGTCTTAAAACATGCCCTGAGGGGATGTTTTAGGGGAAATGTTTGGTGGTCACTGTGAAATAATAAAAATGTCAACTCTGACTATTAATATGTGACAGGATGCAGGTGTTGAAAGAAACTGCTGATACACCATAAGGGAAATGGAAGTCCAGAATCCTGGTTTCCACCATCCTGATACAATTATATGAACCCTGCAGTACCAGAATGCTTTCACCCTGCTGTGATTTACTGTCCATGTATCTGCTGGAATTCATCATGGAGGTGAAGACACAGCATTTTTTAAACTCTGCCCTCCATTTTTGTGTCCTCCTCAGATCTGATAGAGACGGTTTCACTCGGGGAACAGGAGGACACCATGAAGTTACACATAGACGACCCAAAACTGGAAAAGAAACAGTGAAGAAGAAAAGGAGGAAAGAAAGAAGAAGAAAGAAGAAACAGAGGGGATTAAAGGAGAAGACTGTATGAGGGATGCTGTTGTTGCATGTAAGGAAGAATTAGAGTGTTTATGTGAGTCTGTATATTGTTGTGTACATGAAAAATAGAAGTGATATCCTCATGTAATTAAGAAGACGAGGCTACTATCCTGTATGTCTAGAATGATCTACACTGTGACATTATTTAACTGCATTATACATTCCCTGTTTATACTCTTTACTCTAGTCGAGGTTTCCATTAAGACGCTGCAAAATCCAACTGATGTGAAACAGACACATATTTCATAACTTTTAATTTTGCATGATGTTGTAAATGTGTTATAGACAAATGGCAGACTGCTTTGTACAGTGTGTGTATGTGTGTGTTTATGAGATATTGTATAACTGGAGTGCATGCCGAGGTAATGCATCTGAGGAGTGGAGGAGATAAACTCTGCAGTGTGTGTGGATCATACATCATGTTAACAGATGAGCTGAAGAGAACATGTCAGAAAGTCTCGTTCATCAAACAACAGCTTGTCTTCACATTTACTTTTTGAAATTTCAGCCCATGAACTCTGGTGGAAGGAGGTGGCAGAGAAGCATCCGTCTCTTGATATTAGAGTATATACACTGTCTCCGTGGTATGTTTAAAGAACATGCAGATCTTGTGTTTGACACATTAAGCGCTGTGATTTATCCTCTGTGCCAGTGTTACATCACTGAAATTCTCTCGTCTTGTTCCAGATAAGATGCAGGAGTTATAGTAACAGAAAGGAAAAGGGTGAGGGTGATTTTACACAAAAGCTGTAAAGGCCCAGTATGCTTCAAATAGAGTGCTCATCTGATCATCTGATAGTGTTTGAAACCCCTTTTTCAAAGCCAGAACCAGTTGGGTGTGTTAACTTTACAAAACCTGGTAATCCAAGAATAATGTCCACGTTAATGCAGTGATTGGTCAGACATGTGGAGGTGATTCCACAAGGTCTGAGTCTGAACTTTTCACTTTTAATGTGAACATTCAGGTGCAACAGCATCAATATCCTCTACAGAAGACTGCAGGGTAGAGCTGTTGTGATTAAACAATTATTAATTGATTATTAAATTAATCAACAGCTATTTTGCTAATCAATTATCAATCAATTTTGAATAGAGGAGGTCCAAATTTTCTGATTTCAGCTTCTCAAATGTGGATATTTTCTGGTTTCTTTACTCCTTTTATGACAGTAAACTGAATATCTTTGTGTTTTGGACATAACAAGATATTTGAGGACATCAATTTGGGCTTTGGAACACATTTTCTTACATTTCACAGACCAAACACTAATCGATTAATACTTGATTGATCGAGAAAGTTATGAAATTAAATTTCCCCACATATTTTTTTCCTTGCTAGAAAAAAATGTATCAGCTACTCTGTAAAACTCACAGACTTCACCACCTCCCTTAAACTGTGGTAAGCTGGTTTCAGGAAGAGTCTTTAAGCAAATTTTCCATGTTTCTTTGCCCCAGTCAGACACAGTTCACTGTTCACTCCACATTATCTATAGAACTCACGTTGAACTCACACTCAGGACTCAGCATTAACTCTGACTGCTTCTTTCTGTTATTTGGCTCCACACTACTCTTCTTCTCCTTTTGACTCTGGATGTTCATAAGCTGAAACTTTCAGCTTACACCAAAAGTTTTGCTGTGTGGATCGAGACCAAAAGATAATAATAAAAATAACAATACTGTTCTTTTCTCTACAATAACCAGAGAAAAAAAAATTGGATGACAAACTTAGTTCAGACATTCCAATTCCACCATCAGAGGTGGTGCTGCAGCCTTATTGTTGGGGTGTAATGATACCAAGGAATACTTCATATTGTGCTATTATTTTGTACTTCATTAAGGTAAAAACTGTCTTTACTGTGTGTCAATTCAGTCAGTTAAAGAAGGGATGTGTTTTGAATTTGGTAACACAACAAGAACTGTTTCTATGTAAATTATAGCTGATGTGTATCAGACAACTGTATAAGTATTGTATGTTGCAGTATGCATATTGCATCAATATTCAAATTTATTTTTAAAAATAAAGTTACATGAAAAGAAGATATTTGTGTGTAATATCATTTGTTTCTGTGGTGTGTGTAATAATACAGTGAGGGGAAAAAAAAACAAAACATGGAATGACAGAAATTGTGTGAAATTATTATATGTTCCCGTTACCAAGTGCCTAGATCCTCAAACTGAGGTACATGTGCCGCTGGTGGTACATAAGCTCCCTCTAGTGGTACATGGAGAAATATGATTTAAAATGAAAAAAAAAAACACTTTAAAATATTATCAAAATAGTACAAAATTTTGAATGTAAATTCAAAGGCAATATCCTGCTATGTAGTCACAATCATGCATGTAGCCTGTGCATGTGTCATCTATGATTATGATCAGTAGTTATAAGATAAACTCTGATGGTGAGATAGGAAGTGGAGGTAAAGTATGGAGACTGAAAATGAATGCTTCTAAGGTGCTGTTCTCAACATAAAACAGTTAACTTTTTTTTTTGGCCGACTGTTCACATGATGACAGCATTTTGGGCACCTGAAAACTTGTGAAACCAGGTTTCAGAGTGTTCTCTTTTGAACACGCCACCCTTACCGTTGCCATGTAAACTGCTTCCTGTTTCAGTCGTCTTTGTAGATCTGTGTGCATGAGGACCATTTATACAATGTTGTCGTCTGAATGTGGAACTTTTTCAAAATGTGATGGAATTTGCTGTCATGTAAATGTGGCCAAAAACACTGGAAGTTTAAAGATGTGCTGAGCAGGGGCAGAATATTTTAAGCAGCCGTGTTGAAAATTAAGTGACAATGGTGAACTGAGCAAATAATACTGGCTACTTGTGAAGCACCAGTGAACAGTAAGGAGATATGACTTGAGTTACTTCAAATTTGGATTCAGTTTGAGCTGGAATAAACCTGCGTCCTGAATGAACTGTCTGTAGCTGAATAGGGTCGGCTTACGCTACTTTATTTTAACATTGGTCATAATGTGGTACTTGGAGAGCCCAAACTTTTCTGAGGTGGTACATGGTGTAAAAAGTTTGAGGAACACTGGTGTAGTGTGTGTGTGTGTAGGGGTTTGGATGGTGATAAACCCCTACCAACTGGATGGAAACCGATGGCAGAAGGGTGTAGAGCAGGATGGAGAAATAAGGAGCATGAGGCAACAGGGGTTTAGGTTCCAGAGCTCTGGCTTTTCCTCTTTTAATGAAGTCCATACACAAAATACAGAGTGTCACAAACATGCAGCACACTCCTGGGAGACAAAGGAGATGCACAGGTGTAGCCGATCCAGCAATCACAACAACAGCCTAAACAGAGGAGAGGAGACACAGCCTGTCCCCCACCTTCTCACACACTCACTGCTCTCTCTCACCTGGCCTTTCTAGTCTCCTCCCACACCTGTGCAATCACAGTGACACTCCCCCCTCCCCTGATCCCTCAACTTAGCCTAACACAATACAGCTGCTGGAGTCCTGCGGCTGCATTGTCATGTGTGCACTCCATGAAAACACGCCCCCGGAAGAAGACCTGGGAGAGAGAGAGGGATTAGTAAGGGTTTTTTTCCAAAATAAAAGACACCAAAACAAAAACAAACTTCCAGTATTAGGTTAGATCAGGCATGTCCAAACTATTCCACAAAGGGCTGAGTGGCTGCAGGTTTTCGCTCCAACCAAACAACAGCACACCCGATTCGACTAATTAGCTGTTTGAAGGCTGAAATTAGTTCATTAAATGAGTTGAGCCTGGTGTGCTCCGGCTTGGTAGGAACAAAAACCTGCAGCCACATGACCCTTTGTGGAATAGTTTGGACATGTCTGGGTTAGATGGTTAAACTTTACAGTCAATGTGCATCTGTGTATTGCTTCTTCACTTTAGTGAGGGGGATGCTGTTCAGCTCCCTCAAAGCGTGTATTAAAATTAAATATTAAAACATTTGAAAAGTATAGAAATAAAGCCAAACATATAACAGGGTCAAAGGTTAAGTTCCTATTGGCCTTACAATAACCCTGATCATGTTTATGACAGGAGCGATTGTAGGATCAGACCTGTAGGAGGACTGAGTCCCTGATGAGAATATGACATACATACAGTGCCTTGAAAAAGTGTGCCCCCCCCCGCTAAATCACTCATTTAATTAGATAATTAATTAACTGATATTTTTCTATGAGTGATATCTTAATTTACAACAATAATTTTAATGAACTACTAGCAATTAACATGAATTTTACACCATAAAATATTCTTTAAGAAAATGAAAATTAGAATATGCTGTTTGCAAAAATATCTAATACGTCACTTTGACTAATCACACATTTCAATATAATAGAGCTGTTTCAGTGAGGAGCCACAGTCAGTTAATGAAAACAGAAGCAAAGACTCATGTTGATCAGTATTTCCAAAGTAAATAAAAGATCAAGTTATAGCAAAGCAGATATGGGGAGAAATGTACACAACATTGTTTTCTGAGAGCAGCCGGCAGGTAGGTAGGTTTGGTAAATAATAATTAGATAATAATCAGAGTATGCACAGCTGGTACAAAGATCTATTTCTCATTGTAACACAGGGTTGTATAACAGGGTTAAGTTGTGCTTCCCTTTTTGCTACTCTCAAAAAACAATGTTATATATAAAACATATATCCAGTAGATTGGTTGAATAAATAATAATGAAGATAAAACAAACTATGTTGCATGGTGGAGTGCTGAGGGAAGAAGAGGCTCTGTGCTCTGATGGTACAACAGTTCTAAACAGAACCAAATACTGCCAATGGTTCATGTTAATATCACATTCTATGGTATTTTCAGAGTAAATTGACTACAGTGGCCATATTGTTGCCACAGACTGACACAGCGTGGAGCTCTGCCAAATCTCCTCCATCCAGCCAGTTTTCATTCCTCATGATGATGTTTCCTGTAGACGGGCAGGAAATATTTTAGAATTTGATTGATATGGGTAGATGTCTTCAGTGTGGATAAATCGGGATGCACTCTGTAGTTTACAGACACTGTAGAATTGGACAGAATTGTATTACACAAATTAAATTCTTTGCAAGCTTTTGCACAGTTCGACACTGACAGGCAGGTGTTGTGATATATTCTACATACTTACATAAAGCTGTGACAACTTCGCATTCAAAGGAACCTTTAACTTTTGCCACAAGCTTTTGACCCTTTGTTATTTTTTAATTTTTTTTATTTTTTGGCATTTTTGCCTTTATTGGATAGGACAGCCAGAGAGTAGGCAGGAAACAGGGCACAGAGAGAGGGGATGACACGCAGCAAAGGGCCGAAGGCGGGAGTCGAACCAGCAGCCTCCATAAATGGGTTGGACCCTCTACCAACTGAGCTAAACGTCTGCCCCTTGTTATTGTTCTTTTAATGATGACTGCATTCAATTTGTGTATTTCATTTCCACAGCCCTGCACTTGTGATTGTTCATTTTCTCTGTATCAGTTACTGACACACCTGAATGGAAGTGAGTCACTATGAGTTACACCTGTGCTTCTCCTGCTGATTCAAACAAAAGTCATACATGCAATAAAGTTCATGTTTGTGTCAGCTTTCATAACTCAGTTATAACAGCTGAGGCTCATGCGTGCCAAGTGTAACATAAATGCTGATATTGCTGCTGCACTGCTGTGCACAAATGAAATGATCATAACCTCTGACTGACCTCTGGTGGTTACATCCAGTAACTACAACCAAAAGCTGCTCTTCCTTTGTGGAGCAGTGGGCAGCCACAAGACAGCAGCCATGGACCAACTGAAGACAGTGTTATGATTGAGGGTTGTAGTTAGAAAATGATGATGTCTGACACTGACACATGACCTGAGACCAATACAAATGTTGCTGCAGGTATTGCATTTGTAATAAAGACACCAAATTATTTGATAATAATGTATATATCATCATGTGTTAGAAGTAGCGTTGTAGTCAGTCACTATGACCACTGGAGGGAACCATTTCTATCTGTATCACTAAATCCAGAAATAATATCATAATTAACATCATATCATTCAACATATTTATAGCAGTACTGAGACACTGTCAGTATCTGGTGTATCTTTATGCTGACTCAGTTAGTGATCAAAACCTTTCCATGGACAAATACACATTATAGCTGGAGATCATTCACAGAGATCCTGTTCTTAGATGAATGGTTCTAATGTGACTTACTGAGTGTTGTATGCTGCTGCTGTCGAGCTTGCACATTAACTTTACATCAGAGAATTTGCTCTGAGCTCCTAAATCAGCTCTGTTTTTTCAGTTTACATGATTCTACAACTAGTGTAAATGTAATTGTAAGAATGTCAGAGTCTGAAATAAATGAACTAACTGTTTGAGTAGTGTCTGCCTCGCTTGTGTGCCGGCCTATCATGTGATATTGATTAAGTGCCTGTTGAATGTTTGTTCCTTAAAAGTTCTAAGTGAGTTGATAAGATGTTACTTTGTTATCACCAATGGTGACAACAGCTGGAGGAGACGTCACAGGGCAGACAAGGGTGGAAACTGTTCATCAGTGGCCTGTGTTCTAAAAGGAATACAAACACCTGAGTATGTAATCGTGCTGCACATCTGATCTTAAATAAAAATGAGACATGATAATATGCTTGAAGACCTGTGATGTACATCATACATACATCATAGTTTTCAGCATCAGATAGATGTAAATGTAATGATGAAGGATGCACACAATATGTAAATGAGATAACTGAAGAAATGCCTGAATAAAGAAACAATTTTCTTGAAGTGTTTATTTGACTTTTATCAACCTTTGCGCTGTGTTGGTGATTACAAAATATTACAGTGCAACAACTTTGGCTGCTCATAATAGAGAGTAGTGATGCTCTGTGCTGTGTGCTTCCCCCATCAGATTTCCCAACACCACACCACCCTCCGTTCTGTGGGAATGACAAATATCCCAACAAGCCAACAAACACTCCCGACCTCTGTGGCAGAATTCCAGCTTTGAACAGACTGAGCATTTTTCTTCTTCTTCTCTGGGAGGAAAACAATGAGCAGACTGTTTGCCAGGATCCACCTCCAGAGGAATTCAGGAACAAATGTGCTCACCCACTGGCTTATTACACTGACTGCAGCACGTAATATCGTAGGCAGGCAAGAGGCAAAAAGTTCATTCAGTTACAAAATATTATCTGTTATTACAGTAATGACAGTTCATTCTTGCGCTTGTGAACAGTAGTTTGACAAAACTCAAGGCCCATTTAAGTGTTTACCGGAGCTTTTAGCCAAATCTCATGGTCTTCATCTGCAGATGTTGTTGGCTCAGTTGTTAACTTTGTGCCAATGAAAACTGGCTGTTTACATTTAGCATCAAGATGTGTCCTAGGTGATCCGATCAAGTGTCAACAGCTCTAAGTACAGGTGTGAATGCACCAAAGATGCATTGATGATGCATTAGATCACTCAGACCACATTCAGTTGGTCTGGATCACATATGACCACATTCTTTCAGCGGTGTGTACTGGGTCACATTGAAGAACCACCTACTCAACTGATGTCCTGCAAGTCCATATGAACAGCTGTCTGATTTCCACTGTAATGCAAATTACATGTGCTCTCTGACCTGCCAAGATAAGTAGCAGATGTTTGTGAACACACTGTTTCAACTAGGGATGTCCCTGGTGACTAATTTCCTTGTCGATCAAACACAAATTTTAATTTACAACAGATGACTGGATTTGATTTAGTTGACTAGAAAACCCCCGGAAAGCTGTTAAAATTGTTAAATTTTGTTAAACTTTGTTAAAAATTGTTAAAAATGTTACAAACTGTTAAAAATATACTGTGTATTAAGAGTAATCTGAAGCTGTTAACACAGTCTACAATTCTCAAATCGTACTTTAAATGCTGTTGAAATGTGTGCCACTTTGCACCGTATATTACGAACACTGCACATTAACCTATAAAACATGACAACAGCTCACTAAATGCTTCATCTTTTCAGACCAAAAAGGATCAGTGTCTGTGAGCAAACGACATCATTTACCTTGAGCTGACATTAGCTGCCAGCCTGCTTCACAATGTGGCTACCGTTAGCAGCGCTAGCAGTAGCAGCAGCTCTGCTTGCATTTTAATGTCTGTCTGTCTGCTGAACGTGGTCACACGTTACTGCAGTTGAGTGGTTATATACCAGTTTATTATATCACAGCCTACTTATTTTCACCTTGTAGATTGAAACACTGCCAAACTGCACTGTTTTTACGAGCTATCGTCTGTCTGACTTTGCTAATAAAAACACCTGAGGTTGGGTGGGCCATCAGGGCATACATGTTGGGCAAGAGGGGCTGCTGTCTGATGGGGTCACAGCCTCGACTAGGTGCGGGCGGACTAGCAACGGTGGCGACATTTAATCGTGTAGTCTAATCACGCACATCCCTAATTTAAACTGGTTTCAGCATTGAACTATAGTTACCACGACATCCCCAAACTCCCTTAAAAAATTACAGTTTTGAGAGCTGTTCAGTGAGGAGCAACATAATAAACTTTGCAAAACAGTTAGGGCAAATTCTTAATCATGGATGCCATCTTATAGATTTGGCATTGATTCAATTTATTAAGATGTTTTTCCTTGTAAATAAATAAATAAATGTCAGTTTGTTGTGGCATTGCTGTACCAGAGGCTACTCGTGTTGAACTGGAATCTACCTGTCAATATTTAGCAGCTGTTTGAATGCATTGTTTCAACTGCAATTTAAAAAAAAAAATGTTGAGATGCCTTAAAATTTCAAGGCAAGGTTTGTGCCCAACTCAAACATTTATGTTTTGAACAAAACTTTAAAAGGTATTACTGACCTGTAATCTTTAATTGAGATGAACTTTCCTTTAGATCAACTTGAATCATTGAGTTTTAGAAACGAAAAAATGTTTTAAAAAACTGGTCACAGTGAGCTGCAAACCTGATTTTGCTTTGTGTTAGTGGCTGAAAAATTAAAGTAACTTTAATTAATCATATAAAAACTTTAACAGTCACTTTCACTTCAAGGAATTTACTCCTGTTTTGAGTTTCTAATATCCACAGCTTTAAGTTAATCTAAAGATAAAAGTAAATTATCGCAAATTACATCAAAAGATCAGTAGTTTGTAAAACTTTTTCAGAACTTAAGAATTTGAGTTGGCTCACAACTCAAAAATCTATTGCAGTCTGTTGCCTTGAAATTTTGAGTTTTTTCAACTTTTTGGTTTTTACATTGTGATTGAAATGAACTGTTTACATTACGTTTGTATAATAGAACACATTTTATTGAGGGTAAACATGTCAAATCTTACAAATGTAGTAAATAGTAACCAATATATAGTGTATAATAGTGTCTTTCCAGAATCCTTAAAAACAAAACAAAAAACAAAAAACAAACAATTTTGGGAGTTGTTGAGTGAGGAGAAACTTTAGAAACTTTATGAAACGCTGTCTACAGCAAATTCTTAATTATTTGAGCCTTCTTGTACAGTAAATACGACAAATGTTACAGTAAAAACAAAGTTATTTCTAGATATTTTTAGACACAGGTGGAGAAACATTCTAATGACAGGTGTTATGGGATCACCCAGGACAACTACCAGGTGTAAACAGCTCCAAATAGTGGCACTTGACAACTCTGCAGGTAGATCCTGAGTGGAAGACTTGAGTGTTGCATGACATTATCATGACATCATATGTGATAGCTGACAATGAAACAGCAATGACCCCGGACCAGAAAGAGACAGCATCAGCTGTCTGTGAACACCACACCAAAACCAAGCAAACCAAACCAGAGTTGGTAATTGTTAAACAGTGGAAACATGAAGCAGTGCGGTTTTGGTGAGTTTCATTTTGTTTCCACTGAGTTTGAATGAAGTGTGATGATCTGAAAATGAAGCTAAATCCCAATAATAAAGGTCTCTCTGTAGGGATGCTACCAATACATCAGACCGGCAATACTGAACTGGTGATAATGACGCAGGAGTCATGAATGCGGAGCTAACAGAAAACTTCCAGTTCATGATGTTGTGAACGCGACATGAGGGGGAGGCATTCATAAGGGCTCATCTCATAAACATGGTAAACACAACCCCATTGAACGCACCATTAGACACAAAAACAACGAAATTAAGGTCCAGGTTGAAAAATACCAAAGTTATCATTAATAGAATTAGATGTAACAAGACAGAGAGGACACCACACAGAGTTGTGAACTGTATTATGGCCATGCTCCTCTTTTTGAAAGGAAAGCCGCCCAGAAGAGGACTGCAGGTGTGCTCGCGTCCCCAAGGAGTAATTTTGTGGACCACCGAGGGAGTCGTGGTGCGGACGGGCCCGTCCAGTGCGAGGCCGACAGCGGGATCTCAGGAACAAGCTGGTCCAAACCTCAGAGCCACTGAGCACCAGACCCGGGTGAGCCAGTCACAAAGAACCAAGGCAGGCCGAGCACACACAATTAGCGGCAGTTACCTCAGCTAACGTTAGCTTTCCTGCTACTGGACATTATGTCCCCCATTTCACATCTGAAGACCTAGACACATGAGTGAATTAACAAGTTCAATGTGCTTGACTTGTGCAGCAGTGGCCTGGATTCTCTGTTGGCATATAAACCCCATTAGTTACTTCACTCGCCTGCCAAACTGCACATTAAATGACATACTTGGTCCCACCATAGCCTTTTCATGACATATCTAAAATGTAGTGGTTTGAAAAATAATGTGAAAACACAGGGAACAACTTCCTTTTTTAAGTTATGAAAATTTGACCACATAGTCAACTCAGGCGGCTCAGGGCTGAGCTGATGCACCACTACAACACTCTCTGGAATACAATGATTTCAGAGTACTTGAACGCAGCTGTTAATACAGAAGCCCTATTTTATTTTATTTTCATAACTTTTATATCCAGGGGACCATGCTACAAAAAGATAGCTGATGAGATTCATTTAAGGTTCAGTTAGTTGTTGCGAGAGTGAAAAGCCAGAGAGCTTTAGGAGTTAGAAGTGCAGCTTCATAAGACAGACCCATCGCTGGTGCTCAGATTCAGTCTGATCAGAGTCCTCAGAAATCTTTATCCCAGCCAGAAAGCTCGTCAGGAGGCTCCTCTGTGTCAGGAGGGAACATGTCAAAGTGACTGTGGTCCATTGGCCCCTTCAGCTGCAGAAACAAGGAAAATCATCATCACATTCTGTCAGCAGAGGATCATTCAGAACTTTACCGGCAGAGGTGGACTTTCTCAGTCAGTGCGTGTCCTTATCATGGTAATGTGGCCACTTTAATTTGCATTTAATATGGCAACAAGTATGTTTGGAGGTGAGGCAACCTTAAGAATACTGCACCTACTGACAAGCATGGTGGTGGTAGCATCTTGCTCAGGGACTGGTTTGCTGCCAGTGAAACTGGTGCATTGCAGAAAGTGGGCAAAGTTATGAAGGAGGAATGTTATCTCCAAATCCATCAGCAATAAAGTGAAATCTAAGAAGCAGCTGGGTGTTTAAGCAGGACAACAACCCTAAACAAACACCACATGTGGTTTTGGGATCTCTACTTTAAGCTAAAAATAGGCTTTTGGAAAATATCTGGATTGCCCTGAAAAGACGAGTCCATTCAAGACAACAGATTTGGTTGATTTGGTCTTCTAGTTATGCTAAAAAGTGTGAGATCCAACCAGAATTCTGCCAAGTTTACTGATGGCTACCAAAAAAAGCTGATTGAGTTTGTATGTCTGTTGTGCATTGCGTTTGTGTGTCTGTTCTCTAGTGTCCCTCATGGTCCTGTTTTGCTCCTGGTTTGCTTTTGGATTTATCTTTGTTGGCCTTTTTTTTTACCTGGACTTCCCAGCTGCCTTTTGTTATTTTGCATTAAATGAAATAAGATAAAATGAAGTGAGAGGAGAAATAAAGATAAATCAGAAAATAGTCCACATGGCAGTAAGCATGTAATTATTACATGTGCTGAACTTCAGGTAAAGCACAGAATTGTCCTTCAGTTCCTCATTCACCAGGCAGAGGCCTTCCTAATGAACAATGCTGTGCACCAGTTGGTACAGCACCTGAGGAGGAACAGCCATGGACCGTGTTGTGAGCAGTTTCATGTAGGAACTACTCTCTTTCTAGTAGAAAAAAAGTAGTTCTGGTAGATTCTAAAGTAGTTCTAATAGACTGTATCGCAGAGAGAAAGTAGTTCCTACGTGAAACTGCCCTCAACAAGGTCTGTGGAGTATCTTGAGTAACTGGGTCATGATTTTGGCAAGAGATACTGGTTTTGAATTTGTCAAATATATTTTTTGGTGCTTTGAGCACCACAAGCTGAGTGCCATTTAGTCCTGTTATATTGTAGAGAAGGCAGACATCTCTACAGCTGATATCTTCAAAACTCTGCAGCTCACACCAAAAAATCTAGATGGATAAATACGAATATGTACTGATTAATACAACCTTGACAATTCACTTTATAGGCACATTTTGATTACTAGAAACCCCCCACCCAGAAGATATACAACTTAACCTATATAAAGAAGATAGATAAACAAATAAAATGAGTATACAAGTCCTGTAAAATAATCATAGTTAAAATAATTTTAAAAAGGTAATAATAAGGATAATAAACAATAAAGAAGTTGTAAGGGGTCTCCCTGTTGTGTAGGGTACCAGCATGCATAGAAACACTAACAAGGAGGATGCAGCAAAATGTGACCCTTAGGGGTCTTTCCAGCATTTTGTTTCCCACGTTCTAGCCACATACCTACAAACACTACCCATACATAAAGTTACTTGACTCAGGAATGGCTGCAATAACCATGTAAACTTGTCAGCTGACCCCCTGACAGTATACCTTATCTTCTCCAGTTTGATCAAATGCAGCAAACCCATAATCCACTGTGCAAATGTTGGAGGGTTACAATCGTTCCACCTTATCAAATATTGTTGTCTGGGCACCAGCATGGCAAAAGACAAAATGCTTAGTGTATTATTATTTAAAATAAGATTTGATGTCACCATGACAAATAAAAACAAGGCAGTCTGATAGATCTCAGGATTTACCAGTAGTTTTGGAAAGCATATCAAATATTAATTTCCAAAAATTAGATAACTCAGGACACTCCCGAAGCATGTTAATTAGAGTGCCTTAGAACTGTTTGCAGCAGTGAAACTATATATTTTTGCTTTTGGATTTATCTTTGTTGGCCTTTTTTTTTACCTGGACTTCCCAGCTGCCTTTTGTTATTTTGTGTTCCAGTAAGTTTATGAAAGCTCCCTTGTATCCTCTGCATTTTTGGGTAGACCACATAACTTTTTTGTTTTGCATAAGTAATGGTAGTCTAGCACTAGGACATTGGTAGCTACAGTGTATCTCAATAACTGCATCATTCAAAGACTGTATGTAAAGAAATGGACAACCTAGAGCTCCCCAAAAATGAAACCAAAGCATTGCTGTTGCACCCTGGTGGCTGGCAGCAGTACAGGTCATAAATCTTGCCTCCCAATGTTAATAGGTGGGACGTAGACCAAACTAAAACATCAAAGTACATGTCCAAGAAATGTTTCCCAAAGATGGTTTCTGTCGTTTTAGGTAGTTCCCATCATGCTGATGTTTGTTTTCTGATCCGCTTGGTCTTAATTAGTTATTTGATGCTATAAAAATGGGGTTCCATGCCATGATTGACAGCTGAGCTCTGCTCACAGTCAAGTCTGCGTTCTGTGTAGGTTGGAACTCAGAAGTGCAGCTGCAACTCTGGTCACTACTGCACAGAGTCCAAATAGCATCACCAGCGCAAGATGGCAGCGCTCGCATCTGAGATTTTGGCTTCAGTTTTGTACAGTGGAAGGAAGTGTGTGTTGTCCATCATTTATGTATCTCAATGGCATCAATGAGCTTTTATAATAGACTGTATAAAACATGGACATAGTCTCAACAAGGTCACCCATAGAATTCTGATGGCTTAATTCCATCAGGCACGGCTGTGTCACATTAGCCGTGGAAGTAAGAGCTGATTGCGACCATTCTACACGATGCTTATGATTCCACCAGCAGCGCCTTGGAGCATCCAAGAAGTGGCTCTACACTCCACTTCAAATATGCGCCAAGTCTATTTTTGACAGATGCCGCGTCAATCTGCACAGAGCAAATCAAACAGGCAGGCAGGTCAATGGGATGGCTTCGGCAGTCACCATCCTGGCAGTGTCTGACTCAGCTAACTCCCAAATGGAATCCAAAAATGGGCAAAGAGGTGGAGAGTGAGTGGCACTGAGGCCCAATGAAATGGCTACCTAGTAGGTAGCCACCTGCGATGGCACCCAACTCAAAGTGACTCACTTTGGAGCCAGCCTCAAATGGCTATTCAGTTTTTGTGGACTGTGGACCAATCAGCATCTTTACTGTTATTCAATATGCTTCCTTTCAATTTTGTAACAAATATTTCTCTTTATAATGGAGATAAAGGCAGATAATCCTATTCTGAAAAACTTGGAAATTCTATTAAGCTGAGACAAAGGTCACAGTCTCACCTCTCTCTTCAGTGGAGACAGCAACTTGTAACGCCTCAAACCCTCCCAGTTGAAGCCCTGGAACCACCTACAAAACAAAAAGATCCCACAGTTGGACTTGAAATTACAACTGCCGTTCTGTTCTGTAAAAAGTAACCTTCAACCATTCCTATGGAAGCCCAGTATACATTTTCAGTGATGTTTTGACCTGTCACAAGGCCCTGCAGTGGGTATCAGGCTGGGCTGCCATAAATCTACTGGGCCCTCAGACAGCTGATCCCACCCTCTAGCCCTGACCTGACGTACCATTATTCTGCTGTTAAATCTGACATTCACCCAGGCAAAGAGCAGATACTCGGCAGTTTAACCTGGTCTAGTATTTACATGGTATCTGCTCAGGTTGAGCTGCAGTGTTTGGCCCTAACGGCAACCTCATCAGTAAATGTGCTTTTGGGGCTTGTACAATAAACAGAGTGGGCCCCCACTGGGGCCCATTGAGGATTAGCACCATGCCTATGGATGCCCACTTGAGGGCATTCTGTGGGCATTCCGGGGGGGACACTGGGCTTACTATGGGCACAATGGGGACATGCTGAGCACACTGGGCACATGGGAGAATTGCTCCGGTGTTCCTGAGGGCATACTCTGTGGGTCCTTAACAAATAAAATTAGATTGGTCTTTGCCCTCGACTTGCAGTATAGACAGACATATCTAAGTAATTTAATTTAATGAGTAATTTCACTTGTTGAAAGTAGCAGAAATAAACTAAGAGTCATAGATTTCTACAAGATCAGTGTTTCTCAAAGATGACACTATGACCGCCTCAGAAAATATTAGGCTTAAATTATTTTCTTTTAAAACTTGATTGTATTTGGATTATATTTTTTTGGTTTTTAAATTTATTTATTTCAGTTTTCAAAAATTTTAGTAGATTCCCCTATACACCACTAGAGGGAGCCACCAACAGTGCAACTGATACAATAGTTTTAAAATCTATGCACTACATACTGTATATTGCAAGAAAGTGACACCTGCAGCCAGGCTAAAAGATGTTCAAGATAGAATACAAATCTGAGAACACGGATTGAATACTGACTAAAATGTTGTGAACAGATAACAGAACAATAACCACAGAAGTCACTGGAGCACAATAAAGACACTAAAAAGCAAAAACAAACCTAATTATGAATAGCGCCCTAATCAAACCTGTGGACATTGTGGATAGGGGCAAATCCATGCTAATCCTTTGAGGGTTGGCACATGCAGAGCAACTTTGCCCTTTGGGGCCCCTAGAGGGCTTTTCATACAGCAGGAGTGTGAAAAAAACAAAACAAAGATATGCAGTGTTAAAAGCCCTTCTTTGTGTTTTCTGTGAGGTGCCCACAGTTGGGCTTATAATAAGTCCTCACCCTGCTGGTATTACTCTCCTTAAACCAAAGTTAGGGACACATTCATTCTGTTTACATTCTGTCATTGCTGCAGACATCTGACTTCATGCAACATTCACATTAGGGCCTTTAAGGAACAGTTCACCCCAAAATCAAAAATACAGTTTTTTCTCTGGCCTGTTTTTTGTTGTTGTGGTGAGTTTTGGAGATATCAGCGTAGAGATGTCCAAACCAAAAAAATAAATAAAAAATACAGTTTCATGTAATAACGACTGTCTTTCTGCAGAAGCTAAGAAGCTAACTAGTATGTGAAAATCATTGTCAGCATGCTGCTCAAAACACTAAGCAACAATCATGCTCAGCAGCCAACTTACTAGAAATTATGAAGAGTGATGGGTAAATTTCCACGTTGTGCAGCTGTTTTGCTCATTTTAAGCTTCAAAGTAAAAATGTCTAAAACTGAAATCATTGGAGAATAAACTTACTTGTGTTTCTTGATGTCAATGATGCCGTTCTTTTTGTTTCCCAGCCTCTCCACTGGGTTTAGCCTGAGATGAAAAGAGACAGATGTTTGTATTGGTTTAATATCAGGTTTCATAACACTGTGCATGTTCTGTTCAAAAAGCAACAGCCCAGAGACTTAACCAGGACACTCACGTGATTAAATTAGTCTAACACATGGCTTAATAAACCCAGCAGCAGCAGCGTCCAAACACAATAATCTGCTGCAACGTTTGTGATGACCCATGTCAGTGTGGCTGGTGTGACAACACTGCTTCATCATCCCATCATTCTTACAGCCTGGTCCACATGTTCCACTGTTCCACACCACAAAATTACATAGTGATTCACTGATTATCTGTTTAAACAGTCACTAAGCAGTATTATCCTCATATCTGATAGTGGTTTGTGATTCTCCATACTTGCAGAGTCTCCTGATGAGGTCGTCTGGGCGCTTGGCTATTTTCTTGGGGAAGTCCACCTTCTCGATGCCATGGAGGACCATGGTGTAAATCTTTATGGGGTCGGAGCCTGCAAAGGGTGGGCTGAAAGAAAAACATTTCAAAGGATGAGTTCATCATTTATGTCACTGATTATAAGTGCAACATCAGTCTCTTAATTCAACTTTATTGTCACATACATTGAAAGTACAGTGTACAGTCAATGCAATGAATGAATGAATGGCAGTGTGTCACCATCAGTCGGCACCATCTTGTTATCACCTTGTGCATAGTTGAAATTTTGAGACAGAACTTTATATTGATTATGTTTTATGTACGTAGGCTCAGAACACTATTGTAAGGAAATATCAACACACTTTAGTATTGCGATTATATGTTTTGTGATACTGTATGGAATCTCAGAAACACTGTATTGTGATGCATGCAAAGACTGGAAAATTGTCCAGTGAATGTATTTTTTAAAATAGCCAATCACATTAAAGGTGGTTTTAAAGCAACCAATCACAGCACAGGAGGTGATAAAAAGCAGATTACAATACCGTTGTTCTTAAACAGCCAATCACATCACATTTGTTTTTTTAAAACTACCAATCAAAACACATGTGTTGTTAAACCAACCAATGGCATCACAGGTGCATCTGAAACAAGCAATCACACCACGTGGTTCTTAAAACAGCCAATCAAATCACAGGTGGGTCTGAAACAGCCAACCACATCACAGGTGGTTTTAAAACAACCAATCCCAGCACAGGTGCTTTTTAATTAAACCAATCACAACACAGGTGTGTTCTAAACTACCAATCAAACATGCATATGTTTTCTAAAATAGCAAATCACATGGTTTTAAAATAAAAAGTCACAAGACAGGTGTATTTTAAAACAACCAATCACAATACATGTGGTTGTAAGACCGCCAATCACCTCACAGGGGGTTTAAAACAACAAATCACAACAGAGGTGATTTCTAAAACCAATGAGGTGTTTTTTCAAAACACCCAAAGACAACACAGGTGGTTTTTAAAACAGCCAATCACAACTCATCTGAGTTTTAAAACAACCAGTCACAACACATGTGGTTGTTAAACCAGCCAATTACATCTGAGGTGATATTTAAAACAGCCAATCAACTCACAGTGAGGGTTTAAAATGACAATCTCAAACACAGATTTCAAACAGGCGTTTGCATCACAGGTGGTTGGTAAAACAGCCAATCACATCACAGATGGTTTTAAAACCACCAATCACAAGACAGGTGTTTTGTAAAAGAAGAAGGCTGGGGTTTAAAATATCCAGTCACTACACAGGTGGTTTTTAAAGCAGCCAGTCACATGTGTTTATAACAACCAATCAAAGCACAGGTGTTTTTTTTAAAATAATTACTACACAGACAATCAAATCACAGGTAGTTTTTAAAACACTGTCAGCCATCATTGGTTTAGTTTGAACTGCTATGCTGATGACACTCAATTGTACCTTCAAACCAAACCTTCATCCCACCTCTTCATCCAACATGATCAAACTCAGCAGCAACAAAACTAAACTCAAAACAGAACGACTGTGGCATCCAAGACTGTGAAAGAAGTGCAAATCTAAAAAGTAGGATAGAAGTCTTATAGACTTACTTGCCAGTGAGAAGTTCAAATATGAGGATTCCCAAGGACCAGCAATCAGCTCCAAAGTCATGGCCTTTGTTCATAATGACCTCTGGGGCCACATACTCTGGGGTCCCACAGAATGTCCAAGTCTTCTTTCCAAGACCGATCTTTTTAGCAAAGCCAAAGTCTGCCTGAGGAGATACAGAGGAAGAAGGAATATATGTTAAAAAATAATGCAGATACAGATACAGAATGAATATCACTCTTTAACAAAGTGGCTTACCATTTTGACATAACCCTCTGCATCCAGTAGAAGGTTTTCAGGTTTCAGGTCTCTGTAGACAATGCCCATAGAGTGGAGGTAATCAAAGGCCTCTAAGACACAACCAGTACAGAACCTGGCTGTAGGATCATCAAAATAACTCCTGGTAGATTACAAAAGACCAAAAAATTAATGGTTATTTCTGTGAATATACACAGAGCAGACATATGGCCAGTTTAAGAAAAGCACACCAGTTGCTTTTTCAATGGAAAAAACACTTTTTTCATTATTATAGTTATCATGATCATTATTATCATCATCATTCATCATAATATCTGCATCATTATTATTATTGGCAGAGAGATAACAGGAAACAAGGCTCCCTGAACAGAGTCAAGTTCATACACATTTATGTTCAGCATCTTATCCCCTTAATGACTGAGGCACCACGGGAAAAAGATCATGTGCAGCAAAGCACAAGGTAATTACAATGGGCCTCATGCAAGAACATTTTTGTATTCTTATCTTAAATTTCTCTCACTTTTCTTTGTCCAAAGGGCTCGCACGAACACACCATGTCAGATTAAACAAACGCTCATAACTTCAGATACCTGTGTAAATGATCCACCTGTGCATGTCTGATTGCACGTGCATGAGACTTTAACGCCCCAACAGCAACATATATGGCTGCGCTTCCTGCTCCATATGTCATGAAGTGTTCATTCATGAAAATAGCATCAAAAACGAAAAAAAAAAGAACTTAAAGAGTTTAGAGTTTGACATCTTGCTTCAGAGATCCATGAAAGAAAATCTCTAATTTTAACACCATCACCATGGGATTAAAAGACTGCGAAAGCAAAGAAATGGTGAGTGCTGTTAATGCCGTGTTACTTGAGGGTCAGACTGTCACTGATATAAAGAAGAAATGTCTCGATATGAAAATGACTTAAAAACGACTCGCCACAGCCACAGTAAGGGGCGATCAATGACTGCAGCAGGAGGAGAGGGTTAAAGGGAAGTTTTCATCAGGAGGACAGAATAAGTGAGGATGTTCACCTGGACAGAGACTTCATCAACCTGCATGTGCAGATATACAACCAATACACCTGACAGCAGGTAATAATAGATCATTAAATGAAGGATGAGAGGCTTTATATGTAAATTTACAATTAGATTATAACTTGAAATGTAGTCAAACAGGTTAATTAAAGTGTAATTTATTTTTCAAACTCAAAATGACTAATGAAATATACAGTCATTAGTGAAAAACTTTAGTTTGTATAACAGCAGACTGACTGCACATGATGCTACGACAGGTCTGGGCCACATCAACTGTGTTTGTATCTGAAAGAAAATTCAAAATATGAGCAAACTGGTGATTGTGACAAGTTCTCCTAAATCACTCGTACACACCACTTAAGAACAAATCCGTTCGTATGAGTGGTTCTTGCATGAGGCCCAATGTCTTCTTTGAAACTTAAAGTGTCTTTAAAGAGTTTCTATGTGTTTATAACAACTTCATTTATTCTTGTCGTCATAAAATATCTTAATGAGTAAAAACAGACACTTTTTGAAGTCGACCTGTTACCTCAGTACACAACACTTCATCAATTTATTCTTTCTCCTAACCCCAATTCAGTCCTCACCATCAACCTCCTGGTGATCTTTTTAATGTAGCCTCTGTTGTGTCTCTATGTAAATTTATTTTTAATGTATTTTGTTTGGATGTGATGTGTTATGTTTTTAATGTACCTGTTTTTTCTGCACATGTAAGCAAAGACAAATTTCTGCCATTTGCACACAAATGATAGACAATAAAGTATTTTCTATTTCTATTTCTTTTAAATTATCTGATAGCATGATGATTGTTTCAGAGAACAATGAAACAATTTTTGGGAAAACTGGTGATGTGGTGTTGAGTACTCCCCCACAGTTAGATGACCTTCATACAGTACTACAAACCACTGTTTAGTCCCTGTGACAGAATCAGTGACACAACTGGTCCTTTAGACCCATCTTTTTGTGACACTGAAAAGTTTCCCACAGTGGGTTAGATAACAACTCACACTAAAAATGCATTTCGATCCGCCTGTTTTATGAACATTTTAATTTGTGCATTAAAAGGAAATGCTAGAAAATTCAAACAAGGAAATTTGGCAAAAAAAACCAAAAACAACTTTATGCCTGATTGAGATGCAAAACAAAATACTGAAGTGTGATGTAAAAAGGGTTAGCCAATAAATCATAATGTACATGAAGCATGTGTTATAACATCCACTAAAGCCTCTGCTCCACTAAATAGATGAAAACATCTGTTCTGTGTGAAGTGCTGAGGAGACTCTGACCTTCCTCACATGAACACGTGGATGAAACAGTGAAACAGTAATGACAGATTTCCATCATGTTTTCCAGGGCGGATGGTGAAACATGGACTTTCAGCCTGTTTGCAAGTTATTCTTTAGCACCAGTTCCTGGACGTTTTCATTTGCAGTCATTATGAATGTAACAAATGGACCTACACTCACATGTCCCGCAGCACAGTCCACAGCTCTCCACCAAGACACGCCTCCAGCAGCATGTAGACAAACTTATTGTCCCGAAATGTTCGGAATAATCTGGAATACATGTGCAGACAGCCAGGAGACACTGTTAACTACTGTGTTGCATTAAAAACTATTCACCTACTAGAATAGCCAAGTCAAGTTAATTTTACTTATATAGTGCAAAACCATAACAGATCTCAGGGCACTTTTCATATAGAGCAGGTCTAGACCGTACTGCTTATTATATTATTTACACAGACCCAGTAGTCCCCACCAAGAGCAAGCACTAAGGCAACAGAGGCAAGGAAAAACTTCCTTTTTACAGGCAAAAACATTGAACAGAGCTAAAAAGCTGAACTAAATATAAATAATAATAATAGTGCCTGGTAATATGCTGTATATTGGTGGTGCCAGTGTGACTTGATGTACACTCTAAAATATCTCACTTTCTAAACTTTACAGCCAGTGAGCACTTCTAAGAATTCTTAGATTTAGGACAATTTAACACTGAGACCCAATAAAAACCTGTGAACTGCTGAAGAAGAAACTGAGTGGTCGGAGGAGTGTTGTTGTACTTTGGCTGAACTTTTCTCTTTCAATGACTGCTTGCACAAGATCTTTTTACTTTAAAGTCCAAGTACAAGTAAATCTCAGTGCAGTGGTCAACAGCATTCTCTCAGCAGGTTACTTAGCAACTCTACTGAGAAACCAACACACTGAGCAGCCCCCATTTAATCTTCTCCTTAAGGAATAAAGAAGGTTGTGGCAAATTGAACTATTGGCTAACTTAACCATTCTGTAGCCTCCTCTGTTCAACATCTGAATGCTTCCACTAACTCAGATGATGGAAAACAACAAAACACCCAAACTTAATCTCATCATAATGTGGCTACTTTAGAAATAACACTGTGCTCTTTGTGAAACCTGAATGTGTAATGTTGTGTGTTGCCCACACCTGATGATAAATGCTGAGTTTGTTTGCTGAAGGATGTTTTTCTCAGAGTAGATGTGCTCCTGTTGTCTGGTGTCCACAATGTGCTTCTTCTTAATGCACTTCAGAGCAAACGTGGTGTCCTCATCCTTCAGCTTCACCTGACAAACAGCAGAGAGAAGCTCACTGAGCAAGCCTTAACCCTAATACTGTTCGGGTCAAATTTGACCCGTTTTGACATTTGACAGCAGTAAAAATACCCTAACGGTCATTCTTTAGCCTGAAATTTGATGACTTTTCTAAAGTGACCAAAATACACAAAAATGTAAACATATTTAAAATTTATACTTTTGTGCAGGTGCTGACAAATTTTTGTACATCTGAGGTGTTTGGTCAAATTTGACCCGTATCTATGAATGGATTTTAGATCCAGTGTGGTCAAATCAAGGAAAATGGTGTCTTTAGGAATCTGAACTGTGTACAGTAACCCATGTTTTTGTATTTTTAAGGGACGGGGTGAGCACGTTGCCTGCACTGTCAGGTACTGTCTGTGTTCCCACCATTGGAGTTTCCTGCAGAGACAGAACCTGCTTGATCTTAGGGGGCATGGGGAATCTCGAAACATTTGAATAGGTAAAACAGCATAGGAGTGATCATATTGTGCACAAGGGAACAGAGTCATCCAGGGTCATGAGGGTGCCTGAACAGACAAGATCAGCACCTGCAAAGCCCAACACTGCATGTAAAAAATCTACAAAATAACAGATTGAATCAATTGGGTTGAAGGTGGTGGTGGGGTCATGTAACATTATGAAGCTCTATACCCTCTATGGAGGGTATAAGAGCTGGTCCCGACCAGGATGAAAACCGCATTGTCCTCTGAACCCGAGGTTCGACTATCGGCCGAATTCTCCTCCCAGTACCCTGGAATAGACTTTTCAGGGAGACTGAGGAGTGTCCCCTGTAGGAGCACACCTTCGGTCCCCTTCTAAATGAGGGACCAACTCACGCGGTCTGTCCAGTTCCAGAGCACTGTCACCCATCTGCCACCGAGTGTTACAAGGTGTGTAAACCCAAAGACACCCTAAACATCCAGAGATTGAGGTATCAGGGCGATTCATCCACCCCCGAGTGCCTTCCACCGAGGAGCTTCCGAACTACTCGTGACTTCGGGCCTGAGTGATGATTCTCACTGCCCAGTCAATATCCCCAGTCGGAGCAACAGCCCTCCACCTCACTGTAACATGTTGCATGGTTATGTCCCTTCTGAGGCGCCTGATGGTTTGCAGAATCTCTAGAGGCCAACCGTAATCCTCCTCCATGGCCTCCCGAACTTCCATAGCCGAGTTTTGCTCTGCAACAAGCGCAGCCGCTTGGCCAGCTGGTACCTGTCACTGCTCAGAAGTCACGAGCCAACAAGCTCGATAGGCTCCTTTTCACTGAGGGCATCCCTTACTCCATGTCCACCAACGGGTTCGGGTATTGCCAACGCGCAGCACCAGAAGACCATTACGGCACAGCTGCTGGAACGGCCCCAACACAATGGAGTGGAGACATGGTCCATCGGACTCAATGTCCGCTCACCTCAGGTTGGTCAAAGCTCTCCCGGAGGGAATTGAAAACCTCTGAAGTGGGTTCGCAGATGTCCCAACAGACCTCACAACCGTTTGGCCTGCCAAGTCTGTCCAGCTGCCTCTCTGCACGCAGTCCAACTCACCACAGTGATGAAGTTGACAGCCAGCCCCTCTCTCAAGCGTAGTTCCAGAGCACCAGCTGTAGGTCAGGATGACCGACGACCACCAAGTACAATCATGACCTCCAGCCTAGGGTTGTCCTCCGTCCACGCACTGAAGTGACACCTTATGCTTGAACATGGTGTTTGTTATGGAAACCGTGACAAGCACGAAGTCCAATAACAGAACACCACTCTGGTTCGGGATCGGGAGGCCGTTCCTCCAATCACGCCCTCAGTAACCACTGTCGCTGCCACGGGAGCGTGAAGTCCCCATGAAACGATGAAAGTCCCAGTTGGAGCAATTTCAGCCACCACTCCTGGACTCCAGAAGTGGTCTCTGCACTGCGTTCGGGTTCCATAGCCGAAACGACAGTGAGGACTGTCCCAACCAAGGCTGCAGAGCGGCGTACCTCCGTTCCGGGGAAAACTCCCACAGCAGCTAGGTGGAGGAGCTATAAGCAAGCCCACTACAGCCCGCGCCTACGAGGCAACTCTAGAGTAAAGAGAGTCCACCTCTCTCAAGGAGTGGGTCCAGAGCAGACGTGGTTGGAGGTGAGCACATCGTAGCCTCTACGCCTTACCGCTCAACCTCCGGCACTAGCTCTGGCTCCTTCCCCCGCAGCAAAGTGACATTCCTATGTCCCCTAGCCAGATCTGTGTCCCAGCGAACGCGGCAGCGTGAAATTGACAGGTGGATCCGCGGAAGAAGATGGATGGATGTTAGAGGTGACCAATGGAGAATAACTTCTATTACTTTTGTAGCTTTCCCAGATGTTAACTGGGGCTCTGTCCTGAACTCAGTGACATTGTTCCTGCAGCTCACCAGCTCCACTCGTCCAAATCCTCCCATGCCCAGTGTGGCTACAAATCTCGAGCTCCTGGAAAGGCTGGTGATGAGGCAGAAGAGCGATCCTTTCCCTCAGCCTCTTCAGCTCCTGGGCCTCTGCAAAGTCGATCTGAGGTGAGAGGGGCCTGACAGAGGAACAACACAGGGAATACAAGTGGGCCCTTTGATGACGTGAATCCTTCTTGCTTTAAGGTCTACAATGACCAGTTTGCACCAGTAAATCACCAGTAAACTTGGAAATGCAGAAATAACTATATGACATCAAAAGTCACCACCATTATCACCTTACAGGGAGGCTTCATAAGCATCTGTCCAGCTGTGCACTTACAGAGCATTTCTCCTCTCATCACTCCTGGAAAGCTCTTCCACATACTCCTTCAGGTACGCCTGGAGCTCCTCATAAGTTCCCACCATTTGGTTGAAATTGCTGGACAGGAGGCAGCAGTGTCAATAACAAACAAATAACTTTAATTTCACTGTGTGTGTATGTGGGTTTCCTACTATTACTAGACCTGTTCTGCCCTTTCAGTGCCCCCTATGCTTCAAACTATGACACTGTGGGTACCCCTCTAGTGTTACGTTCTGATATGCTGTTGAAATGTATGGAGGTGATGGGGTGGATGGATGGGTCAAAGAAACACAGGACTTTCATCCAGGTTTTTGTCCCAAATTAAACGAAAAGTCAAGATTGATTTCTTTTTGAGATATGTGATGTACATAACTGACATTCTGTATGTGAACTTGTGTAACTAAGTTTTAATTTTTAGCCCAGATTATGATCTTTTTCAAAACCTACCAACTAATTTTGTTTCCTAACCCTAACTAAGTAATTTTTGTAAATTTATTTTGAAAGTCTACCTTAACATTGTATATTTATTACTGTTAACTTGATGGAGCCCTGCATGTGCAAAACTGACAGTGCTGTATGTGATGAGATGGGAGTGAGAATGTGTTGACCTACTATTATGCTTCTGTGCAATTGAGAATATACATTTAAATCAAATGTTAAATTATTTTAATAGAAATAACTTTTGAAAGCATTATTTCCTGATGGACCAGGGCACTAGTGTTAATACATCCCTATACATGACTGATCAGTGGTTAGTTGGGGTCATTAGTCTGGGATTTTACAATAGTGTCTAATGTCATTTAAAGGTTGCAGTTTTTCCACCTTTAGCCTTTGATCAGATGAAGAGTTAAAAGAAAATATCTTGTGGTGTTCCACATAGGAGTTGCTTTGGTCCACTATTATTTAAAATTTAATAAACAGCTTGCCATATCTTGTTAAAAATGCTGAGGTATATGTAGATAATACAACTCTATTCTGTACTTCAGAGCTGAGAAAGAATCTACATATTGAGTTGCATATCATCACAAATGAGCAAGTGAGTACTGAACTATTTATTGGTTTACTTTCCTTCTCTTTTTAAATCACCCATTCTTGAAAAATCGGACAAATATCCCACCAAGAAAAACATTTAAAAATGATTAATACCAACACTCTCATTACATTTCTTGATGAAAATGTATTTAGGGATTTATTTATATGAAATATATGTAATTTCTGAAATGTTTTGGTATGATTTATTTTTTTGTAATTTCTAAACTTGATCTGTGCCACAAAACACTGTTGGTTTACAACTTAACCAATTTAAAGATGGATTAAAAGACTTCAAAATCTAAAACTAACAATACCTACTGATAACATACGTATAAATATGTGCATTATAATCATCTTTGTTTTAAATTAATTATAGAGTGTGGTCTAGACCTACTCTATATGTAAAGTGTCTTGAGACAACTTTGTTGTGAATTGGCGCTATATAAATAAAATTGACTTGACTTGACTTTAAAATTAGTCAGTTGGCCCTTTAAAGTTGTGTCCCAGATTTCCATCAGCTCCTTCAGATTTTTACAAAAACATGATTTAAACGGGGGAAAAAAGAGCCTCCATACTGTTCATCTGGTGTGACCCAAGTCTTCTACAGTCCCAACATGCAAATGTACTTATTCTACTTTTGAAGATTTATTACCATTTTCATTGTCATTACATTGTGAATGTTGTAAATGGTCTGGTATATGAGTCCTGCTATAGATAATAACATGTGAACTCTATGCAGCTACTCACTCTCTGTCCACCACCAGGCAGTGTGTGTCGTTCTCACTGCAGATGATGTTGGCTGAGCGAACATCCTCACTGTAAACATACATGCACACTTCAGTCAAACAAAACCATATGTAAACACTGTATTTCTGCAATTTGATGAAATATGCTTAAAAGCACAACATTACAATTACGCATTTTTCCACTAAACTGGACTTTGTGCATCAGTAGTTATAGGTCAGTTCAGATCCTGTTGTATGTTGTTTGTACCTGATGAGAGCTTTTTCTCCAAAGTAGTCTCCGACCCCCAATGTTTTAATTTCTTGTGGTTCAGCAAAGCCCTCAGTGCTCTGAGTGACTATGACCTACAGACAGAAAACATTAGAACTCATCAGTGCTTTATTGCAGTGATACATTTAAATTTCTATGTAGGAAATGAATGGTGTTTTTCTTCTAATGTCTCAGAAATTGCTCAACTCTGATCTGGTTTACAAAATATGCTTAAATTGGCTGTGATGCGTTACTGTACATCACTGGTTCCTAAACTATAAGACGGGCCCCACAGGTGGGCATAGAGCCACTGCAGGTGGAGTCTGAATGACCAGAGGTAAAATATGGAGTGAAAATAAGTTGGAGGCATTTTATGTTTTTATTGTTGTTTTTTTAACATTTGAAAACTGGTCACCATTCACTTCCATTGTTTGGGAGATTCTGCAACACTGGACTGAAAAACTAAACCTGATCTTCAGTCAGCATGAGGGTGAGTAGATAATGAGTGAATTTTCATTTTTGGGTGAACTATCCCTTTAAAATGCTATGGACACATTGTTGGACATAATAAAAGGGCTGCTGAGATCAGACTAGAAACTACTGTAAATTTGATGACACAACAGTAATGGGTTTTTCAGACACAGTTGTGAGTTTAACTTATATCCTCCCCACTTCTGTTGATGCTAAATGTATGCAGGATACCACAAGGGTGACACAAGTCAGCTCCCAACCTTCCTGGATAAAATGGAAAGACCAGGAACATTTGTAGAATCATAGACTGGAATTAGAACAGTGCTTGGGCCGTGACTGATGACTCTTCTTCAGTCCATGGGAGCACAAGCACAGGATAAGGGCTGGTGGTTTATATACTCTTCAGACTCCAGGCTCCAACCAAATATTTGCCTCCAATTAAGAAAACATCAACTTTAAGAGAACATGTTTGGCAAGACTATGCAGATATCTCACCTCTCCTTTGGCAATAATAAAGAAAGTATTCCCTTCTTCACCCTCTCGGATAATATGCTCCCCTTTTTCAAAATAGTCCTGAAAAGACAGAAGTCAGTCATTTTCAGTGGTGGAAAGAGTTCTGAAAATCTGTATTCAAGTACAAGTACTGTTACGCTGCTAAAATATTACTCAGTTACAAGTGAAAGCGCTGCTGTTAGAAATATACTTAAGTAAGAGTACAAAGTATCTGTCTCAAAAACTAGTATTAGTTACTTTTCAACCGTTTGTAACCTCTCTGTTCTGCTCAGTGCTCAGTCACCTCTACAAACCAGGGTTACAAATTTTGTGCATTTTCCTTCTGATAATTGAAAATGCTAACAATCGATCTATCATTAATAATTTGTGACATACAAAACACTTTTTTTTCTCATTTTCATTTTTTTTCTGGGTTTTTTATCTTTTTTTTCCCATTTAAAGTTTAAGTTTCCTAACTCAACAATGTCAAATGAGCTGCCATTTATAGACTATTGATTAAATATCCATGAATACATTTTTAATAGGTTAAATTCTTAATGGCAATTAATAGATTAATGATTAATTCATTAATGACTAATTGATTAATTAACCTTAATCCAAACGTGTGCTGCTGCAGCATTTTTTCATTTGTATGTCAGTGTTTTCATTGGTCTGTTTCTGATCAAATCACCTGATTGGCTACTAAAATGCAGATGTAAAGATTTGGATATTAATTGAAATTGTACTCAACTATGATTTTAAAAGCAATTTAGTAGATTACATAGAGCAATGCATACTTAAGTACTGACTACATAATTTTGCGCAAAAAACGTAGCAGTGCAATTATTCTTTGCAATAATTCAACTTGTACAATAACTCTACAGTCTACTCTGTCATACAGCATTTCTATTTACACTGACATATAAATATATATCTTTATGCACACTGTGTACATAACTCTTATTTTTCTTATTTCTTATTCTGTATCTCTACTTCTGTTCTATTACAGTACATATGTATAATATCTGTATAATAACAGTATATTATTGTTTGGAAAACAAAACACATACCTGTACTGTATATATTCTGTTTTATTATCTACTGTTGCCATTTTGTATCTGTATATATTTGTAGGACTGTACATATTATTATACACCTTGTTTTATTTTACATTTTCTCTTCTAATTGCAGTGTGTGATATAGGCCTATTTGTTTCTAGTCTTGAAAGGAGCATCTGTAATGCAGTAAAACTGTAATGTAAACAATTCCCCTCGAGGGATCAATTCTGATTTGATTTTTGACTGAGTAAAAGCACAGACTTGAAAATGTCATAAAAGTACAAGTACCCAAAAAAAACTACTTAATTACAGTAACTTGATTATTTGTAATTCGTTACTTCCACCTGTTGTCATTATGTTCGCCACTTAGATATGATCTGAAACTATTTAATCATAAACAGATACTAATACAAGTAATTATATAGAGATAAAAGCACAGAAATGTGGTGAAGTGAAACACTCACCACTTCAAGACAATCAACAATCTTGGCCAGTTTCTCCTCAGGCAGTCCTCGCAGCAGAGACACACTGATGGACAAACAAACACACTCATTCGTTGCAGATGTTGGGATTGATGAATATGCAGTGAAACTGCAAAATAGTAACCCACATGGTGACCAATAATATCCCACATAGATAGTTGTCCCTACTGACTCACTAAGCCATGTGAACGCCATCGAACAAACAGACCTTAACTTCAGTGACCGAACGCAGTAAATCATCTGAATAAGTCTGTATTGTAGTTGAGAGGTGACTCACAGAGAACCTGTCAGGTGTGTTTGTACCTGCGCAGAAAGCTGAAGTACTCCTCATGTCTGGCCTGCGTGGTCCGCATCATAATTGTCTGGAACGTCTGGCGGTCCAGTGCCCAGATGTGAGACTGGGACACAGCTGGACAATAGTGGAACCATTAACATTCATTAAAAACAGTGCTTGATCATCACTGTGGAGGATCGTGAAGAGTCCTTCTAAATAAATTGGGTCATTTTGAGACAACAAAACTGACACTGACAAACACATGAATTAGAGAACATGTCAAATATTTTTCTTAGTGCTTTGTATCTCAGTTGGTGGTGCTCATATAACTTTACTGAACTTTTTTTTTTTTATCAATAAATGAATTTATTTCTCAGCACAAATCAGTTGTACTTTCCAACATTGACGTACAACTTCTGCATATTAAAAAACCTTACTGTTATTTCTTGTCTCTTCAGTTGATATATCCAAAACTCTGCAACTCACACCAAAAACAAAAAACAAAAACAAAACAAAACAAAAAAAAAAAAAGAGTGAGATGAGAAAATTGATATTGATCTCATGTCTGGGCAAATTTGGACATATGGGTGTATTTTTGAACAGAGACAGGTTACTGTCTCCCTCTGCCACCAGTCTTTAGTTCTTTAGTCTCCATTTGCTCTGTATTAATTTAATGTTAAGACACTTTTACATTTTAAAATGTAGAACTTTCCATCCAATATTAGTTCAACCATATTGTTGTGTCTCCAGTTTACACCAGTAAACATGAACACATCATGCAGTGTAGGAATCGGATGAGCAGTTTTGAAATATATTTAATAAGTCCCTCTGTGACTGCTACAGCAGAATATATCTGCTCATGAACCGTACAGCCAGCAGGTGCCTTAAACACATGATATGGATGTGGTTGTCAAAGATGCACTTAAGCATTAGGGAGTGTGTGCTTGTATGTTATCCCAAAGGCACGGTGGGCACATGTCCCCATAAACAAAGCACAACAATAGCAATAGCTGTCCCCTGCCTGGGGTGCATTGTGCGAGGGGAGACTTGGAGACGTGCTGCCAGCCAGAGCAGTGCTGACGAGATTAAAGGATGCATGGTAGTATGTTACAAAATAATAGATTTATATATATTACTCACTTTCCCCTTATGGTCTGAATAACTCACTAGATTTGTCACAAGTCACTTCATTCATACTGTATCAGGGCTGTATCATTTTGACTGAAATTGCCATTGTGATAAGATTAATGGAAATCATCAGTTTTGCATTACAATTTTCTTGTTAACTGAAACAAAAAAAACTATTTAAATCATGATGATTGATATCTGTTGCAGTCTGAACCAAACAAACATGGTGTCTGTAATCTGGAGAACAAGATTTTTAGGCCTGAGCATCTCTGCAGCACTACAATACCTCATTATAATGCTGTTTTCTCACACAATCTTCCTTTTCAAAAAATTGCGATTTGTCTCAGGTTGTGGGATTTGGATATTGCACTTGGACATATTGTGATTTTATTGTGATTGCGATTTGTGCAGCCCTAGACCAAACCAATGTGAGGCATAATGAGGGGGAGCATGCAATCTTTCAAAACTTAAAATTGATTTCTTATAATCCCTTGGTATTGTGTAACTTTCTACTATTGTTTGTGGTGCTCTCTTTGGATTGTACACATATCAATAAAACATAAAAAAAGAACTGATGACTGATATTTGGCCTTATTTAAAGGAAACACTCCTGTCCCTCACCTTTAACAGTGGCTGTTCTCTTGCAGTTGTACAGTATGGCCAGTTCTCCGAATGCTGTGCCAGGACGCATCTCCCCCAGCAGCTTCCCATGTTGGATGACCTCCAGCAGGCCCGCTGCAGGTAGGACAACATACAGTTCAAAATCATTTTATCATCTTCGTTTTCATCAGATACATGCATGTTTTGGAAGATCTTTGGCATGTGGTAGACAGTGAAACTGTACTTTACAACTATCGGGCTAAACAATTTCAGCCTTCTTCAAAGAACACTCATCATCATAATGGAAAAACTTTACATTAAAAGAAATGAAGACTTCTGTAAACCACACATTGCTTTTCCAACTTTAGGATGTCCAGTCAGAGCTACTCATTTTGTGTTGAGCTGACCTGCCAGCACGTAGAGGTAGTTCCCAGGTTCCCCCTCCTGAATGACCAGCTGACCTTCGGTGTAAACCTTCTCATACATACAGTCCACCATCTCCCTCATGTGCTGTGGCTCCAGCTTCTTCAGGAAATCATTGTGCATGATGGCATCGTTGATGAGCTTCTTGGTGCTGGGATGGAAATCAAATGCAGAAACAAACAGTGCCAAAGTCAAGTCAGGTTTATTTATGTAGTCTTGTATCACAAGTCACAAATTTGCCTCAGGGAGGTTTACAATCTGCACACTATACAATAGCCTCTATCTTTAGAACCAAAAAGCTACTTTCCAGGGTCAAAAGTATGTTGGCCAATCAATCACTCCTTCCTGAATAAGTGAGATTAATGGCTTTGTGTCAAACTGAGAATTTGTGTGTGGATTATTAAATTAAATCATTTGATGTGTGATTAGACCCCAAGTAAAGTTAGGATTTTAAGGGGGTAGTGGGTGGGTTCAGGTGGTTGAAAAAAGAAATATCATTAATGGGGACAATTTTGGAATATATTAATATCTCTAAAATGTGAACAAATTTTAAGCTTAATTATTCAACAGACAGGCACTAATAAACAGAGTAGACTCATGAGCCTCCATGAGTATGTTTTATGACTCACATTTTAATGCCTTTCTCAGTCATCTTGATGTGAAAGCATTAGATTTTCATATACTAAGAGAAAGTAAGTGTGCATCAGCCTGTAGTTCAGTTATAAAATCAGTGGACCTACAGAGCTTCTCTTCTGAGCCTGCAGCAGCTGTTGTCCAGCGTCACCATTCAAATTCAAAGTTTGAAATTTTTTTTACAAACTACCAATCTTTTTTTGAGATAATTTACTTTTCTTCTTTAGATAAACTTCATTCTTTGTGATTCAGAAACCTCCAAATATTGTATCTAAAAAATTAGTAAAAGCATTGAAGTGATAGTGAATGATGTTTAAAATTTTTGTATTTTCAATTAAAACTTCATTTTCAGGCACCAATATAATGAAAAATCAGGTTCACAGCTCACTGTGACCTTTTTTTGTAATTTCAAAAACTCAAAGTGAATTGTCTTAACAAAAGACTATAGGTCAACAAAACTTTTCAAAGTTTATTTCCAAAGTCAAAAAGTTTGAGTTGGGCTAAAATTCAGAAATCTATTACAGTACAGAGCTGTGAAATTTTCAGTTGTCTCAACTATTTTTTTCTATTCTCCAACTGTAAAAAATATGTAGCCTGTCAACTAAAACGTGTATCATATAAAGCTAGAGATCTGTGTCCAAACCCGATGGGACCTGACGGGTTTGCGTAGGGCTGTATTTCTCACATATTTCATGGGCTTATGTCATGTTTGGTCTGTCTTATTATTATTATATTATTAGTATTATTAATAGTAGAATTATTACTATTATTACTATTAGTAGTAGTATTTTTTTTTTTTTTTTTTTCATTTTTCTCCCCAAATGTTGCTGTTGCCAGTTTGAATTCCCTCCCTGTATTGTCCCTGTCACTGCCAACTCCTACTGTTTGTTACATAGAGGGAGGCTTGGTAAGAAAAATGTTGGTCTGTAATCAGCTGAAAAATGCTAGTGAGGGATGGGTTTGGGTTGGGTTCAGACAGAATTTTGTTGGGCTTGGGCTTTTTCAGGCTCAACATTTCAGGCCCAGGTAAAGTTCTAGTGTCATAACCTACAGCTCAGTGCCTTTTCCTCTAAATATTGGTGGTGGTTCGTCTTCTTGAGTCTCCATAAACCAGCTATAGATGCCAAATTAAAAAAAGAACTGTCTCTGATTGAGGTGGGGCAAAAATGGCTGTTTTGATCATAAAGGTTTCAGACCCCTAGGTTTCAGGTCAAGGATTACATGTTCAACCATAACGCAGCTGTTAACCTCATGGTCTTTAAACCTGACTGCACATGAGCGAAGGATAAATTGGATGCTAGAGTTTGTTTTATTTTCAGTGTGCTCTTACTGTATGCATACTGTCATGTTTTTATCAGACCAATAGACTCTTGCAAACGTGTGTCCTGGGTTCAGGCCGCTGCATTAACGTCTTCAGTTTCAATTTATTCAGCAGATTTCCCTGAGCGTCTGTTTGTGTGCGTCCCTGATTACCACATCACACAGACGATGTGCTCGTGCGTTCAGTGAAAAGGAGCGTGCTGAATGGGTCTGAGGGTAGTAGGCAAGGGAGGCGGCATAGGTTGTGTAATTGAAGCCCATAATGACCCAGACCCTGCATTTAGATCCCGTGGCCTTTTGTTTCCCTCCATTTCTTTCTATTATCCTGCCATGCTAATACAGCCTTTCAGATGTGGCACATATTATATAAGCCTGCCAGAGCTGCCTCGTTCTCCTGAACAATATTCTGTTTGGGTTGATCACGGCCGATCAGTTGTTCAACTGTTCAAATGACAAAAGGACGATTTTAGAACAAGTGAAGAACTTGCTGATTTCCACTGAAGTAATACGATCCTTTTTTAGTCCTGTCAAAAGTGGTGGTTTTGTTTGACATTTTCTGTTGTCTCAGCAGTAGTTTTGTTGTTCCACCCAGCAATTATGTTAAGTGGTTTTGCAAAGAAATATCCAGGTGCTTGAGTAGAATCCTGCTTGAGTTTTCAGTGCTTTGTGTTTCAATTCAATCAGCACTGTTTGCATACATTTGCAGTCCTCTTTGTTTTTATTCTGACTGAATAGAGCAGGATATCCACCACTCTATGTGAATACAAATGCACTTCAACAAACTGCTTAATTCAGCTAAGTTTGTATATTTCTGTTTTAATTTCAAGAGACACCGAGCCCAACTTCTCACTTTGTTTTAGTTAAATCATTCAGTCTAGCATTGTGTTTATGTTCCAGTCAGTATCTGTTGCACAGGGCAGTTATTTTGTCTTGTTATACCCTGACCAATCAGTCTGACATCATTTTCCAACACAATAGAAATTGTTTGTAGCAGTAAAGTTTGGGATTAATAGAGTGCTGCAGGTATGAGTCCTAAAATCAAAATTTTTGTACCTCTGAGTTCCTCATCTTGAAGTCAGTGTGTTTTATTAAATGGGTTTTTGGTACCTGAATCAGGTCTGTGGTTAACACAAGCTGAAGAGATGTCAACAAGATAAAATATGTCAGTAATTATCCCACTGGTGAGTTGAAAATCCAGCAGAAGAATCTCATTGGCTTTGGGAGCAAGGGCGATGCTAACTTCCAGGTTGGCCTACAAAAATACATCATCCCTGCAGCACTCTACAACTCTTAAATTAACATTTCTGTTGAATTACAATAACTGAACTTCTGCTCACTTGCACATTCCATTGGAACCGTACTGGTATGTGTTTTTTCCTAATTACCTAAATTTACCAAAAATTTTCAAAAGCATGGTGTTTTCATTTTATATTTTACTACTTTGCAGGCATGAATTTATTCCTTTTTTTATTAAAATAAATCAAATTCCTGCATAAAACTACACATCAGCTTTGTGATGGCTCAACCCAACACACATGGGGCATCAGGTGCCAACATTTTCATGGGTGAAAAGTAGTTTGAGTTATAATGGAAGACAAATAACGTGGAATGCCTCACAGCTTCTCACTTCCTGATCACTTATGTTTCAAAGCAGTGAGGTGGTGAGCTACAGCAGCCCATTGCATTCACAAGGAAAATAAATTCAAGGATGTAATTATGACTTCTGCAAGTCATAATTCTATAATAAGTCTGATCCCTTATAATGTGTACAAGCCAAACACATTCATGATAACATTTTATATTAAGTGTCCTGTATTAAGCATTAGTTAATAGGTAATAAGGCCCTTATAAGATGCTTATTAACATTAATATGTGTCAATAAGACTATATGTGTTAATAATAGCATAATAAATGTGTTTATTGTTAGATTATAAGATTTCATAAGCACTTATAAGAAATTTCTTAACATTTAATAGACTAAGTGAATAATAAAGGATTTATTATCCATAATAAGCACTGTTTGCAGTTTAGATCTGGTAGTCACAAAGTGCATAGTTTACTGCTAATGAATGTATAATGTCATAAAGTGTGTTGAAATTTTAATAAAGCAACAACACAAACTTAGTAAAGGTTTAACAGTTACATACTGAAGTATATAAGACGAGCTTTTATTAACATTCTTGACCATCTAGGGCTGCAACTAACAATAGTTGTCTTTGTCAATTATTTTCTTGATTAATTAATTCGTTTTTTGTTCTATAAAATATCAATGGAATGAATATAATATAATATAAATGGAATGAAACATGTTGATTGCTGTTTCCCGGAGCCCAAGGTGACATTCTCACATGTCTTCTTTTCCCATGACCCAAATATATTCTGTTTATTGTCATAAAGGAGTAAAGAAACCAGAAAATATTCACATTTAAGAAGCTGAAATCAGAGAATTTTGACTTTTTTCCTTTAAACAATAATTTAACAGATTAATTAATTATCAAAATAGTTGGTGAATAATTTAATCATCAATTCATAATCAATCGTTGCACTCTAAACCAGTCTATAAACTGTTAACAAGTATTTTAGAAGTGTTTATATAGTACATGTCTTATAATCTAACAATAAACATGTTTATGCTATTATTCCCACTTCTATAGTATAATTAATAATATTAATGTTAACAATTACCTATTAACTGACACTAATTACTGGCACCTTAATATAAAGTGTTTCCATGTTCATGAGTAAGCATTAACCCCACTGAGAAAAGTGGCCACTAATGTGATCCATTGCAACGATCACAAACTAAAGTTTTCATATCCACAGACCAGTGCATTTCTACAGAGGGGGTGTTTCACATTCAAAGCACAGATTCTGGTGTCCCTTTAACTTACTGTGAGTCTTTGCGGACGGCCTTTGCAATGGAGATGTGTGCTGCTCTGAACCCACCACAGAAGTTCTCTGAGGTTGGCTCAGCAGAGACACCCTCTTTTGCTTTGAGCCTGCGGTGGACCTCCACAGCCACCCTGTGGAACGGCTGGGACCCTGGTTGATGACGCTGAAGCGGCGGTGGCTGTGGTGGCACAGGGCAGGCGGAGAGCGGCCCAGGCTGTTGTTGTAGCCGATGGCATCCTGGAGCTTGTCGATCTGGGAGATCTTGGCCTCCAGTTCCCTCTGGAGATACTGTAACTGAAGCTCCTGGGCTCGAAACTCTTGGTCCCGACGTGCCAGCTCCGCCTCCAGGTGGGTAATCCGCAACCTGAAGATCACAATTGGCTAAGACACTGAACACACATAAAGGCAGGATCACAAATATCATCATCAACATTGAGCTGGGAATGTTTAGCTTGACCATGTTGGACCAATCAAATTATAGAGAAAGTAGTTGGAAATATGACTCTCAAAACTCTTTGAAAAGGGATAGTTTAGGGTTTAGGGTTAGGCGATGTCTACCAAGTTAGCATAGGACAATGTCCAATGTGTTACGATACCAGTACTAGTACCAGTACCCTTTAAGTGATACCGATACCAATAAAAGTACTCTATTTGATACCTTTTTTTGAAGGTTGTTTTTATGAAGAACACTTGATTGGCTACATGCAAAACCATATAAGTAGTCTTTTTTTTCTAGATCTGGGTACCAAAAGGAAATATGAAAATAATTAACAGGACAGGGAGATATAGCGCAGTGATGAGCAGCATCCCAGTGTTACAATGGTAGAGCGCTCAGTGGTTGATGACTGTCAACCATCAGCAATGACATCATCTGTTGGCCCAACCCAAGAGGGGTTGTACGAGGTATTTAGTCAGCATATTACCTATAATGTAGATGGTTTGGAGAAGCTAAGTAATGCATTGCTGTACTGCATTTTCTGATGGGAAACCACCTGTATATAAGCCAAATAACACTCTTTCCAAACCAACCAGACTCTATTGACAAAAACAGTAATTCTGCCTCACAGGACACAGGAGTTGCTGGTCTACAGCTGCTTGATCGGTTTCTTTCTTTGTGTTGTCGTGTGACTGTAGAACCTTAAAAGGTTAGTGTGGATTCACACCAATAAACAACATATCTTGTCATTGCATTCAGAGGATGTCTAGGTTACAGATGAGGCCTGTGTTTGAAACTACATGCATGCTGTATTTTGCCTCAAATGTAATCAGAAATTGAACTCAGTGCCATCTGCAGAGCAGCCTCCGTACTTTTTCAGTCTACACATAGGCAAGGGTCAGTGACAGCCCACCAAAGTGTGCATTGATCCAATCGAGGCGATCCAAGTGTAGGAAAAATTTGTGGTGGTGTCTGAGTGAAGGTGAGAGCTGTTAATTATGTCAGAGTGCTTGAAATGATCCCACGCAAGCAGATTTAAAGGTGACATATGTAAAGACTAGTGTTCAAAAGTGGTACTGCAGTCCAAATCCCACAGACCTTGTTGTGAGCAGTTTCAGGTGGGAACTACTTTATTTCTATTAGAAAGAAAAAGTTGTTCTACTGCAGAAAATAAGTAGTTCCTACATGAAACTACTCGAGGTCTGTGGATTATTTTGAGCAACCAGGTCATGATCTCTGGAAAGAGACATTGCTGCTGTACTATTTTGGTGCTTTGAGCACCATAGGAGTGCTGTCTAGTTCCATTATATTGGAACTAGACAAAAACTAGGCAACACACATAAACTGCTAGTCCCCAGTACACTCCAATGGTCTTATACCTGTATGTTGTTTTGGGAATCCAAGGCAATCGACCCATATTATTGTTTAGGTATGAGGATGTGTTGAAAGATTCAGGTTAAAACAAATCCTACTGAACTTGCACACCATAATGAGACAAAAAATGATTATATACTTCCACATTTTAGCAACAAAGGTCAAGAAGCCAAAAACAAATGACAAGCTGAATCTTGATATGTTTAGCAACTTCATTCATTATTTGTGTCAAGTACTGGCCACCACTACTGTGCTAGGGATCAATTTGTTACATTTCCTACTGGTCACAGATGCACATTAATACTTTTCTAACATTGATAATTAGATCTATTGACCCATTAAATTATAGTACATAATATTCATGAGGTTCGGTACTAACCTGAGGACTTCTGTGTCCAGGCCAGGAGGGTCATTGTGGATGGAGGCCAGGCAGCTGTTCTCCTCAGCCCGTGGGGCTTTTATCGAACCGTTGCCCATGGCCAGGCATTGGCTGGCCACCATAGGAATGGCCCTCAGGTCAAACTCACCACGATGACTGTGTGAGAGGAAGCTCTGCAACTGTGCAAGCTGCTCGTTCTTCTTTCACGCCTCTGTTCTCAAAAGCTTAAATGCTCTGAAAATGACAAGAATTATCAGTTCAGTTCAGTTTTATTAGTCATAAGAGGTGAATGTGCGCTCAGTAAAATATGTTGGACAAGAAAAGCAGGTCAGCCCAGCAGTAAGAGCATTAATCGTGTAAAGATAAAATAAAATTTAAAAAATGATGTAAAACTGGAATAATAAGACTGTATAAATCACTCATTCTTGAGAATTGTTACAAAACCGTATGTTGAGAGGCTTTTGATTTCTACTCTGTAACAGGCCAACCTATAGTGATAAGATTTTTCATTATTCATGGACGTCTTAGAGAGTCAAGAAAATGTTCAATTTTTTCATTTCCCAGCATAGTTGTAGTGAGCAGCCATCTTATTTTTTAAAGTGTCTCAGAGTTCTCTTAATGTCTACAGAGTTGACACATTATTGTTGAGACACATCTGATAGCAATATTATTTAATGAGTTTGTCTAAAAATAGAAAGTTTACCAGTGCTTGAGCAGTGTTTCCCCTAGCTTTTTTGCTTTGGGAGGGGGGGATATGGGCTGGGGGTCACATTTTTAATTTTTTTTTTTAATTTTAGCAATTCATTTATTCATTCATTTATTCATTTATGTATCTATCCATCCACCCACCCACCCCATCATCCATCCATCATCCATCCATCCATCCATCCATCCATCCATCCTTTCATTAATTCACTCATCAAGTTCAGTCTTGTACAGCCATGCAGAGTATCTTAAGTCTGACAGCCATGCTGGATCAAAGCCAGACTGACGGTGGTGACCCGTCTGCAGCTTCTTACTACGTGTCTCAGGTGGGAGGGCTGGAACAGGTGTGTTTAGTACTAGTTGTGGCGACATTAACCGGAGCAGAGGATTGGCAAGCGCTGTGGTCGGGGCTGGGAGAGATGCTCTCATTTAGGCTAGCACCCACTGTAGAGTTAGCTGTGCTCCCGCCTCGCCACGTACGGTTGTTTAAAAAATGCAGAGATTTTTCATCCATTAATAATTTGTTTGTTTGTTGTTGATTTTTTTTTTTTACCGTAGGTAATGTCGGCAACACTCTCTCTCCTCCGCTCTCTGAGTGTGGGTGGGTGTGTCTGTACCGGTGTGAGTGCACGTGTGTATGTTGTGAGAGAGGAGCGAGGGGGGAGCCCCTCCCGTCGAGAGAAGAGAAGAAATGCATTTTAATGAATGTAATGAAACGATAGCAACGCATTAGACTCTGAAATTGCACAAATTAGAGTTAGCTTTTTTTATTTGATAAAAAGAACGTCTGTTATAGGCCCTTTTGATTAAAATAAAAATTAAATGATGGAATTTTTTTTTAAATGTATGACTTGAATTTCTGGGTGGGGATCCTGTTGGCAGGGCGGGGGTGTCTGTTGGGAGGGCGGGGCGCCCTCCCAAATACACTATAGGGGAAACACTGCTTGAGCAGTATTCCCGCCTTTTTTAAACCAGGAAGTGAGACAAGGGTCCTTAGGGTATAGGTAACCCTTTTAATGCCTGATTAAATCATGTTTTTGAAAAAAATCTGACAGAGTTGACAGAAATCTGGGACACGACAATCAGCTACAAGATTAAACGTTGCCACCCTTGCTACTTGGCACCAGAAATACTAGTCATTTAAATTATTTATCAATAATTTATTCATGCACATGCCAGTTATTTGTTGCCTCTACAATGTTATGCAGCACTCGCCACTAGTCGGGGCTGCAGCCCCATCAGATGGCAGCCCCTCTTGCCACACAGCACAAGCATGTATGCCCCAATGTATATTGTATATTTTAACTTATTTATTCACGTATTTATTGATTGATTTAAAATTGTTTTCTATTTTGAGTTTTTATCATGCTTCTGGTGTTTCCTCACTTATGATAGCGTTTCCTCAGTTTCTCAGTTTCCTCAGTTTCTCAGTTTCCTCAGTTCCCACCCCCCTCAGTTTACAAAGTCTTTGCTTTACACGTGTGTGTGTGTGTGTGTGTGTGTGTGTGTGTGTGTGTGTGTGTTTGTGTGAAGCACTTTGTGTTGCACTCGTTTGCATGAAAAGTGCTATATAAATAAAGTCTGATTGATTGATTGATTGATTGAATGGCCCACGTAGCCCTGGATGTTATTATCAGTGAAGTCAGACAGATGACAGCTTGTAAAACCAGCACAGTTTGGCAGTGTAATTACCGACAGGGACATTAGTCGCCAGGAACATTCCTAATTAAAACAGTACATTTTTATACCTCTGTTATCAGTAGGTATTGTTTGTTTTAGATTTTGAAGGCTTTTAACACATTTTTAAATTGTTTGAAGTTGTGAATTTTGTCTGGGACAAGGCTGTTTTCTGACAGAGCAAGTTTAGAAAGTTAAAAAAATTAAAGCAGTCTAAAACATTTCATAAATTATATATATTTCATTATATGGACCCTTAAAGAATTTTTAATCAAAAAATTGGAATTATAGTGTTGGAATTTTCATAGTTTTTTATTTATTTATTTTTTTGGTATGATTTGTCCCACTTTTCAAGAAAAGGTACATAAGGTAAAGAAGAATAATAAAAATCAAGTAAAAATGGAATGAAATAGAGAAAAACATAACACTTATATAAATATGAAAATGAAGATTTGTCTGTACAAGTAAAAGTGTATACTTTATTCAATAAGTATCACTATATACATACAATATATTATTTATGCATTTAGGTTTAACATTGTTTGCTTGACTGATGATGTCTCAGTCAATGAATTGATTTTTAACATGAAATAAAAACAATATCAATATGACAACAATAACAATTATAATAATGTTGCTGCCTGGGATCATCCTGTACATATACTACTACTTACTAGGTGCTCACATATGAACAAAATGTCACACATTTTAGCTTGTATTTATCCAATGTTAAAACCTTCCAGCACAGCAGACAATAAACCCATCCCTACACTATCTGTCAGTTATCCTTAAGCAAGTCTTAAATCAGGTTTTTGTACCATGCAGCTTTCAGATTCTCCAACATCTGAAGCCTGTTTATCATGAAAGAGAAAATGTTCTAGTACTTACCTACAGAGTGGCTTTACAATGTGCTGGAGCTGATATCGTGATGATGTGAAACACTGACTGTACAACCACTGTCTCACACTACCTCTCCAGTTCAGCTGGGTCTTATCTGGTCTCCATCCACAAGAACAATGACACTAACAAGTGGATCTGTTGATGAAGTGGAAGTATGTGGCGACCCCTGGTGGCCTTGTGGAGTTTGACATGTTGAGAGGGACAGGCAGTTCTGTACATGCAGAACAAACCTCTTAAGATACTGTGTGTATTCAATCAGGTGATAATTGTGTAACTCTGCCTACAAACCTTAATTTTTGGAGATTTGATGGCTTTATAACAGTGACACTCAACCCCCTCCAATTCATAACAAACATAACATAACAAAAATCACAACAAAACATTTACTAACTACAATTCAGACTGATCTTTCACACTGGCCTAATGTGAATCATTTTACCAAGTTAATTTAACAAAGTGCTTTAGAAAATAGCTCAATTCTACTTTTGCATTTTTTTTCATTAAGATTTTTGTTTGCTTTGTTTGCTCAAATCATCTCAAACTGGTTTCTTAAACATGACAGTGAGTTCACTGAACTCCAATGGCTTCACAGTCCCCATAGTCACCAGATCTCAGATCCAGTAGACCTTTGGGATGTGGTGGAATGGGAGACAAATTTGCAGCAACTGCGTGATGCTGTCATGTCAATATGCACCAAAATCTCTGAGGAATGTTTCCAGCACCTTGTTGAATCTATGCCACAAAGAATTAAGACAGTTATGAAGACAAAAGGGGTCCAACCCAGTATTAGCAAGGTGTACCTGATGAAGTGGCCAGTGAGTGTATACGTGCACTATGAATGCTCCCATAATGCACTATACATGTTGTCTTTGTAGAAAGTGTGAGCAGAAATGTAAGTGTGTATTGTGCTTTGGGAGTTGGCTGTCGATGTTTCATGGATTCATGGAGGTAAACTTTTTAGTTACTCAAATAGACTTGTTCTTACAGTCGATGTCATTGAAAAGCTACGTGAGCTCCCTCAGTCACCCAGACGAGTTATCGAGTTGCAAATGTTGAATCACACCTTTCACCAGCACCGAAATCACTAAAATGTCTGGTTGTTGTGTATTCGATACATCAGAATCGATATTCCACTCGTCAACTTAAAGTTTTTGAGAATTCCATGAGGATCATGACCATTTCAGAGCAATCAGCAGTGTCTATGACTGCAAGCTATTCAATGTGTTGACCGCTTTTTCCCCTCTCTCTGCAATCAATTTAAAGAGTAATCCAGCCGGATCAAATGAAAATACATTAAAAGGAATTAAAATGTCAGTTCTCTTAATGAACTGAAGTATTGATCTATTTGATCCATAGCGAAAAATATCCTTTGCCACTTGAAATAAATGCAAACTGCCGCAGTGAAAATAATAAGTTATCTCGGCACTGAAACAGTTTTTTAAAAAGACTTTAAAAGTGTCATAATCAACTGGAAGTGCTAGTTGCCCTCCACAGCATGACACCAGTCATTTTTGTTTAAGTGAGATTACCACTTGGAAACAGTGTTAACTTTTGTAATAAAAAGTCAATGTGGCCCACCCAAAATTGAAATCCTGGCACCATGCCTGGTCTATACACCTCATCTTCTCTCCTCTCAATCCATTTAAAGGGCCAGTTTGCAAACTTTTTTCCTTAAAAAAGCATGTTTTCTCTATCACTTCCGGTACTACTTCTCCATTTAGAGTTTAGGATTTAAGTATTTGTCTGAGTTTTGAGATAACTTCTCTGCCTCAACCAACTTTGTTTGTTTGCTGATTGCTTCATAAAATATGATGATTATTTCCATTGTCATTGTTTTTTAAATATTTCGAACCCAAGATCATTTCACATCCTACACAGATAATGCAGAGAAAACCAGGGTTTTGCAGATTGGTAAAATACTGACATTCTTTGCTGGTGATGGGATTGTGTCAGAACAGAAGTAAAGAAAGAGAAACTTTACTGCTGTTAGAATGGTCAAACAAAGACAAAAGACATGCATGCACACAAACTGACAAAAAAAATCCATTGAAAATGTGTTTCTTTATTCTGAGTCAGTGGCAAATTACTTAAAAATTTGACTTGTGCTGAACAGTGAATCTGTTTGGCAATCAGTGACGACAGCTGCCATTGTTTGGACTATAAAAAGTAAAAATAAATTCTTTTGGAAAACAAAAAAACAATATCATTACCTTAGAAACATTCAGTTCTGACACTACACTAAACTAAGAGGCACTCAGCATGTGGACTGCAGTGAATACCTCACCTGTGGTTGGAAGTCACATTGAATCTTGGAAAACAAACTTATACATCTCAATTCAATGTTGTGGTAGCACAGAAATCTGCACACAGGCCACTCAGCTAGCAGATTTCTTCTGAATGTGCAGACAAAACATCAAATGTACAGTATATCTATGTTCCATGACCAATAAAAGAAAAAAAGATACAAACAAATGTAAATAGTGCTTCATACAGGCTTAACAACAGCATGCAAATTCTGTATAATGCCCTCTTATCCATTCTCAGATATTGCTCTAATCTGACAAGTACAGAATTTCAAACCAAAACAAATTATACATCAATATTTCTACATTGATCAAAATAAAACAGGTTAAGTGTGTTTATGAACGGTTTCATTTTCTACTTCTTCTTCTTTACGTTCCAAATGTGAGTACAAACAGTGTGACCTAAAGAAAAGACTGTGCAACTGCTGCTGTAGCAGCCCGAGCTCATTCGCATGTCATCAAATACCGTCGTTTTGTCACGCCCTCAGCATCTCACACAGACACACAAGGTACCTGTCACACCAAGCTTTTAATCAATGTCAGTGTAAACTCACTTACATTGCATTACATATGTAATGTAACATAGTTATTATAAAAATGATCTTTTTCTCTTTTCCAGTTTTGGTGCCTAAGCCTGATGAAGCAGTTTTGGTGCCTAAGCCTGTCCAAGTGATTTTAGATCTTAAATCTAACCAAGTAGTATTGTTGCATAATTTCTAACCAAGTAGTTTTGGTGCCAAAATCTCACCAAGTAGTGTTGGTACCTACAGCTAACCAAGTAGTTTCTGAGCATAAACCTAACAAGTGGCTTTGGTGCCTAAACAGAGCCAAATAGTTGTGGTGCCTTATCTTAACCAAATAGCTTTGGTGCCTAATCTAAACCAAGTAGTTTTGGTGCCTAAATATCGCCACTTAGTTTTGGTAACTAAACCTAACCAAGTAATTTTGGAGTCTCAACCTAATCAAGTAATATTGGAGCCAAAACAGAGCCAAGTAGCTTTGGTGCCTAACCCTAACCAAGTAGTCTTAGTGCCTAAACCTACCAAGTAGTTTCAGTGCCTAAACTTAACCATGTAGTTTCACAGCCTAAACTTAATCAAGTAATTCTGGAGCCAAACAGAGCCAAAAAGTTTTAGTGCCTACACCTAACAATGTAGTCTTAGTGACTACACCTAACCAAGTAGTTTTGGAATCTAAACCTAACCAAACATCGTTAGCCACGTGTTAAAAAGGCTTCCTGGCAGCGTCTCATTCAGACACTGAAGGGCACCTTGTACATCAGTATGAGATGCTGACAGGTCTAACAAAGACATCAGTATTTGACAACCTGTGATGAGAACATGTTGTTACATAAACAGCAAAGGATGTTAGTGCTTCACTTGTAGAGCATTGTAATGCATGAGTGCATTATCGCTATCGAAAAACTGAAGGCCTTGCGTATGAATTATTCCGCGCCCAGCTACCACTGCAGTGGTTTCTGGGATGAGTGAAAATTATGTCAGGGGGTGACTATGTCCCAACTGCTTGGCTAATATCAATAGTGATTGGAAATCAGCTAATATAAACAGACTGGATACATTAGCTTAAACTAAAAGGCAGATCTGAGTGTTTTACCTGAAGAGCTCATCAAGTGAAGCAAATAATACATAGTGCACAGAATGGGATTAACAGATGTGTCACACGACCACATGTTGTAAAGTTACAGCAAAAAGTATATGTGTACTCTTCATGTAAAATGAGTCAATAATGCCTTTGTTTGGATTCTGCTAAAAACACATATTCTAGATGATGTTTACAAGCTGTTGCAGATGTTTGTTATTCTAAAACTCATATTCTTGCATAGTTACATAGAATTCTATCCTGTAACTCAAATTCATGCACAAAAATGTTGATTCCTGCTTTGTTTGCAGTTTATTACATAAAGAGTACACTCTTACAATAAGGTTAAAAATACTGAAAAATAGTGACATAACAAACCAAGTAAATGAAGGAAATGAACAACTTGCTTATAAATAAAAAAAAAACCCAACATGTTCTCACTCCTTACTCAAATATGGCAGCTTGGTCAGTGGCCATACACTTCAAACTATGATGTTGTAGGTACCCCTCTAGTCCCGTGGTCAAGTTAGCAATAACAAATATACAATGCCTGGGTAGAACTTCAAAATAAAGGCACAAAAGCTATTTGGTTATGGTTAGGAGAAGATCGTGGTTTGAGTTAAAGTAAGTATATTACTTATGTAAATTCATGTACATAATGTACAAGTTACATACATAAGTATGTTGTGTAACATTACATTACCCAATGTTTGGTTAATAATGTAACACTATGTAACTTATGTGTGTAAGTTACATAACTTATGTAATGTCTTAAAAAGAAGTCAGTGTTGGTTTCACATGGGACACAAATCCTGGTCTCCTGGGTGAAAGTTCTGTGTTTCTTTGATCATCCATCCACCCTACCTGCTCTATAAACACATTTTGGCTCTTAATACTATATCACCTGACTTTGACAGCACATTAAAACATAACGCTGAAGGGGCTCCTCCAGAAATGATGGTACAGAGGTGCCTATAGTGTCATAGTTTGAAGAGAAGGGGCACCGACCAAGCTGTTGCTGGAAAAAACTGTGTTAGTTCCATATTTGTGCAAAATAGAAATGTGAAGAAATAATCAGAAAGCGTATCTTTAAAATAATGCCTGACAGGAAAGTTGTTATTGAAATGATAACAACACAATAAATGACCAGTTTCTACTTAAATATTTTACTGTAATAAAATCAGCTGTGACTATTGTGTGGTTATGATCCCTTTTGTATGATGGCTGAGACAGAGCATCTAAACACAATAATATAGATAAAATGCAACAAAACTGTGAAAACAGGTGATGGTATTTTCTGCTTGCGTTTTGTCTTTTTGCTTGTGTTGTCCGAAGTTGCAGTGCTTAGAGCTCTCTTGCCATGCTACTTTAGCTATGAATGTTTATTTTTTAGAGTAAAATTGATTCAAAATGACAGTAATAAATCATTCTTTAGATTACATGATTTTCAGGCTATTGTCATTCACACATACAACTGTTGTCATGAATTTAAACATTAACAAAAGGTACATCTCACCCACTAAATAGATTTGTGGGCACACTCGCACCTGCTGAAACAGAGAAACTTCATTCGATTTCAAACTACTGAACTCAAAAACGACAAATAAATAAAAATGAAACACCATTTTGACCCAGGTCTGTTTACAAGGCAGCTGTCAAAATGACATAAGGAATGCTTCTGTACATTTGATTTTCAATGAAACAGGAAAGGTTTTCTTGTGTAACACACTGGCAAAGGGCATTTTTTAGATTATTCGCATGTACAGTAAATCAATTTCTAATCAGAATGACAAAGCAATAAATAATTTGAAAATACTTTTGTCCGCTGACAGTCAAAAAACTAGAAATTTGCATGAAATATATCGCACTGCATGTGATAGAAACTATTTTTCCAACATTGTAATACATGCAGTCATGCCAATAATGTCAACTGAGTTGAACTGAATTGATATTTGGAGCATGGAAATGAGAAAATCATAAAGCCTTGCAAATTTTGATGAACAATAGGCCAGTAAATGTATCAAGAAACTATTGTCAATCATCTGTAAATAATCAGCATATGCCCTTTGAGAATTTCAATTATTCTGTATGTAAAATCATGTTTCATTAATGCAATGTATTTACAAAGACTACGTTGTTTTATACATACAATCCTTTGTCTTATATTGTACAATACTTACAATTACAGCATTGAATCATGGTGTCCTTTAACACCTCAATACATAAAAAAGTAAAGAATATCATAAATGTGACCAGGCAGGATGTCTGATGCTGGTTTCAAAGTATTTCCTATACAGCACAATCATTCAAACAAAATGTCATAGCTGCAGGTAAAGGGATTTTTGAAAAGGCAGTGAGTCAGATAATATCAAGAAGGAATCATCAAGAGGGTCTTTGTCTTTTGGTTTTTCATGGAAACACATGGCATCTATCTGTTCTGTGAGCTGCTCTGAATTCTTTATCACAGTTACAGGATTGATGTCACATCAAACACAACAAATAGCATGTGCTAAAGTGTCCATGCCTCGCTTTCACTAGGAGTTAAATAGATCAAAGTGGATGCAGTCAAAGAAACACATGAATAAAGTATCTCCCATGTGCTGTCCAGCGAGCCTTCAATGACCAACTAAAGGAACGGATGGTACAATGTCTCAGCTTTCCAGTCTTATTGAAGTCAATGTGCTCACCACTGCCACTGGAGCCTCCAACATTACTGGCCCTGCGCCCAGCCTCCTGGAAAAATGTTGAAATGCCAATTCCAGGTTTGGATGAAAAACTCAAAGATATCTCCGAATGTCTTCAAGTTTCCTTTCTGTAGCTTCATGGAGACCGTCTCTGGTAGCCCTACTTCTTAGCCAGTTGGAAAGGATGTTGACCCTTTAAAGACAGGTGTGAATATAGTTCAATCACTTCAGAAACAAGAGCAAAGTAATGAAGCTTAGTAAAATTTCTAATGCATCAAAGGTTATATATCATGAGTCTTTGATGTCCAGTGCCTTTCCAGTTATTTGAGCTATGCTATGCTGCATTTACTCGATTTGTTTTATTTTTTCTTGCACCCCCTGGTGGCAGTACCTAAAACCAGCTGGACTCTATCATCAGCTTTGAAGATTTTGTAGAAAATATTTTATGTATGTGTCTCTGGACTCAAGTCCCATGTGAAAACAGGCATGTTCCAAATCAAGTCCCAAATCTTAAACTTGTTGTACATCAATATGATGAATGTTGAGTTTGTTGATAACAATTTGATTTAAAAATTAAAAAATACCAGATATTACCGGATTTTACCAATTTGATAGTTAAGTATATTTCAAGACTGAGACTTTATTAATTGAGTATAATTTTCCCCTGATTTAAGTCAGGGTGGTGCCCATAAAATGAATTTAATGTTTAACCTTATAATTTCAGATAAAATATGAAAATTGTCCAAATTAATAACAATCTCTTCATATATTTAGTGCCCCATTCACCATACATATTTTAGTGCCCCGCATGAGGCATAGTACTGTTGGCAATTATTTATACGTGCAATATTAATTGCAGAATAATATCAAAATTTAGATTTTGACTAAAAAGTCTTTACATCCAACACCACTAGTCTGCTACAGGAATGTGGTGAAAATTGATTTATTCATCAAATTGACCTCTATAAATTTGACAGATTGGGTTATTCTAAGTAAAAAGTAGTAAAGTAGCATTTTGATAGTATATTTTTAGATTGACAGTTTTTACAGTTTTTACAGTTTTCCCCCACTAAAAGCAGCCATGTTGCCACTGTTCAAACCCTCTATACGTAATGCAACATCCAGGCAGGCTTTCAAAATAAAGGCACAAAAACTACTTGGTTAGGCTGCAGGAAAAGATCAAGGTTTTTAACATATGCATGTAGCTTCTGTGTAGGGTACATGGCCTTAACACAGGGCACCAAATATGTCGGGGTTATTATCAATTTTGGGCTATCAGAAATAATCAATATTTATACTAAATACAAGGATTCAGCTTATATTAAATCCACCTTGTGGGCACCACCTGTACAACTTACCAAAGAAACAGTGGTTGATGGACATTGACATGTGGACATGAATCAGACTTCCTGACTTTTATATGGACCTGATTTTGATGCATGGGAAATAGTCCACCTACTGTGACATCCCATGCATACCCTAGTATGAATGTGTGGTTCTGTAGTTATCTTGTGTGCTTGATCAACACTGCAGTCCAAAAGAACTCGAGGCAGAAGCTATGATCAAGCCATCCCAGTTAATCCAAAGTATTTCCTCTAGCTGCCTGTTTAGCTTCCAGTCTCATATGAAAGTGCTTTAAACAGCTGTGAGCTATACCATCAGCTTGTTAGGTATAAGGTCGCTCAGGTTAGCAGCTTGTGGTTCCCTGTGTGCCTGATTCTAACTCAATATACTGTAGTTAATGCCATTTTATATATTATTCTCCAATGGGACAGCCTGCCTGCTCCTCTGACAAGTGTAGAACGCTCATTTAATATCAAAGAGCTTTCAGTACTTACATAGTAATACTGCATTTACATGTGATTTTCCAGCTATAGTTTGACAATGTGATGTTATGTCAATCTGTCAAAATATAAACCGCCACCAAAAAACAGGACTCTGGATTACACAGGACATCATGACAGCTGTTGATAGAAGTGTATGTTAGTGGATCTTTCCTTCCTTTCATGTTTTGGTCCTTGTGATGGTCTTGAACATCATTAAAAGGTTCAAACAAAACCACGTTACTTAGTCCATGCTGTGAGACACACACAAATTCATCATTATCTCAACAAGAGTTAGCAATCAAAAAAACAAGATAAATGACCAGAGCCATGTACAGTAGAGACAGGATCAGGTCATAGATGGTCAGGATGGAAGTGATTTTACCACCATTTATTTTCACAGAATTTTTACGTAATAAACTGCATTCCCTCAGATTATTGTTGGTTCTGTTCTCAGACCAGTATTCATTTACTTGCCATTATCAATGGTGATTAAGAATGAAGTGGGCTCTTTCTGTCTCACTAGATGTTGCAGGGTTTAAATCACAGCTCTGTACTGAGTGAGACTCAATTACAAACACAGGTTGAGCTGAATTACAGCTAAACTGGATGCATGATGACGTCAGATGATGACTCTGAAGCACACCCACAGAATGACACTACCTCTCACAATATGGTAATTAAGGAAATGGGTCTCAGATGTGCATCTTTTTTGCCTTTATAGTCTCAGTTGACTGGACAGTTCAAACCTGTCACATCCCTAGGTATTGGACTTGTGTATAAATCATAATACACCACTTCAGTTTGTCAGATATGATAATAGAATAATAGACCTTTTCACAGCAGATGTTTTGATATGTGACAGTAATAAAAGCACAGATGTAAACTAATGATTTCACAGACTAGTCGACTATCAAAAACACTAGTCAACACTGTGCATCATTGCAGACTAGTTGTTCATGTGTAGTTTTAACTAATTTAAGATATTTAGAGAAGGAAAGTCTCCTGCTATATCTGCAAGAAAGCAGTCTGCTGTTACAGCAGTGAAATTGTATCTTCTGCTCACATAGGCTTGCTGGGGTTGGGTCCAATCAGAATGTGGCTCATTTGTAAACAGCCTCTCAGAGCCAAGGACTTTGATATTTCAAGTATCAGTAGGTTGGTCCCACATACATTAGTTAACCCTTTGCAGGCTGCATTTCAGTTTATCATTGTTACTGGGTGAAAAAAAAAGATATATCTTGACTAGTATTAGTCAGCTAGTCAACTGCTTTTTGGGAGTAGTCGATGAGTGAAATGCAGTGGCTATGAAAGCTCTGGTATAAACAAATGAATGGTGGCCAAATTCCATTTAGCTGCTTCAATTTCAGCATCCTGGTTCCTGTTGACTTACTGTTACACTGTCGTGGCTTACTGGAGTGGTTCCTAAACTTTTTCTGGCTGTTCTGCCCCTTAAGAAGCCCTTTCAGAAGCCCCTCCCACCCCTCAGTTATTATTAATCATTGATGATAATCTGAGAATCAACTGAGAAAAGGATTAAAGTTGAATTTCAGTGAAATAAAGGTTAGCATAATAGTGTCAGTAAACTCTTGTTTGTTTACATCCCCATACATAAATCATATTCATTCAACCCTACATGGCTCTATACCATTGTTAATATCTGTCAGTGAATATCTTTTTGGAGTCCAAAATGAACTAAGGTAGAAATGAAACCTTCTAAAAGTAAACACATACACATAATTACATTAGTTTGAAAGTGAGAAAGTTGTTTTCATAAGATCATACGCGATGAAAGATATTAACTTACTGTTGACACTGTGAACTAGTTTAAACCATGTCTGCAGCAGGTTTAAGTTACACCTTAGATAGATCTTTACTGATATTTATGTGACCTCCATGGGACACAGCAACTGGTTTAACCAGCAGCTTCAGAGGACACAGAAATGGAGTTCAGACATGGAGACCACGTGGGTTTGTTCCAGACAGCACAGGTTTGAACTCGTCATAAACACTGAACTGCAGCTAAGCTAATAATAGAGCAACATTATAAAATGTTATTATTATTATCATGATTATTATTAGTAGTAGTACTACTACTACGACTAGTAGTAGTTGTTGTTGTAGTAGTTTTTTTTTTTTTTAAATGTTGTCTGGAACATCCATGATGCAGTAGATCAAACAAGATGTGTATGATTTATCTAGCGGCATTCTCTAGCCTCTTTAAGTGAGAAGGCTTAAAATAGTAGCCTTTTTTTTTTTTGGAGAACAAAACCAAAATCATCAGAAATGTATGTTTAATTATGATTGTCACTTTGAACACAACCAACATTTTATTTATACATAAGTATTTCAATATGACAGCAAAACGAAGGCCAGCTAATGACTAAGGCATGAGTTAATGTGAGGTACTGTGCAGAAACAGGACACAATGAATATTATGGCAACATCAATCTCTCATGGCAACATCAAATCCAGGCAGAGCAAAACACAAAGAGCAGCAGCATATAATGGACCAAACTCCACTCCAGCCAGTCCATCCATTTCTTCAACACTGAGTCACTTGGTAAAGTTAATGAGGTTAGCTTAATGAGCACAGCTACTCCATAGAAATGCTTGTGGATAAAATGTTCTCAATTAAAAAATGAAAAAAAAAAAAAAAAGATCTCCATTGTCCAGGCAGGTTACAGCTTTCTTCATAAATGGATGAGACAATGTGACGAGGGCAGCAGCATGCCTTAAGGGTGAGCAGCATCCATCCAACAATATGGGCTGTATACTGTGCCTCAGATTAGAAGACAGACACACAATCTACAAACACTACAGTTAATACACAGAGCCTGACAGCCGTAAAGCAGGAAGTGGCTGCCCGTAAAAATTTGGCAAAACTATTTACAATGAACTGAAACAGAGGGAATATACAAGAAGCTAAAACATAGAGCTGTTGCGTTCCTGCTGTACAACTAAACATTTATTTTTCAGGATCTTTCATGCCTGAACTTTAAAGCTTCAAATGGTTAAGGGATCTAGGTTGACACCCTCCTCCAGGATACAAGTGTTGGGTTTGGAGATGTTGAGTAAATTGATTGTCTGGGATACTTAATTCCTCAAGAGCAATGAAAAATCAGACCTCAGAGACTGAATTCAAGGCTGTCCCCTAATGACTGAATCACACACCACATGACATGGTGTGAGTCAGATATAATTGTTGGAGGTTTCAGTCCAAAATGTGTATGTTTTCAAAAAGTATGTACAGATTAAGTTTGTCCTGATGGTGGTACTACAGGCATGTACATTGAGTATCCACGATACTCCTCTGGGGAGCATGACATGCACAGACAATATCATGTCAGTAGTGGATAATCAATTCCAGTACTGCATAATTATTTGGATAAGAGGTGAAATATAAAGAGAAAAAAACAGAGGGCCAAGAACAGAGCCCTGAGGTATTCTGTATTTCGGATTAAAAATTGTAGATGTAGTATTACTAGGAAACACAGTGTGCCAGGCAGAAATGGCAAATTGATCTTCCACTCAGTCTACAAGTTACTAGAAATGTTAATAAATCATCCTCTGGCAATTTGTGGAAAATGATAAAGTAATAATTTTGCAGTGTTATCACTTGTGTTGTTTACCATGTTATATTATATTGTTCTGGACCAAAGTACTTGTATGGACCATTGGACAAACATTGCCATCTGTATGTACTTACAATAATGGGACTAAAATCCCTCTGACTCTGGTGACAGCCCTGAATGTGATCTTTTAGATCTACATATTCATCAGTACAATATGAGCACATGACCAAAAATTCAAAGTGCAGACTTTAAACAGCTTTTTGTCACTTTTACATTTAGTATAATTGAAACTGTTTTTTTTAACACTATCACAAAGAGGAGCGTTCAACTAAGACTTTCCAAATGCTAATATAATCTTTCCAGCCCCACAACTCAGTGCAGCATGGTCTATTACAACAGAACAAAACAACATTATACAATAAGTTAATAAGCATTATCAACACATTATGCACAAATATCATGCATATGTAGCCACATTATAATTTTTACTTATCCGATCATATTAAAATAATGCATAGATATAAAAATCCAATACATAAACATTATAATACGTATTAAAAATAAACAATCTGTACAAAAATTTTGCCATATCTTTTTAGGATTTTTTCAATTTTTTTTTCCATGTATAACAGAATAGGGAAAAAGTAAAAAAAATAAATATCCTATGTACAATCACACAAGCCATTCCAAAGTTATCGTCACTGCAAGGAGAAAGCAAAAGGCAAAATATCAAATGTTAGTTCAAACAAAGTTCATCGAGAAATTAGCAGAGTGTGTGAGCCGTTACAGTGATGAGCAACTAGACAACTCAGTGTCAAACTTTCCAACTTACTTTATTCCAACATCCTGGTACAGGTAAGCCATCATCTCCCTGGAAAAAGAAAAAGAAAAAGTCGAGTGAAAAATACTGTACGCTGTAGAGATGAACAATATCCTCATGCAAGTGTACAAGGCACACAAAAGCAGCTTACAATTATATATATGTAAACATAAAAACAGTTGACATTAGGATTCTTTCTATAGTTGACATCTTACACACATTGATACACCAACACTCTAAGACCTTACCTGTGAAGATGAAATTTAGACATGAAAAAGACAGAGCTATATTGTTGACCCATTTCTTCATTACCAGATTTATGGACCAAGATCAAAAGTACCCAAATCTAACCACCTAGAATCCATTAGTGTTGCAAAGATAGAGTATGTCCTGCAAACTGCTGAGAAGAGGCTATACATGACAAGGTGCATGTTGAACCAAACAGCAGATAAGGGTGGGTGTTTATAAAATGACTTGACTCCCATAACCTGCAAACAGCTGAAGTTGTGTTTGTTTTAGTTATCTTTTTTGTGATGTGATCACACATCTGCTTTGCCAATCACAACCACAGCAGTGCAAGTGACTCTTAGTAGTACCTGTAAAGTGCAATTAGTAACACCTCCTGAGCAGTGTCCAAATTGAATTCTACTAACTTATCCCCAAAACTAAAGCAAAACAATTGGGTTTCTTTACTTAACTAAAAACTGACCCATGCTGCACTAATGCTGTCCATGCTAATACCAGGACTCTGGCTTGCTTTGACCAAATAAATTAATCTACTGCTTTTCCCACTGTGGTATTCTGTTGCCTTGAAGATGTAAAAAATGGTGCTCCATGCAAGAGATGATGTAGTAAACAAGGGATTATGAGGAAAGGCTTTAGTACACTTTAACATGAAAATGTCAAGGGTTTATATTTAAGATTATTTGGTGGTTATGGCTATGTAATTGGTGATATTAGTCACAATCATAGATCTACATGTTAAGTTAACATAGAAAGTTTTAGTAGTTGTGATGAAAAGGCTGAGTTAAAGGAATATCTTTTCAGACTTGGTCATATTATTTCTATAGGAGTTAGCTGGAAAAATTGGTGTATTACTTGGTGAGCCAACTACAGGAAGTAGATTTAAACTTCCATGCAAACATGCATGTTTTGTGTGAATCTACAGTGCTTGCAGTCAGGGTATGGTTAAGGATAACCAAAGGCATGCTAGGAAAAATGAAGGGAAAGAAAGAGCACCATACCACAGGGCAAGGGGCATCCAGCCCATCCAGGCCTGGCAGGCCTGGTTCACCTTTCTCCCCTTTAAAGCCTCGGAAACCCTGTTTGTGAAATCAGCCATTTAAAAACCAGTTTTGCAGCTCATGTGTAGCAGAGGACTGTTTGTCCTCTGCTGCGTGACAGCAGGACGATCTCCGCTTCTGTCCACTGGATGACTGGACGCAGGTGTCCTAAACATGCAGGAAACCTGAGACTGACAGGAACTGGGCTCACTGAGAAGAGCTTTCAGGTGTACAATGTGATGCCAAATTGTTTCTTTGATATAAAAGTAGAGCATAGTTCTTTCTGCTAATGAGTTTGAGTTCTGTCACCAGGCCAAACCTTAAGAATCTTAACAAAGTATTAAGGTTCAGATCAGGTTTGGGCCATTTTGATGCATATTTTTGTTTTGTTTTGGATTTGGGTCATTGTTCATTCGCTTTGGGATTCTTACTTTTAGAGGGCAGGTTTGATAGGGAGGAGACCCAAGAGCAGACCTCACAACCTACTGTAGGATTAAATATCCCATCTGGCTTAGGAACATCTTGAAATCCTGCAGAAGGAGCTTGTGGACATGTCTAGGCTACCGTGCTTAGCTTGCTGCCACAACAACACAGACTCAGTGAATGAAAATGGTTGGATGAAGGGGTCAGATTTGACCAGAAGGAATGGAGCCAGAGTGTTGCCAATGTGTTGTATTGGGCTGCTGAGCTAATGGTCAGCAATGGATGTCAAGAATGGATGTAGAGGTGTGAGGTCTGGTACAGCTCTGAACTTTTGAAGTGCCCATCACATTTGTTTGAGCTGAGGATTGGGCATGGTTTAGGTCTCAGTTTTTGGTTAGTGCAGAACTCTAGTTTGATTGTCCACAGCCAATCCCTAACCCTATTCTTTAATGTGAAGAACAAGGTTGCAGAGCTGCAGGAGGGAGGCTGAAAATAGAGACAAAATACTTGTGGTGGTACCTGTCGAAAGTCATGATCAGTGGCTACCTGGTTCCTGTCCATCTCATTCCTGGAAAAAGAGGTTCCTCAGGCAGAGTTGTGGTCTCTGGTCCATCTTCTGTACACTACAACCTTGCTTTTGCTTTCACAAAATGATTTCAGTAGACTGAAACAGCAGATTTGGGATTTCATCAGTTCAGTCCCATATCTCCCCATATATCTGACAGGCAGCAGTGGACACTCGGACTAAACCCTCCCTGAGGTTGATTAGAACCACTGAATACCAGAGCCAAAAGGAAGCAGACTACTGAATACAAATCTTCAGGAAAACTGAAGCTCAGTGGGATTATGTTGCATTCCAAGTAGTGCTCCTTCCCTTTGCCTCATGGTTACACATTAGACAACTGACATACCAACGGACAGGGGGCATCTAATCCAGGTGCTCCTTGGTCTCCCTTATCCCCTTTGGCCCCCCTGTTGCCTTTCTTGCCCCTCTCTCCCTGCAAACAACAGTGTATTAAAAAAAGACAAACTTTAGTCCTCCTCATTAAGCCAAACATAAAGCAAATGTTTGTTTTGTGTAAGGTTTCATCTGTCAGGTGTTCTTACAGTACATATATGTAATTTAGACAATATGAAGAATACTGTAAGTTATTTTAATTCACTAATGTCTTTGGTGCCTTTTGCTATTTTCAACAGATAATATTATTTTGTAATGTAAATTTAGTGGAAAGGGAAGGTAAGTAGAGGGAATTAGGGAGGGGGGATTAAAGCCAAAGCTGTTGGTGAGCAGGTTTCATCCAAGGATCCTACCGAGGACTACCTACAAGCTAGTGTACAGAAAAAATAGGGTCTGGAAAACTTGTGAGTGAGAGGACTGAGAAGGCTGCATGTGCTAGCATGTTTTATTTTTATGACAGAAGATAATCTGCTTAGTGAAACATTCAGTATGAAAACGAATAACAGGGTAATGTCCAAACATAAAAGCTAAGTTAGTGAAGTGGCAGTTGGACCATGGCTGGTAGAGCATTTGACCAGGAAACTGTTCTGGTTGAGTCATTATTACAAATTGTGTAAAAAATCTGATTCATTGAGAAAAAGTCATAGGTTCAAGAATTTGTAGATATAAACTTTCACAGCACGGTAAATGAAGTACCATTGAGCAGGGTGGTAGAAAACATTTATAAATACTCAAATGAAAGACTCCTGTTCATTGTTTTATTAGTTACAATCAACACTGGTTTCTTTAACCATGTTCATGTTCTTGACCAAAAAGTTCTCCGAAACATTGGGATTAAGGTTCACAAACCTGGACAAAGTACTTGTGTGTAACCAACCCACTATGATTTTTCCCTAACCTTAAATTTTTAAGGGCAATGAAAAATTACTGTACACATCTAAGTCTGATTGCAAGTCTTGGGGAGTACATTGCATATGTGAAAAAAGTGGTATGAAACCTTTTGTGGCTCCAGAGGGAGCTGCATGAAATTTGATGAATGTCCTCAAGTGTTGTCACTTGACTAAGTGTTGGCTGGGGCTGAATATTACTTAAGTTCAAAGATGAAAACAGTCTGTGGATGTGGAGTAATGCTACTAGCATAACACACCTGAATCTCTGACCAAACTGTGAGCAGTCTTGTTGTGGGTAATGGTTTTGCCAAGTGACATCACCCATTGGTTTGTGGATTACCGTTTTGGTATTATGATGGACGGCGTCTTGTTTTTTACAACCAGAACATGCACAGTACCGACAAGAGAGTGGAGCTAGTGGGTGATGTGCTGCAATTGGGTGGTGCTTGGTTTTGGCTTGTCCATTCAGCAGGGAAATATGCCAGCCACCTGACCATAAAGTTTCTTGTATTACAGCTAAACAGTACACTAACATATGCTTCTGAAAATATTTGAGTTGAGAAATAGGCAATGCAGTAACAAAATATTGATCCAGATTTCATCAATAGTGCCTAGTTTGACAGTTAAATCAGAGTTTTGTGAGCCTGTTGCATTGCGCTGGATGGACCAACTGAGAATGGCTTGTCAAATAAGGTAGCCGTGCCCTAAAGCATACTCTGCTTCATGGTATATTTTACTTTACAAAATGGACACTGTGTATGGAAGAAGAATTGAAACTAACAATTGGGACCATAAACTCATTAGAAAACCGTTTACTGTGGTCATAAATCTAGTGAGAAGTAGGCTCATTTTGCCATAAGCTTACATACACTCAGAGTTCTTTTTGAAACCACTGGAATTGCCCCCTGCTGGCCATTAGACAAAATGCAGGTTTAAGGCACTTCCACTTCACTTTCTGTCCACTATTTATTACACAGTCTATCATTTTTACAGGGAAGAAAAATGCATGAAATAAAAACACAATATCTTTGGTTCTGCAGCATCTGTCCTTTATAATCTGGACAGTCCACAGTGTATCACTACCACAGTAGTGCAATGCTACATCGGTACTCATTTAAGTTTGGAGTACTTGGTAAGACTTCATTCTGTATGAAGATTAAAAAGTAAAATTGGACCATTTCTTGATCATAGTATTAACAGAACACCTGCTCACCAAGATTAAGGCTATAAGGCATCAGATAAAGAGATATTAAAACATAATGTATAGGGAATACAATTTGATAAGAACTGCAGTGTTCTCCCAGTGCTGCCTTAACATCACCTGTGCAACCACAATCTCATATTTTAGACTTTCTTCTGGTTTAAGTCTTGTGTCTCAAATGTTTTTTGCTAGAATGTTGTTGGTAGTTCAGAGATGAGATCATGAGGTTCATGCAGTCACTGAAAGTGACTATTCTTTGACTGAGTTATCTGTGGAATCTCACTCTAACTCAACTCTAACAAATTAAACCATCTTCAAAATGATTAGCTCAGAAACATGCAACATTTTTGGTGTACTAGCAGTTAAATCATACGTCATACATTCTGACAGTGATGGGAGAGCACTGCTTGCCAATCTGGGGTATGGGTCAGGGGGTCAGGGGTTGGAGGGAGTACATGAAGGGTTGCAAGGAAGAGGTACTGTTAAGTGGGAATAGGAGTGAAGTGGAGGTATAAGAGGAGGAAGATTAACCCAGGACTACATTAGAATGCAGGAGGAAGAGGAGGAGCAGGAGGCCAAGGTTTGTGAGAGGGAGAGAGGGCAACCCCGGCAATAAAAAGAGCCACGGGCCACAGAGCAAGGTGGAGGGAAGTAAAAGGGGATAGGAAGACCTGTGGAAACAAAGGAAGACAGGACAAAGAGTAAAAACACCAACACTATCCCATAGCTTTGTCTTCAACACCTTCAACTGGACAGTCACTTTCAGGTCGGTTTATCAGAGGGGTATTTGTTCAAATCTGTGTGGAGATGGTCCTTATTTTGATGAGAGGCCAGTTGAACGTGCTGAGAGAGCTTATGAAATGTGAAAACTTAAAAGATGGGAGTGGAAATATTAAAACAGTCACAGGTTAATGGGAAGGAAACAGAAACATTCTCTTAGAGGAAGGGTATGTGGACATTACAAACAGATTCTCCGATTCACAGTAACCTGGAAATACAGTTTTAACTTGGTATCATTTTGCAGGGCTGATATTCAGAGCCAGTTAAAGGAATTGTTCATAATTTTGGGAAATATGCTTGTTTCCTTTATTTTCAACAGTAAGAAGATGGATATCAGTCTCATTTTTGTGAGTTAAGTACAGAGCTGGAGTCAGGACATGGTTAGCCTAGCTTGGCATTAAGACTAGAGGAAAAAGGAAATAGCTAGCCTGGCTCTGTCCAAAGTTAAATGAACAGTTTACATTTCTACATGTTGGTAAGTAAGTACATATTTTAACTTTGGACAGAGACAGTGGCTGTTTGAACACACTGATTTCATGATTTACAATAAGATATGATTTTGTTGGCCATAAACATGTCAGATTTTACAAATACAGTAAACAGTACCCATAAAGGCTATTTCTTTGTTGCTTGTGGAAAAAGTTTGCAGATTTCCTTAAAAAAGCACAATTGAGTTGTTGAGTTTGGAGGATCTTTATGAACTATAAACTGTCCACGACAAATTCTTCTTGAAAATTCAGCAGATATTTTACATAATTTTTTGTGTAAAAAAAACATTGTGTCTGTTTGTCCCAGCATGTTGGCTAGGTTACTCGTATTGGGCTCAAGTTAAATTCAATTGAAGTGCGTGTGGAGAGACATTTTCACTGATGTAATGCCAGGTGTAAACAGGTCCTAGTTTTTTGGTCAAGTGGGGCAGTGCAAAAATGTACTGACACTACACTGACATATACATTACCTCCTGTAAGTTGATGCAGTGAATGTGTTAGCAAAGGGTGTCCTGTTTATGCATACAGAACAACATTAGCTTTTATTTGAAGTTGTGTGTCTGGTTATCCAAATGAGAAAAGTCCAGTATTCACTCTCCTGGATACCAGATACTGAGAAAAAATATCTGGCCCTTTAGCTGCTAAATGCTCCATTGTGCTCACCAGCTCAAACTTTTTAGAGCTTTTTCATTGAAAACAGCTGCATGCTGTTGCTGCTGTAAATGACGCTACATGTGCAGTGAGAGTGAACCAAAACAGCAACGTTATGGGCCTCTGGCCATATAGAGCTCTGTAGAACTGAGAACTGCAGAGCTGGTGACAATTCTATGTGGAGCAACACCTTTCACTGCTTACACATGCTTATTTGATCCACTTTTATAAAATATTCATCATAGCTGTTCAAGCACGTAAATATCAGAATGATATCCATCTCTCAATTGCAAGTCAAGTACTCCTTGATGCAAACATATCCGTCTCCAATGTCACTTATGAACCTTAATCAATCTTTTTTTTTTATTAAAAACATCATATCAGGAATATTATCAAGAATTATTCATGCGTTTTGACCTCTTTATTCTGAAGTGCATCTATGACACTCAGTTTCAAAACAAAGCCACAGCAAAACAAATCCATTTGCCTCAGAAAGGCAAAAGACATCTTGATCTCAATTATTCAGGATCATTCAAATAGAATCAAAGCAAACTATCTGACTCATCTGGCTTTCCTTTCAAGCACGATATCAAAGAGCACGTCCTATTTATTGATATTCAGCTCTTTAATGCTCATCTCCTCCTTGAGAACGTCTTTGAAGTCGTCTCAACTCTGAACAGATGACCTAATACGGCCCCATGAGGCAGCTGCAGCAATACTGGCAGAGGTTAAATAATGTGGTAGATGCAAATATTTGCCTCGTCTGTTGTCATATGATTCATAAAGTGTTTAGTTCAGTTTTCTGAACTTACTGCATAAATGCATAGAAGTGACTTGGTCTGTGAATATTCCATGAATCAAATCTAATGTGTGTCCAACAGCCAGAATCATGTCCCTGGTCCTGCCTCTGTTCTTTGTGACTGGCAAAACATTATAGATGGTATCTTACCCGGTTCCCTTTGAGTCCTTGTGGTCCTACTAAACCCTGCAAGAAGGAATAAGAAATAACATTAGAGGGTGCGCATATTAGCTACAAGTATTCTAGTTCACTGTCTTAGGCCACGTTCAATCTTTCATTACCACTGTGTCAAAATTTCAATAAAGCAGAAAAAACACAGGTTAGTCCAGAAAGAAAGATGAACCTGCTCAACTTTTGCCACAGTGCAACAGTGTGACATCAGCAACAACCTGCATTGGTCTGTCAAATCATTAGTGCAGATGACCTTGTTGTGCAATGCAGTCAGAGGTGTGGACTCATGGTCACAAACTTGATCACTTAAGATTTGACAAAATCTAGACTTGCAACTCCACTTGGACTTTAAACCAGTGACTTCACTTGGACTTGAGCCTTTTGACTTAAAAATACTTGATGTCTTCTCCCAAGCCCAAAGATTTAAAAGTCTGTTATTTAAAAAGTGTGAATCATTAATCAAATTATTTCTCTTCATTTTCTGAATCAGTGAATATTAACACTATTTATTGTCAGCAAATCCACACTTAATCCCCAAGATCAACTTTGTTTGATCCAGTCTGACAGCATCCAATCAAGCTGCAGGAGAGAACCATCAAAAACTGTTAAATTGCTGAGCTCCAGTTGAACAAAATGATGTCAAATTATTTACTTTGCATACAAAAACTATGTAGTCGGAAAAAAAAAAATGAATTGCAGTTTACAAAATGTGGGTCGAAAATTACAGACAGAGATGCAACAACTTCCAACTTTGTTTGACATTTGAATTCTACAAAGAACGTTAAGTTATGGTTCTGTTGTCAGGACAGAGGATTTTTTGAATCTACATCCGTGATATTTTCAGGCAAATGATCTAAATGTGTCTGCTATCATAAACCACTTATAGTTTTCAATAGAGAAAACAAATTGCATAAACACATGCATCCATAAGACCAGTGGGGTGGGTGCTGGATAGCAGATACCTGAATAGAGAAGAAAAGATCTGCACGCCAAAAAACTTCTGCTTAAGGTATTTATTTTCATTATTTGCGTGACATTTCGAGCTCCAGGCTCTTCTTCAGACTGCTTCTCTAGTTTCTTTCTGAGAGTATGTGTTCACCAAAATGAAGTGAAACCAGCATTGACCTCAGTGCATGTTTGGCAACAACAACAAACTTCATATTTTCAAATCATACAAACATAAGCAATCTGAATACTTCCAAATTTCATTGTTATTTCATTTTGATATAAAGTTAATTCAGTGACACTGGATTTGGGCCACTCTGCAGCCTCAACTCTGTCTACATCAGTATTGCCTTTTATCATGCCAGACTGTCAGAAGCTTGATAAAATGTTTCCCACTGTTAGAAACATGCTGTGATCAATGAAAAATAACTGCTTGTGTGATGGAATCAAAATTGAACTACAGACTCACAGGGATGCCTTGAGGCCCGATTGGTCCTGGTAATCCTGCATCTCCCTTTTCACCCTAGTGAAAACAGACAAAAGTGGAAATTCTCCTTAAACTATATATCTATTTTAGAATAAAAACTGAATCAAAACATAAGCCAACACACACATACACAGAGATACTCACTCTCTCTCCCTTTGGTCCTGCTGGCCCTGGGACACCTGCTGGTCCTATTAGACCCTTTAAAACAGAAAAGGGAAACAGAATCTCTTTTAGTGGATACAAGCAGAATAGTACTAAAGAAAATATCATCATTAAATGTTTCAAATCAGTAAATCAACAAGCCTTCTGTTGAGCATGATTAGATGTCACGCAAGATTATATTATGAATTATTTAGACCAAATTTCTTTTATGAATTTCAAGTGACAGAGAAGGTTTAGGACATAATTTTCTGTCCTGGTACCTTCAGCATCAACACAACAAGCTTGCTGAAGTACTGTCCAAACTGTTAAAAAGTAGGGAAATGAATAAAATGTCAACAGCTGCAGTCCTCTGTCTCGAGTAGCAGTCAGGATTGAAGAGGAAGACCTTGCATCTCAGGCATATCCAGTATTGAATACAGCTGTCAAATGCACTGTTTGACATGTCAACATGCAGCACGGGCACCTCTGCATGCTCCTTTTGGATAGTTCTTTGCAGCCCACTGCTGATACAGGATCGTGAGGCAGGAAACTGTTGAGGCAGGGTTGAGTACTGAGGATTTACACTGTTATGGTGTCCAGTCTCAGATAGCACCAGGCAACATTCCACTTTAGAGGCCCAAGGTAGTGTTGGGAGATCATGGTCAGTTTAAAGACTAGTGGCCATGGTTGCTCATGATTTATTTGCACTACCAGTATTACAATATTTTCTCATAAATAAAAATGACAATTGTATGGTGCTCAAACTGTAAACACTAAAATAAAAGCCAATATTCAAATAAAAGCTGTCAGTTTCCAACAATATAAAGGGAGGGCAAACCCCTCCAAAATTCAATTAAAGGAAAATTTAGCAGAACATAGATTTCCACAGCATTAATTCCATTAGCACAACAAAAGAGCTGCATCCTTTCACACTTATGAAAGATCTGTTCTACTTTGTTTCTTTGATTGGTGTGCTGTCAGTAAATCTCAACACTTCTTAAACTTAACGTTTCAAGTTACTTAAAGCTATAGTGCATAACTTCTGTCACCCCCTAGCGGAATTCTGCGTTATTACAACAATAAAGCTGGCACTTCCATATGACGTATGCCCAGGTGTACTCCGCCCCCCCACTATGCCCCCCACTCCCCACCGCTATCCCTCCGCCACCGTGATTTGTGATTCCACAACATTTTTATTCTGTTTGAAGAAGGACAGCTGGTGAAAAAAAAGATGGACTCTTCAGAAGAGGTAATTATTGTATGTTTTTTTCTGCAAATAGCCTGTTACAAACGGGAGACAAGGTGCCTGCTAATTTGTAGCTGACAGGTTAGTGGATGAAAAGACCCAGTGGTAGTCAGCACAAGTCATTTGTTGTCCGTCGGTCACTTTCCTTCTTTGCTAATAGTCCTTCAGCCGAACGTCCAGGCTTTTTCTTTGTGGTAGGATCCACTTCTGAACCGTATCCTGGCCGCTTCTTTGGGTTCTCCGCCATGTTGCTCTCTTTCTACCTGCGCTCTGCATCTTGCTACGAGACTCTCCACCCTTCCTCCCCCTCCCTTCTTGTTGTGAGGTAAAACGCGTCATTTCCTGTGCGCCAGTGCAGGAATGTCGCCGGTTGACAAGCAAAGCAAAAATGATATATATTGAAAAATACCGCGAGATGTTAGAGGAGCCGATCGGTTTAATCAGCATTGTGTCATCTCCTCTAGTAGTGGCTTGGGTGAAACGGACATTTAGAACAGAACGGACATGTAGAAGTTACGCACTATAGCTTTAAGTTACAATATGTAACATATGTACAAGGGTACAAGTCCTGGCTGATATGTGACCAGGCCTTGACAGGTCATGTCTAGTTGTCATATAATGTCTCATTTATGTGCTTTGAACTGTTCTTCATTGCATAATTTCAAATTTAGACTTTAGAAAAAACTTTAATGATTTCTGTATGGGGTGTGGTCCTTACATGAGCCAAAATAAACCATGTGAGCATGAGGGTGATATATACTGTATAGAATTGCCATGTTTGAAATGAAAGGAGATTCCTTATCCCAGTGCATCCTCAGAACCCAACCCTGAACAGTCCTGTCCTCACAGAGCTACTTCAGGAAAGAAAAAGAGACAGGACAAGCATGGGAAGCAGGAAAGCAAGCGGACAGGACGAGCAGACATGGCAGACATTAAGCAAGCGGCAGCAGCAGGGGGTTGGAGGAGGAGGAGGAAGAGGAGGAGAAGGGTGAGGGGACCGGAGCAGGACTTGCACCACTCACCACTGGACCCGGTCTGCCGTCTAACCCATGAGCCCCCTGTGTAGCGTTGTACATAGTTAGAGAGCAGAGATGATGGGGGGGGGGGGATGGTGGGAGGAAGGGGGGTTGGGATGGGGAGGTGGGGAGGTGGGGTGGGGTGGGGTGGGGGGGGTGGGGGGGGTGAGTGAAGCTGTGACTCAGGTGACTTAAAACACATATTCAGATGATGACAAATGACAGGTGATGGAAGTGGCGGAGGTGAAGGTAAAGTGAGTGACAGTAATTGTGAGTAACTGCTTCTACTGATCATGGTGGATGATGACATCAAGTTTACAGGTTCTCAGTGGAACCCCCTGTGTGGGTCCTTGATAAAAACCCTTGGAATATAAAGGGGTTCTCTGTAGACCCCCCCTGAGTGGGTTCTTGAAACCTTTCACAGATGGTTCTTGGTGTAAACCTTTATGTTGGGTTCTTGGTAGAGCTCTCTTAAGGGTACCAAGTGGAACCTTTACAAAAGGTCTTGCAGGAACCAAAAAGTGTTCTCCTATTTGGACAAGATGAAGAATGCTTTATGGTTCTAGTTAGCACCTTTATGTCTAAAAGTGTACAGTAAATTTTAATTTTCATTCAAGGCTCAGTAATTTCTTAAAACAGCTGGACATTGTAGTTTTTAGCAAATGTTACTCAAACAATATGTACTATTTATTATGGGGTTTGACTTAGACTTTCCTCACCAAAAAACATTCAGCCATTTGTTTAAGGCCCACAATCTTGTTTGTCCAGAGCTTTCACTTATATCTCATGGTCTTTATCAGGTAGGATTCTAGAGCAAAATCTATCCAATGATGATGACCATGAGATGCGGTTTAAAGCTCATGAAAAAAAACTTAATTTGTGTTTGGTTTGTGTTGTCAGATTGGTGAATGTGTGTCTAAATTTGCTTCAGTTCTATTTATTTGCAGTAAAATGTTGGCTATGTACTTTATAGTTCCATCAAATCAAACTAATTCAACAAACCCTTGTCTTTTGAGATGATTTCAAAGCCCAAGTGACAAACTCATGAATAAATGGTCATAGAAGTCAAGGTTATTTCCTGAGAGTGACAGTACTGTAAACCAAGAACAAAGAACAGGAACCCAAAGTGATTTTGAAGAGTATAAAATGAAATAAGGTAAAAGTCCAAAAGTAAATGCTCAGATTTATAGTGTCATGTTAGACATTTACTTCCTTTGACACAATCCACCCTTCCATGCAATACTTTAACGGGATTATGACGACGTAAAGGCAACATCTGAGACACCGAGAAACATCAGTCAGTACCAACTGCTTACAGGATTAAAGCAATTTCAAGGTTTTTAAAACTGATATATAATAGTATACTATGATGCTAACATTTCTGTGCTGAAGCAGTGATATAATCCCAAAAATAATCAAGACTGAATAAGACAGCTCAACAACAGGATAGAACACAAATAGAAGATAGAAGACAGAATTCTGAATGGACAGGAAGTCTGGAGTACTTACAGGGAGTCCAAGATGGCCTCTGTCTCCCTTGTCGCCCTTCTGACCTGTCGCTCCCTTTTCTCCTCTGATGCCTATGCCTGGTTCTCCCTGAGAGAGATGGTTACATAGAATTGCATCCTTACACTTTAAAGGATAGAATGGCTATGGTGGCAGATATTAATCTATGGAAATAATATCTCACCTTAGGCCCTGAAGGTCCTTGAGATCCCTGGATGGAACAAAAACAATATTATTAATGACACAATACTTACAGTAGCATAGACCATTGCACTGTTTCGGAGTGCCTTTCACCTACATCATGTATGTTTAATTAATTTCCCACTACAGTTCAATACATACTGTATCCCACTTGTTGCCACTGCATACCACTGGTGAACATTAGAGTAGAGCCGAGAGATAAATAGTAAAAATACAAGTTTGGCATGTTTGATCAACTTCTATTAGTGGGGCTTTGGTTCATAAACAATTCATTATTATATTTATATTTATTTGAACATTTTTTGTCCTTGTAAAACAGATTAAATGACTATTAAGTGTTGAAAACCATTTTTAACCCTTCTGTTAAAAGTTAGAAATAACATATTGTAGAATTTCCTTATATGCAGACGATATCATACTATTATGCCTGCTGAATGTAGCATGATCATCATCTATGATTCCCTAAATCAGTGTTTCCCAACCCTGGTCCTCAGGGACCCCTGCCCTGCATGTTTTAGATGTTTCCCTGCTCCAACACACCTGATTCAAATGATCAGCTCATCATCAAGCCTCTGGAGAATCCTGATAACAACCTGATCATTTGAATCAGGTGTGTTGGAGCAGGGAAACATCTAAAACATGCAGGACAGGGGTCCCTGAGGACCACGATTGGGAAACACTGCCCTAAATTATTGAAGCCTATAGGTAATGAAATAAACTGTAGCAAATCATATATTCTGGAAATCAACCAACATAGGCGATATTATTTTTACTGCACACATTTCATTGTGTTAGTTTTCTTAATTAAAGGATACACTCATAGTTCTGCCACAGGTGTTTTCACTTATTTTACTTGATTAGACCTCATCTCAGAACTGTGTAGGCAGGTTGTGTTTGATTGATAACCCCTTGACAATCTTGTTACATCTAGCCACATACCTCACACCACCTTAAGGTGTAACATTTAATACTTTTTCATTCTTATTGGTCAATTACGTTTAAGTTTATCATGTTGCTCTTCGTCTACTTTAAGCATGAGTTAGTCTTTAGATCAGGGGTTAAATGGTATATTTGACTCACTGCTGGGCCAACTGGTCCTGGAGGTCCCGGGGGCCCTGGAGGACCATAGATCTAAACACAGGAACAAGGATAAACACAAGAAAGAGGTTTCAATTCATAAAATATTGCTCATAAAATATGTTCTCTATTTACCATGAACTGCACCAATCAGACCTGTGGGTTAATGAATGACTCTTACCATTTCTGACCTTCCTCCTTCTCCAGGTTCACCTTTAGGACCCTGTGACAATAGGTGACAAAAACACAAAAGGACAAAAAGTTGACAGTATATTCTTTGGTCAGACAAAAATCAGGAAAAATGAAGACACAACACTTTTTCACACAGCACTTGAGGGTGAATACACAATGTATTCCAGTGTTCCCCCTTTGCCAGGTCAGACACTGCATCCAGAGAGATGCAGCCTGAGGGGCACTATTGCGTACCATTGCACCAGGTAATCCAATAGGGCCAGGGGCCCCTGTAGCCCCCTTTTCACCAGTAGGGCCATCTAAACCCTACAGAACAAGGAAGGGGAGATAGATATCACAATAATGGCAGAGTGGTGAAATTCAGGGACTAATGAGTTGGTCTTCATGTTAGAATCAAAGCATAAAAGTCAAACGAGATCATTTTGTTTCTTATCCAATCTTAGTATTCATTACCAATCAGCAACAGGGGCAGTATACTTCTGTCAATTAGTTTCTTCTTTTTTTGTATTTGAAATGAAAAATGTGTCAGCAATGGGATTTTTTTTGTTTTAGTGCTGTTGATCCATGATAAGCAAAGGCCTTCATTTTTTCCTGCATGTGGTTTCTAAAAATTAATTAAAGGCTCCTGATATATGAGATGAATGCTCAGTTTTTCATACTTTGATCTGCTTACAAGCCCCAGCAACTGGTTCTGGGGCTAACTCCAAATGTGGAGAAGAATCCCGCACCAGTATCCAGGTCCTACCTTCAACAGCAACAGCAGATGGCCCATCATACACCAGGGCTAATAAAGCTCCATCACTGAGGACTAATTCTATTGGAACATGTTTGGAATTGTTACACTGTTTCTTCTTTTGGAAACTGGATACATTTGAAAAACTCTCTTTCCAGCAATCATGACCTGGTTTCACCGCGATAGCTAGCTCAGTGATGTTAACGTTACAGCTCAGCAGAGGAGAAAACCATTAGTCACCATTATTTCCATTATACTCAAGAGAAAGGCAGACATCTCTAAGGCCAAAATCTCCAAAACTCAGCAACTCACACCACAATAATCTAGATAGTTAAACAGAACTACAAGAAAGCAGAAAAAATAGTAAGTAAGACTAGTCCATAAAACTTGCTAACATGTTCATATAGTCTGCAACTTAGTGACCGCACAATCTAAGAACATGATGGGACCATATGGGAATGGCCCTTGAAGACATTTCTTCAAACTAAAAATTGAGCATCCAACTGATAATAATAGAGCGTTTAATTAATTTCTTACAGTATTTACTGTACAAAGGCATTCTCTGACTGCCTGTTGTGTTTCATGTGTTTTCATTTCAAATACAACAAAACATTGGACCACACTTCTAAAGCAGCTACAGTACCAATGCAACTTTGTGGCAGTCTGTTTTTAACAACCCAATATACATTTTCTTAACTGTACAGAAATCTGTAGTCACATCTCAAAAACAAACAAGCAACCAAACCAACAAAACAAGATATATAAGAGCAAAAAACATGTCTTATGCATGGACATGCAGGTTTAACAGTGTTTACTGTAGGCTCTTGAAGTAACATGGAGCTGCAAATAGAACAGCCCTTTATATGGGGGCACATTTGGGATCCATGCCGCAGTGAATTAAAAGTTAAACTCAGTGTCATTCCTGGGGTCTCTTCCAAGCCAGTGAGTCTCTAATTAGATAATAAGAGAGCAGCTGGAAAAACCAAGGCCTTCCCCCTGGATAATGACAGATGTGGGGCTTTGGCTTTGGTCAGGGAACCCCAGGCAGTGATGTGATGTGGTGTAGTGTGTTCTTAGCTCAGTCACTCACAGGTGATCCAGATGGACCCATGTCTCCCTTGTCTCCCTTGGGTCCTGGGAAGCCCATGACGCCACCCTCCCCTCTGGGACCTTCAGGACCGGCTGGGCCTGCGGGACCAGGCTCTCCAGGCTTTCCTCTGGGTCCCTGAAAACACAACGTTATGTCGTTATTGTATCTGAAAGAAACAACATTTAGACAGATTTTTCAAAAGCTCTAAGATGAGTTTTGTGTTGAGTTGTGTTGATGTGTTATCACAATTAATAGACTTTTAAGATTCTTAATCTACATTCATAAAACAATTAAACAGCCTGGTTAGTAATATGGAGTACTGATAATTAAGTATTACCTTCTCTCCGTCCAGTCCAGGAGCGCCAGGTAGACCCACTTCACCCTGAGGACACACCAAGGCTGGATTACTAAATGGACACAACAGGCAATTGCCCTGGGGCCAAGACCCTCAAGGGTTCCAGCTCACAGTATGTCAGTTGGTTTCTAGTTATTTGCCCAACTGCAAATTTATTAGTGGGCGTTCTCACCAAAATCAACCCTACATTAAAACAGTGGAAGGGGCTGCATTGATGGGGGCATCTCACTTCAGAGACACAAAATAAGAATACATACAGAACCATGAATTTCAAGGCTTCACAGATGCCAAAAACACTGCCCAATAGTTGATAGTACTCTCAGATAGTGGGTGCGCTTCAATACCCATACCATCATACTATTTAGTATGCCAGAAAATGATTTACTATGTCCCAATACATAGGACGTCAAATGCAGTAGGCCAGAAGAAATACCACGATGTCCTACTGCATTCGGTAGCATTTTGCAGTATGCAAGTCAGTATGCTTTTCTGGCTGTTCTAGCTACACTGTCCTCTATGCAGTGTAAGATATTTTATCTAGTGTGTTGTCAATAAAACACATTTGCATTCCAACTTGCATACTTTTTCTCATTCCAGTGGAAATGTCTTATAGTCTTATAATGATTGGGACTCTTTCTTCTGTCATGATTTCAATGTGCATGCATCAGCAGCCTCAGGTAAATAGCTGGAAGCAGAGAGGTTACTGTGAGGCAAAGTATGACCTACTTAATCACTTTATGCAAATTATTTAAACATCATTTTTACAGGAATAATACTGTCCCATTATGGCAATGGCTGTGCAAGCAAATGCAGTGGCCAGTAGCTATTCAAACTTTGCTACCTTTCTATTTAATTTTTCTTATTTTTTTCATTATATTGCTAAAACAACCATAACCTATGATAGAAAATACACTCGTAGGCACTGGACAAGGGAGTGTGGGGTTTGAACTTAGCAGCAGACCCTAAGGCGATCACCAAAAGTAGTCAGCATTGTTTGAAACATGCCGTCAGATCAGTTGGATGCAACACTGAGGATCACCCCTGGAGGAGAGGAGGTGAGTGAATAAGAGCTATGCTACAGCTGGGACTTAAGTCTGCTCCTAGACTCAGTTCAGCTCTGAACAAACAACTGGAAACCAAAGACTGTAGTGCCCACACAGAGAAACCTGCTCTACCAGACCTCTACCAAAGACAAATCCGTTGATCTATTCCAAAATTTAATTAATTGCTTACTTAACCCATGCTACACCCTTCCACCAAGATTCATTAAAATTGGGCCCGTAGTTTTTCCATCATTCTGCTGACAAATAGATAAATTGACAAACTGCACCAAAAGCATAAACTCCTTGGTAGAGTTGATAAATGCACTGATTGTTTGTTGAGCTCTTGAGTGCTTCTAAATTGCAGATAATCTACAACTCATCAGATAATCTACAACTGTGCCTGAACGCATCCTGTGCAAACCCAGTGTTAGGGAATTTACACCAACATGATACATTCTGAACTACAGTATTATTACAGGGGTGCTATGTGGACACCTATTTTTTAAAACCTGTATTATTTCAGGTTTTATCATCTTTGAAATCCAGCGTGTAATAAAACATCACATGTAAACTGTCACCAAAATGTCTCCTACCTTGGCACCAGGCATTCCAGGGGGCCCTGGAGGTCCAGGTAATCCAGGGGGGCCCTTGAAGGAGAGGAGAACATGTCATTGAACAGAATTTTAAAAAGTACTGTGTTTGCACAAGCTGTGATAAACCCTAGAAAGTACTTACCATCAGGGGTATGTTGCGAATATCCTGTGGAGGAATATTAAAAGTTAACAGTAATCTATTTTATTCTTTTGTTTTTTTACATCTAAGAAAATGGCAACTCAATAAGACTGACTTACATTTTCATTGTTGAGAATTTCAGCCTTTCCTGGCTCCCCAGTTGGGCCTGGTGGACCCTGTATTGTGAAAAGACCATTTGTAAACTTCATCATGTAAATCAAGACCATACAACTGACATTTTGTGACCTATATGTCAGCATTTGCAACATGCTGTTATGAGTCTGCTAGTCATGACTTACTCTTGGTCCAGCTGGGCCTTCAGGGCCTGCTTCCCCCTAAAGGTTAAATGAAGGTATAACAATTAGATTCTCCAAAATCATTCTCAACTTGTGTTTGTACTAGGAAAGCTACACAATATGATTAGGGCCACATGTGAAAACTTTATTTGAGTTCTGTGTGGAAAGTCAGAATTTTGAGAATAAAGTCAGAATTCTAAAGTTGTAATCCAGAGATTTAACTCAGATTTTTGACTTTCTTCTCAGAATTCTGAGTTTGAATTAAAATTCTCACTTTATTAATTCTGATCTTAGAGTCAAGGCAAAAACACATTGCACTTAACACCACTCTTCTATTTCCAGTGTTGACATGCCTGATAAAACGCTTTCCCCCCAGAGAAACAGTTTTTTTGTGCTTCAGTACAACGTTGGCCTGGTTACAGACATTATTTTCTACTCCACTTGTACTCCAACTCTACTTGTTTGCCTGTATCCTGCAGCTGCACCAGTGGTATATTGAGATTTTAGAATTCTGAGAATTCCGAAGTCAGAATTTTGAGTTCATTCTCAGAATTCTATTCTGAATTCAGAATTCTAACTTTAAACTTAGAGCTCATAAATTTTTCACATGTGGCTCTAATCCTCCTCCATAGAATCAGTCTTCTCTTTTAAGTCATTTCATAATTCTGTCTTTTCTTACCTTCTCTCCCTGGTCACCTCTGTCACCCTATAAGAGGAACAGCAGGCAATGACTTGCATGAGTTTTTGTTGAAGTGTTACTCAATACTCAGGATGGATGTGTTGCTGTACACGTATGTGCCAGGGATCTATCCACTGATCAAACTATTTCTTTTTACCTTGGCTCCCATTAGGCCTGGCAGTCCTGGTGAACCTGGTTCTCCTTTAATTCCCTGGGCTGCAGTACTTGGTTCTCCCTTCTCACCCTGCCATGCAGAGAGAACAAAGTCAGATAAGAACAGCAACAAAGCAAAAGTGTAATCCTTCCATAAAACTCAGATGATTAAACCAGGTATTTTATAGTTACATTTCATCATTAACATTGAATGATACAATTAGGAGACTCATATATCTGCATTAAAAACATCAGTTATACTCATAAAAATCTATTCTAATATACTGTTTTAGGTTTGTATTTTTCACACAATAGAATGCAGCAACAGTGAATCACATGGAATGCCATAATAGTTTGATTTAAAAAGTCTTGACTTGATGCCCACTTACTTTTCCACAGCTTTCATCTGCATCACACAGTCATCATCAGCGAATTAAGTTTGCTCAGTTGACATGGAGATGGCTCAGTTGTCATCATCTACAACTATGTATGCAATTTTGGTTAGGTGGTTGTACATGGTAATTAAAATGGAGGAAGATGGGACTGTAAAGACTTCTGTTCTCTGTTTCAGCTGTTCTTTCAGTCTCTCCTTGTTGTTTCACTGCTGTAGTGTTCCCCACAGCTGACACAGATGATGCCATACACCAGTTGCTTTCAGGTGCTGGTTCCTGTCTTTGGGATGTAAAAGCCAAGAGGCTTAAGGTGCTTAAGATCAGATAATCCAATATTAGTCCTAAAACAGGAAATTTGCAAAGGCGCTTTGTAGTCAAATTGACAAATGTGACCTATAGACTCTGACTAGCTATTCTGACAGTCCAGCCATGTAAGGGGGACCCACTGGGATGCTTTCAGTGGTCCCTGTTGAGTTGGTAGCATCTGTCTTGGTCTTAAGTCATGCTGGATTTCTCATCATCCACTCCTTGTACCGGTTGGCCTGGAGTGCCTCCTTGACCTGTTGTACCTCCTGTTCTCTATCCTCCTCCTCCTCACTGATAAGACGTTTTTCTGTCTGTTTTTCTGTCTGAGGAAGGGTCTTCAAAATGGACAAGTGCTTGTTGAAAAAAGTGTCTTGCCATCTCCATGCCAACTGAGCACACTCAAGCTGCTGATGGAGACTCTGAGATGTAGCTGTGGAAAGCTCTAGAAAAATGCAAACCTGAGTTAAGATTATTTTGTCAGATAGCATTCCTGTACATTCCCACAGACACACATAGCATCTAAGAATGGTTTCTGACAAGCCATTCTTCTTTGATTTAGAATGAATCAAAGAATGCATGTATGAATGTTGTTAGAAATGACAAGTGGTATGGTAAGGCTTGTACAGTACAACAATTACATATAGGCAAATATTACAGAACTCCTACAAATGCCAAGTAAAGCACAGTGAAACTAACAACACAAAGATAAAACAAAACACACTGAGACTTTTGGAACTTTGGCCACAAACGCACAACACTGATGTGATGACTTTCTGACTTTGCAGACATCCAGTTACAAGAGGAATAAGGATGACTGACAGAAGCACAACTAAACAGTTAGGATGCTCATTCCATTCCAGGCCTACCCTGTAGCCCCTCTTGCCAGGGATGCCAGGGGTACCAGGGATGCCAGCCTGGCCCTTTGCAGTGGAAGAAAGACATTTATGACTGATTGGGTATTCAATAACTGCCAGAGACACTGATCAGAAAATGACTTGACCTTTAAACCAGGAGCACCAGGAAATACCTGTTAATGAATACAGTGACCATGATGGCACATATGTCAACAGCAATAGAAAAGAAAGAAAATGAAAACAGTTGTTGTAAAGTTTTTTGCTTCAGTGTTGAAAAATGCATGCAGACACATCCAGAAAGCAATTATTCATGCAGTTACATGGATCGCCAAGGGCCCAAGGGGTCAGGGGGCTAGTGCCTGAGCCTCTGTGTTAAGTAACGGTAATATTTCTTGTTGGAGATACACTAAGCAACCACAAAGACACAACAAAGCAATTACAAAGAGATATAAAGCAACCACAAGAAGCCACAACACAACCACAAGGAGACACAAACAACCTCAAAGAGACACAAAACAACTACATACAGACACAAAAGGCTCCAGTGAGGTACAAAGCAACTGCAAAGAGACACAAAACAACCTCAAAGTGGCACAAAAAGAACACAAAGAAATACAAAACAGCTACAAAGAGACACTAAACAAACACAAATGGACACAAAACAATTACAAAGAGATACAAAGCAACCACAAAGAGATACAAAACAACTACAAAAAGGTATGGAGCTACTACAAAGACACACAAAACAACCACAAAGAGAAATAAAACAATGACAAAACAACCACAAAGAGACACAAAGCAATTACAAAGAGACACAAAGCAATTACCAAGAGACACAAAACAGCTACAAAAAAGGTATGGAGCTACTACAAAGACACACAAAACAACTACAAAGAGACGCAAAACAACTACAAAGCAACACAAAATGATTACAACTAATATATCTGAGTCATTTTTGTCTCTTGAGAGAACTGGTCCACCCCCAAAGTTGCAAAACAACTACAAAATGTGTCATTTTATGTCTCTTTCATCCTGGGTGTCTTTTTTCCTGTACAGGAGGGGTGGGGAGCATGCAGGGGCCCATTGTCTCAACACTGGTTCATGTCAAAGTATATAGTGAAATTAAAAACTCTGTCTGATTATCCTCTGTGAAGCACCAGCCACAGCATGTTGAACCCTCTGAAATTGGTTGCTAAAAATAGAAAGTAAAACATGCTTAAATAGTTTAGTTCATCTGTGTTGTTGCTCCTCTTTTCAGATGAATGAACAGACAGTTTATAGATGATGTACAGTCACAGCTGTGACTACACAAGCGCAGACATAGCTGGCTGGTAGAGGGAGTTCCTACAGTCCTGTTTTCCTCGGTGGAATCTGTATGCTGTCAACTGTGTGTCTGATGATGCTTTAAAATAATTTCTCATCGTTGTAGACAGAATGTAACAAGTGGCAAAAGTTGGAATCTTTTTTTTGACATGTATCAAACATCCAAGTGTATGTGTTTTTGAATCCAAGAGTAAATGTTGTACATCCTTCAAACCAATCCAGAAGAGGGCAACACTCTTCAAAGTTGTAATGTTTCCATTTCAATTGCTAGCAGCTACTAAATATATACAAGCCAAGATGTCAGGAGAAATTGAGAGCTTTTATCTTTGTCATGGCTGCAGCTAATCCCTGGAAGCAACCACATTGAAAAAAGTTGAGACTACTTAAATTTTTAAGGCAACTTATTGAAATAGATTTTTGAGTGTGAGCCCAACTCAAACTCTTTAAGTTTTGAAATAAACTTCAAAAAGTTTTGCTGATCTAAAATTTTTAGTTAAGATAATTTACTTTTCTTCTTTCGATAAACTTGAATCTAAAGGGGAAAAAAAAGAAAAAGAAAAAAATTGGTCACAATGAGCTGTGAACCTGATTTCTTTTTTGTGCCTGAAAAATTAAATTGTTTTAATTGAACATATTAAAATTTTAACATTTACTTAAAAAAAACAACATTTTATTTAAAAAAAAAGGTTTCTAAAATTCAAAGCTTTATCTAAAGAAGAAAAGTAAATTACCTCAACAGAAGACCAGTATCTGGAAAAACTTTTTCAAAACTTCAGAATTTGAGTTGGAATCAAAACTCAAAAATCCATTGCAGTCTGTTGCCTTGAAATTTTGAGTTTTCTCAACTTTTGCATTTTTACAGTGCACTGAGACAATAAGACAGGCATTCAGTGCCTTGTGCTGTCATAACTGTATCCTGAGACACTTAAGTTCTTTATCAAACCTAAGTTTCAGTCACACATATTCAGAGTATGGTGTCGCTAGTGCTGCACTTTTCGCATTCAAGAGTCAGTTGTAAGGTGGAGATGGAAGGGACCACATCAGGACAGAGTGCCCCCAGGCATAGATGAGTTCTCGGTCTGATCAAAGCATTGTGGCCTCCATCACCCCTGCTACCCTCAGGAGGACCTGGGTGCTGATGGCTTGAAACGCACAGAGGGGCTCATTAGAGACACTGCCTGAACAACCGACTGCCTCTAACAGCAAAACAGCATCTCCCTTTGATCTGTGACTGCTCCAATCAGCTTGCAGCATTCCTCTGGTCGCATCAAAGATTTGTCCTCCGTCCATCAGCGTTTCTATTTTAACATCTCTCGTTTTCTGTTACATACAGTGGGTGTGGGCCCACATGGATCTGTCACACAGGCATGCCGCGTCTTGATTTATCAATATGTTGATCTCTTTATTGAACCCATGCAGCCACAGGATTTCCACTTCAGAGGAAAAGAACATTGATGGATGAGTTCAAACCAATCAATCACCTTCACACTGAAAAGAACTGTAATTATCGTCCAATGACGTCATTCTGTTTGTCGTCCTGTCATTCTCCGTGTCAGAGGAAGGACATGGAGAAGCAACTACTCACTGCCAGGGTTTCTGTAGTGACTTACAAGTACAAGTACTGTACACTAGGGTTGGGTGTTGTGTACCGAATCGGTATATGATGATGTCCACAGTGAAACATTGCAATGGACAATGACATCATTGCTGGGTCTTAAAGGGTATACGACCACAAGCTTCTGCTGCAGTTGCAGTTGCAGTTAACTTGACATCGTAGTCTGAGTCATATGTTATATATGAGTAACGGCAATAGCAGAGACATGACATCAGTTAAAATTTGTTTTGATCAGATTTCTTACAAGCAAACAAGAACATATGTTCCAATGAACATAGTCTAACAAAAATAGGTTGGATTTCTGTTCAAACAAGCCATGACAGGAGGCAAAAATGTGCAGCGGTGTGAGTTATGTTCCAGCAACCTGCCATTCCCTCCATGTCATGTCCAGCACTTGTGTGTTCCCACCGTGCTGCATGTTCCGAATCCCCTCATCATCCTCCTGCCAGTCCTCTGTGCAGTCAGTGTTGCTTTACTGCCATTCTTTCCACTACTGGCTGTATCTGTACCTGAACTTACTTGTCTGTATCCTGTTCCTGACCCTTAACCTTTTCCTGTAAACCTGCTCATGATCTGCAGGGGTCTGCAACCTGCAGCTCCGGACCACATGTGCACTTTTGCCCCTCTCCAGTGGCTCCCTGTGGCTTTAACAAAAATGGTATGGAAATGAATAACATCTTGTTTTTAACTTTTTAATTTTCATTTATTTGTTGTAGACCAAAAGTGATTCTCCAACTGTCAAAATGTGGGGCCTATACACCAAACACAAAAAAGTTTTAACATTTACTCATCTAAATGTGCATCATAGCCCATGTCTACGGCTCACACCCTTTCCTTTAAATTTCTTGAGTCTTGAGTCTCCTGAGGAAAATGGAGATTTTAATAGTTGCGGCTCCAGACAAATTTATGTTTTCTTTTTTTGCCCAAAACTGGCTCCTTTGAGAGAAAAGGTTGCAGACTCCTGATCTAGTTCTTGTGTTTAGACTTGTTGCCAGACTTGTGGCCTGTCTTCTGGTCTTTGTCTTTACAGACCGTTTGCCTGTTTGCACTGCCTTTTTCAGTCAACAGTAAGCCAGTTCATTGGCTATTCACTAAATGCTTTTATTCATTCTGCTCTTCCTTGGTGTCTGCATTTGGTCCTCTTTCCTGTCAACTTCGCTCTGCTGTTAAAATGGCAGTACATTTGGAGTGCATTACAACTTGTTAGTTTGGACTTTAAACCTGATTAAGGACTTGTCTATCTGGACTAGGGACTTGAGTGCAAAGATTTGAGACTTACTTGTGACTTTCAAAATAATGTCCCACCACTGGATATTGACATTGTTTTTCTGCTTGTTAGTCCAAAATCCTCTACATGCAAATAGTCTGCACAGAGACAGCAGGTATTAGGGGTAACTTATTTGCTAATTTGTGCACAAGTTACAATCAGGACTGCATTTCTCATTCTGAATTTAGCTTCACATTCAAAAGAGTACATCCTCTTGGGACCATGAGTCTGCCAACTTTCCTGTGCATAAAGTTGATATCTTGGCCTTAGAGTGCTTTTAAAGGAAAGCTCATGTGATATCCCAAAGAGAAATTGATTCATCAAGGAATCATCCTCTAGGGACCATGAATATTTGGACAGATTTTTGGTGTTTGGTATCTTGCTGTGGACCCAAGTATAAAATCTAACCCAACCTTATCATCAGTGTGTTCTGATTAGTGCAGGAGATTAAGATTTCTCAAACAAGCCTATGATTTTCTATAATTTCCTTACACAACAGTTAAAAAGGACAGATACATTCAAGATGAATACATTTTGTTCGTTTTTATTTTCCATTTCCTTATAGAGAACCAAAGCAAGATGTCTGGTCAATGTGAAGAATAATAGAATGAGGTGGGTGATTGGAGAACTTAATTACTGTCTTCCTCTCTGTTCATCACATTTCCTCCAGCTGGGCAGCTCATTGTTTCTCATTTGTGGTGAAAAGAAAAAGGCAGAGAAACCTTTTCATTCAGTCGAAGAAGTGCAAGTGTTGGCACACTCTCCTTTGTCATGAAATCCACTCTCTGTCGTCTGTTGCTGCTCTCAGTTCCCACAGGGAAAATAAAATCAATGCTGCTTTCAAAGACAGCTTATTGCATCAGTCTGAAGCAAAGCAGTAGCACAGTGACAGATGGCACAAGGTCCTGAGGTGGTAGTTGTGTCTGCTTCCTTCATGGCTAGACGTGGGTCTGTTGCCTGCTGAGAGCTTTTGGAACTGAAGAGGCTGAGCCTAGAGAAGTCATTATTTGTGGTCGGCACCATGCAGATATTAATGGTTATTGTGTATACCACAAAACCTCTACCAGGCCAATTTATTTCATTCTGTCAGAAGGCGCCAGCAGCCAGCTCCCAAAGATTATATATAGAACAGATCTCCCCTGGGTTGAAGGAAGACTCAACTCCTTAGGCGACCTAACATATTAAGGGATCTAACATTGAAGGATCAGCCTGCAAAAGCACTTTCTCTTTATTATTAAAAAAATAAAAGCCTTTCCAGATCGCTGTTTCCTGTGGATAGCAATGAAAATACATTTTCCTTGAAGTTTTCCGCTTTTTACTTTTTCTTCCTCTTTCCCCCATCTGTCCGTTTGTGAGGCTTAATGGAGAAAACACACACACATACACATGGCTGCGACTGCTACTGCCATGCTACCACGGCCAAAGGGGAGCTGCTGTAGGTGCTGGAGTTCGTCAGAGACGGAGTACAAAAGTTAGAGAAACAAGTTCCGCAATTGATTTGAGATGAGGACACTGTGAGTTCCTGTTGTGGAGACATCAGATCTCTAGCAGACAACTAAGCCTAAAGAAACTAAGCCTATTAACAGACATCATAATCACTGGAAACACCACAAAGTTGCTCATCAAGTCAAATACCTTGATGGCCCATTGATAGCTGTTTTACCATGTTGGAGAAACAGTCAACCAATCTGGCTGCTGAACCCAAGAACAGAAACAATAATGAGAACATTATGTACAGTAAATGTTGGCGTCAAACATTCAGTGTGTCCTTCCACTGTGTTAGCAGCTTAGGGAAATGTATATCGATGATGTGTAACATTTCAGATTATTTTTGGAAATCATGGACATCATGACCTCCAGGCTGAAGAGAAGGACCCAGATTGTTACCAGCACTAACTTCAAAAGCCATCAATCAGTGTTGGTATGGGGCTGTGTTAGTGCCCATGGCATCATGGGTAACTGTCGCATCTGTGAAGACACCATTGATATTTAATGGTTTTGGAGGAACATACAGTATGCTGCCATCCAGATGATGTCTTTTTCAGAGACATCCCTGCTTATTTCAGTGAGACAATGCCAAGGATCATTCTGCATGTGTTACAACAGTGTGACTTTGTAGTAAAAGAGTTCAGGTACTAGACTGACCCGCCTGCAGTCCAGATTTGTCTCCCATTTAAAAGGTGTGGTGCATTAAGAAGCCCAAAATATGACAATGGAGACGCCGAAACATTGAGGCACTTAAGTCGTATATCAAGCAAGAATGAGAAACAATTTCTGTTTCCTCAGTTCCCAAATGCTTACTGAGTGTTCTTCTTGCTTTTAGTCTTTATTTGACAGGCCAGCTTGCAGATAGACAGGAAAATAGGGGAGCAAGAGGGGGAAGACGCACAGAAAAGGGCCACAGGCTGGAATCGAACCCATGGCTGCTGCTGAGGACTCAGTCTCTGTCATGGTCTGCATGATCTACCAACTGAGCTATCATGAAGAGCAAGTAAACATTAATTTGATGTTATCCTGGCTATCGTCACAAAGGACATCAGTAAGGACCAATCAATCTTCAGAGCCAAAGACACGACATCTGAGGTGAAAGGATGTTCTTTCATGCGTAATTTGCAGCCTAATATTACGTTACATAAGCGTTGAATAAGTTGTACTTTATACCATGCAAATTCATCTGGATCTTGATTGGCTGTCAGAGTTTCTATCAAATATTCATCAAAATAGGTCTGAGAGTGATCACAATGGTATGTTTGCCACTGTTGTTGTCTTATACTTGTGTCATGGACTTCAGTTAGAATGATTTTTAAAATGCTAAATTTACAGTTATTGTTCTTGGAGTGGATAGCCCTTCAGAACGGGGATGTCACACATAGCTAGCTTAATACCTAGCTTCATCCATGAAATACAGCAACAGAAGAATGATGACAAGAGACTGATGCAGATGCACAGGTTATTGTAGGTCAACCACAGAAATAACAATTCTTAAATCAACATATTTTTAGTTAACTGCTCCCACTAACTACTAAATGGTCCACTTAACTTACCAAAAAATAATTTTAATTCAAAGATACACTCTACAACTTCTTCCAATGCCTGTAAATCTCAAAGTCCTCCCAGATCAGACTCACAACTCATACATAAACTGAGAGAAAATTTCAAGGTACTAACCAGAAGAACTTTGCTAGAACTTGACTCCAAATCCTGAAAACTGGACCAGAATCTTATCATAAATAGGTGTCATTTTTCCATTCGATCAAAATAGAATTTTGTAGTATTGGACTAAACTGGCCATGGCTGCTACTTCACATGTAATGTGGCGTGAAAAGTTTTTTTAATAGGGTATGTATGAACTGGGGTTAGCTGAGTGTAGACTGCATAAAAGTAGAAAGCTGGATTGTAGTGATGTCTTATAGGGCCCAATGGAAGCATTTAGACTATATAAAGGCTAAAAACCAGACCCTTGAGGCGTCGTTCAAAGCAGCATTGCCAGACAGAGTTGAACCAAATAGGCCAGACAAAAAATGTAAAAGACTAAAAACACCCTGAGTGCAAGCACTCACTGTTCATTCTAGCCAGGTAAGCGCTCTAATATAGGACAACTGTACACTAAAGCTGTGCTAATGAGTATAATTTGGTTATATTATCAAAACATTACAGTATAACTCACAAATGGATTTACATTTATGAAGGATTTCAACTTATTTATGTTCAAAGTCAGACAGCAGCTCCTCCAATCCTGAAGTGCCTCTCCACTTCAATCATACAGACCCCAGCTGCAATGTCTGTCTGTAATCTGGTCATGCATGAATGGACCTCAACATGCCCACACACACACACACACACACACACACACACACATGCTTGACTCTACCTTCTCTCCCTTCTCTCCTGGGAAACCCCTCTTCCCTTCATCTCCCTACAGAGTGGATGGAAACATCAGGTCAGAGAAGCAGCGAGGCAGCGAGAGCAGACACGCCCTTTCAACCAGGGGAAAATCAAAGACGAGCAAAGGCTCAGGGGAAAAAAGGGAGTGCTCCTTCTTGACATGGAGCTGACAGGAGAAGATCTACATGTTTAGAGAAGACCTCAGGGGCCTTCTATCATGTAGGTCCCTGGACAGACACGACAAGTGGTTGCCTTGTGAAACAATTAAACAGTAGTCAGTGGAGAGATGATTTCTCATCCAGACCGAGCAAGTGACTCAACGTTAACCCCATTTGATTAACATGGAGACTACAGATCCAGACTTAATATTATGTTTCAGTTAAAGGCTTACCATACAGGAACGAAACTGACCTTTCACAAAAATGTGCTAATGGTAGGGCTGCCATAACTCACCCCAGCTCTAGTGTTAGGGCTGTGTTATAACCCTGACCTTTTCTTTGCTGAATTAAGTGTGTCTCTGTATTGTACTGTAACGCAAAACTCCCAAACAATAGATCATAACTAAAGGAACAGTTCAGCTCAAAAATAATAACAAAAAAACAAAAACAAAACTTTGCTTCTTACCCATAGTGTTATTTATCCATCTAGACTGTTTTGGTGTGAGTTGCAGAGTTTTAGAAATATTTGCTGCAGAAATGTCTGCCTTTTCTCCGATGTAATGGAACAGGAGAAGAGAAGGCATGGTTTGTGGTGCTCAATGCAGCAAAAAAATGCATTTGAAAAATTCAGAAGCACGTCTCTTTCCAAGAATCATGACCCAGTTACTCAAGACAATCCATACATCTTGCTATGAGCAGTTTCAACTATTTTCTTCCAACTGAACCACACCCACCAACCAAATCAACGCAGAGGAAGTATGCATCTACTCATGGAAGAGAGGTTCAGCCAAGGAGGGTTCTATTAATGTTTACATCACACACTGTCAGAAGCACAAGCCTATCATCCATGAGTAGATGCATGCTTCCTTCTGCGTGGTGATACAGTTCACAGATGTAGTTCGGTAAAAAGAAAATAGTACAATATGATACCTGCTCCCAAGAAGGTGTGTAGATTATCTTGAGTAACCATGTATATTTTGTTTGGTGCTTTGAGCACCACAAGCCAAGTGCCATCTAGTTCCATCATACTGGAGAGAAGGCAGACATCTCTATGGCCGTTATCTCCAAAAGTCTCCAATCACACCAACACAGTTTAGAAGGATAAATAGTACTACAGGTAAGAGGGCCCGAGCTCATCTGAGATGGACTGATGCAAAGTGGAGGTGAAAGCGTGCTGTGGTCTGGCGAGTCCACATTTCAGATTGTTTTCAGAAATCATGGACGTCGTGTCCTCCTTCCTAAAGAAGAAAAGGACCATCCAGATTGTTACCAGCACTAACTTCCCCATTAATGCTGAAAGATATCATACAGGTTTTGGAGCAACATATACTGCCATCCAGATGACGTCTTTTTCAGAGATGTCCCTGCTTATTTCAGTAAGACAATGCCAAGACAGTTGTATAAGAGTTCAGGTACAAGACTGGCCTGCCCGCAGTCCAGACCTGTCTCCCATTAAAAATATGGGGTGTAGTATGAAGCACAAAATACCACAATGGAGACCCCAGACTGTTGAGCCACTGAATCAAAGTGAGATAGAATTTCACTTTCAGAATTACCTGTCCTCAGTTCCCAAACACTAAGTGTGCTACTAAGTGTTGTTAAAAGAAAAGATGATGTATCACAGTGGTAAACATGCTCCTGTACCAACTTCTTTGGACCGCGTTGCAGGCATGTACTTAATTCAACCCGAATAAGAATAGTGCATCTAAACAACATCCCAACTTGTTTGGAATTGGGTTTCTAGATCCAAAATCAATTATCTTGCTTTTTTTGTTTGTTTTTTTTAGTTACAGGCTTATCATATAGGAATAAAACTGGCTATTTAGGCCAACCATAACCTTAACCCCAGCTCTAGTGTTAGGTTTGTGATAATCCTAACCCTTTCTCTGCTGCATAACCTGGCAAAACTCACAAACATGACTAAGTTAGCAAGAAGAATCTGTTTGAGCAATCTGGGTAAGAGGCATTTATATCTTTTATTATTTCCAAAGAAATGACAGACTGGGCAATGTAGATACAAGCAATGCAACTTCCCCTACTATTGTGTTACATCCACATGAGTTTAAAACAGAGGCTAAAGCTAAATCAGAATAGGGCCGCAGCTACTGATGACACTAAGCTCATGTTGTGTTTAACTTTGGGATGAAATTTTGAAGCTCTTTGTCCCCTCAAGTGCAGCTACTTTGCTGCAACTAATTTAGTAGTTCCACATTTTGACTTTTAAAGGAATTCGAAGTTTGCCAAAACACTAAATAGTTTTTTTCTCCTCAATCGGACTTGGCCCACGTCTCTCACAGATCTTGGGTTCAGGACATCAACATTACTTGAGTCTTGGCCATGGCCCTGAGAGATCATAGGGCCCAGGGCTCCAGCCTTTATTAGTAGATGTTCCTAATACTTTGTGACACTTCAGAAAATGCAAAGGTGAAAGATCTTACCTGAATGCCTTGGTCTCCCTTAACCCCCTGTGAAGCAAAGCAGAGACAGACACTGTGAGTGTAACAACTGATAATAATCACAGCCGTCCACTAGATGGAGCACAAGATCCTCGCTATGCATCATAATTAACAGTGACAACAGTCCAAGGCCTCACAAAGTGGATGGACAGGAGCAGTGTTCACTTCATCTAAGAAGTTATCTAATCCCGTTGTGCAACCTTTAAGGAAAAAAAGCCAGATAGCAGTGTCTGTGAAGGCCTCTCCTCTGTCCTCATTATGACCTTCAACTCAGCAGCCTCGTGTGCTCATAAAGCTCATGGCAGAAAACAGAAACAGGATTCTGGGCTGATTTCATGGGAAAACAACACAAGAGGGAAAAACGGTTGAAGCTTACAAGGCAATAATCTGCACAGAAGCTCACAGCAATGAGGTTCTTCCAGCGGTTCCAGCCTCAGGAAAGCTGCTGTATAAACTTCAGAGGGACATTATTTTTCACTGTGACCTTTAGAGTCACAGTGAAAACATAGAGGCTTCAGAAAAAAAAAAAAAATCACTCTAACTGAGAGCCATGTTATAGATTTACTGTTTGATGATACCCAGATGACTGAGATGCTTTGCTTAAGCTCTGTGGAGTTTAGAAGAAAGGGAAAACTGAAAGTTTGTATCAAGTTTGAAGGTGCTGTTTAGAGCCATAGCAAAATCTTTAATGTTATAAAATGAAAATTATAATAATAATGAAATTATAATAATAATGAAAATTATTTTACTAAAATTTGCTTTTTTTCTTACATTGTATTATATAACTGTGTAATGAATAAGGTGTCACTTTAGTCAATCCAAAAGCATAAAATTTATCACCAACTCTGCAGTTTTGACCTAATCACACCTACTCAGTGTACAATATTTGGCAGCAACAAACCCAACACATTATGATGCGAAATGTTTGTTATAACCAGATATTTTCACAATTTAACAAGATAATTTCAAGTTATTATGACATACTAAACAACATTTATTTATCTTGTCTTAATAATTTTAAAATGTGATGTTATAACAATATAAATTATCATGTTATACCAGTTTTTTATGTTGTAACAATAAGTTGTCAAATCATAATGTGAAAAGTTTTGCTTTATAATGTGATGTTAATCTGTTTTTCTTTCTCTGGTGGATCATCAGTACACTGCTGTACCCACACAATGTCTGTGGCAATATTTTATTTAAAGGGATAGTTCCAACCAAAACAAAAATGCATATTGTTCCCCTGGTCTGCAGTGACCTTTTGTATGTTCCCTCACACAGCTACGTAAGTATTCCCTACATGAAGCTTAGGGGAACAATCATATTTTTTTTACCTTTTATCCAGCAGTGCTGATCTGACAGGTGTCCACCAATAATACATCTGAAAAATTCAAAACCAGCATTTCTTTCCAAAAGTTTTGACCTGATGACATTCAAAGCAACATTTTATCATTGTGAATAGACAGTGGACACCTGTCAGATCACCACTACTGGATAACAGGTAAAGAAAAGATTGTGATTTTCTCCCCTCTTATGCTTGACGTAGGGAATGCTTTATAGCTATGTGGTGGGACATACAAAAGGTCATTAGCATTGACTGCAGTTCTCATTAGCTGTATGGAGTTTTTTTATCTCCATGTTCAGGTATGTTTTCTGTGAAAAAGTATTGATAACCACCACTGTGGACCAACTGCTCAGCACCAAACAGCAGACAGACAAAGTTAAGAGATTAACACGTGAACATAGTGGATCCACCTGGCAGCTAAGGAAGCAGCTAGCTAACAGCGAGTTGTCACAGGACTGAATATTGGACTGAGATGTATCAGCTGGCCAGTAACACAACTCCAAATGAATGCTAATGTTGCTCTGTGTCTGCTGGATGTGTCATATGTTATTAACCCTCTTCAAATCTTTCACGTAGCTTCCTTCCTTCTTTAATTCCCCTCTTAACTTGTGAGTGAGGTTTGAGCTAAGTGAAATAGTTCCTGTCCGACCAATGACATCCCATCTCTGGCCTGCCACAGACAACTTCGTTTAATCCTTTTAAAACATACTTAATCTTAACTAGTTTCTACTTTCCACTCCCTTTGGACATTTTTGGCATCTCTCCTTTCATCATCTATAATTGATCAAAACCCTAGTCTCTAGTAATGCCATAATGGCTTAGATTACTGTACAGCAGTTGCTGTGTGTGTGTTTGTGTGTGCGTCTGTCCTCTAGAGGAAGTCTGTTAAGCCATGGAAAAGTGTAGAAGGACAAGCATGTGCAGAGTGTCCCGGGCATAGCTCACTTTGCCCCCCACACAGCTTCAAAGCCAAGGTTAGATCCTTTAAGCTGCCATCCACAGTGTGTGTGTGCATGTGTGTGTGCTTTATTCATCCCTGTTTTTTCAATACTGAGGAGACTATTATGCAATAATCCAACAAACACTTTCCATTGAATAAATGTCAAAACCATAAACGTGGCAGCAGATGCTACCTGCATCATTTTGTGAGGTCAGGGCCTGTGGTTTTTTATAATATCAATTCTAAACAACTCCCAAAGCTTCATTTAATGCTTTTTCTTACCATTTTATATAAATGAAAAAATGTGGTGATTGCTGGGAAGGGCCAGATGTTAACTAAGATGCGGGACACAGCCCACGGTCTTCATTCCATACAAGAATTCAAGAATGAAAGAATTTAAGCTCATGCTAATAAGAGGCTTCAGGAATCCGAGTCAGACAAATCTGAAATCTTCTAAAGTTCAGGTCTTGAAATACCACCATTGCTGGTACAAAACCAAGACAAAACCTACCAAGATGATTACACACACTGATTGATTACAGCTCAAATGATATTTATACTTAAATGCATGTGATGGTATTTATCATCTATTCATGTACACAAAGGAGACGTTCATAAACACCTATAAAATAACCTCAGCCTCACTTTCCCTGTCTGTCTATTCATCACTCTTACGAGTGATCTTTCCACACCTCAAACCACACAGCAGCTCACACCCTTTGTTTTAACAGCCCTAACAATAGCCAATGAAACTATATAACTCAACTGGAAAGACAAACCCTATTTATCCATCAACCACTGGCTTAATATGCTGACTGCACAGTCCAAGTTAGAAAAAGTCACAAAATTAAACATTTACAAGACACCTGCTCTCAATCCTGCAGTTTCTCCAGAGATCTGACCACTCCTGTCAAGCCAAACTAAATAACTGCACTTCTCTGACACTGAGATGACTTACTTAAACACAATGTGCACAGTATTCAGAGGTATAACATGCAAAAAAAGAAAAAAAAAAAAAACAATGCATGGACTCATTACATGATGCCTTTCAATCACCACTAGAAGTGTGTGGTGGTGGCTGTATCTGCAAAGACCCTGCCCTTTGCCTGTATGGTATTTGATGTCCTACTGACTCTACCTTTAAAATATTTGAAATATGTTTTTAGTATGTTAAATATAATTAGATTTACTTTAGCTGATACATTTTGTATGGAGCAGGGACTGTGGATTTTGTTTTCTACTTCTTACAGTGTAATCTCATTAGAAAGGGATCACTTCATGGCGGGTATGGACAAGAGGAATGATAACAGTGACCCATAACCAATTCCAGTTTACATACACTATGTGAATGTTGTAAGTCCTGGTCATGAACTTTTGAGTGAAACACAAAACACCACGGTTATGCATGAAAAAGTTATAAAACAAGTAGAAAGTGGACTACCTGTGGGCCTTCAGGACCTGGTGGGCCAACATCTCCTCGATCACCCTGTGGAGAGATGAAAAGAAAGATTAATAAAAGCTGATTAACAGCCAACAGAGTGGACACAACATAAGCAAAGGGACAAATCATTAGTTGAAACTGCAGATGTTCTGATACCAGGTTTTTCTTCAAATTGTTGTATCGCCTAGCTGAGGTTAAAAAATGTTTGGCGTACAGAACACTACAGGGAAGTAGCAGGGTCACATTTCATATTTGATTGGTGCATAGACTTGCATACTTGTTGATACCTGATCCAGCCAACACATCCTCATACTTAAACGCTGGGCTTATTGTCACTTACTCCCAAAATGTCATGTATTACCAGTATATTAGCAGTGACATGCTTACTGGACCTTAACTACATTACATAGGTCACCTGACACAACTCATGGGACATTACACACATGGTTTACGTTGTAAAACGCTCACAATTTTGGTAAGGTTTAAGCACAAAAACTACTTGGTTAAGTTTAGGCAATCAAACTACTTGGTCTGGGTTGGGAAAAGATTGTGGTTTGGGTTAAAATAACTATGCTACGTATGCTGGAAGTGACTTCACTCGTGCAAAGGAAGTGACACGACAGACATCATGTCCATAACAAAATTTAAAATTAAATAGCTCTACATTTACTTTTTGTTCCACACAGGACTTAAACCCTGGTCTCTTAAACCCCGGTGAAAGTCCTGTGGTTGTTTGAGCCATCCCTCCTACAAATGTGGACTTCCTTGCTCCTTATACTTCTCCTGTCATATTTACTACGTCCACTAGGGGGCGACACTCAACAATAAACTTACATATGAGTTGGGATAAGCTGCTTGCACTTACGACCTTGCACTTACCAACATGCACCCTTTTACTGGTGAGGAAGGGCTGGATTCAGTATGTATCAGAGGCATTTCCAATACTAACATCGGTATCAGAACAACCCTGGTTGAAACCATCTTCTCTTGAGGTACTTCATAGTTTTACTATAATCTTCTCTGTCGTATGTTTACTTTCTTTCTAAAATACCAGCTTACTGCACAGGAAAAGGTTAACTCTTTGACTTCTCAGAACAATAAAACTGTATGTTTTCAGCCAAAGAAAAGCAACAAGAAATAAATGACAACTTCCCACTATTAATCCCTAAAGAAAGAACATGATACATAAAAGTTCACCATTACTGGGGGAAATAAATGGTTATTGCTTTCTCTCCAAGATGAAAAATCCATCATTTGCCTAAAGGACAATATGTACAGTAGGTTGTACACTGGAATACATATTTCCCAGACAATCTAACATACTGGATTGTATAAACCATATTCTATTTCTAAAGTAAAATACAGAGGAGAGCTCACCTTTTGTCCTGGCACACCTGGCTCACCCTGCAGAGATAAATCACAGTGTGTACACACAAAGCACATATCCACCCAGTGTAACAAATTCAGTATCTTATACTGACAGCCATACAGAAAAGCAGGTGGCTGAGGCTTGATTTGAGGGCTTCAAAGTCATGTTTTCCACCCGGATGCTTCTCTGGTTGGGCTGCAGCACAGCTCACATATTACTGCTCATGCTAAAGCCTGAACCACTAAAGTATGAACCACTTGTGATAGGTGTTTGTAGAGCTCTGTATGTTTCTCTGACCTCCCAATCTACATTCCTCCTTTTAAATAATCCGTGACAATTACAGCATCATGTGGAGATCTACTCGTTCAATCCAAAGGGAATGTGTAGTCCTGTGTAGGTGGAGTTGGTCTGAATTTTCAGAGCAGCTGCACAGAGGCCGAGTGGAAACATCTTGACTTGATCCCTTGTTTCATGTGGCTTGTTTTATTTGGGCCTGAGTGTGTTTGTCTGGAATAACTCTAGAGTCATCATGAGAGACCAAAGTGATGCTAATCAAGTTTTTTAGAATTGTAATTTTGCTGTTTGAACAAGAAGAGAAATTTGTTTACCTTCAGTCCTGGTAAAAGCTGCAGAAACAATCACAAGGTTAATGTCACATGGACAAACTTTCATTGAGGAGAAAATTCTGGAAAGTTGCAGAACTCACTGAACCAAAGCTTACCCTTGGGTCTTTTCCTGGTTTGCCTGGTTCACCAGGCTTACCCTATATGAAAAGAGCAAACATGATTTACGCAGAATCCACAAAACAATCTACAACACCACTTCCATGCCATCTGAATTTCCAACTAGGCCTTTTGTGCATTACAACAAGAGTCTGGCAGTAAATCATAAGTATTTTGCTCACTGAAATAATTACTGTATTTCCTCAAACAAAAGGCTCCAAAGAAAGGTCTGGTGCCCTCTAGTCTGGCATCTCCAGGCTAATTCACAAATGGGAATCTGGAACCTCTCAGTTCATTTGCAATTCACAAGAAACACTGTCAACAGGTGCAGAAGACTACACAGTTGAATAGACCAAAAAACAATTATACAACAAAATGTGTGACACAGCAGAGCTTGGTCTGTTTTCAGACAGGACACAAAATGGCCACCGCCTGGTAGCAAGCTTTCTTGTATCACAGCTGAACAGCACACTAAATAGATGATTCTGAAAACATTTAAGGTGAGAAATATTCATTGCTGTAACAGAATCTTGATTGATATTTGATCAGCACTGCCCAGCACTGACCATTTGATCTGAGTTTCATGAGTCTAAGGTGCTGTGCTGGATAGACCTGCTGACTGGACGCAATTGGACAGACCTACAACCAATCTGAGCAATGAAATGTGTGACGTAGTGGCACTTGGTCTGTTTTCAAGCACCCAAAATGGCAGCCGCCTGGTTACAATCTTTCTTGTATTATGGCTAAACAGTACAATAAATGTTTCTGAAAACATCTGTGGTGATGAATGGGCAATGCAGTAACAGAATCTTGATCCATAGTTGATCAGCACTGCCTGGTTTGACAGTTTGATTTGAGTTTCAAAAGCCTGAGATGATGCAGTGGATAGACTTGCTAACTGGATGCAATTAGATAGACCTACATTCGATAAGAGCAGCAAAATGTGGAACATGTGACTTTTCAGAACTGGATCGATCATTGTATAGAGCCCAGACACGGGTCCTGCCAGAGTAAATGAACACATGATCTTGGCAGATTCATCTGGTTCCCAGGTTAGGTACCCTTTACAGTTGAGGTAAATGAAGGAAATACAGTAAGTCAAACTAGCACAATGTTAAAATAAGCTTGCATCAGGCTTTAGGTTGCACCTTTTTGAAAACTGAACAGTCTGTTGGATGTCAAGTGAAAGGTTGACTCTTAGCTTTATATTCTTAGGCTGCACTATGAAATTGTTGCCAGTTTTCAGACAGCTGAGTCACACAGCAGCACAGTCCAGGTTTTAATGGTGTCCCTGAGCAAAGTAGTATCCAGTCCAGACTAATACTTGTAATATTTTTACTAGGCTATGTTTTCACTTCTCTGGGAGCAATCTGGTTTATAAAGCTCTGTGTTCACGTCATGTAGGATGGATGGAGTTGGGAAACACTCCCTTGTTTACAGTTTGTAAGGGTTTATGACATTGGACAGCTCCAGACTGTTGTAAGGTTGTAGTTTTGGCTGTGTGAAGGTTAGAAATACTGTGCATAAAAAACAATTTTAATAAAATCTGGGCTTATTTACTTTTACTGACAGACCTGACCATTCATGCGTTTGCTTTTCAGGCACTTGTGTAATATTAAGCGTCAAGTAAGATGTTTCCCAGTGGTAGTTACCATTTGTTGCTATTTACAAGATGGAAACCGGTTGTCATGGTATGACATATATGCATCATAATCCACAAGGAGGAAATAAAGCCCACAGCATGATATATAAAGTATTTAAAAATGACTGAATCATTGAGGAATGTATTTTAATGTCCAACAATTTCTGCTGTTCATGCGAAAATTGAAATGTTTGGCAGGGTCATTCATTAACAGGTATAAAAGTAGAATCTCTGAGACTCACCGGTGGGCCACTGGCTCCGTTCAGGCCAGGTGTCCCTGGGGGTCCAGGTGGCCCTGGAGGTCCTGGGGGTCCCTGCACTCCAGGCTCGCCCTGCTGAGAGACCTTGAGTTACAACCTGCCGTGCTAGAGCAAGCCCTCGCCACACTGGCCATGCCAACACAACAACCTCACACTACACCACAAATAAGTGCAGCACGGGGGGTTGCAGAGAGGAAGGTTAGCTGGGGAGCAAGGCAAGCGGTTATAATGCTTGAGCGTGACAATTCATCGTTGACCTTGAACTCTGATCTGGGATCAAATATGCAAAACTCAAGGTTCACTTATTAGCTTTTCTGGGGCTGTCTCTGCTAACTTTGAGAACTTTTCTGTACATGGGGTCAAGTCCCCAGAGTACCCCTGGTACTGTTGGACCTTGGGTAAAGATCTGGAGACTCTGAACCTTCGAGAGCCAACCGAATGTGTAATATCAGCTGTCTGCGAACATGAGACAGCAGCAACTGGGAAGTGTTTAAACTTTTGACCAGGAGTCAGTGGATGGCCGGAGAAAGATCAAGAAGGACATTCATATCTGATGCCAAATATAGTAAGTGCACCTTTAGTTTAGAATATTTAATCACAGTTGTGGCTATAATGCTGTTTCTTCTTAGTGACTACTTTTGCTTGGAGAGCACTGTGCAGCCATATAGAATAAAGGCTAATGGTCCCGCAGCTCTCTTTTTTTCAGGATTTTTTGTCAATGATTTCTTAATTCTTGCTGGGTGAAAAGGAAGTTGCAAATTGGAGATCACAGAAGACTTGTAACTGCATGAAATTAATATAGTTTTGATTCTGATTTCCTGTCACTTCTTTGAAATAAACAGCTAATTTGTGTGGTTATTCTGAAGACTGCTCACTGACAGCCAGGGTCCTGGAACATTATCTCAAACTAGAGCCAAGACTAAACAACATCAAATAAAGGAAATTTACAATGAGCACAGGATATGAAGAGAATAAATACAATTAAATGGCTGAAATAAATTTGTCTGGCTGCTACATGTCCTGAATCTGCTTCTCCTTTGTTTCAAGTAATTTCCCTACTGATCTTTTGGAACTCATAAAGTCAATTTCCTGATTGCTACAGGTCAATATTTTATGAAGTTAGACACCTCCGCATGGAAATATCCGTTATCATATAGGGCAACAAGTTTGCATGGCATGACATTTAATACATTATGCAGCACTATATGATCTATTTGCACACATGGTCTGACTTAGAGAAGTTCCTAACACAAAGCTCTGGCCTCACTTCAGTCACTCAGCAATCACTGTGTTACTGTAGGAGAACACACATGTACAGTAGCTCAGGACCGGAGAACGCTGCCAAGCTTCTATTCTGAGATAATGGAGAACATCCATCCAAATCAGATCCATATTTTATCATTCCTTCTCTGCACTGCAGTGCAGAATGTGTCCAGATATGATTTATATCTCTGGACATGTTTGGCTTTTCTCAGGGGTTATACACACACACTGTTTTGGGTCCATTGCAGCTGCCAATAACTGCCAATAAAATGTGCCGTTCTGCACAATTTGACCACATTCAAGACATTATAGAAAGAAACTGCCATAATTTTATTCTCATCATAATGGAAATCCCATTATTGAGATAGTCACCACTGATTGGCTGATGTCAGATTTATCATAGGGAGGCAATATGAAGTCTGTACAGTATGTTAGTCTAGCTTATGTTTTCACCACATGCTTTCATTCCCAACTCGTCAAATATGGCAACCAGGTCAGTGGCCCGATGGTTCAAACTACGACGATGTAGGTACCCATCTAGCATCAGGTTTGCACATACAGGGCTCTGCGGTCAAGTTAGCAAAAACAAATGGTTTAGGAAGTAAAGGATTCAGGAACTAAAACTACTTGGACAAGTTTGCAAAAAATCATAGCTTGTATTAAAATGAGTACATAACATACCATACCACACTACACCATACCGCATCGTACTGCACCATACCGCATCACACTATATTGCACCGCATCATAATGCAATACACTGTAACGCACCGCATTGCACCAGAATGTGCTGGAACGCACCCTAACCTAGCCTAACCCTAACTTAGGGTAGTGTAATCTAGTGTAATATCATGTAACTGGATTATCAGTCCCTCCAGGATTATGCAGGCTGTTTCGGGGATTGCTGTGGCCTAAACTGCCTGATTTCATAACAGCTTTTATAAAAAATTACAATGCATGTTGCAATTAAATTACAGGTGCAAGTGAAAATGGCAAAAGAAAGTTGTGATTTTTTTGTTTGAAATCAAAGGTAACTTGTTTCAGAAAGAATAAAACTGCACTCTGTTCTGAGTGTTCTAACTAATCTCACCAAAAAGGCTCAGGATTACAAAAACTCTGAAGTACACCTGACAGATATTTGACAAAGCAAAATCTTTTTTTGAGCTCAAACTCAGTCAAAATAGTACAAAATTCTAAAATAAAAGTGCACAGAGCATTAGTAAATGTCAATAACCATGACAAACCTTCTGTTCTTTTCAGACCCATGACAAAATCAATTGGTAGAACTCGCAGGAAGCAATGGAGATCAAATTTATGGAAAAGTTGTGGAGTTTTGACAAAATTGCAAGATTGCGCAGAATTCACAGGGATTGGTTGAATTTGTGTTAACTGTTGCGATCGCAACATCGCAACTGCCTGGAGGGACTGACTTATGTACAGATGTCATGTAAGATGCGTAACACCTGACTTCAACAACCCATTAAAACATAACACTACAGGGCTGCCTTCAGAAATGACGCTAGAGACGAACCTACTGCGTAATACTTTGATAGGGGCACTGACCAAGCTACCGCATTTGACTCATTGGAACTGAGAACAGGCTGTTTTTTTAATGTATGACTCTCAATAGTGCTGATCTCCAAACAAAGTACTGTGTCCTGGCACAGAGCAGATTGAATATACACAAGCCAGAGCGGATGCCATCTAAGCCAACCTGTGCCAGAGTACCAAATGAACCACAGGGCAGCACTGAGGCTCCTTCACACACAGCTTGGTCCGGTGTTGTAGGACCTGATGGACAGTAATGGCTGCAGGACAATGCAATAACTTACATGTCTCTTAGAGTTAAGCTACAGAGTGAAGAATACTACTCAGTCTGTGAAACAAGAAGACTGAGTTACAATCTGTAGATGTGGAGTTTGAAAGAAGGGGCAGGAGGCAGCATGGGCTTAATGGGCCAGTGCATAAGATTTAGGTGGATTTATTGGGAGAATATGACAGAAATAGAATTTAATTAATATGTATGTTTTCATTAGTGTGTAATCACCTGAAAATAAGTTTTGTTACCTTAGAATGAGTCCATAATATCTACAAAGAGTGCAGATCCTCTTCCACAGAGGCTGTCATGTTGCGTCGCCATGTTTCTACAGTACAGTAGCCCAGAAGGGACAAACCAAGTTTGCAGCTTGGGAGACATTTGGGAGAGGCAAGCAGCATTCAGCTGTAATCTGCAACCTCCCTGCTAAATGGCACTAAATCCTACACATTGGTCCTTTACATGAAGTAAACACTGTTTCTTTAAGTTTGTATGTTTTTTATTTAAGATTAAAGAAAGCTTTAAATAAAACCTAATGGTTTTGTGGATTTCTTTGAAACCTGAAAAACTGCAGCATTTTTGTTTGATTTCCTGTCATGCATTATTGACAGAATTGACCTTTAGCCTTTAATATGACTAAACATTCAGAAATAGCAGCAGCCAAAGGTTGGTTAATTGCAGCATGATGGCAGAGAAAGGTCGGGGAGGTTTTGACGACGGATGGCGGCGGTTGGCATCCACAGGGCGGGCATAGAGGAGGGGGCAGGTAGGGGGCAGAGAGAATTGTACCTTGAGGCGTTTTAGGATTAGAGGGCTTATTGAGGGCATGTTGCGCACGGTGATGGGCAACATCTGCCGGGGGCAGTCACAAAGCACAGGTGGCCAGCGGTGCAAAAAGGTCGCAGGGTAAAGGTCACCAGGAGGCCAGAGAAAGGAAACAAGGTAGAACCAGGAGAATGAGGGAGGAATCGGGGGAGGGATATGGAGGAAAAAGAGAAATAGAACATGAGAGTGAAAAGCAAGGAAATGGGAAGGCAAAGGAGAGAATAAAGGAAACAAGGCTGAAGAAAGGAAAGACAAAAAGAGGCACCAGCACAGCAAACTATGGGCCTGGAGTGGCAGAGGGGATGGTTGATGCTCTGTGAGGTTTCTTTATTTTAAAAGAATGTGAAACCTTCAAATTTAATTGATACTGTCAGACTCTGTAGGTTGCATATCATCACATATCCCCATTTCAGGATTTGTGTGCATCAGTGTCCCCATTAACAGCAGGCCAGGCCCTTAGATTGCAGCGGAGCAGAGGTGGGCGCCAGTCTTGCCACAAAGAGAGTACAGCAGTACAGTTACAGTACACATCCAGACTTACTGTGGCCAACTGTCCAACACAGGGCTGTACAATACGCCGCTTCTGTTGAGATGACCAGCATGATCAGATACAAGTTTAGGAGAGGGCGGTACAGGTGTGATCCCGCTGACAGCTACACATCACCACTGACACCAAGCAGAGCCAGCTGCAGGCAACTTGCCTACTTTTTACAGAGCGTACATATTTCCACAATTTTAAATATACAAAAGTATTAGGCAAAGACTATCTGCACCCAATACCTGAAACCCAAAGAAGTATTCACTATTATTTACTGCTTTAACACACAAGCCAGTTTTGGAATGTAATTATGTCATTGTGTGATCATTCACACTAATTTTAAGTATTTCAGCTGAAAGCCAAAAATAACAACTGCTCTATTTCTATGGAAATATATACAGCATGGTATAAGTAAATATCAGTAGGGGTATAAATGTAGTAAAAGTAGGCAAGTGTGCTGCTTTGTCCCTCACCATGTCCAACTATCCACCACAACTGGAAACACAACTGGTTTGTTTAAATGTACAGAAGTCAAGGGCTGCCAATATTAAAATGGTTTTTATTTTATTGTGTTCAAGTTATGTATTATGGAAGCTTATGGCTGCCATGCCAGAAAAAGAAAAATGGATCAGCAACACAATATGATGTGATTTTTTTGTACAAACTTATCATGTTACAACATGAAATGATTCATGTTATAACGTGATAACATATTGTTATGTACCGTACCGTTTCTTGCTGTAATAATTAACTATTTTTCTGTAACCCTTTATATTAAGGTGCTTGTCATAAACATTAGTGTTAATAGTAATAAGGCCCTTATAAGATGCTTATTAACATTAATCTGTCTTAATAAGACTAAGTGTTAATAACACAATATAATAACAATACTAAATAACATTAATACTTGGTAATAATAATAATAATAATAATAATAATATAATAATAATAATGCACTTGTTAACAGTTAATCATATTTTTTTATTATTACTGTTTTCTAGCTTTTGTCCCCTGCTAAGAATGGCAAAATAAATGTATAATAAAGTATGAGGAAAACTTAGTAAAGGTTTAACAGTGTCATAATAGGTAAGTAAACTCATTGTGCTTGTGATGCTGTTATAATGCTGTTGTTGTGATGCTGTTATAAATATGAAACCCATAAGGCTTTCATTTCAATTTTGAAGCATTCTATAAACTGTTTACAAGTTTCTGATAAGTGCTTATAAATGTCTACTAATCTAACAATAAACATGTTTATTATGCTATAATTAATGCTTACATAGTCTTATTAACACATATTAATATTAATAAGCATCCTGTAAGGGCCTTATTATTATTAACTACTGTTTATTACAAATACTTAAATATAAATGTTACCTATTTTCTTGTCATAAAGTGAAATATTTCAAGTTATAACATGATAATTTACTGTTATAAAATGTTTCACATTAAAACACTGACTGATAGAACCTGACTTTATAAAATTATGTTATTACATTATAAATTTGTTATAATATGAAGTTATCATGTTTATAACATGAAATGTTTCATGTTACAGCAAGATAAATAGTATATTGTTATAACAAGAAAAGTTTCTTATTATAGCATGTAAAGTTTGTATGTCCTAATAACATGAATATATCTTGTTATAACAAAACAAAACATCTTATGATTATATTTAACATGTTATAACATGATACTGATCCATTTTTCTTTCTCTAGCATGGCAGCAATATGCTTCTCTAGCAGAAAATGTGCCACTGAAACTTGAAAATGAAATGGTAAATCTATTAGTAATTTTAATTTTTGTAATTTAATTTTTCATTGTGTGCACATACATGTAAAATGGAATTCTTAATTCTTAAATATTGGCTTCCTGTGTTTCAGTAGACTGTACAATTCACCTTAATTCCAGTAACAATTCAAAGAGAAACTAATTGCATGAACCAAACCAGTAGAAACCTCATCACCACATTGATCTTTTGTTTCATTTGGGCGGGTGGAGAGCAGAGGGTTGAGGAGTGCCATGGCTCTAAGGCACTGCCTCTCTTTGCGGCACGACTTGGTGACACCCCCGCTGAGGGTTATCTACCCACAAACCTTTAACGTCAGAGCCTGACTGGAGCGCAAGGCAGCCAGGGTTTTCAGAGGAAGATCCTGCACAAAGAGGCCCTGCACACCAGGGAAGTGGTCATTTCAGTCAGCAACGAGCCATCATCCAACCACACAGAGAATCAGTCATGTCTGGTGAAATCTGACTTAAAGATGATTTCAGAATCCCTCACAATATTTATTCCCTCTTTTTCAAAGAGTGAGATAATGGATATCGGACCTCCTGCCTTTGTGTTAAGTACAGAGCTTGAGGCATTATATGGTTAGCCTAGCTTAGCATAAAGACTGGAAGCTGTATGTGAACAAATATCTAAAATACTAATTTATGATTATGATGCATTGGGGCTAATAAACCTGCACTACGGAAAACAAAAATATACAATAATATAATATGTGTTATATTCATTAACAACAGTGGTTGTAGTTTTGGAGTCAGGTCTCTACTGCGGCGAATATGATTTTCCAAGTTAAAAAAAAACATATTTAGTTATTTTACAGCGGCTGATGATTTCTCACTCTTCTTAACCAGCAGGAAGGGCCCACAAGTCATCAGCAACTGCTAGGCTAAAAACAAGGCTTATCTCATCTGTTATAGGCCACATTTTGGCTTTTGTCATGGCTCAAAAACTGACATCAATTGAGATAAAGTTTGGTACAATAAGAGATGAATGAACAGACAAACCACATCAAGAACTGACTATACCTATAAAAATATTGTTCTAAAATTGTACTTAAGCAGCGTCCACACCAAGAACTCCACACCACAACTATAAGCTAACAGTCTATACTCCACTATCCACTTGAGTTAGAGTGATTTTAGAACTATATATATTTTTTATAGTTATAGTTATAGTCCTTGGTGTGGATGGAGAGATAGAGTCCAGACCACAGCTTTATAGTTGTGGTGGAGCCTCCACCATCCACTTGAGTTAGAACAATTTTTAGAACAATATTTCTATAGTTACAGTTACAGTTATTGGTATGGACAGCCCCTAAATCCTTGTTTTTGTTAGCTTCTCTGCCATCGTGACTTTTTACTTACAGCCAAAGCATGAGCCACGTCATTGCCTGCTGCTGTATGTCGCTGCTATGTGTCTGCATGGACGCTATATTGTTGAGGTCAATATCATAAACGCTTACAACATATATTGAGAGATGCAGATTTGCCTACAAAACCTGCTATAACTCAATTAATTTTGAACCATTTTTTGTGTAATAAGTTGAACATGACAATGATCATTTACATTATTGACACTACTACTGACTGGTCATTACGCAAAGCTACACTAACCATGTCATTGATATTAATCTATTCATCTCACTCTCAGAAAGAAAGCAAATAAATGTATTTCCATCTTTTTAAAGGGACAGTTCACCCCAAAATCAAAAATACATATTTGTCCACTGCCTGTAGTGCTATTTATCCATATAGATGGTTATGGTGTGAGTTGCAGAGTTTTGGACCTTGTTGTTGTTTCATGTAGGAACTACTTTCTTTCTGAAGTAGAATCAACTGGAACTACTTTAGAATCTCCCAGAACTACTTTCCTTTCTACTAGATAAAACTAGTTTCTACCTGAAATTGCTCAGAAAAGGTCTGTGGATTATCCTGAGTGACCAGGTCATAGTTTTTTTAAACAGACACTGGTTTTGAATTTTTCAAATGTATTTTTTTTTATGCTTTGAGCATCACAAGCTGAGTGCCATTTAGTCCCATAATACTGGAGAGAAGGCAGACATCTCCATGGCCAAAATCTCCAAATCTCTGCAACTCACACCAAAACTGTCTAGATGGATAAACAGCACTTCAGGCAAGAGGAAAAATATGCATTTTTGATTTTGGGCTGAACTGTCGCTTTAACAGTGAGGCTGCTGCTGAAATACACATCACACAAACACAAGAAGGATTTGCTGATCTTGCTGGCAAACTCTGGAACAGACACCGAAAACGGACCTCCCATACATACAGACTGCTGCAGGGGGCTCTGAGAAGTATATGAAAAATTCAGCAGGCACACAACTTGTGAGAGGAGGGGGGCCAGCTTCAAAAAAAAAAAAAAAAAAAAAAAAAAAGTCTACTTTGATCATCTTAGCAGGAGCAGTTTAATAACTGAAAGGTTGAATTACGTTGGAAATGGACTTAGCTATCTGAAAAATCCCCCTTTACACAGGAGACTCTTATTCTTGGCACCCCCACACTCAGGCTCTTATCACGTCCGACTGTATGCTCCAGCAGGCTGCCAGTAATTGCCTTATTTTCTCTCAACTAGCCAAACCCCAGAGACGGCGGGCCAGAGAACTGCAGAGCTCCGCATGTGCTACCTATCACTGCACTAGCCGCCATGTGTCTGTCCAGCTTCTGGAGTAGTTTCTCCTCTTCCAACTTCACTGTTCTGTTCTGGTCTGACATTAAACTGTACAGGGGGGCATTTTAGATATAATGTTATATGCTGTAGGATGGAACACAGTACAGGTTCATAATAACATTTCCAATACAAAAGACAATGTCTGAATTTTAGCATAAACATTAATGATGAAGTGGATTTTTTTGTGAGAGAGTAATGAGAAAGATTTAGTTCCATAATAATGTTTTCTTACCCTGTGTGTGTAGTCTCCACATACACCCTGGAGAGAACAGAAAAACCTTCAATCAGAACTAAGACCACACATAGTCAAGGTTTTCACATATTTTTACATTAATTAGTTACAATCAGTTTCAAATTAAAGGGGAAGTCCACTGATTTTACACATGAAGATCGGTTTACTCGTCATGGGGAGTTCAGTTCAGCCTGTGAAAACAGTTTAATGTGTTCTGAGCTGCTGTAGAAAAGCTTTGCCAAGTGTGAGAAAAACACCCCGAGGATGTCACAGTGATGTCAGCAGGGTTATTTCATCTTGGGCAAAGAGACTACAAAGTCATTTAAGAAAGTCTCTGTTGCAAACTGGGGGCATTAAGTTTAAAAGACTTTGGGGCTCTTATCTATGGAGTCATAAAAGTGCCACAAAAAAGATTGAATCCATAAAAGAGGGAAAAAATAAAGCTGGAAAAAATAATAATGAGAAATGAAAGAATAAAGAAGAAAATAAAAACCTGTAGAAATATAGAGAGAAAAATAAAAGAATAAATAAATGTGGAGATCTTGAGACAAATAAATACTAAAGATTAATTCTAAACATTTAAATTCATCCCTCTGTGATATGCATTATGATGCCAGATGGTAAAAACATGTAATGTTGTTGGGTTTTTTTTTTTTTTGTCATAAAATACACCAAATAAACATAATTTATAACAAAACATATCTTTTTAAACTTTAGGGTGCTTTACCTTAAAGCACTTAACACTGAACCATAATGCTAAGGAATTAAAAAGAGTTATTGTTTAATATTTGAATATAAGTTATTGCAATAGTAAAGGACAATATTCAATTGCCTCGTCAGTTTAAGATTTATGCCATTTAAAATTAAAAAACATTACAAATGAACTGTTTTCATCAGTTTGTTTTCTAGATGTCACCCCAATAATGCAAAAGCAGATGTATTGTGTGAATGTAAAGGGCCAAAAATGGGCAAATGCCATACCATGGATGGTACTGTATGAAATCAAGTGGCCATTCAAGTAAACACAAAAGGGAAAAATAAGAAAAATAAGAACAAAGTAATTAAAGTTAATAAATTACATTATATTAAAATAAATACAGAAAAAGTCAGACCAAATTATATACAATAAATACATATATATTTTAATGTATATATACAGTAAATACATATAGAAACTAACAAATAACTGTGAAAATACATAAAAATCCTGATAATTATTCATTCTTATTTTATTTGTCTTCATATTTACACATTTATTGATTCCTTTCTATTTTTACATTTATTCTCATATTGTTTTACAGATTTATTCATTTTTATGGCACTCATATGACTCCATATTTACCAAGCAGGGAGGGTTTATGCATTATAGTTTTGAGTTATGAGTTTGATCTATTAGAATAATCAAAAGTCAGGATGTTTCAACTTCTGCTGCTTCAAATTTGAACTCTTTTGTGGGTCCCAAAACTTCATGGAAGCAAAGCTATTCTGCTGGGGTAACTTATGCAGTGTTTCAAGACCTGAAGACATGATCCAGCTCCGCTCACTGACCAAATTGTTAAACTACTGAAAACCATGTCTCACCTTCTCGCCTTTGGGTCCAGGTTCCCCCTACAAAACAAAACAACACAATGAGACACATGAGACAGGTGATACAGACGAGTGGATGAGCAGGTTCTTATCTCAGGACTGGTATCAGACTTAAAAAAACTCACCGGGAGTCCTTTAGGACCACGCTGACCCTGAAAGACAACCGCAGCACAGTCAGTCTTTAATGTGATTTGCAGCTTAATGAAGAATTCAACATGACTGAATACAAATTCCTCCAATTAAAACGAGGAAATGAGTCAAAATGTGAAGGTATCAGTCAAACTGATGAATTAGCTTTTACACAAGTCTGTTCCAATTATTGCTGCAGGCGACAGCACTCTGTTTGACCTCCCATCAGGCTTTGGGGTGTGCCCAGTGTGAGAAGCTGTCAGAGCTCGGCCGACCGGTTGATTAATGAACTTGGGGAGACGGCCCAGTAGGACACATCCAGTTCACCCCACGCTGCTGACCCCACAGGCCCAGCAGCTCAAAGCCACTTTGTGAAGGCAGCAGCATCTCTCAAAGCCCTTTTCAATACTCGCTGGCATTCGTCAGGAAGGAGACGCAGAAACAGAAGCTCATTACACGGCCATTAATCAACATAAACCATCATCATCTAATTAAACAAATTGATGGTATAAAAGCAAGTTTAAAAAAAACTGAGACAGTCACAGAGGTGAGGTGCTTTTGCCAACCAGACAAGAACATTACATCAGATGATTCTGCTCTTCTCTTCTCTGAATAACATTATTCAGTGCCTGTGGTTTTTAAAGTTCTTGCTTTTTACAAGACACGCACATGACACTCTTTGAAATAAGCTTTCCAGAAAGATTCTTCCTGAAGGGCTGAGGTTCTACCCAGAACCATTTGCTTCAAAAGAACCCTTTTTTTAAGCAATGGTTAATCAGGGTTCTTTGTAAGACCGAGGGTAGAATCGAGAATCCTTTTCATCCAAAGAATCCTCTTTGGAAGAAAGAGTTCTTCAAGGATTGTTGAAATCCTTGAAGAACTTTTTTGTCAAGGGTTCTTCGTACCATAACACAAAAGGCCTCTCTAGAACCCAGGGTTGGCTCTAGATAGAACCCTTGGAATACAGGAGTTCTCAGTAGAACCCCCCTAAGTGGGCTCTACATGAACTCTGAATGTGTTCTTGTTAGCACCCTTAGAGGATTTAGGGATTCTGCAGAAGGTTCCTGCACTATATTTGGAAAACCCAAATTTCAAGGCAACTTACTGCAATAGATTTTTGAGTTTTGTGCTCAACTATGACCAATTTTTGAAATTAATTTTTTTCTAAAAATCAAAGATTCAAGTTTATCTAAAGAAGAAAAGTTATTAACTCAACTTAAGATCATAGGTTGACAATAGTTTTTAAAATTTTTATTTCAAAATTTAAGGGGGGTGGGCTCAGAACTCAACAATCTATTGTAAGATGCCTTGAAATTTTGAGTTATCTCAACTTTTTTACACTGTTGTAGAAACATAGAAGGATTATCCTTTAGAACCTCTCATGGGGGGTTCTGGGTGAAATCTTTCACAGATGGTATAACATTTTATGTTGGGTTCTAGGTAGAAGTCTCTGAAAGAGTTCAAAGTGAAACCTTTAGGAAAGGTTCTACCAGGAAATAAGAACAGTTTTCCTAAGCTGAAGAACCCTTTATGGTTCTAGTTTTTTTTAAGAGTTTAGGGTTAAGGTACAGAAGGATCATGATTATGGCCAATAAACCCTGTTTAAGGTATGGTTAAGGTTACACAACTAAAATACTTGTCTAAGTTTAGGGAAAGATCATGATTAAGTTAAAAAAACAAAAAAAAACAAAAAAAAAAAACAAACAAAAAAAAAACAAGTCCATCCATCACTCTGATCTTTATTTTCCACCTTAAAGGACATAAAGGACACATTAGTTTCTGACTGAAACTGAATAATGATCATAAACTTCAATAGCCTGTGGAAGCTGGATATCCGCACAGTTACTTTGGCTCTGTAATCACTTCAGATCTGCCAAGTCATCTTCAGATCATTAGTTATGAGCAACACTGAAATGGACGATTTCAAAAACGCAGTCCTGCTCTGTCTGCAACACGATGTTCATTATGATTTATGGATAATAATGAAAGAAACGATGTGAGAATAGAATGTTAATGGAATCCTTGAGGCATATAATGTTCTCAAGCCTCAGTGTATGGATGACCACAAGTGTTATGGAAATAGTGATAAAGCATTAATTAATGACTAATTGTACTATAACTACAGGCATGAATACATTTGTTTAGAAATTCATTCATTAATCAATAAAAACATCTAGTAAATTGCAAAGTAATTTCATATTTCAACTGGCAATAAAAAGAGGAATTATCCATGAAATATTAATCCATCACTCAGTAGTTCAAATTAAAAAGGGATAAAAAAAAAAAAAGACATAAAACAGTCAATAAGTACACCATTTAAAAATACATCAATAAATAACGGAATTTAAACATCTATTTGAAAGATTTTAGTTGGGCATCTAAAAGGGGAATTTCCTTTCCCATTTGCATTTCCATTTCCCCCTGCAAGCGCCCCATTTACACTCGGTATTAAATCTGTATCCGGATAAAGAAAAAAGCATGATAATGCAAGGTGAAAATGCTACGTGATCAAAATGTGCCAAACCACATCTGGAGGTACTTTTACTTGCTTTGCCTTCAGATCTTCGGCAGGTGTAAATGCAATCTGCTCAACAATCTGGATAACGTTTTTGGATACAGATCACATTTTAATACCAGGAGTACATGGAGTGTCTGGGCCTTGTGCGAGTAAAACAAGTAAAACTATGCAAATTAGTGTTGGGATGTAACAAACTCTCTGGTTGAGCCACATCTGGCTCATACCCAAGATAGCTTTTCTACCACTGTTAAGGCACGAGGAAGATATTTTAGGAACGTAAGTGTATGTGCTTGAATAGATAATTTAGTCTGTTTATTCATAGATTAATACATTAATTTGTGCACACATTTTTGTTGTACAATAAATTAATAATTAAAGAAGTGTTTTATTACTATTTCCATGACACCTGTGGTCCTCCATACGGTAAGCACAGTCTAAAATGTTTTGTGTCCATTTCAGTTGTTTAGTTTTACCTTGTAACCCTGACTGAAAGCCAGAGAGTGGCTAACAGCTCCCATCTGTCTCCACCTTTTCCCTCCTGCATTCAGCCCACTGTCAGCTCATTATTGAGCTGCATAAATCACAACACCACTCAGTTTTTTTATTGACTTGTGGTTACAAAATAAACACCCAGCTGACAGCAAAACAAGGCTCAATGCAATTATATTACAATTTCTTTGGCTTGTTGGTGTAAATTTTGTGCAATATTCCCAAATTGTATATCTAAGATTGCAAATGAGTGTTTGACTGGTGGTAATTAAATTATAGTGCAACTATGTTTATGAACAATGTAAGGAATGCTCACCATGTCTCCCTTCACTCCGCTCTGTCCCTGTGTGGACATTAAAACAGTCAGTGCAGGTGGTCAAACAACAAATCAATCGAAACAGATACCTCCACTTGATTTACTTGGAAAAACTTCTTAGAAATATCCAGAGCATGTTTAACTCCACCCTATAATAACAGTCATGACACTAATAGAGATTTTATTACAATAATGACCATAATCATTCTTAGCTTAATTATGCTCATTATCACAGATAATCACAGTTCTGGGCACTGAAGGAGCACTCAATTACTCAGTTATTTCACTTTTTGACAGGAACTCAGGGAAACTCACAGGTTTGCCATCCAACCCGATTGGACCCTAGGATGAAGGAAAAGAAGGAGATCTTTGAGCACATATGGAAATTTATCCACTAACAGCTGAACCCATTACAACATGGAACACTGGAAAACTGGCTGTTTGCAAATACTGGCTAAATACATCACAACAAACAAGGTAAAATGCAGAGGCGGTTTCAGTGTAGATCAAATAATGTTAGCCATACAGTGAAATCTGGGTTATGATTAACCCTGATTCAGGATCGTATGTATCAGCATGTCGTGTTGTTCAGAACTTCAGATTACAGTGTGGAAGAGAATTAGGGCCAGATATGAACATTTTATTTGAGTTCTTAGCAAGATTTGTAAGATTAAAGTCAAAAGTCTGAGAATAAAGTCAGAATAAATAAAGCCAGAATTCTGAGAATTAAGTCAGGATTCTAAATTTAAAGCCAAAATTAATAAAGTTAGACTTATGAGCTTAATGTCAGAATTCTGAGAATTAAATCAGAATTAATAGTCAAAATTCCAAGTCAAAAGTCAGAATCAAGTCAAAAGTCAGAATCAATAAAGTCAGAATTCTGAAAATAAGTCAGAATTAATTAAGTCTAATTGTTTGTTAATTCTGACTTTAAACTCAGAACTCAAATAACATTTTCATATCTGGCCCTAATTGTCTTCCATACTACATTCATGAAGTTCTGAATGAGAAAATTAAGTCAGAATTAATAAAGTCAGAATTCTGAGTTTAAAGTTAGAATCAAATGAGTCAGAATTTTGAGTTTAAGGTCAGAATTCTGAGAATAAAGTCAGAAAAAAAATCATATCTGGCCCTAATTGTCTTCCATATTATATTCATGAAGTTCTGAGCAACATGACATACCCATGATACATAGTCTGACCATCCTGAATCAGGGCTAATCATAACCTGAATATCACTTTATGTAACAATATATTCAAGTTAGTGAGGTCATTATTTGATTCTTACTCCTTCCTCGGTAACTAATGATTATTTTCTGTACTGTGATCATTAATAACTTTGCTGTGTTTTTAATATTAAAGTAATATCTAAAATTCTCAGCTTTAACACAAATGATCAAAGCATCATGATAGTATCAAGCTGACAGACAGCATGGTCATGACTTACTGGAAATCCTGGAAATCCTCGTGTTCCAGGTTGTCCCTTCAGAGAAACAGAAAAACAATCAGTGTGTTTGTTGTACCTTCAAAGGTCTGACATAAAAATCAGCTGGAGGCAGGTCAGAGAAAGAAAATACTGGTCCTTTCTCCAGTCCCTCCACTGCACTCAGGTATTTGCTGAGTGCTGAAATTGATTTTGACGTAAGGAGTGATACTGAAGACTCTGGGAATAAACTGAGCATGTGTGAGTGTGCTCTCTCTGCGCGGGAGGAAATTAGATGCTGAAATGGAACACTGGGAAGAAAAGAACAAAGAGATCTAATCTAATAAAGATGTAGAGAAGGTGAATGAGCTCAATGAGTGGATGTCAATAACTATTAGCCAGTGTTCTCTAATGGTGGCCAGTTTGAGCTTTTCTACCCCAGTTCTCGGACTAGTAGGTGTAGAGGACATTCAATATCCCCGGGAAAAGGAACGAAGGGAAAATAAAGGTGTAGGGGAAGGCAATTACAAGGAAGGGGTGAATGTGCCTAATGAAACAGATTGTCTGGAAGCAGCAGTGGTAGTTAGAGATAGCTCTGAATGGTTTCTGTCCCCAGGGACACTCTGCATTTTTGTTTGGGCAAACTCTTTGGTTGTGGTCAAAAGTTCTGCAAAAAAAATTTAAAAGATACAAATGGATTTTGACTTTAGATGGTGTTTTTTTTTTTTTGTTTGTTTGTTTTTTGGTTCTGTGTCAAAGTACTAATTCTAAAAAAAAAGAAAAAAGAATGAACTTCTACACTCAACTAAGCCTGCATAAACAAAGAAGGAATGCAGAAATGAGATGAGATGACTTGTAAAAGGCACTAAGTATCATGACTTTTTTTTTTGCACTGAATGAACTTTCACACTTAACTCGTAAGCCAACACAAACGAGTTCCAAAAGTTCTTAATATTCATCCACTGATGAAGACCATGAGATGGGTTTGAAAACTCTTGTAAAAGCTCATCAGTGCCTTGACTTTCTTTTCTTTTTTCTTTTTCCTTTATCTTTTCTTTCTTTTTTTCTTTTGCAAAATACCACTGTACTTTAAAGGTCAAGAATGAATTTTCACACTGAACTCTTGAGCCAAAAAAAAAGTTCTAAAAGTTCCAAATATTCATCCACTGATGAAAACCATGATATGTGGTTGAAAGTTCAGTAAAAAGCTTAAAAGTTTAGATTATTTTGGCTAAACACTGTTTGCAATGTCAAGAATCCCCTTTCCCACTTGCTGGCTTTAGGAAATGCATTTTGTTTTTAAATTTTAGCATTGCAAACACGCATTATTTCCAGGACCAGTGCGTAGGATCTAGTAACATCTGGTAGGGAGGTTTGAGATTGAAACCAACTTGCCTCACTCTCCCCTTCCAAGCATGGAGGAGATTTGGTGACCATGAAATTCATGAAAAATGTTAAAGGCCCCCTTTAGAGCTGGTTTTAGCTAGTCCCTGCTGGGGTACTGTAGAAACATGGTGACCGTAGGGATGTTCTATCACGATTACTAATCATCTATAAGCCATATCGTCATCTGAAGTCTAATAACAGTCTGTTTTTTCTCTTTTGTTATAGCAGCTAGTATAGAAGTATTATAGGTCAGTTTGATAGTAAACCAAACCTGACCAGTAATACCGAAAGTTACCACTAGGTGTTGCTGGTGATTCCTGAATGGAACTTAAGAGCCTATAAATTAGAGTGGAAGTCAGTTGTGAGTCAATGAATTTTCCACAAGGCCAAAAATAAAAGCCTTGCTAACAAATGAAGGGTATTTGTCGACTGAAACGCGAGGTGGCTTATAATTTGAAATGGATGCATAAAGTGTTGAGTTCATAAATGTGAGTGAATCAAAATAAGCTAAGCTAGCTAGCTCACTAACATAGAAAACAGATCAAAAAAGCAAAAAGAGACAGTTATAAGGGACAGGCTTATATTATTATTATCATTATTATTACAATGTATAATTGTATATTATTATTGAAAAGGGAATATAATTAATTGTTATAATTGCTTATAAACTTTTGAGCAATTGATTTTACAAACTAGTTATCAACACTCCACCACTGCATACCTCCACATCTCCTGCAAATATATTCTCCTAAATCTTAACACTGGACTTTCAAACCAGAAGTTTTTCCTCACCACTGCCGCCTCAGTGCTTGCTCTTGGTGGAAACTGTTGGGTGTCTGCGATAACCTCTGTTATAAGTTGACACCATATAAATAAAATTGACTTGACTTGACATCCAGCATGTATTTAAGAAGTCACAGTGCCTGTGCTATGAAACATGTTCATATCTTCTGAAATATGACTTCTTTGCAGCCCTCAGTCAAGCTGTTAAGTTGAAAACCTTTCTCACAGTGGAAAATATCTTCGCACTCATCCATCTAACCTGATGAAATGACAATGTGCGAAGAAGTTGAGGCACTTGGCTCGCCTGAGCTGTCATTTCCTCCCGTTCTCCTCACCCCTCCGCTGAATTAACTCCCTTGTTCCATCTAAGGTCACGACTGGAGTCTCTCATGTCAATCTCACCTGCTGTGCTAAACTAGGTTCTAGTGTTTCTGACAGACTGGCCCCTGTAAGTTCAGGACTCTGCTCCTACTGCATGGAGCTTCCTCTGCAGCCTGTTATTCACCAGAAATGCCTGCTACCTTTCAGGAAGCGTGGGTACACTGGTATAGATTGTAATAACCATCAATTAGCAAGACAGATGTGTACCCCACTTGAGTTGGCTTGACTCTTGGTTGTGCCGCTTCTTTTAAACACTAGGCCTATTGGAATTCTATAACCACTGAAATGCCCATAGCAGTCATTCTGATTGCTCATGCAGTCTTCAAATGAAACTTTGAATATCTGTCATCATATTTCAAGTAACTGCCTGAAAAAATCCCCTATTGGAATAATTAATTGGATTAAAAAGAGTGCAGAGCGCCAAGCAAATACAGATATCCTACATAATATGGCCCCTTTTTCTTTAATGTATGATAGTTGGAGCCACAAAGGCCTAGATTGTTTGACTGCAGTGAAAAAGCTGTTTTTGAACAATATCAAATATGAATAAATATTAGATAAAAACTAACAAATCTCTCACTTTTGGACTTTCCAACACTCTGGAGTTTTTGGAAATGCTTGGATCACACAAGTTAGAAACAATACTACGAAGTCACCAATATCCTACTAATAATATTAGCATTTTTTTCCTTCATCTATCCAATCTAATCTTTGTTTGCAACTGTGAAGAAGTAATGGGTGAATAGAAACTGCAAAAAAAGCTGCACAGACACTGAATGCTGACTCTTCCAGTCTGTGGCTCCCAAATGGTGGAACGAGCAACCAAATCATGTTCAACTGGCACAGTCCCTCTCAGTCTTTCAGAGAAGACTGAAGACCCAGCTCTTTCTTGAACATCTTTGCACTTGCTTAACTGTACAAGATATATATGTATATATTCTTTAAAAAAATCAATGCATCTTATGCACTCTATATACATTGCCACCAGCACTGCCTGTAGGCACCTCGTCTTGTTGTTCTCTCCTGACTAGGTCCTTGCATGTATTGTAGCAGCTCTCAGATGTATGTTGCTTTGGATAAAAGGGCCTGCTAAATGAAATTGTAGGACTGTAAGATTGTAATTAGAATATGAAACTGCTCCTCTATCAGACTCAGCATTACCAAGGCTCTGAAGCATGGCTGAAACCTCTGTGACAGTAATTCTCCTTCTTGCTGACATTTTGTTTTGATATTCTTCCAAGCTTCTTTTCTCCTTGGTTTTAGCTCAAAGCTAATGCTAGGTTTTAGCTCTTCAAGAGTGTAAAAAACAACTAGAAAAAAATAGTTGCTAGGCAATGGTGATACACATCCTCAACAACAGGAAAAAGTAGCAAACAATGGAATGATACACTGTTTATAATGTGGTCAATATGACTGCTGTGGCTCACTCATAACTTTGTTGTGTTTTGTAATTTTAATAAAATCACAATGTTAGAATAAAACTACACACATTTTGGAAAAGTTGATAACCTATAGTTATAGGTTCAATTTCAAGTTATTGGATTGCAAAATTTAAAAACGGTCAAAATGACTGCCCTGGTAAAGGCATATTATGCAACTTATGAGGTCAAACTGTCTTCCTGAAACAGAAAAGGAGAAGAGAAAGACACTCGCAAGAATTTAGGTTGACCTGGTGTCTGGATTACTACTGTAACACTGACCCCAGTTGGACCTGGATGAAGTTTCTCTCTTTACTTCCTGATAGAACAAACATGATTAATGATCCGGTTTATTGCCAAATCACAATTCCAATCCTCATGAACAATGCTGCTCTTTCCACACAGTCTGTAATTCTACAGTATTATTCTCTCATTTGTGGCTCATTCACCCAGTTTTCAGTATGATTCAGTTTGGCTGGGCGAACACAAACCTGAGCCCAGTGCCCTACAAAAGCCTGGAAAGAGCAAAGTCTTTCCAATTGTCTCATTTAATCAACGGAAGTGAAAAGTCTGTTGGTGTCCAAGAACCTGATGTGTTAAGCAGAGGTCTGCTAAAATGGTGGCTAATATAAAAGCTTGGCAAGAGTTTTATTAGGTGTTGGGGGAGGTGAAGACACTTACAGGAGGTCCTCTTGGTCCAATGATAGAGAGACCTGGCTCGCCTGGCGCTCCCTATAGACAGATAGAAAGACAGGAAGAAAACAGAGTGAAAAGATAAGCTGGAGAGGGGATTCTACTTGCTTTCCAAGTCACCTCTACAGATAATATTAGAAAACATATTAAAGCTTATTGAGTTCTTTTTTTTTTTTTTTGTCACATATACAGTCACACTCAGGGCAATTCTGGTCACACTATTTCACAACACGCTTATGAGAAATAACAATCCGTACTTTATATCAAATAAGACTGAAATGATATGCTCTTTATTAGACAGTAGTTATACCCTAACACCAAATGGCAGACTATAAAGACGTAACAAGCTATACTTTGTATCAAATTACACAAAAACTAGAAATTACATGTTCTGTATTACAGTATTAGACACTTATAACACTTCACGAGAGGGTAATTAGGGAAATATTAAAACAGAACTGTACTCTAAACTGAAGTGTAGCATTTCCCACTGTTAGACGCTATGCAGCGGCTATCACAATGACTCTCCAAGATAGCTGACCTGTTAATGTCAGTTAGCAAGTAAGCTAGCTTGGTTGCTAACCAAAGTATGATCTAAAACAGCACTCAAGACTGTTGAGTAAAATAAAATAACCCTGATGATGTCATTATAGCCGTGTTTCCAACGCAGGAACTTTCCTCAGCGACTAGGAAACTTTGAAGGAACTCTTTCTTCCACTGCAGGGACCAGGTCCAGGTCCAAATTCATTTCAGGGTACATTATTTCACCTCCCTCAAGGTCTCACTCAGAGGGTAGCATTTTCTAAAAGTACAGGAATGAGGGGGTGGGGCTTACAGCACTTAACATTTCTGACTGGTTGTGTGGCCGCAGCATTTTATTTCACCCATCATTCTGAAAAATGATTTTTGTTCACTGTGCTTTGACACATAAATGGCTGTTAACATGGCGTTAACAGACTAAATTGCCTAATTTTCAGAGAAAACCTTGAAAAATAGTTCCCAGGATTAAAATTTCCAGGTACTTTTTGATGGAAATGCGGCCTGTGTCATCAGATGTTTTTTTTTGTTGTTGTTGTTGTTGTTTTTTTTCTTGTCCCCAAGACTGTTCCACCTCCCTTCACCCTACAGTGCTATGACTGGCTACTACTACTGCGCTTTGATTGGCTGTGGGCATGAGTGTGGACTGGCACTTTGGAGAAGTTAAGCAAGGCGACTGTGGGAGATAAATGGATCAAAAACAAAACTTTCACCCAGGACACTGGTCTCTATGTCCTGTGTGTCCTGCTACACGTCACTTTTAACTTTTTTTACACTTAGTTGACTTATTATTTTCAGTTTTCAGTCACAGTTTGTTCAGGTTTAGGCTCAAAAACTGACTTGGGTAGGTTTGGGCAAGAAAATTACTTGGTTTGGTTTAGCCACAAAAACTACTCAGGTAGCCCATCACAGTACAGTAAAAAAGTAAAAAGTTAAAAATAATGCTGTCATCAGGGTTATCTCAGTTTGGGATTAGACTGTACAAATGTGTCAGTCTGAGTAACAAACTGGCAGTCATGAAGTTTGAAAATGTAAGCATTTGCCAGGTGCAGAGAGTCTAACAAAAGATGCATGAGCATGACCCATACAAGAGATTAAAACTCAGATATCTTAGCCTCTGCTACATCAGTTTGGATCACTATTCTTTAGTCTCCCACAAGTCAAACATTTGTGCATTTACTGTATGTAAGGCATTTGAGCAATCATTTTGTGTAGGACTTTTGTGCAATTAGTTAGGAAGGGCATCTGTGTAACACTTGGATATAGGGCATTGTGCAATACTCTTGTATTGTTTATGCTTTTTGGGTGTATGGATCTGGGGGTGACACCGTATGTTAATTGTAGTTTGATTGTAAATGTGTGGCTGTGTCACCTGCATTCTCTCGAATGTCCAAAACTAATTTCTCCTAATGGAGACAATAAGGTTTGATCTAATCTAATCTAATTATGAAAGCCCACTCCTACAGTACTGGAGCAGCCCTTTAGGTGTTTATTCAAGGAACATATTTGCACTATCAACTCATCTCTGGCAGTCTACACTCCAGCAGAGCAAGGAAATATAAAAGTGGTGTGACCCAAATAATAGCCTCCTGTTTTGGACTCTCAAGACAATTTCCTGTTGATGAATGGTATGAATTCAAGTGTCAAAGTTCAACCCAAGTTGAACTCAATGCAAAAGATTTGTGTGAATTTACTTTGCCCCTGCAAGGAATATCATTCCATATGTGATTTATATCCATGTTTTAAATGCTTGTATGATCAGGCCTCAACTGTTCAAACTGACTATCACTTTCATCCCAGACAAATTGGATCTGATTTCAGGATTGTTCTTCATAACTCAACAGCGTGACTCAGGTCAGCGGTGCTGTACAAACAGTGGAGTGCCTCTGGGCTGTGGATTTGGTGCAAAATAATTGATTTTCACTGTGACAGCGGCACTCTGTGCAGCCCCTCTGACCCTCCCTGCACAATCCCACAAACCGCTGAGGCCAGACTGGCCCAACTCAGGTTTCCAGCACTTTCCCTTATTAGCTTCTCTCCTCTTGAAGGGAAACCCTATCGCAAGGACACATCTGATAGTCCTGGTCATCCATCAAAGACAAAAGTGAATAAATATTTCTTAACAAATGTCTACTTTAGGAGGCTAAGAATTTGTTTTCTCACTCTTGGTTTGATGGCAGATATATCACTCAGAGGCCAGAAGGCAAAGGTAATGAGGGGAAAAGAGATTTTCTGTCAGCTGAAGCAGTTTTCAGTTACTTCTTTGGTTTTCTACAGCTTTAGTAGATTAGACAAGTGAGAATCTACAGATGCACTTTGCAGAGATTGGATTACTTTGGTCGTAAGAGGTCAAGGTAACGAGGCAAAGTTAGAATCACAAGTAAAACCAGGACCCACTCAGAGCAAATGCACACAAAAAAAGCCAATTGCTGCGGAATCCCGAGCAGACAAAACTATGTAGATCTCATTTCCTTCTAAATGACATTTTCTCAAGCCCACAAAGAGTAGAGTGTCCATCTGCTGTGGTTCTCTTGCTACTTTTTTTGTTTTTGCAAAACCAATCCATCATGTCTTTCTGTTTTTTCTCTCAGCCTGGCTCAGTTTGCCAGTCACTTGCCCCAAACAATCTCCCACAAAACCCACAGAAGCCATTTGTTTGAAGAATTCAGTGTTCTGGAAAAGCTCCTCTTCACTTTTTTCTTTTTGTGCCTGCCTTACGCTTCCTTTCCCGAGGAAGAAGATGCTTCCTTTTAAGAGATGATCTACAGCCAAGTCCGCTGCGTATAATTCCTGGATTTCTTCATCTTCTCTCTCCTGGCAGCTACTGACTAACCACACATGAGACAAATCCCAATCACACTGTTACAATATGTCCCCTGCCTAGAAATAAAAAGGAAGCCAATAGATTATTTTGGATGAGGATGTGTAGAGCAATCCAAAAAGCCGCCAGTACATTGTCTGCTTCTCCGCTTACCGTCTTGGTGGTCAGGTTACTATTTCTGGTCTCTCACGAGTCGGGCCATGGCTGAACCTACTTTTGTTTTGACTGACTGGTCGTATTAAAGATGCTTGGCTAACAAACCACACTTGTCATTGTGGTATGACAGTCAAGAATGTGCTGAGTGTTTTCCCTTTTATTGCACATTTGGCCCTACACATCACAAATCATGTTGTACTTGATGAGGACAAATCTGTAAATCTGCTGTTTCTGGCTTTGATACAGCTGATAGATGGGGACGCTGTGATCGCTTTACCGAATGTGGAGAGGCAGTTTTGAAAAGTCTTCAAAACCAACAGGCACATTTATGTGCAGCATATTGTACTAAGGCGTATTAGCAAACAGTCTTTACACATCCTGCAGACACAGACCAACATAATCATCCCATTGGAGAGGTGTTTCTGGCCAGCACCTAAACATAAATCCAAAATGTGTTCTCCTTTTAGGTCTATTTTGGTCTCAATCAACTCCTGAGGAAAACACCTAGCTTATATGCTGCTAAATGTCACGCTTTCTTATCAGCTAATTGCTGACTTTGTCTGTCTGGTGTTTGGTGCAGGGTTACTGCTGGAAATAAACTTGCTAGCCAGAAAACCAAAACTTTGCGATAAAAACAGCTAAAAGGCTCTGTAGAGCTGAGGGGGATTGCAGCATAACACAAGTCTAATGTTAGAAAATATATATATATTTATTGGAGCAGCTAAAAAGAAATTGCTCAACATTTTGGAAAATATTGTTGGTGAATACAATGTATGAAGGAAATGATGAACTGTATTTCTGAAAATGTTAAGCTAGTAAGCTACTTTAAAGGAGCCCTGTGGAGTTTTCTTGTAAGTTTTATTCTTATCATTCATTCCAAATGTATTAACCAAATGTAATCAAAGTTCATGTAAATTGCAAAAGAATTTCAAATGAATGTTACCAATACTACTATCCCCTACCTTTATGTAATTATGAGGAGGTGGTTCTTCAAAATTAGCAGTAGGTAGCACCAAATCCCAGTCAGAAAACTATTTTACCATTACAGAAGAAGAGGGCGCACCAAGTTGACGTAATTAAAATAGTGCCATCGAACTTCAGATGATGAAAACAATGCGGAAAACAGGGTGGAAATCAGACATTTCTGTTAGTTTCATGTATTAACCCTTACATACTGTTCATATTTTATGCCTTCATAGTATGGTCCGGGTCAATTTTGACCCGGTCTAAGAATTACTGCATAGTAAGTGTCTATACCAAATTTTAAACTACAGATCTATTTAGAATGTCTAAATAGCCTATGTCACATTAATAAATGTATGATTAATCCTTAATAAATGTTTCAGAGAGCAGGGAGAGTGTATTTTTTAAGGTTCACAACACTCGTTTTTGGAGAAAAACATCTACTATTACACAGTATCATGTCCTGTTTTAAATAAGACATAAAAACATAAAAGCCATAATGATTTAAATTTTATTTTGAATTTATTATTTATTGAATTTGAAAATGGCATGAACATTCTGGAACTGTTGGAATTTATAATATAACCATGTTTACCCATTGCAACCATTAAATACTATCCTCACTGCTATATCATAAAAAATCATAATTATCAATATTAATTCAACATTTACCACTTAGAACACAAAACATTAAATAATAAAATGCTTATTATAAACTAGTCTCTACATTCAAAGCAGTGGTAGTTTTCTTCCATGTTGTCTACCTGCTCTGACACATCGTCCTCCAAATCACTATCAACCTCCTCTTCTTGGAAGATCAGATCAAGGATCTGTTGCACACCAAGTCTTGCTGACATGATGTCAGTCACTGAAATGGCAGCTCAGATACCCTTATTATGTTATGAACCCCCCACCACCACCCTCCCAACCCAAATTGATTAAAATTTGTTATTTTGTAGATTATTTTATTACATGTGCTTGTGCTTGCAGGTGCAGATCTTGTGTCTGTGTCAAGGCACCCTCTGACCTCTGGATGACTTCTGTTCCCTTTGAGCACCATATATGATCACTCCTATGCTGTTTTACTACTTCACTGTTTCGAGATTCCCCCATGCCCCTTCAAAGACCAGCAGGTGTCACCTGGGCCAATGTGGTGGGAACACAGACAGTTCTCGTGACAGTGTCGAGGTCACCCTTGAACTCTGTCACCACTGTCCCATAAAAAATACATACAAACATGGTTTGTACTGTTTCACAGTTTCAAGATTCCCTAAAACCAACATTTTCCTTGATTTGACCCACACTGGTAGGTCTAAAATCTATCTCAAAAGATACGGGTCAAATTTGACCCGAAACAGCCTCAGTGTACAAAAATTTGTAGCACCTGTACGAAAGTATAAAATTTTTAAATATTTTTATTTTTGTGTATTTTGGGACACTTTAGGAAAAGTCATCAAATTTCAGGCTAAAAGAATGACGTTTAGGGTATTTTTTACTGCTGTCAAATGTCAAAACGGGTCAATTTTGACCCGAACAGTATGTAAGGGTTAACATAAGGAAGATGTATTACAGAGCCATGGGAGCCATGAGGAGATTGTTGGAGGAGAAACAGCTTTCCAGTCATATGAGTTAAATGTTCATTTATTTGGAAAAAAAAATGTTTTCATCTTCCATTAAGAGCACTAACTCTTCAGGTGTAAAAAAACTTTTTTGTGAAATTAAGGACCATTTTGCCTATTCCATCTAATGTGTGTAGTTCAAAATGTGCATAAAATACATTGATTGAAACACAGCTTTTGTTGTATCCTTCCTCATAAAACATTTGCAAAGCTGATTTTGAAACTTGCATCATTTACATCCATGGTTATTAGCTAACAGTCTTCTTTCTCCCTGTCTTTTGGTGTATTTCTTGCTTTGTTACTGCCACCTATTGATCAGAATATTATGAAACTATTGGTATGCATCATACACATGTGTCTGCATCCTAGTGCGTGTGCATATGAACAAGCAAAACAGGGATTCGTTCTTAAAAACATTGCACCATGGTGCTAAAAGTAGCCAACACCTGCAGAGGGTACCTCGGTTTTAACAGCTAACATGATGTAACCCCCACATCTGAGTTCATTTTCACTGATGAACTTAAAATCAACTTTCAGCAATGTGCAGCAGGCATCACATTCTCTTTGTGGGTAGTGTTCATTATATTGATGTGAATAAAAGTGATCATTTTGATTTTTATGGTCCTGCTCTGCTGACATTGGCAGGTGTACTGCATGTTTACCATCTCTGTTGACACACTTTTGCAATTCATGAAGCCAAGTGGGAGATATCAGAGCCGATAGTAAAATTTGTTTTACATATAATTTCCACCTCGAGGCCAATATCAATCTTTTCTCTCCCAGCCAGCAGCTCATATTTATGGTCACTTCAACATGACAGAGAGTTAAGATTTAACTGTTGTGCAACGCACCAGTAACGACATTTATTTATCTCAATATATAACTCTGCTTTTTCTTGGTTCTCTTTGAGAATCTCCCCATGTACTCTGCGGTGGCCTCTATAAATGTCTCCCCACTTTCTGTGGGGAGTCTTAAATTAGAACTTTCAGACGCTTATGTGACAAATCGTTACTATTGTGTTTCATGGTGTAAAGAGTTCAGGTAATCCAACCAGGGTGGGAAACCATTCACAGAATGTGACTCTCATGCCGTTTGAAAATACAGTCCCTGATATAAATCACATGCTACCTGCACACAATCCACTGCACAGCTCTGCACTTCCAACCACCAACACCACCACCCACTAAGTCACATTTTAGCAATGTCTCAAATGACAACCTATTTATATTTCACTGCTTTGCTTGTGCTGATGCAAGCAGACTGGGTTGACCATTGATGACCAAAGTAACAAAGGCAGAAAATTAAAGGACAAAGTTGCAGTTTGTCTTTGACTGGTACTACATTGCTAAATTTTGTATGTAATCCTGCTGATGGCACATGCTCCTAAACTTACCTTCTCCCCTGCTTGTCCTTTTAAGCCCTGGGATCAGTCACAGCAGACACAGTCGCATGCAAAAAAGTGTGAAGAGGAGAGAGACATAAGAGAGAGAGGAACCAGTGTTAGAGACATGGAGAGGGATCGGGGCATGCAGCATCCTCAGGACTAGTGATGGGGAGGTGGTGAAAGAGCTACAGTAAGGGGAGCTGCTGTACATTTAAGTTAAGGGGAGCTAAGTGGAAGCTAAAGGCCTCAGTGTGCTTCAAACCATTGAACACTGTCTGAAACATCTTCTCCAACGCTGGAATCAGAGGTCTAACTAGTCATCCAACAATTTTTCTAACTTTTCAAAGCAGATAATTTGACATTCACACACATTTTATGTATTTTTTTTTTCATTATTCATACTTTCATCACGTGTACAACCAAGTGCAATACTTTAAAAAAGAGACTGTCCAAATGTTATTCCCAACTGCACAATTTATCATGATAATATTGCAAAGACATGCAAAGGAGAGTCCTTGGATAGACTTCTGCTTTTGGTCTGTAGACATTTAGTACATCCATCTTAGCATCTAAGCATACTGAGACCTTAAGGACTGCTGTATGGTAAAGAGCTACATGGAATACAGTAAGTGCTGCATCAAGATGGACTTTGCTAACAGACACCATGATACAATTTTGAGTAAGGTTTGAACATCACTTCACTTCCTTTGAGAAGGGGCATGAGAGAAATTTGGGCATAGAGTTAGGCTGGCATGTAACTTCATCAATACTGGCTTTTCATTTAAAATTAGACATAAACAGGTCAATGTTGTACACCTTTGATGTATTAGATATAATCCACCTACATATTTCTGAGGCCTTTGTGACTCATTTGAATATCTGCTATGAACAACCTCATTTAATCACTGTTAGCAATAAGAAAAAATCAAACCCATGTCTGACTGAGCGCTCAAGATTCTTTTCAGGCTGTGAAAATTCTAGGTAGAGGCCTGTGAGCTATGGAGACCACAGTATCATATGAGTGAAAAACATATCTGGTGTTAAATATTACACATGTGGCAGGGCTCAGATTCTTTGAAATATGGCCATATCCAAAAGAAATGTTCGGAACTGACCAGATGAATTGTGTGGTAACCCTGTAAATTACAGGCCGTTTACTGCACAGTAATGACTGAAAGTAACACCAAAGTAAAACAGAATGTGTCATAAGTAGTTACACTATGTACTACATCCTGGGTGGGCATCAAGCAAGGCTGTCTTGAATATCTCACAGCAACGTCTAATGCCTACAGTTTATATTATATACGACTGGCAGCTGTAAGGCAGCAGGGGAACTCACATTTACAGGTTTATGTAAATGTTTGTCTTGAATTAACATGGAATATGTTTCAAGGCATATGAAAACATGGCGCATTGCCAGTATCACTATATATTTTCTAAAATATGATTGTATATACTCTACATTGTTGTCCCATTGTCACCGTTCTCCACTGTTCAAGTCTTTAAACATGTGTAGTAGTTCACAGTAACAACCTGGTCGGTAACAATACACTCTGTCATTTTGTTACAACACCCAGTGGAGTTCAGCTATTCCAAAAGTTTTCTACCGCTGATATTTTTGCTCATTTAATATGAAACTGTCCACAGTAGAGCTTCAAAAGTTCAACAGTAAGCTGAGAGGCAACTTGGGGATTCCAGTCATTGTTGGTTGCTGTAGCAAAATGAGGGAATGCATGTTGAAACAATATAACAGTTACAGGTAAAAACATATTTTTTAAATCAGTTTTTAGGATTACTAATTCAGTATTGCCTACTACAGTGTGCTTGATGCACAAACCCAAGTCACTCACCATTCTCCCAGGAATTCCCATACTTCCTTTGTCCCCCTATTGACCAATGCAAATTCAAAAGGGACAGGGGTCATGAGAAGGTTAGACTGAAGACTGAAGTGAACTCTTAAAGGGATACCTTAGCATGTAGACTTGTAGGCTCATGTCATCTTCAAGACATGGATATAATCCCATTTAATTAAACAGAATCTATTTTGAATCATTATCCACCAATACATTATAAAAAGATGCTCCACATCACTAACATTGGTTTGTTTTCACTGTTTGAACTGATCAAGAGGACTAATGGGTGCCACTACTGTGAAAGAAATGCTAACACTGGGTATACAGAGTTTATAAAAGTCCAATGCTATGGTATCCATTTAAGCGACAGAATCAATTGTGTTGAGAGGGCTTAGTCAGTTAACCATGCCATGCCTAATGTTAAGACTAGAGACAAGCATTCCATGATACTGTAAGAGGAAAAGACCCTTTGATGCAATCATGCCCAACCCAAGACTTCTATTCATTTGAGATGTTGGAATAATGTTGCAAAGTGAGCATCAACTCTTCCTTGAGTCATTTGAGGTGAGTGGCTGGTGGTCATGACAAAAACTAAAAAACTGTGACACATAAGAAGTTTAAAGCCCTGCTCTAAAGCTTTATGAACACTTGTCCACCTAGCATCTCCATTCACAGTACATCAGAGAACCATACAAAATAACTTAGATGAGGGTATCTATTTCTAAAGCCTTTTAATGCACCTCGCTCTGGACTCAGCAGCTCTACTGGTGTCTGAGGATCAGGAAATGCTCCAGAGATGACAGCTGGTTGAAGACTCACTGCTGCAGGACATCAGGAGAGTTGTAGGGGAGTTTGGTGGTTAGAGGGTTATCGCTAGTTGTAGCAGCAGGTCAGGGCCGAGCTCTGTAAGTCGTAATGTTCGCCTGTGCTTCAGAGCTCTCATCTGTGAGGAAGGCTTTGTGGGAACATGGCTGAGCGGACTGTGGAATCTGGGGATACCCAAATTCATTTCCCACATGAACAACGTTCTTATTTTGTTCTCCGGTTGATGGGTGGCACTTTATTTAAATTCAAAATACCTCTAATATTGCTGGTTGCAACATGTTATTACTAAGGGTTTGGGTTCTACAGTAGCCTTCTGCCATTGTATAAAGATATCAGAAGTCTGAATGAATATCTTGCATTCAGCCAAGTGTTTTCAGGAAGGCTTTGTTCATCCTAATATAGGATACACGTGTGGTTGTACAGATTTCTGCTCCAACTGACACAGGATCCATCCTGTCTCCTCTGTTGCTTTTCCTGGGGTTTCTTTTGCTTTTCCTGAGGTTTCTCCATTTTATTGCCCCATAAAAGGTAAGATCTTCCTTATCTGGATTGAGAGTTTAAATGTTGGGGGTTTTGTACATACTTGCCAACCCTCCCAATTTTCCTGAGAGACAGGAATTTTTCATTGCCCTCTCTCAGTTTCTTCCCAGGTATCACAATTCTCCTATATTTCTCCTGATTTATGACAATTTTCACGCCTTTTTAAAGCAAAGTTTTAACGGAAAGGTGCACAATGTTTCCAAGAGCAGCCAATTTAATACTTCCTGAGAAAACCATTTGTAAACGATTCATTTTATGTGTTACTGTAATCAAAACTGAAATGAGACTTTTAGGTAAGGTCATCTTCAGGCATCTGTTTGTGAAGTATATGGTTTCCTTAAAAATCACCAAAATGCAAGAAACAAAGTCTATGAAACTGCAATTTTTCAGGGGAAGGCCCATCATGTCCAAGTTCAATCAAGGGAAAGTGGACTTGGCTGTAGATCCTTGAAGAAGTCTTGCCTTTCATCCAAGGGACCTCTTCAGTTCTAACTGATGTCTGTGGGAGGTTAAATATCTGGGACTCCCCACATGTCTTTCGGGTGCACTACTAAAGCACAATACCATGGAATGTTTGACTCTGTGGTTCTAAGCTCTTATTGACTACTGTCTGTCTCTGTTCAGACGTAATGGAAACCCCATCACTCAGTGTTGAAGCCAACTCAAATGGGTGCTAGATACATGGCTCTAAGAAACTAACCCAACAGAAACATCTTGGAGTTTCCATTGCAGGTCCAGCTGTTTTTATCTGTGCATGAAGAGACTGCTCCACATCCAAATCTGTTCTGACTGTGCCACAGGAGTATCACAGCATAATATTGAAAATGCAATGGTCGATTTTTCAGAAACTGATTTTCAAAAAGTTGCAGAAGAATTTCACAATACTTCCAGAACAGTTATGTGCAAAACAAACATCAGTGACTGCCATTATCCAATCAGATGTTAGAAGGACAGGACAGGACACAGGACAGGTCAATGAATGGGAACATAACCATCAGTTTTAATGAAGACATTTCAATCACCCTCATCTCATCTGTACAGACTGAGTCTGGGCATAGATTCAGCTGTTTTCTGTGCTGGTACATCAGATGTGCTGGTATCTCTGTGGCATATTTTGTAAAGCCTTTAAATACTATCAGGCTACGGCTGTGCTCTTTGAAGCCCTGTCCAAGGTCCTGATTTAAACCAAGACCTTGGGGAGAACCAGAAAAGGTTTTAATCCAGAGCTGGGGCTTTACACAGTGCCTAATGTGATTATTTGCTGTAACCTCAAAATACAACCTTCTCTAAAGTAGGTTTTATAGCCATGAGACGAATTGAGTGTTTTATAAAACCTCATTCAGTTCATGAGTTGCACTACATTCCACAGACAGAAACCTGATCGCTGCTGCACTATTCCTGCTGCTGATGCCATGGCACCCCCAAACATGGTTCTACTACACACACACACACACACACACACACACACACACACACACACACACACAATCATTCTTGAACTATCCTTGTAATGACCCTCATTGACATAATGAATTCTGAAGCCTCTAACCCATTCTAACCTAAACCTTGAAGAATCAGCTGTTGAATTTAGTGTCATCTAGTGGTGAACTTGCAGATTGCACACACCTCACCTCACCCTTCCCTTCCAAGTGTGTGGGGAAGAACCTACAGTGAAACTCACGCAAAAAGTAAAAGGCCATATCTAGAGCCAGTGTTTAGTTTCTCTGGTTTGGGCTACTGTAGAAACATGATGATGCAACATGGTGGCCTCAATGGCAGAGGACCCACGCCCTCTGTAGATATAAAAAGCTCATTCTAAGATGACAAAAATACAGCAATTCTTATTTTCAGGCGATTATACACTAATGAAAACATACTTATGAATATTACATCTAATTTCTGTTGTATTCTGATCTGCCTAAAGATAGATCTGCCTAAATCTGACAAACTGGACCTTTAAAACCAAGTTTGAAACCTCATCTAAAAGTGAAAACCTGCCAAAATATCCCCACTTTCAAACACTGTCCTCTCTCCAAAGGTATAAAACTTAAATTGGTTCTCATACAGATAGCTGCACAAGTACACACACTACACAGACACGCACATTAGTGTCCATCTTTCCCTTGTAGCACCCATCACTCTCTCATGTGGGTTTTTCAGATTTATTAGGGCCTACAGTAGCTCAAATTTCAGGCAGAAGGATTTATACAGGTCTTTAGCAATGCAATGTCAAGGTGTCTGAGGCATATTTACAACCTTAATGATCCTCAGCTCGTCTCAGGCCAAATACACACACACATACATGCCTATATTACTAACAGTGGACTCTCATGCTACACTGACTAAGTGAGGACCTATGGGTCTGGTGATTTAAAAAACAAAACAAAAGTAGAATAATTGGAATAGAACCATTAGTGTTTTATTACCATTACTGTGCTTATCCATCCATAACTGTGCATTAAAGTTGCTTCTGTCAGTCTTAACAGTACAAGAGGGGACCTTTGAGTAAAACTGAAATTTTGTATAACATAAATGCTTTAGACCATTAGTTCCCAACCAGGTCCACCTTTGGGGGGTGCCAAAAATGACAAGGGGGGTTGTCAAAATTAGATTTGAACATGCTAACTAAATTAAAATGTGTGCAAAAGCTTGTATACAAAAAGATTTAAAAACACATTTTTTTGTCCCCTCCTTGAACCGCCACCTTATCGTGGTGGAGGGGTTTGAGTACTTGGATGATCCTAGGAGCTATATTGTCCGGAGCTTTGCCCCTGGTAGGGTCTCCCAAGGCAAACAGGTCCTAGATGACGGGTCAGACTAAGAGCGGTTCCAAAGCCCCAAATGAAGGAAAGAAAAACAAGGAAGTTTACATTGCCCGGATTGGCGTCACCAGGGCCCCACCCTGGAGCCAGGCCTGGGGTTGGGGCTGGCAGGCGAGCGCCTGGTGGCCGGGTCTTCACCCACGGGACCCCGGGCACAGCCCGAACGAACAACGTGGGCCCACCTTCCCGTAGGCCCATCACCCGCGGGGGGGTTCAGAAGGGGCCGATGCGTTGTGGTTTGGGTGGCAGTCATGGGCTGGGGCCCCGACGACCCAATCCCTGGATATGGAATCTGGCTATGGGGACATGGAATGTCACCTCACTGGAGGGGAAGGAGCCTGAGCTAGTGCGGGAGGTTGAGCGGTACCGGCTAGAGATAGTCGGACTCACCTCCACACACAGCTTGGGCTCTGGAACCCAACTCCTTGAGAGAGGCTGGACTCTCTTCTACTCTGGAGTTGCCCGCGGTGAGAGGTGGTGGGCTGGTGTGGGCTTGCTTATAGCTCCCCAGCTTAGCCGCCATGTGTTGGAGGTTTCCCCGGTGAATGAGAGGGTCGCTGCCCTGCGCTTTCGGGTTGGGGACAGGTGCCTCACTGTCGTTTCGGCTTATGGGCCGAACGGCAGTGCAGAGTACCCGGCCTTCTTGGAGTCGTGGGAGGGGTGCTGGAAAGTGCTCCGACTGGGGACTCCATCGTTCTGCTGGGGGACCTCAACCCCATGTGGGCAGCAACAATGTTACCTGGAGGGGCGTGATTGGGAGGAACGGCCTCCCCGATCTGAACCCGAGCGGTGTTCTGTTACTGGACTTCTGTGCTAGTCACAGTTTGTCCATAACGAACACCATGTTCAAGCATAAGGGTGTCATCAGTGCACGTGGCATGAGGACACCCTAGGCTGGAGGTCAATGATCGACTTTGTGGTTGTGTCATCTGACCTTCGGCCGTATGTCTTGGACACCTGGTGGTGGGTTGGATCCGCTGGTGGAGGAGGAAGCTGGACAGACTTGGCAGGCCCAAACGTGTTGTGAGGGTCTGTTGGGAACGTCTGGCGGAACCCTCTGTCAGAGGGGTTTTCAACTCTCACCCCCGGGAGAGCTTGACCAGATCCCAAGGAGGATGGAGACATTGAGTCCGAATGGACCATGTTCACCTCCATTGTTGATGCGGTCGTTCAGAGCTGTGGCCGTAAGGTCTCCGGTGCCTGCTGCGTTGGCAATCCCCGAACCTGGTGGTGGACACTGGAAGTAAGGGATGCCGTCAAGCTGAAGAAGGAGCCCTATCAAGCTTGGTTGGCTCGTGGGACTCCTGAGGCAGCTGACAGGTACCAGCAGGCCAAGCGTGCTGCGGCTTGTTGCAGAAGCAAAAACTCGGGTATGGGAAAAGTTTGGGGGGCCATGGAGGAGGATTATCGGTCAGGCCCCGAAGAGATTCTGGCAAACCGTCCGGCGCCTCAGAAGGGGGAAGCAGTGCCCTGCCAACACTGTTTACAGTGGAGGTGGGGAGCTGTTGACTTCGACTGGGGATATTGTTGGGCGGTGGAAGGAATACTTCAAGGATCTCCTCAATCCCACTGACATGCCTTCCATAGAGGAAGCAGAGGCTGGGGACCCAGGGACTGATTCATCCATCACTCAGGCTGAAGTCACTGAGGTGGTTTGGAAGCTCCTCGGTGGCAAGGCACCGGGGGTGGATGAGATCCGCCCTGAGTATCTCAAGTCTCTGGATGTTGTAGAGCTGTCTTGGTTGACACATTTCTGCAACATCGTGTGGCAGTTGGGAACAGTGCCTCTGGACTGGCAGACCGGGGTGGTGGTCCCTCTATTTAAGGGAAGGGTGGAACTATAGGGGATCACACTTCTCAGCCTCTCTGGTAAAAGTCTATTCCAGGGTGCTGGAGAGGAGAATTGGCCGATAGTCAAACCGCAGATTCAGGAAGAACAATGCAGTTTTCGTTCGTGGTCGTGGAACACTGGACCAGCTCTATACTCTATACTCTCTGCGCTTGAGAGTTCATGGGAGTTTGCCCAACCAGTTCACATGTGTTTGGTGGACTTGGATAAGGCATTCGACCTTGTCCCTCGTGGCATTCTGTGGGAGGTGCTTTGGGAGTATGGAGTCCAGGGCCCTCTGCTAAGGGTCTGCGGTCTCTGTATGACCGGAGCAGGAGCTTGGTTCGCATTGGTGGCAGTAAGTCAGACCTGTTCCCAGTGCATGTTGGACTCTGGCAGGGCTGGCCTTTGTCACCGGTTCTGTTCATTATTTTTATGGACAGAATTTCTAGGCACACCAGGGCCGGAGGGAGTCTGGTTTGGGGACCACAGGATCTCATTTCTGCTTTTTGCGGATGATGTTGTTCTATTGGCTCCTTCAAACCAGGATCTTTAGCATGTACTGGGCCAGTTTGCAGCCAAGTGCGAAGCGGCTGGGATGAGAATCAGCACCTCCAACTCCGAGGCCATGGTTCTCGACCAGAAAAAGGTGGCTTGCCCCCTCCAGGTTGGAGGAGAGCTCCTGCCTCAAGTGGAGGAGTTCAAGTATCTTGGGGTCTTGTTCACGAGTGAGGGAAGGATGGAGCGTGAGATTAACAGACGGATCGGTGCAGCGGCAGCAGTAATGCAGTCGTTGTACTGGTCTGTCATGGTGAAGAAGGAGCTGAGCCGAAAGGCGAAGCTCTCAGATTTACCAGTCAATCTACGTTCCTACCCTCACCTATGGTCATGAACTTTGGGTCATGACCGAAAGAACGAGATCTCGGATACAAGCGGCTGAAATGGGTTTCCTCCGCAGGGTGACGGGGCGCTCCCTTAGAGATAGGGTGAGGAGTTCTGTCACCCGGGAGGAGCTCAGAGTAGAGCTGCTGCTCCTCCACGTCGAGAGGAGCCAGCTGAGGTGGCTCGGGCATCTATATCGGATGCCTCCTGGACGCCTTCCTGGGAAGGTGTTCTGGGCATGCCCCACCGGGAGGAAGCCCCGGGGAAGACCCAGGACACGCTGGAGGGACTATGTCGCTCGGCTGGCCTGGGAACGCCTCGGGATCCCCCTGGAAGAGCTGGAGAAAGTGTCCAGGGAGAGGGAAGTCTGGGTATCCCTGCTCAGACTGCTGCCCCCGCAACCCGGCCCCAGGATAAGCGGAAGAAGATGGATGGAGATGGATGGATGGATTTTTTTGTCCTCAATCAAAAATAAGCTACTTAGTAGGTCACACCCCTTTGATAATGAATCACTTCGTGCGTGTATAAGCCTGTTCTGTTGGTTTGTAAAAAGAAAAAGTGTTAAGCTTATACTGGAAAAGAAACATTCAGCAAAGGTAAAGGCTCTTAAAATGGAAACAACAATAACTGGAAATTTATCACTTATTCTTAGCGTATGTGCTTGTGTATGTGGGCTTTCAGCTCGTCATAGCAGGGGGGCCTCCATGGAAAAAAAGGTTGGAAACCGCTGCTTTAGACAATACACATTATGGGGGGGAAAATCTTGCATTGCTGGAATCTATCTTGAAGACAAAAACTGTTCTATTTTGATATGAATCACAGATTCTATAATTGTGACATTCTAATGATGGAGTGCTGCTCCAGTCCTGCTGCAGTCTATCTCAAATATACACCATATCTGTTGTGATATAGTGGTGCAGATGAAGACAGATATCTGATGTTAGCTTTATTAATTATGAGTGAATTAATTATTCTTCAATTGCAAGTCAGTAGTAGCAGTTAGTAGGATTTATAGGAATACTGCACACTGTGAGTTTTGCCAACCTGCATGTGGAGAAATATAAGAGGTATGTGTGTGAGTGTGTGTTGTGTGTGTGTGTGTGTGTGTGTGTGAGAGAGAGAGAGAGAGAGAGAGAGAGAGGTGAGAAGGAACAATACATTTATGATCCATCCATCATAACAGTCAGGTCTTACCCCCTTTGGTTATAAAGAGCTATAATGTCACATTCTGGAATAACCACATTCTCTGGAAAACTCTGTTCCCTGATTTTCACTTCTAACAGGTCCTCTCTCCAAAAACCACATCCTCCCACTCTCATTCAGTCAAAGGCCGCTGCTGATTTCATTTCCCGCTGCTAGACGTGTGTAATCAATCACAAATTGTGAAAAGAATCTCATCCTCGCTTTTGACACCAAATGTCAGCAAAACCCCGGCAAAGAAAGAAAACGCGGGGCCGGTCTCTGCTTGACTCTTTTATGGACCTATTTCACAAGTGAGCTTGTCAGGACAAAATGGGGAGGGGGTTTGCTGGTTGCAACTGGCAACCCAGGACAAAGGTCAGACACTGGATGGCCACCTGTTGTCATGATAGGAACCATGTGGGTTTGACATGTTGAGAATGCTGAGGAGGAGAGAGTTAGACTGAAGGGAAGAGAGGTGTAGAGATGACAGCACAGAGGCAGGTTTGTTCAGAGAGATTATTGAAGCATTACATTCAAGGTGTAGCAGAAATAAAGGAAGAATTATAATGAAAACAACCAAGAGGCCATGGCACATCCAGCCAACAGCTCATGGTGTTATGAAGAGATGATGTTAAGGTTTTAAAGCTATAAGCACTCAGTTACACTGCTGTACTGACATCTGCCATGTTGAATGTATTTTGTAGGGAACATATCTTGCTTCGATTAGATTATTTCACTTTGGATTTCTACAAGATGTTAGGATGGTGATACATGGCAACGTGGGCATGAGCGTCAGAAGTTCACGCACAATACATCCTGGTACATGTAGGCACTTTCTTGGTTAGTATAATATATTGAGGAATTTATTGCTTCAAATGACTACATTTACCATAAAAACTGACTGGACATCCACATGAAAAGTGCCAGAGTTTCATTTCAAAGGGAAGGACACTTCTCCTTTCTTTTCAAAGATGTGCCTTTTAAAAGATGGAATTTGGGTAATAAGTGGGTTGAATGGAACCACAAGCAGAAAACAGCAATTTAGGCTAAAATTTACCACCATAAGCTACTTGTTGAGTGGGTCTGTAGCACCAAAACCCCTGTATTTAATTTAGTAAAGATCCAAGTTCTTTTAAATGAATTGAACTTTTCATTTGCTCAGTAACAGAAATATTGCTGTAATGTGTGAGTAGCAACTAGTTTGCAGGTTACTTGATAATTCCTGACACAGTAGGCTATAAAAGCATGTAAATATGTACCTACATTTTCAGTGGATAAAATTAGCTACCATAAGCTACTTGTATGTATTGTGTGCATGTATGTTTCCTCCAAAACAGTAAGATCTAGCTGTAGATAGCTTTGGCTGTCATCTGATAACCATAGCTGGATGTATTCAATTTTACTATAGTTATGATAATTAAAACTCATTAGAAAATCCAAATGAAGATAACATCTCAGGAGAGCTCATGGAGAGATCAATACTGCAGTGATCACTATATACATGCAATATATTGAGACACACAAAGACACAAGTTAAAAAGACAGTTACCGGAAAGCCTGCTCGTCCAGGAGGACCCTGAAAAAGGGGTGAGAGAAAATTGGTACAAAAAGGAAAGAGAACATTTCACAGATAAAGTCCACATAATGAAAGATACATGCACTGAACCAGGCCAGAATAAAATGAAGTTCAGGTGTTTTTGTCTCGTATGAATGTTTTATTTTGGCCTTTTCAGCTCAGTGACTCAACACAGAAAGAACCCTGCTGATACAGTAACATGCCCAGAAGGTATTCAGTCAATCATATTTCAACACAACACAAGATGTTTCTGAACACAAAAGAACAAACTGTTTCTTCATTTCATCACAAACACTCATGCAAAGATTGGTTTTGTGAGAATGCATGCTGGAAGTCTTTACGTTTCTGTGTAACAAACCCTCTTAAAGACTCCTGACTGACCAAACCCTACTTGAATACTTGCTAATGCGGATATGACAACATGTCAGCATGGTGGCTTCCATCAAAAACAAAACACAGGAGCTGGAATACAATGGCTTTCACTTCTGTCCAGGTTCTGAGAACAAGAAGGGGCTCACTGAATTAAAGTCAAGTGTGTTTTGTTTTCATTGAGCAAGCGGAACACACATCAGTGCTTCTTGTGTGAGCAGCTATTATGTGAAGGACGGAATGCTAATTGGTTGGAAGTCAAAACAGGAACTCTTGACATTTTCCAAAAAGCTGCTGAGGCACTGACGCTCCACCAAGGAGAATGATAACCGCCTGCTCGTGAATGCTGGCATGTCATCAATATTCCTCCGTGAGGAGCCCGGTGGGAGTGCTGCACTTCCCAGAGTGAGTGTGTGTGTGTGTGTGAGTGAGCGTGGGCGACTGCTGGCCGACAGCAGCAGTGGGGAAGTCATTCCTCTCACATCGGTGATCCTGGATGGATGTCAAATAATCATCTGAGCTCTTTCTTATTGACTTTTATGAATGAATATAAATGTTTACTAAAGGCTGTTTGTTTATGGATTCACTTTGTGGAGTGGCTTTATGGTGCACTGTGACACATGTTATTTAAGTTAAAGGAATACTCCAAAAATGTAAAAAAAAAAAAAAAAAAAAAAAAAATAATAATTAAGCTATTTTCAGTGGAGCTTTGGGCAGGGGCGTGTCCAGACTTTTTTGACTGTGGTGGCCCAATTCACTTATGCAGTGGTGGCCATACATTTGCACAACAAGCATGTCGGAATAGCATTAATTTACTATCTCTCATATCATATATTATTACTAACATTATAGTGTCTCACAGTTTCTTACATTCATGTTTAAAATTTGACTTTAAAAGATAAATAGTCCCACCAATCCTAACACAACAGTTGTGGCACCTTACAAATATAATATAAGCTTTCACAACTTATTCTTTAAGTCCTTGAAAAGAAATTATACCTCCATTCTACCTCTAGACTCCTTAATTCTTCCTCAACCTACCATCATGAAAAATAGTTTTATTGGTTGTTGAGTGACATAAAGGAAACTAGAACTAACATGACATTATACAAGCCTGTGTGTAAATTAATCTTGTGAAAAAATTAAAGCAGGCTACATATAAAAGAAAACAATGCAAAATTAAAACTACTCATTAAACAGTTGGTGCAATGGGTTCATCAGTTTGGGCCAGTGACCCTCCATGCCCCCCACCCCTCTAGAAACACTCCTGACTTTGGGGTTATGAGGAGGTGAAAGAGAGACACGCAATGATGGCCAGTTAACCCACTAAGTATTGATACTACAGAGTGCCGATACCCTAAATACAACAAAGTACTGATACCCTGCATGAATCAATCTGTGCCAAATTTCAGTACCTGAATGCACATCTGGGTAACAGTGAGTTGAGGCTATGGCTAGGTGAAAGTGGTCAAAACTTGATGAAGCAAACATGTAACACAAAGCTGGGGATGATAACTCCTCTAATCTGAGGTAACATCTGGCCAAAGATGTCAGAGTGCACCATGTTTGATAGCCGCAGCTAACATTAGTATGCATGCAGTCAGCCCCTAAATAGCCTAAACTTGACTCTCCATGGAAGACGAACCTCTAAGTGAGGCTTCGACAATTTCATCGACATCTTCCAGAAATTATTAGCCCATTGGATAAGTTGTTGTTGCAGATAACTGGGCTTTTTTCACTGTCTTGTTTGATGTTATCTAGCATTTTTATTAGCATTAGCCAACACTCAGACACTGGTTGTGTATCACTTACCAACATGCTGTTCAGTAAGCAATAACAGTATGTGTGACTTCTTGTATCAGAAATCTTTGTATGAACTGCATCCTATTGATGGTGAAATTTTACAGTATAGAAGCACTGCAGTAGTGACAACAACAACATAACAGGAAGGAGATCACATGTGCTTCCTCAGAGGCACACAATGGTGTTAAATGCCCTGGTGACAGACTGACAGGCTGGAGGTTGTAGGGAAAGTTCTGAGAGGGTAGGGTGGATTTTGTTTTGTGTGGTGTTATAATTCTCTAAATAAATAACTAAATGTTCTAAATAAATCACAATGATGAAATTCAGAGTAAAGTACAGAAAAAACTGTTGGGTGCCTGTACTGAATCCTAGGTCTGGTACTGGTTCAAATTTGAATGGTGCCCAACCATACATTTTTCTTGAACGATGTTAAATGTTGTGGTTTGTTCAAAGTTGGCCCTCCTCCCCGCCTCCACTGGCACCTGGTCGCTGTGTTTTTATAGCCTTCACACCCTGCACGCTGCTATTGGCTGGCAGCTTCACACCCACTGCCCACACGCTGACGTCCATAAGTGTCCAAAACACAGCAAAATAAGAAAACTCAGGCAGAGACTATGTTAATACAGACACCACCAAACACTTCTAGTGTGTCATAAGTGACGATTAAGAGGGATTATTATTGTATGAATTTATGAATCAACACTTCCTCCAGAATATCTCTCAGCCTGTCCTTCATAAACAGCTGTTTTAATGTAAAAAAAATCAATATATAAACATTCAGAAGTGTTGCATGTTGTTGGCAATAGCATAATATCATGTTATATTGTATATTGTTGTATAATGCACTTATTTTTTTTATTTTTACATATTTTATTTTTACATCCTTATTTCTATTTCTATTTTTATATTTCCTATATGCTTATATATACTTATATTCTTGAATGGGAGCAACTGTAAAGCAAACAATTTCCTCCCCCTGATTCTGATTCTGAATATCAATCAGGAGTCCAGGGAAAACAATAGACTTTGAATGACGGAAGAGTATGACAGCATTAATTGTGTCTAAGTTTATACCACAGACATCTATCTATCTTTTCTTTCTGTCTTTCAACTTGTAGTCTCATAGCCAATCACCTTAGAGCCACTATAGACCTGACACAACAGACAGCAGGGACAGTTGAAAAGTCCTCTCCAGGAAGTTGCGATCGCAACAATTCACGCAAATTTAACCAATCCCAGTGAAACCTGCTAAAAACTGGCAATTTTGTCCAATCACTGCAACTTTTCTGTAAATTTGACCAATTTTAGGCCACAACAGCCTGTGAAATCCTTGAGGATTTCCTGATTTATGAACCAAAACCACAATTTTCTAGCATGTGGGTGTTTTTTTTGTTTGTTTGTTTTTTTTTTGGTAGGCTATTAGCTTCATACTCTGCTCTCATTCATGTGATAGAAATGTACTTGCACTTCAGTTTTGAGGGTTCTGGGTCAGATAAGCAGTACTTCTGCTAACTCAGATGGGCACTAGGAGGGAAGGTGCATGGTAAGGAGCTGAGTGTGAACACGCTGCACGTAGGTGCCCACCTGACAGCTACTGGCTCTTCAGGGGCTGTCTGCAGGGGGCAGAGGTCACCCACTGCCGGAAGGAACCCTTCACTTGAATTACACAGTAAACCCATAAAACATGTGGCTCCCATTTGGCAAAGTGCTGCTGAATGAATGGGAAGGCAGGGAGGGGGTGGTGGGTGGTGTTTGGCCATCGTACGTGGGATGTATGGTCCCCTGGGTCCCCTCCTCTGCTCAATAAGAAGCAAGCTGGGATATAGTATAGGAGAGAGGTTTGATTTATTCCATTCTTGTTTGTGTTATTTTACCCAGTGGCTGACATTGCTGTCACGCTGCGACTAAACTTCAATACACACACAAAAAACCCATCAGCAATTCAGCATCAGTGAATGAGGCCATGTCCTTTTGTGTATCTAGATTAAATATTTGTTTCAAACAGACATTGTAAATTGTGCTTCTGTGTTTTAAAGTGTTTGCTTGTGAAGGACTCCTGTTGTTAAGTTGTGTTTCTGATTTCCATCAAGTTGCTTTTTACAAAAAAGCTATAGCAGCTATACCATAAGGACCCTTGTCTCACTTCCTGGTTTAAAAAAAGTCAGGAATACTCCTCAAGTTACTGGTAAACTCTCTATTTCTAGACAAATTCATTAAATAATATTTCTATCAGATGTGCCTCAACCATAACATGTCAGCTCTGTAGCTCTTCTAAATCAAAGCTAAATAAGAATTATGGTTTAAAAATGTGTATTTTGATTAACATTAAGAGAACTCTGAGACACTTTAAAAAATAAAATGGCTGCTCACTATGACTCTGCTGAGAAATGAAAAATGTTAACATTTTGTTGACTCTGTAAGATGTCAACTCTCAGAATTTCTATCTGACGGAGCTGACATTTTTCATTTAATAAAAGATTTATTCACTAGAAAGCTGGCCCGATTATAATGTTTTAATAGTCTGAGCTTTTAAAATATATTTGTCCCAATTCTAAAGAATGAGTGATATATGCCCTGTGATGGAGCAATCTGGCTATAATGTCCTGCCCTCTGTGTAGTGCCAGCTGGGATGGGAAACTTTCCCCTTTGAACCTGAGCAGGAAAAGATGTTCAGACTGAGTGAATGGATGGAGAGTGTATTCATAAACACATTACTCATGCTTTTGCTCCATCGAACGTTTACTGTACCTTGACTGGAGCGTATGTTAATCATAACTTCTAAGAAATCTTTTTGGAGGGGATGGATGTGTTCTTGGCAAAGTTGTCTTTGAAGATCAGAAGGATTCCAAAAGGCGGAAAGCCAAATGTTTTTAAAACTTCCTATTGGACTCTGAGGACAGAGAAGTTCACTGACATGGTTGATTAACATCAATCAGGCTTCAAAAACATCTCATCTAATTTCATCTATAGTGATCTCATAATGGCAGCAGATAATATGTTTTTTTGTTTGTTTTTTTCTATAAAACAGAAGCCAGAGGAATAGTCAGGTCAGGGCAGGATTTATTGCAGTCACATTTGGCCCAAGTGGTTCTACCAAGAACCCCTTGGGTGGATTGGATCTTGAACCCACCCAGGGTGTTCTAACAGAGAACCTGTCTATGGTGTAATGGTTCCACCTAAATCCCTCTCTGGGGGTTCTATCCAGAATCTTTCCACCTTCTGAGGGTGCTACCCAGCCAGGGGTTCTACTGAAAACACTTGTCAGATTTCAAGGGTTTTATCTAGAACATACATTGTCTTTTGCTGTTTTTTTTTTTGTTTGTTTGTTTTGTTTTGTTTTGTTTTTTTTGTTTTTTTTTTTTTTTTTTTTTTGGGGGGGGGGGGGTTACTGGAAGGAACTCTGAGGCATGATTAGCAGCTCATTTGCATTTTCTGCCTGATCTTTCTTCCATTTTACTGGAAGCATTTTATAAGCTTTGCTGGTCATAAGAGGAAGTCAGGCGAAAAAAATGAGTTTCAACCAATCTTGTGTTTAAAAAATTCTCGGTATTTTTTAGTAAAAATTGGCTAAAACCTTAAATAATGAGCCGAAACTATATGTGTTTGGCATACTGTATGTGAAGCAAGACGTCAGAGCCGTGTGGAATCTGACCATGTCTTGGAGTTTGAAATGCTCCGATCCTGTGGAGATAGAAGTGTAGTGAGGAACGGTGGAAAATCTTCCTCACTGTCTGACCTCATGTACCTTAAACCTTCCTTCGTAGGAACTATCCCTCAAATTTTCCAGGGAGGGATACTTGGCATAGGTGATTTTAAAACTGACACGGCTGTACAAAAGTCAAACTCATAGTGGCCAGATGTTTGGCACAGTGTTCCTGTACCATGTGCCATCGCGGCTCAGGAATCAAGAGGTCCATTCAACTGAAGTCTTGATTTCAACTATTTAAATGCATTTAACAAAAGCTGTGATCCACTTATCGTGTGCACAGTTGCATGGGGCTGAGCCTAGGCCTGGGCGAGAGGTGGGGTACACCTTGAACAGGTTGCTGGCGTATCACAAGACTGACAGACAACCAACACGTTTCACTCCTAACTCTTTTAATATGGTAACTTGGTCAGTGGCACTATGCTTTAAAATATGAAGCTGTTTAACCCTGTAGTGTCAGTTTTGCAGGTGGCACTGACCAAGCTGCGGTACTTGACGCGTTGGGAGTGAGAACAGGCTGCACAGTCATATTCACACCTACAGGCAAATTCATCACTAATTTAGGAGGGAACCCATGCAGACATGGGGACGACATGCAAAATCCACACAGAAAAAGTTCAGCAGAATCAAACCATGAACCTTTTCACCATGATGTTAACCACTGCTAACCACCACTTATTGAATACTATGAGAGTCCAGGTATTAAAAATGTTAATTTACAGTGAACTGTAAAAAAAACTGGAAGACTTAAATGTTTCTGTAGAATCAGAATTGTGTGGACAATTTCAAACATAGTTTAGAACCATAGCATGTACACAAAATATTTGATTTATGACAGAAAAACAGCCATATAAAAGCACCATCACTGCATCCAAACAAGGCAATATTGGCATGAGATCTGTTTGAGCAGACTTTCTAGTTCATCTACATCACACCATAATGCAGAAATAACTGGTCACTTTACCACATGCAGGTCACACAAGGAGTCTGGTCTACTTACTGGAGGTCCTGTAAGACAAGAGAGAGAAAGAGAAAATATTTAGATTTATAGTTTCTGACAACATACATGATATACAGACAGTCTGAATGCCTCAACTGTCCTGCTTATTATTGGTTCATAGTGTATCAAATACTGTGAACACGCCAGATTAGCCTGGAACAAAAATGAGCCGTGGGACCCAATTCTACTCCAAATAGTCTGGGGCCTGCTGTTACTGTAATGTTCTTTTGTTCAAGAGGAAGGACAGAAATGTATACGTTGAAGAAAACTCTTCCATAACCAAAATGACATTTCAAAGATGGGGCATTACTAACTGATGTGTTTACTGTATTTCAACCAGACACTAGGAATTATTCCCCAGAAAACATCAGGCTCGGCTGCAAACACACGTCATGTTCAATCACTGAAGCATAAACCACAGTATCAGTTTCAGGGGTCTCGATCATTGTGCATCTGAAAAGCTCCATGTGTGGTCCCCTGGGATGGCCACAGTGAGCCCTGAAACTTAAAAACATTTCACTAGCCTGGCAGTGTTGGAAATAGTCCGCCTACCGATCAATCCTGGGATTGATTTGGGGGGGGGGGGGGGGGGGTATGCCAGATGATACATCATCATCTGTAGACTGAGCTGGGGACCAACAGAGGAGCAGCATCGTCCCTCCAAGAATTTCCACCACGCCCAGTCCAAATTAATGCAAGGCACTTGGCTCAACAGCAAGACCTTCTTCATTCAGGCATACGGTCCAACTCCCAGTAGGAAGCAGGGTTAAACCGATAAATCACTTTGCCTGTGTCTGCTGTTCATATCAGCCATTTATTAGTACTCAGATATAATAAATCATCGTCAGTCACTGCATGTGGATGTTAACAATTAGATCTTTTTTTGAGAATCTATCAGTAGAACAGTCTTATCTGTACTGACTTCATTCTAATTCTACATGTTTGATCATTCTTATCTTGATATGCTTCCATTGACATTTCAGTGGCCCATTATGGTGCAAATCAGTGCTACGCAACCTTTGTGTTTACACACATAATTTTTCTTATTACATTTCCAAGGCTGATAAAAATCATAGCAAAATTGGGAAGCTGTTGACTAAAACCATCAACTTTTCCTCCATTTGGTTGAAGTGATTCTGACATGGAGTGAAAGCATTTCAAATGTAAAGCTTTTCATACTGAAATGGAAACTGATTACTGATAAAACACAAGTTCTTATTTTTGCCCCAGCTGGCCTTGTCCTAAAGACCACTGAGGGCCTTTGTGCTCTTTCCTCTTCTGTTAAATCTACCCTCTGAAATCTAGGTGCCACTTTCAATCAGGTATTGACTCTTAAGGGACCGATGTGTAGGATTTAGTGGCATTTAGCTGTGAGGATGCAGATTGCAACCAACGTGAATACTCCTTGCATCTCTCTCTCCTTCCAAGCGTGTAGGAGAACCTACAGTGGCCTTGAAACTCACAAAAAATGCAAAAGGTCATATTTAGAGCCAGTTTTTGGTTTTTCTGTTCTGGGTTACTGTAGAAACATGGTACAATATGGAAATGGTGCAGTTGCACTGATTACGAGGTAAACAGTAGATATACCACAATGTCCACAAGGAATGTGCACTTCAATGTCAATGCAGTGTGCAGCATGTTGCAGCAAAAGTTGTGTTTGCTGGAGCCCCTTGCCTTGGCATTTCTGCTGCATTGCTGGACTGGCCTCATTCAAATGATAAGGGAGGTGTGGCTACAAGTTGTTCAGAATGCCTTTGATCAGGCCCTCTACCTCTTTTTGCCCTTTTTGATGTCTGTTCCTCATGTCTTTTATTGTGAGGCACTTTGAGACATTGTTGAGACATTTTTGAGAAATAAAGTTTGGTATCTGGCTAAAAAAAACACCTCTTTGGTGTCCAAACGTCCAGATTAGAGAACACTTGTCTAAATGCATTTCTGCATAAACCATCATATCCCAAGGAAAAGAGAATATTTGTCTGCTTACAGTGTTTGAGCTAGCTAGGTTTTGTACGTATATATCCAGCTCCTGGATATATATGTACAAAACAATCATTTTAGGGTCTAGCAAGCATTGCCACAGTCCTTGACTCTATTCTTGCATGTACAGTATCATCTTTTTTGATGCTTCACAGGATATGATTGTTTTTTTGTTTCAACAAACATGTTAGCAAAAGCTGTTGTATCTGTTACAGACTTTTCAGTCACTTAAGCTTTGTTCAGATTGCAGCAAATCAGATCTGTTTGTCGAATCAGACCTTTAAGACAGACCATCAGTACTGTTATTTGGAATTGATGAGATTAGATTTGTGTGTCCAAACATCCCCTACATATCTACATGGGTTGCTGTAGCAATGACATAGGCCTCAGTAACTACGTACACTGCTGATGCAGCTTTCCAACGTGGAAGTGTGAGAAATTCCAGCTTTTTTTTTTTTTCCATGGACTGTTGTCCTCCATACACTCTGATGCACGTCCATCACTTTGGATTTGATGTGTCATGGACTGACGCGAAAGATCCTTTCAAATCAGATTTGAGTAGCCAGGTGGCCGGACTGAGACACATTAGGAGAACTTGGTTGGGATTTGCATTAAAAAATCATATTTTGCAAAAATCACATTTCATGCGTTTTTTTCCCCTCCAGAATCAATCTGGATATATAAATAGTCTTAGTTCTGAGAGTGGAAACTATGGGTACAGAAACAGTATTGATGTCACTTTTGGAGGAGCCTTTCTATTTTGTGAAACCTTATCAAAATTCTCCTCTGCTTGGTAGTTCAAACTGTACTCGGCTCAAAACTCTCATCAGAAACACATGGGAGGGACAGACAGCCGGGCTCAGCCCGTGACTCCCACTCAGCCCTGTAAAATAGACCTTTCACAAAAACCAATATGCTTCCCCTCGACCTTTTCATGAGTACAATGAGAGAGCCGGGAGTCATCTGACAAAATCAATTACTGCTGAATTCAGGCAGGGGTCACTGAAGATGTCGTTACGTCAATCACAGCAAGGTGGGGAAAATCACTAATGACAAATCTCTTCTGTGAAATGTCAAATCAAATCCCTGCTTTCTCTTCTAAGCAGGTTTATTGTGTCTGCTCCCCAGACTGGTCCGTCCCAGCCTGGAAGCAAGCTATCAACTCAATTTGTCCACTTTATACTCACATAAAATGAAAAGCAGTTGGAACAAGGAAAGAGACAGTTTGTAGAAGAAGACGGGAATTTATGGACAGCTCAAATAGGTAACTACTTGGTAAGAAAAGAAACGAAGCAGGGGTTCAGAGATTTAGTGTTGCCCCAAGATAAACAGTCAAAAGGTGTCATAAATTTTACTTCAATTTCCTCAAACAGAGAAAAAGACATTTAATAAAACTGACCAGAGGGAGTGCAGAACATTTGGTCACTCCTCCAGCCCTAAGCAGCGTTTTGACATGAGCAAAAACATTGAGGAGTAACCTCTGATGCAGTCAGGGTGACAAATTTCCCTCTCTGGACCTGGACATTATTCTCCCTCTTCCTGTTATTTTTAGGTGTGGTTCTTGGAATAATTTAAGCAGTCATTTTGTTCCTCTTGTGTGTTGTTTGCTGACTGGGCTGGAAGTGCTGTTTTCATCACACAGACCTGAGGGCAAACTAATGTCAAAGCAAAAGGGCATTTTGCTAGATGGAAAAATGCAGAATACCACCATCAGTAATGGCTCCCAAACCAGGCCTGCAATCTCAGACTCCTCTTGGTCTATGCTATTTTATTGATGTTTCATAAATTTTGACCTGATTATATAATGGTCCTCTTTTATAGGACTTCTATAAATGTTTTAGCCAGCTCTTTTTATGTTACTGATCTGAAAAGGCTGTATTTTCAGCTGAATGGGGTCATGCAAAATACCATAGTTTGGTCACTTCAAACTATGATGCTGTAGGTACTCCCCTAGCATCAGTTTTGCACGTCGAGTTAGCAATAATGAATATGCAACATCTGGTATCACTTTCAAAGTAAAGGTACTAAAACTACTTGAAGAGGCTGAGGCAACCAAACTACTTTGTTACACTTACGAAAAAATAATGACTTGAGTTCCATGTATTTTTACGCAACTTCCTGTATGCAACGTCACTTGACGTCACCTGATTTTGATGACACATTAAAACATAATGCTAGAGGCATCTTCCAGAAATGATGCAGAGGAGTACCTACAGCGTTTGACACACAATGACCAAGCTGCTGTATTTGACACTTTGGGAGCGAGGATGGGCGGTATTAATGGTTAGCAGGCTATTTCTACTTGTGCTACAATCAGCATAACTAGCAAATGCTAGCAGAATGAATGACAAAACCACAGTGTAGTGTAACATTATGTTTCCCGTGTAGTCACTCAAATTTGCCTTGTGCACCAATTTAAACCCACTGTAATGACAGGCCTGGCATTCTGGTTATGTATTGACAGTAAGTGTATATCAAATGGGCCATGTAGTGACACTGCAACATCGCTGCACAACCCTGTTGTAATGCCTGATTTGGTATAGTCTGACTGAACAGATGTAGTCTGAGTGTGCAAGACTGCCACTGGGCACCTCTTTCAGGCAACATATCCCATATCTGCTATCTCCTTTTCCAAAGTCCCAGTCCCTATGGGAAACAACAACAACCATCCCAAGGCGACTGGGATTGGCTGAAAGGACTGCAAACCAGACAGAGCGTTTCTTGCCCTTATAACAGAATGATCATGTGTCCAGCTAGACCCTTCTCCAGCTCTGAGTGCTGTGGAGATAGGTCTGGTTATGTGGGATAGGTTTGGCATGGACACCTAAAAGGACCTTTCGAAATGGGTAGGGGTAAGTCATTACTTCTTCATTTCAAGCCTGGTGGTAGGTTTGCTGCCCAGCATCAGCAGTGACCTAGTCCAACAAGTGTCTGCCACTGCTGCTGAAGTTCAACCACGCCAAAGTTTTACTGGACCTGAGAGGTTGTCAGAAATGTTGGTCCATGACAAGATGTCTTTACAATCGAGTCCCATGGAATTTGCTGGACAGTCATGCTTCCCAGACATTCAGTCACTTTCTGCTGCTCTTTGATCAACACATGTCTAATTTCAGGCAGAACTGTGAGGCCTGTGTCACCTAAACACACCACAGGTACTGAACTGTAAGGGACTTTAGACTTTAGACCAACAATTGCTACCTTACTCGTCACACACTATAAGCACTCACAATCTTATAATTTGTCAGATGTCTGTTATGAGATAATGAAGTCTCAGTTACAGCGGGCCATGGCTTGCCAGTCATTCCTGCATTTGTGATCCACTCCCTAAAGGGTAAACCTTAAACCTTCTCTGCACGCAAGCATGGGGAAAGCGAACATGGAGGCAAGATTCCTGCTGCATTCTGGGCCTGCCATCACATCCTGTTGGCAGGAGCCTCTCACCCAAGGGACATGCATACTGGAGAGCACCTTGATCCAAAGGCACTTTGGAAGGCCTGGGGGAAGGGGGTTCAAATATAGCGCATGGAGTGGCGCCTGACAAGGGGCCACTGAAGTAACAGCTTTACGTGCAACAAGCAGTGGGCACAACATGAAACAAACTCTTCACTCATAAACACACACACACACACACACTGACTAGGGAATTTGCTTGACTGCATTGATATCGTGTATTTCAAGCTGTCTCCTCTGCTGGGCTTAATGCTGTGTAACTATTGCTAACACCTGTTGTTTTTGCTTATGTAAGGGCACTGCGGAAATGGAGATCTAATTCTGCATGCCAACATGCAAAGTCATGGGTGTTCCCCCTTTCCTGCTCCTATCAGAATCACTCATTTACTCAATACCAGCTTTTACATGGTTTTAAAACAATAATGCAACCAAATATAAGGGATACTTTGATAGAATATAAAATAATATCAGAGGTGGCAAAAGTACACGCATTCTTTACTCAAGTAGAAACACTGATAATTGTGTAAAAAAAGAAAAAAACGTGAATAAGTACAGGCTCCGAATTGTTTTCAAAAGAATAAAATTAAAAGGTAACAATCTGATGGACATTTCTATCCAGCAGTTTCTGTGCAAAGCTAAGTAAACCTCACCTTTTCTTCTCTTGTCTCATTTGTTTTGATTAGTTATATTTGTCAACAGTACATCTTGTTACGTCTTTTAAGTCATTTTTGTCTTGTTATGTAATTTTAATCTTGTTACGTCAATTCATCTGGTTATGTCTTTTTCATCTTGTTACTGTATGTCTTGTTACACTGTTTTCATCTAGTTCTGTTGTTTTTGTCCTGTTACATCTTCTACGTCATTTTTGTCTTATTACATCTTTTCTGTGGGTTATGTCGTTTTCATCTTGTGATGTCATTTTTGTCTTTCACTTTATTTTTGGCTTATTACGACTTGTTACATCATTTTTGTCTGTTACATCATTTTCATCTTGCGATGTCTTGTTACGTCATTTTTGTCTTTTATATTGTTTTCGTCTTGTGACATTATTTTTGTCTCATCATATTCATCGTGTTATATTGTTCTCGCCTTGTTACGCTGTTTTCGTCTTGAGTCTTTTACGTCATTTTCATTTTATTACGTCTTGCATTGCTTTCATCTTATGTCTGTTGTGTGTGATACATGCTGATGGATACACCAGGGAATCATCTTTTCTATGTGTGTTTTATGGTTTGGGAAGGCAACACAGAATGACAAAAAAATTATAATTTATAATTCTCCTCAAGGGCATTAAAACTAAAGTTACAAGCTGTTTTGAAATGTAACGAGTAGAAAGTACAGATAGTTGTGTTAAAATGTAGGAAGTAAAAGTAAAGTTTTCAGAATGTACAGTACAAATACCTGAAAACTTAATTACAGTAACTAAGTATTTGTTCTTTGTTACTTCCCACCTCTGAATGATAGACCGTAAAAACAACTTCCAGTGAGTAGCAAAAGAAAACAATGTTCAACAATAGACAATGTTCTACTAGGATACTGCAACATTATGGTTTTCCCATCTGCATCTACAGTAATTCTAAACCTTCAAATCAACCCTTTATTCCCTTTATTCTTAGCTTACTCGACCTGTTATGAGAGTAATCTGGTGTGGTGGGCAGGTGGTCTGCCATCTTGAGACTATCTCTGTCCCAGCATATGGATCCAGGAATAAGCTGTGGAATTTCAGTTCTGAAAATATCCGGATCCGAAAACCCACCGCAGCCTTCTCATCGTCTCCCTGCTCTCTCAGATTCCCTGCTTCTCCAGTTGCCCTTGTAAACACACAGCAGCAGCCGGTGCAAATGTTATGGCTGTCAGGCTTCCGTTAGGTGAGAGACATCTGAGGAAATATGTCAGTCTACACTGGAAGACGACTGAAAGATAGGACATCAGACAGCAGACATGGGCTGAAATGTACTGAAGCCAGTTTTAGTTCTGGAAGATAAACATGAAAGCCTGGTGAACATGTCATGGTCCACAGGAGGGCGTCTCTATGCCTACAGCTGAACATTGAACTGAGTATTGAAACTAATGCCAACAATGTGTGGAAAGGTTTCCAGGTTTGCAGGTCCAGTCTATGGCACGAGCATGAACCAGTTTAACCAACTAAACCAGTATTTGTCATTATGAAACATTTAGATAAATTAAAAAGACACACAAAGTACCTCTCAACAATTTCAAATACAGCTTGGTTCAAGAAATGTTACTGCCATCTCATTAGTGGCTGAACTATAAACCATTATAAAAATGATAAATGACCCTTTCTGAATCACAGTTGATAACAGGGATAACTCTTAGCCCAGGGCTAAGGATAGCCCTAGCAGCATGAAAAGTTTTATAGTCACATCTTAAGTTAGCTCATTTTTAGCAAAAGTTAAACTAATCTACATGATCATTAGCTAGCTGGTTACCTAGCCTTTTTCTACAGAGCAACACACTATCTAGCTACCCAATATACATCAATCGTTAACTAGCAAGTTAGAGGTAATGGCCATCATTAGCGAAATGCTAGCTAACTAGCTAGCTAATCTACACCAGTTGTTTTGCTAACATTAGCTAACTTAAGATGTAACTATATATGTGGCTCTTACAGGTGGCTTTTAAAATATTTGTTCGCTATTGTGCCTCTAATTTCTAGGCAGCTGAAGATATGATGGGAATGGGGAGAGAGAGCGGGGGAATGACATGCAGCAAAGGGCTACATGTGGGACTTGAACCCACAGCCGCTGTAGAGGACTCATGGCCTCAGTTCATGGGGTAACTGCTCCATCAACTGAGTTACTAGGCCAGCCAGCAATGTCTTTTAACCATGAGCACAGAGGAAAAAGTGGCGGGACATAGGAAGGGTCCATTACCTGGGACATCTAAACTACCTACAGATTCAAATTTTAACGTAATCTATTTATCAAATTAAAAGTCCTGTTGTGTTTCAGTGGACACATTCCTTTTATTTCTTCAGAGGGCTGTTAGTGTGAAACATTTGCAGCTTTGTGTTGTGGAAAACTCATTGACTTGTTACTCACACTCATATTCATGGGCTCTAATTATGTTCCGCTCAGTCATGGCTGAGTCACATTTAACAACTAGTAGCAAAATTTGGTATTACTGGTCTGGTGTTTGACTTAATATCAAACTAGCTTGGATATTTTTACATCACCTAGTGTAAACTCTTTTAAATTTTAATTTTTAGTGAAGAGTTAAAGCTATTAGCCAAGTACAAGTCTTTAATGGATGACTGACAGACTGAGGGTACAAGTTGGTGCTAAATGTTTTTTCACAAGACCAACAGGGGACACTTCATCCTTTACAAAAACCCAGTGCAGATATAAGCTGCACAGGTCTGCAACACTGTTGTAATTTGGATTTAGTGAGATTTTTTATTGTAAATCAGACAGCTTGGACCAATAAGTAGCCTGATGAATTGTGCAGGTGGTGTTAGGTGTGTTTGAGATTTTAGTCTACGCTATGCGAAAAAACTCAGTCCATACTGACGTCAAAGGTTTCATGACAGGAAAGTGAAAAGCCTGTTTGCATTGTCAGCAGAGCATGTCCAATCTCCTTCACAGCCATGCATTAATCATGGGGCTCTGAAGGCAAAACCATCCAAATTTGCAGGTTTCTAAAGGAAAAGAATACTACGCTATGTAAATTAACTTTCACACTTAGAGGATTTTTAGCTGCAGTTGTGCAAACACTGAAGGGGATTTACTGAGGGGTGTGTATCTATCAAAGGATAAAGCTATGTGAACTTTTGCACTTCTCTCTGTCGTGGGGAGGAAAAAAACGCCTCCACGTCTTATTGAGACCTGGAAAAATAATTTTTCAAATTTCATGCCTGTTCACCATTTGTTGCAAATATCCCCCCTCACATACGAAGGCCCTCAGTTTCCAAATGAAACATGCATATATATATATATGAGCTGCGTGAGGTAGGCAAGGGGGCACTTGTGGACCCGTGCTTGAAAAAACCGCAGCAGAAGTGCCCTCATGGATCCCCCTCTAGTAAATAAAATGTGATAAATGTCTCTAGAGTGGCCAAATGTCCAAGAAATCATGCTAAAGTGCCCCCAAGAGGGCATTTCCAGTGCCCTCTAAAGTGCGTTTCCACTGCAAAAAATGTGGTAAAGCGCCCTCTATAGTGTTGAAGAGCCCTCTAGAGTGCGCTTCCAGAAGTACCCTCCAGAGTGCCCTTCCAGTGGACAAAACATGTTTAAGTGCTCTCAAGAGTGCATTCCCACCAGACAAAATGTGATAAACTGCCTTCTAGAGTGCGTGCCCTGTGGGGAAAATGTGATAAAGTGTCCTCTAGAGAGTTGAAGTGCCCTCTAGAGTTTCCAGTGGGCAACACATTAAAAAGTGCCCTCTACGGTGAGTTTCCAGTGGACAAAATGTAATGAAGTCCCCTCTAGAGTGTGTCTACAGTGGAGAAAATGTGATAAAGTACCCCCTAGAGTGCATTTCTAGTGGACAGAATACTATAAATTGCCCTCTAGAGTGCGTTTACAGTGGACAAAGCATGTTTAAGTGCCCTCTAGAGTGCGCTTCCAGGAGACAAAATGTGCATCACAACTTTCAGCGTGCTGGTGCCCCACCACATACACCTGGTGCTTTTTTTAACTTATTTTTTCCCATACCTTGAATGTGCCACTGCCAGGAGGATTAGTTGAGTCTATTAAAAAATGAAATTGTACAGACTTGTCCTTGCTAAAACCACAGAGGAATTAATGAAAACAATAAATCAATATTACATTGAGCCCTCTACAAAAAAATCTCATTGAGACAAATGGTTCATCAACCACCAGGTCCCCTGTTCATTTCCAGGCTGTCCAGTGAAAAGAGATGCCCAGTAAAAAGATGAAACGTCCCAAGAAACAGACAAAGACTCCCATTCTTCATCCTCATCCTCTGCATATTAACTATATACAAGACAGCTCAGCAATTCCCATGGAGCCCTTATAGCTTTGTTGCCTTGTAAAACATGAAGTCATAGTTTTAAAGCTGCCTGTGATTTCTTTGGCTCTGTGCTAACCTGATGTCATGCTATGAGAAAATGTCAAATGTAAAGAGGAAGGCAGCACGCTAACGTGAAGAGATGCTTTTTAATGCTGCTGAAAAGCCACTTGTAAACTGTAATATTGCTTTGGCTGCTGGACAGAGGGAGAACCTGCACATCCAGTCATATTTCCTACATGTCATTTATTTTGAAGAGGGAGTTCACGGCCAAAAGGTCTCACACAGGGAGGATTTCAGCATCCATGGCCTCTTTGGGATGTGACACTCTCAGAGCCCAGACTGTGGAGCCAATATGCTTTAGGGTTGGCAACAACATGCTGGTTGCACTGATGAAATATCCATGTGCAGACTGTAAAAGTGACGTTTATTGTCACTGAATATTCTGCAGGATATCCAATGCATCAAATTAATTAGAGGCCAAATAACCTGCCTGTATTATACAAACAGCATCTAGTTTCATTAAAGCCTCTGTGGCTGTTTGATTTCATGCCATTCTTGTTAATCCAGAAATGGGAAAATTGAATGAGTGTACTTGTTTTGCTCCCGATGCCAAATCCTTTTGTAGGGAGACTGGAATATTTTCCAACAGGCCTTGGACCACAGAAAACAACGCTAAGCCTGGGATTAAATAATTACACAGCACTCTCCTGCAGCAGATCACCACAATGACGACATTGTATATTGGCCAGAAAAGCCACCATTAACCTGACTCAACCATTATTGTGAAATTGCTCTCAGGAGGAGAAAAAGGCATCTATTAAAAACCTCCAGTGCTCCACTCCAGTCCGAAAACAACACAAGCTTCCTAATGCAATTTATGGCACTGAGTGGGACTGAAGTGGAGGCACATATATCATACCTGTGTTTACCCTTTCACATGTCTTTCCTCAACTTAAATCACACTTAAAGCTGCAATAATAAGTTCCTTTTGCCACTTGGGGGCAGCAGAACAAGCTGAAAACACAACATTTGACATATTATCACCCTATAAAGTTGTTGGCCGACACCTGCAGAATTACAAATCAAGCAGACACGGGGCAACATTCCAACAGCCGACTATACCCAGAAGCAAGGTGCATCACTTTTTTTTCCGAAGAACTTTTTAAAACAATTTTCACATGCTAACATCTTTCTGCGTCTTTTTTAACCTGTTAGGTGCTTTCTTCACAAGCTAATTTTGTCTGCCTGCTGTTCAGTGCTGAGCAGCAACCATTGACACCAACCATCTCATGCAAACTTGTCAGGAAGGGTTAGAGTTTGGGTTTGGGTTAGGATTAAATAACACTCTAAAGTTTGGTTAAAAAGTTTTGTCAAGGCAATAATTGGCATAGCCCATTTCAAAGGGGTCCTTTAATGTCTCAGCTCAAATAATCTGTATGAGAATGAGTACCCAAGAGTCTCCCCTTTACACACATGCCCACTCTATGCTAACATGCAGTTTAGGGCAAAAAGTATAAATGTGTAATTTCCACCCATTCTATTTAAATATTTCAGCACACTGGCATAATAAACAGTGTTGAAATATCATAAACTGGGTCTGACTGGAAAGCTAAGATGTTTGTGGATTCAGTAACCCCAGTTGTATTCGTGTATGATGCCCATGGTAGCCATTTTATTGTAGGGAGACCATTTTTTAAAACTTGACAACGGTGTATACTAAAATGATTTGTAGTGACCTCTAGGATAATCAGTCTCATCAGACTTGATAACCACATAGGATGGACGGCTTTTCTACCTACATTTACAATAAGGGGTCTCTGAGCAATCCCCAAAACAGAAGTGCTCACCATCCCATCATTTAAAGATTACATTCTTATAGAAATCTCCAAATCACAGCAAGAATTTTTCTGTGGTGTTACTCCAGGTCTTGCTGGCTCAATATGGTATTTTTGGAGGGAGGAACCATTTTTTATCAATTCTCCAGTGGTAGGAAATGGTTAAATTTTGCACTAAATTTGTATAATAAATGGTTTCAACCAAAATAATGCTGCAACACCTTATGAGACATTACAGAGCATCTACAGTTAGATGCCCGTATACTCTCTAAACTTTGTGCAAAGATTAACAAAGATTTATGACTAGAAAAACACGACAGACTGCTGTGCTACATCTCAAATTTGTCCTCAGGTTCCAGCTTTCAGATTATGTAGACCACATCAAAGTAGCATAACACTTTTGGCCTGCCATCTCACCCTAAACACTCCCTGTTCCCTACTAAAACAGGCAAAAATGGGTCTATTGTAGGGAGTTGCAGAGTAGAAGACAAAACAAAAGCAAGAATTCGATTGTGGCTGCAGCAACTCAATTTACAAAACAGTTGCATACGTCTGTTTGAATCCACTCTGTGGGTGAAAGGTAGTAAAGCTTGCTGAGCAGTCCTGCATATACAAGAACAGGCTCTGTGTCTAACCTGTGGAGTGAGTAAATCATATTTGACTGCTTTAGTTCTATGTTCCCATGCAACAAACACTTTACAGAGCTTGGGAAGGTAATAAAGCCTGAAGTCTATCATTAAGAAATTAGGCTAAACATCAGTGCCCCAGGATACAAGCTTACATTTCCCTGACTTGCTAATTCACTAACCACTAGAAGTGCACAGTCAGAGGCTTTTCGCAGTAGGCCAGAGCTTAAATGAGCCCGCTCCTCTTTCATTGACTTAATGGTGGGGCTGCATTCAGGCACACTGAGGGTTTGTTCAAGTTTTGCTTCTGTGGGACACAAAAGATCTGTGGAAGGAGAAGGAATGAGTTTGACTTTCCAAGCAGAGAGGTCAGTGTGGTTTAGGAAACTGATGGAGGTGAGATGATTTCCAGCAAAACCTCACCGCCGTGCAGAATAGAAACAAATATGGGCTGCCGATGGATGATTCAGGTGGACAAATAAGCACAAAGAGGAAGACATGAAGACGTGCCAAAGAGAAAGAGACAGGCTCTTTGTAAATAGTGAGTGATTATGTGTGAGAAAATGTGGGTAAATTCACATAGTGGAAAAAAAGAAAGAAGATGTAATGTATTTCACCAACGGAGCCATCGGAAAAAGACTTCCTCTCAACGCCTTCAGCTAGGATGCGCCCACCTCCCACACTGTAACCCAAGAGGGGCCCCTCTGCTGTTAAATAACCTACAAAAGTCCAGCGGCCTCTGTCGTGAAAACCAATAAGTCATCCCACTTCCTCAGCTTGATGTCACCAGCCAGAGGAAGCAGCAGCAGAGCTCTGGGACGTCACAGAGAGACAGTGTGTGGAAACAAAGATAGCAGTTCATCTGCTGTGGGGTTTTAAAATCATCACGATTCATTCAAATCCACTCCGTGGGATTTGGAGCCATTCCCCAGAAGCTCTGGGTGGGGCGGGTGGATGTCTGGGTGGAGCTGAAGTAAAAAGCTTGATGGGTGGAGAGACTTTAGCAGGCAGAAGTTGTGCCAAAGGAAGATCTACTGAGGAGACAAGGATCTGATTCAGATGTCATACTGTATCATGCAAAGTCAGGCCAGCAGAATGTAAACAGACAGGAGATAGTTAGGAAAATGGTGCCAAGTGTCTTTCTTAATTTTCTCTTCTGTTATGATTAATATGTTTAGATTATTTTTAATGCGCCCTTGTCTAAATGGATAATGCAGCCTTCACCTGATGTTTTGATGACCACATCAGAGAGCCAAATGAAAGAATGAACACACTGAATGCATGCCACGCACAGCGTACCACCTAAACTTCTGTAGCCCAAATGCTGAAAAGCCCCATCACAGAACTTCATCCCCACCCAAGATCTGCTCTGAAAATAAAAAAATAACAAACAAGTGCCTGATGGAAAGGCTAACATGGCCGAGATGGACACTCACCTGTCTGTCTGTGGAAACTGTTTAAACACTTAAAGACATGAAGGTGAGACAATGACATCCACACACCAATACTTACCAGGATAGCCACCAGAGACACCCTTAACACAAAGAAATACTTTGCCAGTAAAATGAACGAGATTCCCAATCTCCTTTTTCATGTCCCGGACAAGCTCCTACATTGTTAAAATATAGAAAACACAAAGACAAACACAGCCACAGCTAGCATTACGTGTATTTGCTTTCCTTCCGAGAGTGCCAAGTGTGGCCGCCACTCTCACCCCAACACATCAAATACAGCAGCTTGGTCAGTGCCCCACTGCTTCAAACTATGACGCTGTATGATGCTCTAGCATCTAGGTGATGTAGTAAAAAAAAAGCGAGAAGGTCCACGTACAGAGGAGCTTTGGTGGTTGGATGGTACAAACAAACAAAGGACTCTCGACTAGGAGACAGGGGTGTGTTTCCTGTTCAAAACCATGGCTTTCTAAGACATTACATTATGTTGCGTCACGCTATGTTACATGAATCTTGTACTTAACATTTTGTATTTACGTAAGTAACATCCTTATTGTAACCCAAACTATGATCTTTTCTGAAATAACCAAGTAGTTGTTATGCTTTTATTTTGAAAGTCTACCTGGATTTTGCATATTTATTGCAAACTTGTGTGTGGAGCCCTGAGAAACTGATGCTAGAGTTATGTTACATTACATTATATATGTGCATGAACTTACATACTAAACATACTTATCTTAACCTAAACCATGATTTATTCCTTAACACCCCAGTAGTTTTTATGCTTTTACTTTGAAGTCTACCTGAATGAAGCATATTGCAAACTTGACTGTGGAGCCCTGCAAAGCTGATTTAGAATGACTTTACATTACATTCGTTACTTATGTGAACTTAAGTAAGTAAGAGACTTATTTTAACCCAAACTGTGACTTGTTCCTGAACACCCAAGCAATTTGTGCACCCTTATTTGGAAAATTTAAATAGCCATTGAATATTTATTGAGGCAAACTTGACAGTGGAGTCCTGCACATGCAAAACTGATGCTAGAGGTGCACTCACTGTCAGGAACATGTATGGAGCAAGATCCTGGAGTTGGTTAGCAAAATAGTTGTAGCCACAAGCCACAAATCCCACTAAAATCACAAATGATCATTTATTTTTCTATTTCATTTGTGTACAGGTTAGCAAACAAGATATATGTTGTAAATTAATGAGTTTTAGAGGTGTTGGTAGGTGTACTTTTGAACTTCAGACAGAGCCAGGCTAGATGTTTCCACCTGCCTTTATGCTAATCTAAGCTAAAATAATGCTCCTGGTTCTTCCTACATAAACAATGAAGCAACATGGAAGTGGTATCAATCTTTTCATCTCACTCTTAGAAAGAAAGCAAATATTTCCAAACTATGAACTGTCTTTATAAATGTGAATTTCCTTTGAGACCAAACATGCTTGAGGAAGTCATTCAAATCCTCACAGGTTTCCTGCAGTATCACATTCACAACTCACTCCTTTTCCCAGATTGTCCCAATGTTTTTGATTTACAGCTTTTCCTGTTTAGTATGACAGATCCCTACAATCATCCTTTCCCCACTGACTCATCACATCTACAAATGCTGTATAATGTGAAATGACGGGTTCAATTTTTTTCCCCTTACTTCCTTACCTCCAAGTTTCCTCATATATTTCCAGACTTTCACTGTGCAGGAATTCTGCCCTTGAACTTATCAATCTATCTTAAGCACATGATAACATAATTCTCAGTCATGTATTGAAGGCAGTTTCTAATAATAGGTCAAGCACGTGGCAGTTCTGATGCGAGCAGCATCCAGGCGCCACTCTCTTCCTCTCAGCCTCACATTAACACGAGACTGCGTTCGTCATGGGAGGGAAACCCCACCTCTGCCTGACCCTCCAGAACATTACTTAGCCCAGACAAATGGCATCTCAGCAAAGGTTAAAACAACAAATTCACAAAGGTAAACCTACGGAGTGTTTTATGCATGGGTTAAGACAACACTATGTGCATTGTGCAGGCTGCACAGTTGCCCTTCCTCCATCTTTTGATGCTTAATTTGTATATCCATGTTCTTCATCAAGAGACGTTCTGAGATGTTATCTAAATAGTGTTCTTGTTTTCAGAACCTGATAAATGAATTATCAGTGAAGTGTTACAAAAACAGCTCTATTAAAACAAACAAGATGAAGTGAGATCAGTAAATCACATCAACAAGCAGCTGGAGCAGTAAAAACATCTTTTTTTTTCATCATTCATAACAAGGCTTTAATAATTCCACTGTATCATAACTCAAGGTCTTTTTTTCAACATTTAGTGATCATTCTAATTAGTTTTGAATGCGAATAGTGTAAACATATGATGATCTTATAGAAAATGCAGCATTCATTTGCAGCAGTAATATTCATCCAAAAACATAAAGATACAATAATAAAACACTGACAGGGACCATTTTACTGCATAATGAGTTATGCTATTTTAAACAGTAAACTTTGATGTAATACTGACAAACTTTTACCTCTGAGGTTTCAAATACAGAACTTTTCTTGTGGTGGATTATTTTCACTGTATCTGTGTGTTACTGGCCAAGTCTTCCCCTTAAGGAAGGTGGGCTTGTGGGTAACCTGTGTGATGGAGGTCTAGAGCATAGACTTGTTATAGATCTAGACAGGGCATTGCCATTTAGCCTTGCTGCCAGTTTTTCCCAGTGACCGCTCGCAGTATTGCGCAGAAAATTGCCGATCCGCCCCAGAAAGCATTTTCCCCAATAAGCCACCATCATAACAGAGACATCTGTAAAATTGATGACAACAAGCTCAGTTATGACTCTTGTGATTATGACTTTTTGATCCATGGAGTTTTTATTTTTGTAAAACTTTCCTTGAGCTGAAAAAAACAATTTAAAATTGGGATGTCATCGGAATGTAAAGTCTACGGGCTGAGAGTGCACTCATGGGTGGGGACAAGACAGGAAAGCTATCTGCATATTCAGTGGACTGTATAACCAGTCAGTAAAGCCAGAAGCTAGAAATTCTTTTCGGCTTATGTGCCAGGTGCGCAACTGTCATTGGACTGAATGTGCACCATCTTTGCATAAACAATTTCTTGTTTATTGTTGTGTTTTCTCATCATGGAAAGAAAATCATAATTACTCATAGCTGTTAACTAGCTAAATTAGATTTTCACAGGCCAGCTCTGCTGTGACAAGTACACAAAGACGCCACAGTATTGTTACATAAAGAGACCTCATATTTCTATTCTGTGGCAGCAAACACAACACACAGGCTTTCATTACACTGTGATCTGAGCTGACCTACACACTTTATGGCAAACTGAAGTAAAGTAACTGACCCTCAGCAGCAACCAGTGGAAACACTGGAACTCCCATATGATAATATGGTCATGTGCTATATCACCCATTAATTCATGGTCATAAATGAATATAACAATATATCGGCCAACCCTAGTCCAAACTATGACATTTAGAGATAAAATGTAATAAACTGGAATGGTCCTGAAATCTTCACAAACCAGTGCGGGGGTCTTGTAATAATGAACTCACTCCATGAGTCCCTGATATGAAAAGGGAGCAGGATCTTGTTTATTGACTTTACATAATGGATTTTAATGTGCCTCCAACAAATTTAGTGTAACTGTGAGCTGCATGTCCATTTATTGGTGTCATTCATCAGGGGCCACTGACATACATCATAGTTTTGTGAGGAATGTAATCACAGCATGGATTTAACATGGCAATTAGTTGCTTTCCTGACACCCTGCGGTCTTAAAACAACAAAAACACTCCCCTCTGTGTACTCTGTTCTGTCATATCACTGCGTTGAGTTGAGGGGAATACTTTTCAGTCCAGCTTTGTCACATCGCTGATATCACAGACGTCACATCCCCCCGAGGACCAGCGGGACTGGAACCTCCATCCCCCATGTGACTTCATAAGTCAGTCTCCTGCCAAGCTTAAGAATGAGGTGCTGTGAGGATTTAAAGAGGCGATTCATTCTTAAATGGAGTTACCAGGCAGGAGAAATGGTAGCTGACACACTACGCTATGCAAGCTATTAAAACAGAAGCTCAGACAGAGGGAGAGGGAGAGAGATGGATGAAAAAATGAAAGTAAAGTCAATGATTCTAGCATGTGTGCTGTAGGAGTTTGGCGCTGGTCCAGCCTCACACTCTGTCCTACTCTTAATGTTAAAACGAAGGCTCTTGCCCTAATAGCTCTCGTCTGTTAGGCTCATAAAAAAAGCAGAACCACCAACATAAACATCACAGGTCTGATGTGTTCGAGGGGACCAAAGGGTCTGGTTCTAATCAGAAAGCAAACTGTATAGACGGAAGTGAAAGAAAATACAGGAAAGCACACTAAAAACCAAAATATTTAACAATTTCTAGATGTTATCATGAAGTCATGTGATATGTGAATGGAAGAGATTAGATTTGGGCCTGAATTTATAAACTGAGAGGAAACCTGAGGCCCCAGCACCTCTCCGAGCCTTCCCTGTGCATTTTATTAATAGTTGGCCACTGTACACCCAGGCCTTGAAGTGTTTCTGTGGCTCCATGAAGCCGAAAGATGAACCTGAGATCCAAGCTAAGCCCCCCTCATGCAGTCTGACAGTGGGACCACAGCAAAGCTTGGATTTCAGCTTCTCCGAACCCCCAGGCAAGAAACCATGCAGCCCACCCCACATCGTCCTCTACCCACTATCTGATTCCTCCTAACACCTTACACAGAGCAGCGCTCTGGCTTTCTCAAGGCCAGTGTGGTCACCAGTATATCTGAAGAGAAACCAAGACTGTGAACCTCAGTCCGGTTGGAAAAGATTCTGAAAAAAGGCACTTTTTGGAAGCCAAAAATGATCAGATATATTTAGATCAAAGCTGCTGATAACTAAGACAGGATTCAGAATCAATGATATCTACTTGCCTGGAGTCAATTTTTACTTGGCCCTGTACAAACTGTTTTGTTTATCAGCAGTTAATAGCAGCAAATAGCAAGAATACAAAGTAACAGGACTAAAGTTAATTGTCATGTTTAATCCAGGGCTGAAACCTCTACAAAATATCAGACAAATAGAGAAAATTGTCCACCCTAGTTTCTTAAAGTCCAAGGTGATGTCTTTAAATGTCTTGATATGGTTATCCAAAATCCAAAGATACCAAAGTTTAATATGACAATAAGCTGAAAAAACAGGAAGCCTCCATATCTGAGAGGCTGAAAACAGCATTTTCTGACATTTTGAATGAAACATTGCTTGAACAATGAATTGATTGCATAGTAGTTTATTCTTCTTTATCATTAGCCCAGTCTAGTAAGTCAGTTGCTAGATTTACTTGCAAGGAGTGGCATTTTACTTGTCCCAGACAAATGAGCAATCCTTGTTGTTGAGCCCTGTAATATCACAAGTTAAAAAAATAAACTAAAATGTATCAGAAAACCAAAACAAGAGTCACAATACAACTACAGTAAAACATAAAAGCACTGTATGGGCATCAACAGTTAATCTTTCCATGTGACTCCCAGACTATACTATCTGCATGAGACATTTCCTGATCGGTCCACTAAATGTCTGGACATGTCTGTAGACACCTCAAACAGTCTTTAACAGTTTTTAACTGCAACCAGCAGTTTTATGGGTGAATCCCAGTTCCGCCATCTAGCGACACGGCTATTGCTGCGTGTCTGATGGTCATGTCTAGAAGGGGACCCAAAATTTGCAAAATTGTTGCAAGATTCTCTCATGGTTTGGGTTAAATTATCACTCTTGAAATAGGGCTGCACAATTAATGGTCCAAAAAAAATCATGATCTCGATTATGCAATCTCATTTTTTAATGACAACACTTTGCTTGCTCCTATGGAACAAACAAAATCCCAGCCACCAAACCTTTTATGTTTAGCAGCATATAAGTTAGTAAGAGACTTAAAACTTAAAGTCCAGCATTTTTTAAAAGCATTCAAAACCCTGTCCAGACAGTAAGCGTCTCAGACATGTTTTGTTAATTGAGCGTCTAATAGATGTTTTTTCTTAAGAAAATAAGAATCTTGCATCTTACAGAGAAAAATTGTGATTCACATTTTAGAAAGAACCGTGCAGCCTTATCGCAAAATCCTCTGTGGGTCTGGGGTTCCTTTCTAGAGACCGTGACTGCTGTTGCCGGCTGACAGTGACAGCATGGATAGCTGGACTGATGGTGTTAGACACTGGCCCTCAGCAACTGATTAAGGTGCCTTTTTGGATGGTGATATTAACGTTCCTCATATTTTACACACACAGTAGTTCGACGTTGGTTGTGACAACAACCAGAAATAGATAATAAAAAATAGAAAAAAAGCATACCACCTCCACCACATTTTAGTGATGAAGTGCAAATTCATATTTTTATAAGTATTCGAGTATTAAGTCACCTTACATCTTGGTCCTCTGCACACCCAGTGAGTCTATGTCGAGTGTCTGGTCTCTGACAGAGGCTGTTCACGAAATTTGACACTACTGTTGGAGTGGCCGAGAACTGCACAGGTCACCACGTTTAGGTGTGCTGTCTGCCATTAGCAGGGACACTTGAATGTCATAAGGCCAGGCTCAGAATGGAAGCTGTCATCAGAGACATTAGTCAGCTGGACTCTCCCGTCCAAAACAAATGAATCAAGTACACATGGAGACATGATGGGTGTAAACAATCACTTCAAAATAGCACACAGCAACTCTCCATTTACCTAAAGGTGAAAAGTGAAACCCATATTTACATGTGTGTCAGCACAAAGATAGATTAACAGAAAATGTTAAGAGAAACAGGAAATGTAACATTTTGTTCGATAGTTAGACTAAATACTAACCCTGTGGTCAGAAAGCTGATAGTTGGCAAGACAAATCTACATAAATGTTACACATAAAGCCTCTGAAGACACAGTTTAGTCTGGTCTTTATGTCCTCTGAAGGACATGTTTGTAGCCATGTATATATGGAGCACAAATGAAGGAACACAACAAAATGAAATTAAGTCAGCTAGAAAAGCTTAGAGACTTAAAGTAGACCTACTCTGTATGTCATCACCATTATGTGCTTGTGGACTGCGTACAATCTATTTGCTGCTATTTAGCGTGACAGAGCTATATCAGCAGCAAGAGTGCAGTAAATGGGGATGTGACCCACTCAGGGGGGCATTGTAATGCCTGTGGTAAACCTTCAGGTCAATTCTCGGTGGATAGTCTCGCTCTCCTTTCCAAACAGCCTATCAAAATAAACAGAAAGGACTGATGAGGGATGGCACGTCCACTGCAAAGACAAACAAAATGAAAAGCTCAATCACACCGTGGAATCGGGTTTCGTACAGAGCTGCCCCAAATGAGAAAAACAGGCCTGGCCGCAAAAACAGCAGTTTACCTCCAGCTTGGCAGAGTTATGACTGACAAGACATTCTCGCATTCCTTCATCGCACCACCAATGAGTGACTGCTTCTGTGCTTTCTTGTTTCCTACCCATCAACTCTCCAGAAAAGGACAAAACAAAAGGCTGGAAAGCAAGCATATTCTCATGTGGACCACGCATGTGAGGCTCATAAAGCTGAGCACTGATATGTGACACCCCATGCTGTCCAGTTTGGGACACCACAAACATTTCACTGCCCTATAACACCACATAGTGTGCATGCACTGTTAATGCTAGATACAGTATGGAGCATGGAGACCTTGTCATGTGGTGGTCAAGTAGGAATTTAGACCTGACAGGGTTGCCAGAGGAAAAGTCAAGGGGGCAACCAAAGACAACAGGAACCATCCTCTGGGAACCATGAATGTCCACATTACATAGATTTGTAGAACTGGATCCAGCTGAATTAAAATGTCATTTTGCTGGGTCTTGTTACTGAATAGGAGACAACTGCTGTGTAAATACATTCATAGTAGAGGGGTTGTGGAGTAATCATATAATCATAGATGTTTGTTAAATTATTTCCTTAATGTTGTCTTTACTCTCAACAAACATGTAGGGGAAAGCACAAGCAGCCAGATGCTGTTTTTGCAGCCCCCGGATTGACATCTGCTATGCCGTGGCCTAAGGGCTAGATTATACTCCCAAACGGACGTGTGCACGGACAGCTGCAGACACCATGCCAATTAGTTCTGTTTAAATACAACTTTCTGGAGTCAACTTGGAGAATGAGTTCCAAACATGCACAGTAGATCAGCATCTGTAGTGGCCACATGGAAAATTCTGTGCAGCCACAACAAATTAAGCTATGTGGATGTCTGCACAGAGCATGTGCACCCTCTGATGGCAAGCTCAGGGATGCAGAAATTTTAATGTCACTGTAAGGCATAAACTTGAAGACTACGCATGTTGTTGGTGTAGGTAAAGCGTATAGTCAACAACCATGCTAGAATTTCTGTGAGGCTGTAATGCTAATTTTTTTTTAAAATACCAAGCTGTTAGAAAGATGAATCAAACAAGCAAATAATCTGAAATTTCAACCTGATGGTGCCACAAGATGAAAAATCTGTGGATCACCAAAGTTTACAAAGACCATAAATGTTGCACCAAATTGCATTGTAATCCATTCAGTTGTTTTTTTCCACACCTGGTGGCACTGAAGGAAAAGTCAGCAAAAGTCATCAAGATTCATCTTCTGGGCACCATGACTTTCTGTACCAGATTTCATGGTTTAGCTCAGTTTCATTGAAAACTGAAAATGTAAATTTCATGATGGAACTAAAACAAATTGGTAATCCATACAATATGTGTTGAGATGTTTTTCTCTGGACCAAAGTGGAGGACTGATCAGCTGACATTCGCATCCACAGAGCCGCCCTGCCAGCATGGCTAAAAATCTAGAAATTCTGTGTGACCACTGGTGATTTTAAATCCTCCACTTCGCATTATTCATATGGAGTGCCTCAAGGATCAGTCCTTGACCCCTTATTATTTCTAAGTCTAATGCTACCATTAGGTCAAATTTTGACTGGTAAAAACTAGCTCTCAAAACCTTTTTCTGCTAAACTAGATAAAAGTCAAGAGGCCACTATCACAGCTCCAGACACCAGTGAACATCTTTCATCTTACTTAGGATCTTTTATCAAGCTGTACCAAAACCCACTGCAGAAATCTGGATGTTATTTTCGATAATGAAGTTAACTTTGATAAACAGGTAAAGTAATTTGTCCAATCATGCTTTCTGCAATGTTGAAATGTTACAAAAATTAGATATTTTTTATCCACTAGGAATCTGAAAATGGTCATCCATGCTTTCATTACATCCTGGTTAGAAAAAACACTGACTCTATTCAAACTTTTACAAAGAAATTTGACATGAAATACAAGGGATATGGCCTGTCAGCTGCAGCAGTCTTGTCTACCACCACTGACAGCATGAACCTCAGTAAACAATCATGGTTTCCACAATCTGTCCTGGCACATACAAAAAAAATCAGATTTTTTTGCCTTTGTTTTAAAGGTGTTTTTCTTGTGACCTCTTCCCATCTCTCTCTGTTTTTTTTTTCTTCGTCAGTCACTCCTTGTCTCTCCCTACCTTTCTCTTCCTGTCACATAAACAGTGTATCTGTTTCCAGATGTCTTCTGCCTATCTACACACATAGGTCTGCTGTGTAATCATGGAATTTCCCACACATCTGCCTATCAGATCTACATTCAAACACACACAGACCTGTGCATCTCTGCATGCCACCCAGGTTCTAAACCTAAACTCCAGAGAAGTTAAAGCCACAGCTGGGAATCAGGTTTAGGGTCTTTATTTTAATATGTGTTATGTTACAAATCAATAGAATATGTTTCAAGTTTTAATTCTACATATGAGCATTATTTGTTATCTCCAGAATAAGATCAAGTTGTGTACTCCTTGCAGTACTGAACTGAGCATGACACTGACAATGGCTGAGATTCAGAGGTTTCAGTGAAATGTTGCAGCATATATTTTGATGTTGAGAAGATGCTGAGAAGGTGACTTGCATCATTGTTAAAAAACAAATGTTGGTAGACCAGCAATTTTTTTCAGTATCATCATATCTAAATATCATTCAAGTGTCATTCCAGAGACTGCAATGAACAGAGGAGCAGCAGACAGAGTTCAAAGCTAGGCTACATAGTTTAAACCTACATACACCTCTACGGTATATCAACTATCGGGCTGTAACATGTCAGCAGTTGTGTAAATAACTTCATACAACACTCATACAAGTACTTGTGCTTCACAGAGCATGATGACCTACTGGGGTTTGTGACCTCCAAGGACAAATGCATAAAAACAAGCCTGAAAAAACAATCAAAAACATCATCTTACATCACTAGACAAGAGGTTTCTTTAATTTCACTGAAGAGAGGGGGTGTGGACTTTTCACGGTCCACACCAGAAATTGGCCATGCTACCACCTCCCCTTCCCCCAGAGCTGCAGCACTCACTCCAGGCCATTCTATGAACTCTTGCCAGTCTATGAATGTGGGGGTTGTAGGGGATGATTGTCAAATCAGTACCCTGAGCATTATAACTGCTTTCTGTAAAATCATACTTCAGCATGGCTTAAATATTTCCTACTACGTCTCATATCCACTCCAAGACAACAATTTCTGGGACCTCAGCCAACACAAGTAAATGTTTGTGGTCATGTGTATCTGAATAAGTGATTAAGACCTGGTGGTGGTCACTGGCTATGCACTTCCAGCATTTACAGACTTCAAAGCATTCAAAACACAGACCTCAGTCCACCCAAATTGCTGCTGACTCCTCGGGGTGATGATAAAAAATGGCTCCAGGGTTTCCGGACAGGGGAAGCTTGGACACATGAGCTCTGGGCCTCTGCTCAGTGTGCTGACCATGTTGGTCCAGATCAACCATCTGCTATTCAATTGTTACCTGCAGAACAAAAACTGGAGGCCACTGTTTGTCTCTGTGTCTCAGATCAGCGGAGCAGAACCTCTGAGCAAACACGCCTCTAGTCACCCTGTGGGACCACTGACACAGCGCTGCAGGCAGGGGAGCTGTGCTGTCCATTTTGGCTTGCTGGAGCGAGACTGAGTCACTGTGGCGACACACTGGTTGTCCAAACCCCCTTTAGTGGCATCAGGCCTTGTAATCTGGGATATCCATGTCATCACGTGTGAATGGTCAAGCATGAAGGCAAATACTGGGGCCACAGCAAAGAAGATCATATTTAAAGCCTTCATTCACATTGACTTAAAGGTACAGTGGAGAGTAAAGGTCTGTGGTTGAGGTCTGCTTTGATAGGGCAGCAGGACAGTTAGAGAGGACATTTGTTATATCACAGGGTTGCTGATTTGGAATCTGACAGACATCTTAACATTTCAAGTGCTCCAGAGCAAGGCCCTAGTTAGAAAATAAAAAAAAAGGTGATTACAATGTTCATCTTAAGCCAACAAACCACCAATAAAGCAACAAGACAAAAAGACTCCTAAACAAGACTGTGCCCTTGCTTTTTGGTCATGCATCCATGTTTGTGATCACTATTATCATGTCAAGTTGTGGGGGTGCCAAGCATGAGGTTACTAAAAGGCAGTAGAGGTGTGACCTCAAGCCACATGACTGGGCTCAAGTCACAAATTTGATGACTTTAGACTTGCCACTTGACTTCAGTGACTTTATTTTGCTTGGATTTGAGCCTTTTGACTTGAAAATACTTGATCCCTTCCCCCAAGCCCAAAGATTTAAAAGTCTGTTATTTAAAAAGTGTGAATCCACAAATCAATTCATTTCCCTTCATTTCTTGAATCAACAAATGTTAACATTTGTTGATTCAATTCATTCTCTGCAAGTCAACACTTTCTGCAGATCCACTTTGTTTGAAATCAGACAACATCTGATCAAGTTGCAGGTGAGGGACTTGAAGGCAAAGATCTGAGACCCCCTTGTGACTTGCAAGATAATGACTGGTCCCACCTCTAAAATCCCTGTCTAACTCCTGAGATTATCAAACACATCCTGATTTTTAGGGTAATATGTGCCACATCAATCCTCATAACATGAATATATTTGGACAATAAAAATGAAATTATGACTTTAAAATACATGGCATACTGAACCTTTATACTAGAGTTTGCAACAAGTTTGCTTGAGTACCCTTGCAGACTTGACTAACTATAGATGTGGACAGCCTTCTGAACTTGTGAACTTCAGCAAAGTCTGGAAATCTTTAAATGCGGGAATGTCCGGACATTTGTGTTCAGCCAAATACTGATTATTTGACTATTCACAAAGCCTTGCAAAGAACTGAAGCTACAAAGGGGAAGTTTATCCCGTGGGTAAAGTGCTACAGGAAAGCTCAAAGTGGGAAGGGTTCATCTTCTGGGAGTATGAGTGTGCTCGGTGAATTACACTCCAATCTAGATTAGATTTAGATTTAGATGTCTCATGCACATGTGGAAAAAAGGTCACAATAAACCAATAATAATAAATAAAGCAGCAAATATGGTCGATATCATAGACAGGGTGTGAGTTGTTTCTTGACTGCCAGAACAACCTGAAAAACAGACGTGTGGAATGTGTACTTCAGGATGTTGCTGGACTTGGAACCTGGATCATCCTCTGACTGCCCTCCTGAGCTTATGCTTGATGACTGAGCCACTTCAGTGCATGATCAACTGGGGACACATAGACGTCCATGTCTATGATCTCATCAGTTAACTGCTGAGGTGTGTCTGTCCGTCTAGGTTTGTTTGGAATTGTTTTTCAGTGTGGAACGTCCCTTTGTTTTACAGGCTTGGTGATGAATCCAACTCCACCTGATCTGTATCCAATATGACAGTTTGAACAGACTGGACTTGTTGGAACTGATTTACGTTGTCATCATCTGTTTATCCAATAGAAGCACGGCATGTGTGTTGTCATCATTCTCTCTCAAATTCCTGTTCATTCCTGTCCTGACCCAACAGTTTCACTTAAACCTAAAAGTATTTCCAGATATGCATGACAATGGATACAAACCAAGCTGGTAATTAAATGCCTCTGTTTGTACTGCCTCTTACATGCTGAAGACATTATTTTGTGCAATGAAACTGATTTAAAAAGACAAGATCCAGGGAGTCTTGCTTAATATAAAGAGGTGCAGACAACAACAGAAAAAAACAAGGCACTCCATCCTCTGGTAATATTTAAGCAAAGGCAATCAGACAGACTAATGCATATTGAAGCCAGGTCTACAATCTAGAGTTGATACATGTTGTTGACATGTGTTGGTCTCTTAGCCGAAGATCTAGAGTCGATACGTGTGATTGTTACGAGTTGGTTGATACACATTGGTCTCTAGGTCTACAATCTAGAGTCAATACATGTTGGTTGTTATGAAGTGGTTGATGATGATCAATGATGTAGAGTCGGTACGCATTAGTCTGTTTGTTGGATTATGCTCAAGGGATAAATTTATAGTATTATTTCATCAGAGGATGGATTGCCTTGGTTGTTTCCATGGTTGTCTGCATCACTTAACATATAGTAAGACTTTCTGGATGTTTTTATCTTTTATGTATTTTCACATGCCCCACTAAAGAGATCCTGTCAGATCAGCCATCAGAGCCATGCAAAAACTTCTTCCTCCATTCTGAACTGTAGGAGTTTTGTTGTTTCTTATTACATTTCTGCTTAAAGGAGCATTTGACCAACAAAATGTGACACTTTTTTCAAATGTTAGGATCTGAATTTCAGGTTGAACTAAATGTTCAGTAGCTTTAAGTTAGGCAGTACAATGTAACTGTGAAATCCTTGGCATAATAAATCCTGGCTATATTCAGTTATGGTCCGCCAGTTTGTACTTTCCACAAGTCAAGTCACAGTGACCTAAACACACACACACACGCACACACACACACCACACACACGATGAATGAACCTGTTGCTACACACATGTGGTGTGTTTCTCAAGCTCTCCACAGTTCCTGCCTTTCCAGCAGCAGGGATCTCTCTGACAGCAGCCAAGCATTTACCACAGCAGCAAATTACCCAGCAACCTTCAAAACAAAGGCCCTGGTAGCTGCAGACACCTGCCATTATAGTGCTGCTGTGGAATGACAAAATGTGATAACGTGATGCAACTGGAGGTGTGATAAAAAACACATTGAGTTCCTTGATTACCCTGCAGGGCACTATGGGCAAAAGAGTTTTTGTTATTACCTAAACATGATAGAAGTAAGGCTGGTCCCAAACTAAGACCTACAAACAGAAAGATAAAGGTGCTAATTGGAACCAAAAATCGTTTTTCAGAGTGTTGCCATAGAAGAACTATTTTTAGTTCCACAAAGAACCTTTTAAAAATAGGTACTTTAAAGAAGCATTTCTGCAAACATTTCATTAAAGAACCCTGAAGGTGCATCAAACAACCATCAAAAATGGTTCTTTGATGCTCCATAAATGGTGCTCCAAACTAATTTAATAAAAGATAGGTTCTTTAAGGAACCATTTTTATGAAAGTTGTTTGTAGACCTTAACTGGTTAAGTGAAGAACCTCTTTTAAACTAGTTCTTTAGACCTAGACTAGTTCTATAGACTTTGTTATAAATTCTGTGTAAAACATGAAAGTTTTACAGCAGCAGGTCTCTGCAGGGTTCCAAGTTAAAAGGCTTAAATGCTACATACCCACCACCAAACTCCAATTAAATTAAATAAAAAGTACATTAAAGTACATCAAGGACCATCCCCTAAATAAAGAGTTTCTTTAATTGGTGTAATTTCAGCCTAGTATGCAGTAGTAGATTCTCATATTTTTTACAGTAATTCAGTTGACCATAAATTCTCAAATATAAGGCCAATATTGAAATCCTGCTGAAAGGTGTGTGTTGTACATCTCTGTACATGATGTGCAAAACGTATGCTATTAGTGGAACACTGAGTGCATCAGTGGTGTTCTCGCGCTCACCCTCTGTGGATTAGTCTCAGTCATCACCTCCCTGCTGAGAAGATGACCTATGTTGACACAGGCAAACAATGCACACACTGAGACACACTGCCCTCCATGCCCTCTAACATACACACACAGATGTGAGACTAAATCTTGGAATACTATGAAGGCGGCCCTAACAAGCTTGGAGTGCTGAACTGATCAGCCCACCATCTCCACCTCCCTCACTTAGGCCATGTTTCCACTGCATGGTCAGACATCACTCTACTTGACTAACTTTTGGTCCCAGGTACTTTTCTCATTTCATTTTCGACTGCAGATCGTACCCCCTCAATGTAGACAGGATTATTGGGTGATCATCATCACAATGCTGCGTCAAAACTGTTCTTTCTCTATTTTCAATGCAACACAAACACAGGAGCATTGGAGGATAGTGTGATGGCTATCACAGCAGGGAGATAAACTTTGTTTAAGAAAATGCTGAAGGCAGCAAGACTAAAGACTGCTGAAAAAAATAGTTTGTGAAATCCTACATCAGAGCGCAATTAATGAGATGCCTGGTTGCTTCGTGTTCATATGTGATGACTGTAGTTATGATTCTCTGACCAATCAGTGGTCTGCCATGGCTTCTTCATCGTCTCAGCTTGCTTGGAACCTCAACTGAGGTGATCCCACCAAAAAGTACCAGGTAGTATCCACAATGTAACCCCCCTACAAAGAGTTTGAAGATGCACCGCAGACTGCAAATGACATAATAATAAATTATGCTTTATGCGTCTGTTTGTGCCCAGGTGACTTAGAGCAGGCTTCAACTAGTGTGAGTTTATGATGGCTGATATCTGACATATCTGATGCCATAAAATCACAAGGATTACAAGATTTCAGTGTGAATTTTATCCTGTGAAAAGTAACTGAAAGGCAGCCACCCATTCTTGAGAATTGAGACAATTCACTCTAATTAACTAACACTCTAATTCCATTTTTTGGTGAAAGGGTATTCTTTAAGGATTTATATGAAATATATGTAATTTATGAAATGTTTTTGTTTGCTTTAATTTTCTAAGTTCTAAACCTGCTCTATACCAGAAAACAGCCTTGTACATCAACTGTAAGATTTTCCATCTGATGGAGTTGACATCTACATTAAAATATATTTTCCAGCATAACTGGAGAGTAAAAGAAAACCTGTTAAAATATGGTTTTGTCCCAATTCTCAAGAATGAAAGATTTATATATTTCCTCTGTCTTCTCTCTCTAAGGCAATTCATTCTGGTTAAAACATTGGAGAAATGACTCAGGCATACACATGTACACCCCAAATATTCCCTGTTGCAGTGCAACAATATCAGGGAGTGGTTGCATTAAGAACATAAGAGAAACGGGTTTGTTTTCATCATTTCAAACTACTGACAGAGAAAACCTGGACAGGGAACGTGACTAACAGCTCTCATGCACCATCACTGTCCAAAGGCCAGCAGCAGAGCATTGTGGTTGTACTGGATATCTGTCCGTGTGAATGTGAAGCACGCTGCTCCTGGAAAACAGCATGGTGCGCTGTCAACTTTCCCTGAGTAAACACACTGGCAAACAACTAAAATACACAGGGGGTGTCAGGAAAGAGCGAGAGAGTGGCGGTCAGCTCCGGCTCATCACTACCTCCTCCTGCACTGTAAATAACCCTGTTTATGTTAGCAACATCAAAAGAATGGTTAACAGCTAGATGAGCAAACCAACTGTTCCCCCTTTCACACACACACTCTCTCATTTAGCAGCTGGGGAAGTCATCGTGCACAGACGCATGGTGTCATCATCTGCCTTCACACACAAACACACACACACAGCCCGGGGGGGAGCCAGCAACAGGTTTGACCTCTGACATGTCTAGATAAGAGGCCTGCAAACTACACACACACACCCAGCCAGTTTATGTAGATCACTTCACCTCCACTTAGCGGCAGCAGCACAGTCACCTCATCCACAGATGAAGGCTTTTTGATCAACAGGGAGTATATTAATCTCTATAAAGGGCCAGTTCTCTCCAAAATCAAAGATGCATCTTTTTCCTCTGGCTTGGAGTGCAGATGGAGACATGACAATTTTCAACTTTGTTTGACATTTTAAGTTGCACAAGAACTGTAAGTTGAAGCTAATATTACCATAGTGAGCTAATACTTAGCTCATGTTTGCTTAACAGCTAATTAACTTTTCTAAATCAATGAACTGGCAGCTCACTGTCACATTCTGACTTATTGAGGACTCAAAACGCAAAGTTTAGGACTTGAGACATGCCTGTCTTAATTTGAAACTTGCATGCAAAGACTTACCTGTGACTTACAAAATAACGCCTTGGTCCTACCTCTACTGGAGACGTATTATTTACACTCTATTTATCTTTTATAGACCCTCTTTCTGAATGAAGTACTTGCTTATGCTTATTGGAGTGGTGTTTACCGTAAAAAGATTGTGGTGATTTCATATTATAATTAAGTGCTGATCTTTCTTTTTTGATATTAAGTAAGTTATTTTGTGAAATTGTTAAAAAAAAAATTAATTCATTTATCTCATAACGTCATTGATAATAACTTTTAATTACTAAAGTACACAAATACAAAAATCATCTCTGAAAGCTAATATCAAGGGTGTTTAAATTGTCAAGCTTGTTTGGTAACTCTTTCACCAAAATGATATTAATTATTCATAATAATCATTGTTATAATCAACACAGTATACAACATTTGGGCAGAATACTTGGAAACAGTTGATAAACTAATGGGTTTATAAACTGTTTGTAATGCATCACCCACTTACTGACTGTGAGGGTTCATTTGCAAAAACAGATATTCTCCATTCTGACTTATCTTCCTAAATCATGATTTGTTTGTAGTTTATGTGCACTCCAGGAAATACCAATCAAACTGGTGTTGGGTTGTTCTGATAAAATATCTCTTTTTTCTATTTCATCCTTGTGTATTGTGCAATCAAGGGAATATCAAACACACTTTTTGCTAATTTCTGCATATTTAAGAAAAGCACCAAGCACTGGGATCAGAACAGTATGCACATGCTTTTGCACGTTAAGCTATAAGCGAAGGCTTCCGTCAGTCTCACTGACTATGCTTAGATGGGGGGCTTTTACAGCAACTGCAACTACTAAGTGTGTGTTGAAGTATGGGAGAGGTTAGCGTCAGTTCTGGAGAAAAGCTTAACCTGACTGCAGCCTCAGTCTCCAGTGATCTGTGTTCCCAGACTCTGCCAGCAGAAGAACCAAATTTTTCAATTTTTCAGATGGGTTGCTTCAGTGTTTGTGAGAAGGAAAATGGAGAGATAGATGGATGAACTGGTGTGTGGAGGACCACACCAGAGGTGGACTTTTAAAGCCTTTTGAATAATGAATTGACGAGACTAAACTTTCCGTCTTTGGCCGTTCTTGGAGTAAATCTGTGTGCTTACTGGAGTGTCACATAACAATGCAACCCGAGCACTCCAACAGAGCCTATCTCACTTCTCACTTCTTCACAATAAAATGCTCCAGTCATCCTCAGGCTGCTGCGGGATTTTAGCTTCTCGCTGACTAGTGCAGGACTCAATGTCTCTGGTAAACCCATAGAGCTTCTGTTGCATTCTTCAACTCACCTCAGAGACCTGACGTGCTAACGTCTTTACAAGACAACAAGGAGCAAAGAAGCAGCTTCTACGTGGGAGCACAGCACATTCTTGGGCTACTGAGAGGAATCTTTGGCACTTTGGGTTCACATCCAAACTCACACCACAGCAAAGATGTGAAAGCGGAGGATTAGATTGTTTCAGCAGAGTGGATGGCACATAAGAAAGGAATGGAGAGAAATATAGACCACGAGAGAGGCACTGATCAGTGTTTCTTGGTTGTATTTGTGTTCCTTCAGACTGTGTTATTCATCAAATAAAATAAGCAAATCATCCTAAAAACAGAAATGACCCTTCAGGAGGAAGAGCACTCTTGTCATTAATCATCTCTGTTTGTTTTCACAGCATCATAAACTGTGAGAGATGTCTGAGTGCTCTTCCTTCCTGTCCTTCGTCCAACAAAAACCTCCAGGTTAAACATCTGAGATAAGAGTGATTAAGACAAATACATCTCATGGAAATATGAGTGCAATCTTTCAATGCCAATGTCTCACTGTCACTGTAAATTAACAAATAATGACCAAATGTCCAATATTGTCTGGAGCAAGAACAAATAAAGGCTGGTTGCCAGTTAAGGGAGGAGTCAGTGGTTGAATGGTTGGTGGTGGAATCACATGTACTTTAATGGCTTACAGGTAAACTCAGCCTGACGTGAAAGGAGAAATCTCTACTATAGTTAATGTTATGAATCACAAAATGACAATGACATCTCATCTGAGATCAAGGAAACACATTAAGTTGAAATACCCCTGTGAAATTTCCATTCTGGACCAGAATAACTGCTTTATATGTCCATTTCAAATTAATCAGAATTATTAATTATTAATTATTAATTAATGCACAATGTTGAATGAGTAAGTGTCTGTTTTATGAGTCATAAGTCATTATTAATAATCTTATAGAAGGTGTAGATGTTAAGTTTAATTTATATGATTTATAAAAGGACAGTGTGCAATGACATGATCATTTACAGGCAATGAAAACATGGTTGCACCAGATTTAGCAAGACACTAATTTCCACCTGTAGTCCTACACATAACAAGTAGACGCAATAAATAAAATCTAAAGTGCAATACAGACTACAGTAAAAGCAGGTGCATAACATTATAAAAGCAGTAGGTGCACACTGCACAGTACAAAATACAATAGGAAATACACAATAACTACCTTATGAAGTGACTGTTAAACTGAAATGTTAACTGTTAAATTGAGCAAAATGTTAATGGAGTTTGGCAGGCAGTGAGAGAGGTAGTCACAGTGGATTTTTGTTTTCAGGACTACAGGCTGAACTTGAACTCTGTCAGTTGTCTCTCAATATAAACAGCTGATCAACTTATAGTGGCCATCGCTTGTTATTGTCAATTATCCATATTGCGCACATCTTGCACTCTTGTGGTGCTTCTGCAGTCAGTCCAAGCTTCCCTCACCACCCCAGAGCATTGGCATTTGATGGCCTTGGAATAAGCCTCAACAATCAACTAACGAACCTTTCTCCAGAATCACCTGTAGCACCTTTAACATGCTGTGGAAATGTACTTTCTCAAAAATATAGATGAGGAGTTGAGCAGCAAATAAAAACAGGAGCAAATCAGAAAATAGGATGATGTCTTGCTTGAATATGTAGAAAAAGACATTAGAAGTAAAGGCCTGTCTCTGTTTGAAAATAAAGACCTGGGTCTCTCTGCTTTTGGGGTAAAAACAGGTACGGTGTTGCTGATACCCCCTGAAACTCATAAAAGCCAAATTACTGCAGCAGGCAAGACCTCCTACTTCAGACCTAAGGAGAGACAGGGACAGACACAGTAAAGTATGTTCATGTCCATCATCATGTCTCAAGTATACTTATTCCCAGATTATCACACATAATTTTAGGGCCAGAGTGGGTGGGAGGATGTTTGAGGGTCAGAGGTCGAAATGACCCCTGTAATGGATCCACTTTACATTCTGATGTGACGCTTTTAATCCTCACCTCCCACTTCGTGCCACCCCTCCCACTTTGCTCCATCAATAGCCAACACTAAGAGCACTGAAAAAGTCCCGGGCCCTCTGAGAGGCCTATAAAAGGAACGGGGCCTAACCTTGTTATAGACCAGTGATGAAGAGACAAGAGGGTGGATAAGGGTGGGGATCGAGGTGTTTCTAGATCTAATGTTCTGTCAAACCATCTTCATCCAGATCATTTCAGATTCTCATTCTTGAGTTTTTGCTAAACTACTCTACCACTGTTATTATGTTCACTTGAGTGTGAAAGCAAGTTTATTATTGCTGTCAAGTGAATTATATGATATGAAATACAGCTTATGTGCTGTTAACTGTGTCTGGTGTGGTTATATTAGAGCTGAAAGAAAACAAAAAATATCAAGCCAAGCAGCTGACTTTTAAATGACATTTTACATTTTAATGTAACTTTGCTGGCTGTGGATGAGTGTGAAAGAGAGTGGAACAGGAGGGAGAACACCGAGACATTAAAATCACAGCCAAGAGAGAATGACCTTTCATTTTGACCCTTTTGGCAGATGTTAGGTCTGATATTTAAAATATGGAATTTCAATAGAGACTTATAAAACCTGTGTTTCCACTGCAGGAACTTTCTCCAGGGACTAGGAACCTTTGGAGGAACTCAGTGCATGGTACTGCAGGGTGGGGCTTGCAGCACTGGACATTTCTGAATGGTCAAGTAAATGCTGCATTCCATTTCAGCAATCTGCAGCCGCAAACCAGTCAAAGCTACAGTTAAAGAAGAAAGCAGACAACAGTCCAGACCTTGTTGAACTTTCATGTTGTCTGTCGCTGCTGTATAGTTGCACAAAAAAATGACAGCTCTTGTTTCTTCATACATCAGTGGACTAATTAATCTAATCTTTGTGGGTCTTTAGACTGCAGTGACAATAATGGGCTGAAGGAACCTTTTGGTTCCTTGAAAAGTAGTTCCTGGGACTAAAAGTTCCAGGTACTCTGGGTGGAAACATGGCTAAAGGTTGCATAAAAAATAAAAATGAGCACAAAACAGACATCTGCAAAAGAAATTAAATTTTCACAGAAAATAAATTGACAACTGCAGGTGAAAGTCCAGTGTAAACAGGATTTAATTTAATTGCATTCCCTCTCCAGAAATAGTGGCAAAAGTTTATACATGAAAGTTCAGCCATTACACAGTTACATGGGCAGTAAAAGGACTGTGAATGGCTGACACTCCCACCAGTCAAATGAGGCCGCTGTGGCCCTTGAATGTTCCATTCTGAGAAACAATTAAGCATCATTATTGCAAAAACCTACACTTCTGCCAGTCAATCTGAAGAATCTCTGCATAAAGTGGCCCCACAAACCCTGTGGCTTCTGGCCTCATATGAAAAGTCCATTGAGCGTGAGGGGAAATGGAATAAGCTCAGCCTCAAGGCTGATGGGGCAAATCAGAGCCGTATGTCGGACACAAAAGGTAAACCATCCATGGGTGAAGCCTCTCATACTGTGTGCAGCTGGAAATATCGTTGCATTGATTTGGCCTTTGAAATATCAGACACAGGACTTCACTATGATTACCTAAAGCTCTTGGCACTCTTTGTTAAAGTGGTGCCTGTGGTACTTTATACCAAACCACATGAAAAAAAATACAATGTTTGGAGTGTGGGAGTTTCTTCTACAGTATGAGTGACAAAATTATGGCTTTTTTGGAGCTTTCAGCTGCATCTCAGGTCTTCATCAGCATATGGAACTGCCTCAGACGTCATGATGTGACCTAAGTAAGGAATGTTAAGCACAGTATCCCCAGGAATTTGATACATATTGGAGAATTCTGCACCTGATGATCTACACCCAGTGCCAACGTTCACTGCAGGAAGTAGTGTGTTCTTTATATAGCAAGGCAGAAAGTGAGGTAAGGGTGTGAAGGTCGTGCTGATGGACTGCCTTGTAGAGTGTATGACTGATGCACAGGACCAGAATTCTCGCTCTGTCAGAGATCTGCAATTAGCATTTTCCTTTATGCCTAACCTATTGAGAAAAGTGAAATATTGTAAAAGGTTCACACTGGACATAATTTATGGTTGTGCAGAATTAACAATGGAGTTGGGAACATCTACTGGGTTGTTTGTAATAGTAAGTTCAGACTACCAGAAACACAGCATCAAGCTACAAGCTATTTGCAATGGAAGCTGGCAACATGAAGAAACTGATATCCAACACTTGTTGCTGTGTGTCATACATGATGCACTGCAAATCAGGGTTGAGCTGGACTCAACTTTTCTCAGCACTCGGCTGCATTGTAGCTAGTCACATTTGTCTGTTTTGTTTTGTAGCTGGGTTGCCAGTAATGTGAAAATACAGTAAGTCCTGACCCAGACGACCAGCATTTTAAATTGAGAGTAGGTAGTTTGTATTCCCGAACATCAAACACAACTTAAGGCTCTACCCATGTAAGAGAACTGTATAAAGGTCACACAATCCAAAAAGTTCTCTAATGGTGACAAATGTCCCACACATTTACAGAACATTGGGGACATTCCTAAAACATAATTTTGGGGAGACATTCCATTTTGGTTATTTTATGGTCACATTGCAACATTAGAAAGGGAACATTGTTCCCCTCTGGTCCCCTGCTGGTCATATAAGAACATTTCGTAGGGGAACATTTGCATACACAACATTTGTGTATGGGCCTAAGTTGGTCTTACTAAAGATACTAAAGGTTCTGCAAAGGTTATGAGAATGGGTTAGTTTCCTAATCATTCCCAGAATGTCCTAAATGTTCCCTGAAAGTCTGCTGAGTAACATCTCCTTACCGTCTGAAGAACTTCACATAGCCATCGGTGGGGACGTTCTCAGAATGTTCTGGGAACACAGTTTCTAGCTGGGTAAGTTAGTACAAGGCCCTTGAGTTAGGATTATTTTGTCAAAAACATTACAATGAAATTCCAGCTTAAAATTAGAAGTAACAAGTGACTCCTGAAAGTTAATGAAAGTTTTTGCTTTTGCTTGTTTAATTTTACTTGTTACTTAAACATCTTGGCTATTTCTATTCAAGGACACAATGGAAGGCGAGAAACACATAAATGTCTAATATAAAAAATAACACATGGTCAAAAAAAGGAAACAATGTCATTCTGAGCTGCTTAACTGATTCAGAGCCTGATAGTGGAGTCAGTGTATGCTGTTTAGTACAGACAGACAAAAAGAAGGAGAGTCCTTGGAAACCAACAGAATATCACCTGTCACCAGCTCGCTGCTTCTAAAGCTCCATTCAGAAGAATACAGCTCTTTAGAAGCTGAACATTAAAGCCGCATTTGGCACAGCTCCTTTTCCTGTAGTCCAGGTTGTGGGTTTCAGCTTTCCACATTCCTCAACTCTTTTTCAAAGCCAAATATGTGGACGGGTTCTCCAGCAGGCAACTTTAAAAGCAGAGTGGAGCAACATCTCAGCAGAAATCCAATTACGGAGAGAAATCTATAATCCTCAGCAAACCTGAGCTTCTAGACTGCAAATAATCAAACCACTGAATGAATACAAACATCACAGAGTCCTCTGTTATTCAGTATACAAACCTCAGGTTAAGATGACAAGATGTGGCAGAATCTTATAGGATAGTTGTCCTACAGTTTGATTTAGAGAGAAAACATTAGGGTTGGACAGTAGCTTCAAATTTAATATCACCCAATAGTGGTCTCTGGTGATTGCTGATATACAATCCAATCACCAGGGGGCAGCAGATATGGGAGCAATTACGACACTCTTCACTGGTGAAATGTCAGCAGTGTTAAGAAATGTAACACACACCAACTATAAACCAGCACAATAATGACTATTACCAACATTAACCAGCTAAACAGACACATTACCATACCAATATCAACAGAACATAACGTAACATAACATTTGCATTTTGGATCAGTTCAGTCCAGCACTAGGCCCAGGCATTATGGCAAATGTGAGCCATTGCTAGACTCCCACTCAATCCTGTGGGCTCTGATAAAGTTTGACTGTATGTTCACAGCTACAAAACGGCCAAACGTGGCTGAAAACATTGTCACCAGCTCAGTTCAACTTTGATTTGTAGCATGTCACACCTGACACCGTGACAAGTGTCGTATGTTGGTTTCTGGGTTCATGACACTAACTTTAATTCAAAATGGTATGTAGCTTGATGCTGTGTCACTTGTAGTTTGAACTTACCATTACAACCACTCAAGCAGATGTTCCCAACTCCAGAAAACCATGTCAATATTGTTGATTCTGCACAACCCTAAATTATGTCCAATGTGGTTTACATTGAAAATGACTTGTAGCCTGATGCTTTGTCACCAGAAGTCGAAACATACCATGAGGAGGGAGGAGAAATCATGAAGAGTCAAGAGGACCAACAAGTCTCCTGTCTATAACAAAAAATGCTGAGTGTTGATTATGTCTATTATTGGCAATAATCAAATGGGCCAGTGAATGCTGAGAGTCTGTGGGATTACACAATGGAGCAGGCTCTGTCTCTATTCAAAGAGCAGCACACTCTGCCTAAGTTATTGTAGATACTGAGCACAGACATTGCATTTCCTGTGTAGTGTCGAAAAGGTAGAGTTGAAGCATAATTAAACACTTGAAATCACAGTTACACCCATGAGACACAGACAGCTATATAGATTACACTGAGAGCACAAACTAGGGTGCAGATTCTAGAGATTATTTTTATAACATTTTAGTTGTGATAGTAAGTTTATTAAAAAAGGTGGCACAAGAAAAAGAATCATCAATCTTGCACTCTGCACTCTGTGGACTTAAATTGTCAACCACTGGTTGCCAAGCTAAGTCCCTATGGCAGGCATAATGAACTTTCTCTGCCCATGGGCCACTTTTCAAATTGACGGGAGGCCAGGGGCCAGTTACTAAACAAACATTAATAATGATAATAATGTTATTTATCAGATAAAATAATGAAATTTTCTTGCCATGCTACCTTGCATACAGCAATTGTCATTTGGTAAATTGAACACAGCGGTCTTGGATTGGTATGAGATAGCAAAATAAAGGAAAATTCATCTTTAATTTTTCATTGAATGACTTGTTTTTATTGTGGACTTTTCTACGTTTGCTGTTCTGACTGCAACAGTGCTGTGCAGGTACACAGAAATCAACTGTCATCATAGGTGGAAGTTACAGGGGTTCTGGACCCACTTTCCTGCAAGTTGAGCATCCCTGCCCAATGGCCTGAGCTACTTTTACTGTAACCCCAACTGAATGAATAAAAGCAAAATCATTTCTGAAAAAAATTCTGACAAAATTTTTACTGCCATTTTCAGAATTTTAAACTTTCTATCAGATACTTTAAAGATTACTTAAAGATGTTGCTTCCCTCTTTGGTCAGTTGCTCAACACCACATGTTGAAGAGGCCAGTGTGTGTGTGTGTGTGTGTGTTATGTTCCCTTCAGTGGAGTCTTTAAAGTGCCTGCAATTACAACTGAACTTTGAAGGTGATACATGACCTTTTGTAAATGAGCTACTGCAATTTTAACTACCATTCCCTCTGCCCTCCTTCAGCCAGCCGAAGAAAAAATAAAAAGAAACCAACCGATTCTCAGCTCCGGTCCTGAAAACGCCTCTGAAACGTGCTGTTGTTGGCCAGCTGCCCAGTTCTGTTAACATAAGAGCACGCTCCCTGTGGGTTTGCTAAATCGCTCTGATACCCACAGGATGTCTGGAGCAAAGCAGCACAGGCCTCACAGACCGTATGCCAAACTGGGAGTTGGTGTGTGTGTGTGTGTGTGTGTGTGTTTCAGGGGGTCTCGGTCACGGAGCTGTGGATAACTCACCCTCTTGACAACTTACAGTATAACAATTTTGGCTCAGTGTTCCCTGTAAGCAGTAATTAGTGAATAAACGTATCTTAATGACTGCCATTAGCTTAACAGAGCTGATGTAGTGACACACCGGCAGTGTTTCTCTGCACAGTGGGTGTGTTCCAAAGAAAGAGCTCGGTGTTGGTCTCTGCACCACAGTATGTTTCCATATGTTTCCATCTTGCAAGTAAATTGTCATACAAAATGAAACACTAATTGAGTGTTTTCACCAGCTCTTTTTAACGCAATTATTCAGCAGTCCAAACACCTGAAAACAAACACCATCTTCAGGAGTCATACTGATCATTTGGAGTAGGGTGAATTAATTAAATTCTCTATCATAGAATACACGTGTCATTTTATTTTGCCTATATGTGTAAGGGTGGGTTCACACCAGGGTTGGGCTGATGGTCATCGACTACTGAGCCCTCTACCATCTTTACACTAAGAATTAAAAGCCGTCTGTATTTGAGGTAGTGTGTCCCCTCAGAGTTGCCATAAGGCAGGAGTCATCGCTGGCAGAAAAAATAAAAAGATGTTACATCTCCATGTCCCATTTTTTAGTTTCTTACTTAAATTGCCCAGTTAGATGAAGCCTAGGCACTCGTTTCTGCGGGCCACTGTTAGTGCTATTATTTTCTTAGCTTAGCCTCTGTTGTATAGCTAGGCAGCTAACTTTATTTCAACCTCCAGAGGCTGAACACAACTATGTTACAGACATGTGGTGCGTAACAATAGCATCATCCATCTGTTTCAGAGTGGACATCATCATACGCCAATTCAGTAGACATCGCCCAGCCTTTGTTCACACCTAAAGATCCAATTCATGAGTGGAACCAATGTGATGTGTCGTCATAAAGTCAGCAAGTAAAAAAACAACAAACATCCCAATTTCTACCTGGACATTAGGGCTGAATGATTTGGAACAAATATCTAACTGCAATTATCTTGACTTATATTGCATTACTGTGTTATGATTTGGGATATTATTATTCTCATTTTCATTGAGAAATACATTAAAATGATTATGGTGCGTTATTTTTTTCAGGGATCTGTACTGAACAAAGATGTTCAGTCATTCAGTCTAAAGAATGACATGTTGTTCAGCCCTACTGCATATGGTTCATCATGGAGCACCGTCAGCTTCTGTTCATGTTGGTGTTGATCTGGATCATATCAGTGGACTTCAGAGGACTGTGTCTCATAAGACAGCAGTTATTTAATAATTTAATAAAGCAGGCATTTCTCACTTCATCGTGAGTCCAGGTTTGTCCTGTCAGTCCACATTTTGGTAGCAAACATGCTGCTAGTTCACCAGTCACAGGAAGAGAAAATGTTTTTTGAATCAGTGAAACAACATTCAGTGATGAGCTTCTGTGACTGGTTTGAATGGCGATCACATCAGAAATGAACCGTTCACTTGACCAGCCCTTCGAGGTGTACCAGGGAGCAGTTGTCCACACCAGAGTTCAAACTCACACCAACCCAAACAAACTGTCCCATTCAACCAGACTAAACAAGGTTGGTGTGAACACGCCCTAAGTGGCACTGCTGGGGGCAGATTACAGCAAACAAACAGTGACTAATTAATGTTAATATCATATGTAACTTGCCAAAACACCAAAATGAGACTTTGTGGTTGTCTGGGTCATGTGCTGTCTGCAGGTGGACAGTGGACTGTGTGTTTCAGCAGTCCAACAACACCAACGGAGAGTCCTCTGTCTCCACTTCTGTTTCAGGAGTCAGAACCTCACAGTTTTATGAAAATCTGATCTGCCTAATACTTCTGAATGTGGACCATTGCGCAATGCATTTGAGATCGGACCTGTCACACACAAGCAGTAAGGAACAAAGCCTCTGATTGGTCGACAGACTCAACCCAAGGCATCATTTGTTATTTTGAACTATAGTTACAATTTACTTAACTGCATATATGTTTCTTATGTACTTACTTACTGTCTTAGAACCCAGAATACAATCAAAATAACACAACATCAGTATTTTCCACTTCATACAGTCAAGTTAATTTTATTTCTTTAGCTCAGTATCACAAATCATAAATTTGCCTCAAAGGGCGTCAAGCACAGTGTTTTGCCTGTAGACCACCTCTTGCACATGTATGTCCTATATTACATGCAGTACAGATACTCCTCCATCCAACTGCAAATATTTAAAGTATAAGTATAATATGTTTTTGGGGAAATGCCGTAAAAGTGTCTCCTAAAAGTGTTGGATGTGAAACTCTGGAGCTCAGCGTGAAGGGCAGTGGACCATGGTGTATGTTGTGCAGAACTTGTTCACTAAGTGGCTTCAAGGGCTCATACAGGCTGTTGCCACAGTAGTAATAGTGTAAAACCGCAAGTGTGATATTCACACGGGGACTAATTAACACCACAAAAAGGCTGAAATGTGTGAACACGAGCAATGTGTCAGTGAAGTGTGAATTCAACAAACACATTTGGTTTGGAGTGGGTCGGCTTGTCCAACAAAGCTGTTAACTTTCCACTCTCAGGCTGCACATTTGTGCTAATTGCCAGTAAAACAGTGCTTAACAGCATAACATGAACAATCATAGGGGCTAAACATCAGATCCACCAGCTCTGATGGTAGTAGTTAAACCTGTAAGTTGTTTTGTTGCGAGTTTCAGGACCATCTGGAAAACAACTCAGCTGTCCATGAGAATAACATCTGACTTTGAAAATGAAGCTGAGGTGCATGTGTGTTTGGTGGTTTTCATCCAATGCAAACAAACGCTGTTTTGCATTCGCATACTTCAGTTTTTACCTTCAGTTCCTTGGCTGCATCTTTATGAGAAAGATTTCAGCCAAATCTCACTAAACATGACATAGACTGTCCTTTTTTTCCCACCTCTTCTTCCTCTTAAAGGATCGTTCTGATTTATTACAACTTGGGTCTTTTTTTGTAGTTTTGGGCATGATTACTATCTGCAACAATGATGTATGAACCATGTTAATGGTCTGAGAAGTCTGACAGATCAAGAAATATGAGCAGTTGGACAGCCAGGCTGTAAACAACCCTCCAGCTTAGTCAAACTTATTTGGAAGACAAAATGAATATACAGACAGATCTTTTTCACCTGGTTTATTTAAAGATCCAGTGTGTCAAATTTATGTTGATCTTTTGGCAGAAAATGGCAGAAATGGCAAATAAAATTATCAGTACATTTACATTACTGTATAATCTATCCGTCTACAGATAGATAGATAGATAGATATATAGATAGTGGCATCTATCTATCTATCTATCTATCTATCTATCTATCTATCTATCTAACATCTTTTAAGGGATTTTCATATTGCATTTAGCCCCAGTCAACTGCATTATTCTATACATTATAAATATATATTTAACACTAGCCAGTAATGATTTCAGATTAGATTTGCTATCATTTAGGATGACAAGAGCGTGTTCACATTTAGAAAAGACAATGGTAGACAAAGGTTTATTCTTCCCAAATCTCACCAGGGGGGGCACTGACGTCGTTCCACAGCAGCCACACTGCTGCTTCTGATGTGTCTGCACACATTTTTGTTCATCTGCCTTATTAGTGCAGGCATTGGCCAATTCTGATCACAGAATGCTGATACTTGACCCAATGATGCCCTTATTAAGTGGACTGTGTATCAGCCATGAGGTGTATTGATAGCCTGTTTAATCAATCCACCAATTAGTTGGTCTATTACGACACCTCATGGCTGATATGCAGTCCATTTAATAAGGGCATCAGTGGGGCTGATAATGATCTAGTGGATCAGATCATTGAATTATTATGTCAAATTCATGATTAGGACCAAGCCACCCAGCAGCTAACATGGAAATGTCAGACAAAAGAATGGACTCACGAAAAGGCTTAAACTTGTGTAGTATCAAATACTCAGCCTGAACATTTCTATAGTCAAAACCTACTCCCCTGACCTGCTGCGGTTTGTGTATTAAAACACAACAAACACAGAAAAGTCACGTCAGTACATTTTAAACCCTGTGGGGCCGCAGCGCTGTGCCAATACAGACTCTATTTGGAAGCCCTTTTTCCCGTAAGAGGCAGCTGAAGAATAATTGTACTTTGGGGAGTTGGGGTGCGCTAGGGGAAGGTCAGATTCAATTACATCTAATTTCACCTTGCTGTATTCACTACCATGCTTCTATCTGGACCAGCAGAAATGGTCGCTTGTTTGCGGTCAGCTCTTGCTGAATGAAAGCGTATTTTCGAAATCCCATTCACACGCACACACGCAGAGAACAGGCCAACATGAAACAAGATCGAGTGGAACTTTGCTTTAGACGAGCTAATTTGCAAAACCAGATAAGCATTATTCTTCATTCATGAGTCACTATTTTGAGTGCACAATAAAAATTGAAGAATCTGTTTTTTGTCTTTGGGAAAAAATCACTTTCGGGGTGTGTCATGCAGTTATTTTTTTCATTGTTTGCATTGTTTTGTTTCAACGGATATTTTTTATCATTTAGATTTGAAATTCTCACATTCAGAGATGTTCAGAAATTGATCTGTATATCAGAACACGGGACATACTGTGTGTTTGTGTTTGGACAATTAGTGCTGTCCAAACACAAACACACAGTATGTCCCTGTTTGCATTTCTCAAATTCAATCATGACGAGACAGAGTGCAGGAGGCCAAATGGGCCGTAAAGACACTTCTCTCTGAGTTGGCTTTGAACACTTTCCAAACAAGATGCTAACAAGTTCAGGGCGTGAGTGGTGTGCTGGTTGTGTGTGTGTGTGTTGTGTTCAGGCTGGAACAGTGGGAGAGAGAGGAGATCAGGTGGCCAAAAGCTCACTACAACATTTATTATGAGGAAACCAGATGGTGTGTTTTGCTCACTCACCTACTGCAATCACCTCGTCAGACTGACTCTCTACTCACTGCACGTGTCACTTAGACGACAAACCAGGTCACGTTCATTCATATTCATGGTTTCAAAAGGGCAAACAGTTAGTGCCCCATTGCCAAGGCTGGATATCATTGGATTTTAGGGTTTAAGGACTATCAATGAATGAATCAGTTTCTAAGCCGTTTTAATAGAGAAATGGCTAAACCTCTTCTTCCTCACCACCTTTTCAGTTAGCAAACAAGAAAACTGAATCACAGCCAGCATCTTGTGAGGAGCAGGGCAGACAGCTGGCTGACAAAATCATTACTAACATTTGGGCTTAAGCCCTGTAAGCCTACTCTTGGCACTGCCTACTGAGCCCTGTTTTCATTGAAACTATAAAAAGAGGATGCAGAACTTGAACATGAACATGTTTAGAACATGTTTTACTGTTGAAACTGTTCTTGTGTGTTTACCAGAGCTGGAAAAGTAAACAGGTGGAAAATTCTGCCAAGGTATCATTCATAGCACTGACTGTTGCTTATCCCCTTCATGCAACACTACAAACATCCACATATCACATGTTTTAGTGGAATCAGACCACATAAATAGGATAAATCATGACATCATTGCTTGGCTCCTATCATTAAGTATCCTAATGCAAACCTGTGTGAACTCATACAATCCAACACAACAGATATTCTACCTTGGTGAAGACTGTAATGTTCAGTTGCTGGTAACACTCTGTAGTTGTCAACATGTTCTAATTCCCAACTAATAAAATACATCAGCTTGTTCAGAGGCCCAGAGCTTCAAACTATGACACTGTAGGTAGCCCTCTAAGATGAGTTTTGCATGTGCAGGGCTCCACAGTAAAGTTATTAATAATAAATTTGCGATATCCAGGTAAACTTTTAAAATAGAGCCACAACACTACTTGGGTACATTTAATTAGATAACATAGAACTACTTGATTAGGTTAAGGAAAATATCATGGTCCGGGTTAAAATAAGCACATTACTGAGATAAGTTTAGATAAGTACGGTACGGTAACTCGCATAAGTTACGTAACTTAGGAAACGTCTTACAAAATAACTCACCGACACATGCAATAAGAACCCCGACCTCTTGGGTGAAGGTTCTCTGTTAATTTGTTCAGATTTAGTATGTTGTACTTACTTGTAACTTACTTGTAACTTACTATGTAACTTGTAAAATATGTAAGTTAACGTATGTAACGTAACTTGCATGAGTTATGTAACATAAGTAATATTCTTAAAGAACTAATTGACTATTGGTTTCACACAGAACACAAACCGTGGTCCATCCACCCCACCGCCTCCATGTCACTTGACTTCAACAGCAAATCAAAGCATAACATTAGAGGGACACCTCCAGAAATGGAGCCCCAGGGGTGCCTACAGGGTCTTACGGGGCTTTTTTACTTTTGAACATGTCAAGTTGCGCCTGAGGACCTTCTCTGGAATGGGCCCAAAGTGCGCGCCACCCCCTGCCTCCAAGAAGGCTACAGTGACATCTTGCTGACCGTGATGATCCCCCTTCTTCTAAAAATGTCTGCATGCACAGCTCTCAGTACTTTTGTAGCTTCTAATTGAATCTCTGTGGTTTGAAATTTAGTTCCTCTCATGTGCTGCTGTTTGTACTTCAACGTATTTGCCTTGTTTCATTGTTTTATGTTCACTTTCAACTGATAGGAATCATTTTAAGTTACTGCTGATGAAATCCCAACATTTCCTGATATTGTTGCTTCATAATAAAAGCTTTTAGATAGCAAAATACAGGTGGGACTTTTATTGTGAAGTATTTATAGGCAATGAAGTGTTTATCCCAAGCCGAGCCAAACCAGCACATATGTATGGAAAAGGGGTATTTTTGGGGCATAGCAGCACCAACCATACTGCCATATTTGACACATTGGGAGTGAGAATGGGCCGGTAGTTGGGTAGTTAGTGTTGGTACTTTATTCAAGTGCATTATATCGTTGGTGTTGCCATTATTATGTTTCCCTCATATACTGTATGCACACACAGGTGGATGAAATAAAAGCTGAATGTACTCTCGATGAAGATGATGTAGTCAGGTCTGGTGTATAGTCAGTGCTGCAAATTGTACAAATCACAAATAGAGACTAATAAAAGTCACAGTAGAGGTAATGCCTCTTTTAGCCGTGTCTCCTCTTCTTTTGTCTGTAGAACTGTCAGTATCGTGTCTTTTCCCTCTCCCTGTCTCCGGCTGCCACATTCCTCCAAGTATGGCCACACACTGGCAGCTGCACTGTGAACTTATCTCAAGCTAAGAAAGGGGATCTGCCGTGCTCTCTTCCTGTCAGCACAGATGTCAAGGTGAACTTGGGGGACTTAAATAACCGGCTCCACGACCCTGGGACCCTCGCAGCCCCCCTGTCAGCTGCACAGATTAGAGGAAGCCTCTTGTTTACAAGGGGGGTGGGCTTGCTTTTTTAGCTGCAGCCACATCTACAGCAAAGAGAATATTTATACAGGATGAAAAAAAGTCAAGGCCTGTGGATTACCTGGATGGAGGCTATCGGTTTGATCGAAGCATGTGAAGTCAAACAGATCTGAAACCTATTATCACACATCAGAAGGAGGAACCTTTGATGCACTCCATCCCCCATCTCTGCCTCCACTACACTGTCCACTATCAAAAATAAGAAGGCAAACAATTCCCCCAAAATACCACATGTATTCTGTGTTCATGTCAAATTGTTTGGAGTCTAATTACAAACAGCTGAGTAGGAAAAAACATCCACGTCAGCCTCACCATTGTAATTCTGTTCTGAGAAATCTGGCACCTACGATATCTCCCCAAAGAAATACAGAAGTGTCAACAAACCTCTGGCAAAGGGGCTGTAATAAAGCCTCCATCACTTGCAGATACTGCTAAATAAATTCCAATAGGCTACGACTAATACAGCAATGATTACATACGTTGGGTTTTTTTTTTTTTTTTTGGTGTGACTGTGAGGTAGGCAGTGGGCTTAACCATCTTGGAATAAGGCATGAACACAAGAAGAATCAGAAGAATACAATACTGTGTGAATGAAACCATAGCATAGAGGGTTCATGTGCCATTTTCACTTTTGTTTGGACAGTCATTGCAGAGAGTGACAGGAAATGTGGGGAGAGACACGGGTATGAGACGTACCAAAAGTCCCCCAGCAAGAAGGCGAACCATGGACATTGCACCCTACCCTACAAACACGGCCCCTGTAATGTTGCAGTTGCAACAACGTTACTGCAGTATTACAGTTACAATGTCTACCATTAGTCACTTTGCTGCCATGTTATTGAAATATTACAATTTAACAGGTAAGGTTGGGAATATGGAGAATATATTGGATTGAATCCCTCACCGGTCATTTTTTTAGCAGATTTTTGGGGCAATATTTGTCTTTTTATTTTGCATATGTAATGGTTTGCAGAGTGACAGCAGGGGGGGGCGAAGATATCGACAGTCACCGATGGATGGGCTGATGATGGTTGGTTGGAAAATTTCAACATATCGCCCAACTGTGGTAACACATATTCTATAGTATTTTTGCATCATCTCTTTAATGTCCTCCGTCATCTGTACTTTATGTCATGACGTTGCTGCAACATTGCTAAAATATCACAACATCTCCAAATAGTCATGGAAATTGTGGGACAATGTTGAGACATTTAGAATAACATGCTAGCAACATTCTGGGATTTCACTCGGGAGGTTGCTACAGCATCACATGCCACAAAAGCTACATTGCAACTACGCAGATTGCACGATGCATGTGATGACGGAACATAACTAGCTACCAGGAGAGAGACAGGTAAAACTCATTGACAAGGAAGACTAGAAAAGATCATTTTTTTCAGCAGCAGTATTGATTTTTGACAAGTTTCACTGAACTGGATATGTGGCTGTCAATTTATGTCTTGTATCGATATCAGTGACTCTTCACAGCCACAGAAATCAGATACAGTCTGATCTGTTTTATGTGGGCATGCAGTTCATCATGTATCTCTTTCTGTGCTGCTACTCTACGCCCCCTCCCGACACACACATGCTCTCTTCAGCTTGCAGCTCTCTTTGATCCCATACCCAGTAGTCTGTCAGCAAGCAGACTGCTGGGAATACTCCTAGTGCTCAGAGATCCAGTTGCCCTCTAGTTGTACCAGCACCCTGGCAGCCGTTTTGGCACTGGAGCCCTTCGGCCCAGGGCTTGTATCTTGGGTATCTCGGGGCAATAAAACAGTCACATTGTTCCTGCATAGCTCTGTCCACACAGGTCGCCCTCCTGTCCTAACCAGTGTGCTATTCACATGTCACAGATGAATATAGCACAGTGGTTAGGCTGACAGTAGGGCCAGTTCTGCTGCTGAGAGGATAGTTAGAGAGATACTTAGAATTGTTTGGATGAAGCTTGTGGCAAGAGTTCTGTGGATCAACTTCAGTCTGTCTGTTCCTTCATCTGTAGATCTGTCACGAGCAGCGACACCTCTCATCAGATTTTGATTGATTTGCAAATTCTCAAATTTTTGTAGAAACTGAGACACCCAAGGGGGATACTAGGCTGTACCTGGATCTGAATATTCTACTTATGAAACACCCGTTTCAAAGAGTTTGAAGTTTTGACTGAAAATATGAAGTTTGAATCATTAATGTTTCAGAGCATCCCCTGTTCATGGGGACAACATACTTTCTGCTTGGCCCTATGTATGTATAAGATAAGGATAAATCAAATAACCACAAACCAGCTGTCACACAGTAAGCCTGGGGGTTTGAGGGCTTTGAAGCAGGTGCCCAATTTGTCTGGTTGGTTGTCCATTTTAGTAGGGGAGGAAAGTGTCATCATGGTACAACATTATATTGATTCTTTGGATACAATATTTGCTTCCAAGATTCAATTTCAGTTACATTCAGTTCAGGAGACTGTGATTGATATGAGACTATATCATATTCCAATTTAAGAAGCTGCAACCCCTTTCAAAAGAAGAGCGCATCTTAAGGATTAGGGATACACCCAAATCTGAATATGCTATTTGGGAAAAGCAAAAACAATGTGATGAAAACAGATGGTTCTTCTTTTTGAAGTTGAACTTTTTACTTTTACAGTATGTTGTTAAATTCATTTTGGCATTATAATATATTTATAATATATTATAATATTAATATATATGTATGCTATTCTAGTAGTGTGAAATGTAGTAAGATTAACACATCAAGAAACATGTACCCAGCGTTATTGGAATTTAAGGTTATTCCCTTCAAAGTAAGGATATTTTTCAATATATCTTACTGTAAAAAGTTTTTATTTCCAACTCAAAACATAATCTTTTGATTTAAAAAAACTTTTTTTCAGTTGCTTATTGTTATTGACAGGATTCAAACAGATCAAAACTGAATCAATCAGCTGTATCAAACATAGAGGGGAAGCAAAACTTTTCCCTGCTGCACCCCCCACACTTAAACATCATCACACATCAACCAGAACGGCAGTAATCCGAAACTAAAACCACAATAAACAAATGTGGCCCTTTTATATGTGTGTGTGGAGGGTGGGGAACAGGTCTGAATGGGGTGAGGGCTGAATTATGCCAACCACGCCAGGCTGCCAAGCAGTACGGCTGGCAGGGAGGGGGGGCAGAGGGGTCAGATTACATGCCTCTGTTCTCCCGTCATGGCTTCCTCTGGGATTGCAGCCAGGTAAACTGTCAAAGCCCACTTCCTCCCTCAGAGGTGTCAGGCTTTAAAGGGCCTGAAACCCACCCCACAAACCCTGCTGTCTCTTTCCTGCTGAAGCCACCCTCTCCTCCTGTTTTTACCCACCACTAATCCACCCTCACAGCCCTGTCCCATCCCGTCCAAGAGAGTGTGGGTGGAAGGTTCATGGTACACTTGCCCCAAGACAGAAGTGAGGTCATAAGCATACAAATATTCATGGTAATGCAAACATGAGACTGATTTTTATTAGTGTGGGTTTGGCTGAAAACGGCAGTGGACTCTAAGGGGAAGGGGCAAAAAAAAAGACACCAGCTGTGTGCAGTGGGGCACCAACGCACCTGAAAGTTGTGATGCACTTTATCATGTTTTATCCATTGGACGGGCACCCTAAAAGGCACTTTACCACATTTTTGTCACTGATGGGCACTCTAGAGAGAACTTTATCATGTTTTATTCATGCCAGGGCCAACCAAGAGGGCACTTTTTCAAACATGGGGTCACCAGTGGGGGCAATTGTATTAGTATTCTGTGGGGATATTGAAGGACAATTTGGACAACTTGGGTCACATTTCCAGAATTTTGGTCAATATTTCTTTCACTTATGATAACATTGTACTCACTTCAAGTCAAGTCAAATCAATTTTATTTAGAAAGTGCCAATTCTACCAAGTTTTCCAGGGCACTTTTCATATAGAGAAGGTCTAGACAGTACTCTTCAGAGACCCAAGAATTACCACCTTGAGCAAGCACTAAGTGACAGTGGTGAGGAAAAACTCAAAGTGATTGCTGAGATCTGGAATCAGGATGTTGGTTGGTATATTCTGGAGGTTTGCAACAGCCAGTTTGAATCATGATTTTACTGATGTCCTTTTTCTTCCAATCTCAAGGCAAGAATAGGATTCAGCATCCTAAAAAAAACATTCTGGAACAAACCTTGCACTCAAAACCAAATTTTTCATTCAAACATTAAATCCATTCTGTTGTATGGATCGAAACTTGGAAAATTATTGCTTGATCACAAGGTACTGGACTGGAGAGGATGGAGGGCGTTCATCAATGTCCTATGTTCTTAGGGAACATAAAGGCCTAAGTTAATAAGTTTTTCTTCCAGATAACTTGAACTAACCTGGTGACTGGTTTACAACCTGTTTAATTGTCTGACTGCTCTGTTTCCTGCACCATCTGAATTTCTTTTGCTGTTGCATTCCCAGATCTCACCAAATAATTTGGCAAATCCTGTGTTATTATTACTTACACTGTAAAGGGATATTTCTGTAGTATTTGATGTAATAAATTGATTTAAATGAGTCCCACTTACATTTCTGCTTTAGTGATGGCAGTCTATTTTTGTGGATTATAACAACTTGAAATTAACCTGCTCTTCTTATTTCAGTAAAAGTGCGTCAGTTAGGTTTCTTTTAGTTTTGTGCTTCCACATTTTGTCATCAAATAATGTAATTTGTTAAATATAAAGTGGTCCACCTAAATTGGTTAAATTGTGCTGTTTAGGTTTTTGAAAGCTCAAAAAATTGAACAAAACCAGCTAACAGTAACTCATGCTAACATTTGCAATTTAATTTTGCAATTATATTTAACAAACAGAAACAACACACTGAGATCACTACAAAAACTACTTTAAAACCTTTAAGTTCACCTGCTTTATATTTAGGTTGAATTAACACAAACTGTTAATCTGAAATCAATCAGTTTATTAAGTACATCTAACTTAAAGAAACTGTGTTCATCTAGCTTGTTAACTTGATTTGACTATGAAAAACTGAAGTTGTACAAAATCAGAATTTCCAGAACTAGAAAAACCCCAGAAGTCTGACTAGAACAATGAACGCTCACATAAAACAGATCAATCATTTAATTCAAATTGTGAATATCAGCTCTTCTATTCAGCTTCCAAACCCCAGACTTAAGCATGGCTCCTCATGTCGATCACTACACAGAGCCCTTCCCCACAACTTGAAGTCCTTTGGCATTGTGAGGCTGGGGCACAAAGCAACTAAATCCTGTGAGTCAGGGCTTCTTTGCTGAGACGGAAATGCGATTGACAGGAGAGGGAGGAGGGGTATCGGCATCTCACAATCCTTTCTCTTTCTTCTCTTTCTTCTCATCCAAAAAGAATTGCCACTCACCCTCTCCCTGACAAAAATGTGTGGGAAAACTTCAGTTCTCAGACTTTGGACCTGACTTCAAGACCACGAAAGTTATACAAAAGCATGCACTTCCACATGATAAATACTGAGTGCTGGACAGAAGTAGATGTCAAAAAGGGAAAAGTCACAAACTGGATAATGCTTGCATGAACATTTACTTGTATACCACCATGGCTTCAAGACATCCCTGCCATGTTCCCCTCCTCTTTCCTCTGACCTGATGAACCGCTAACTTGTACTCACGTGGCTTGTCTAAACAGATCTGACCTTGGGCTTGTTTTGCACAGAAATAGTCGTTGGTGGGATTTGCCACTTGGCTCTCTCCACGATGTTCTAAAATAAAAACGCAAACATTGTTTATGACAGTCCTGGATGAGGTGGATAAACTCTTGCTCGTGTATGTTCACCCCCATTAATCACTGTGTAATGTATACATACTGCATCCTTTGTCCTGAAACACAACAATGGTCTGATCTCATTGCAGAACATAGAAACACAGATGATCCTCACACTCTGTTTACGTGGCAGTGAGGCACGCTTCCTCTGACAGTGACTGAATACATTTTACAAAGATTATTTAAAAAATGCAAAAGGATTTTTTTATTTTCATGTAGCACAAAGTGAGTCAATTGTCTATTTTTAACGGTTGTAGCCAGGTTTAAAAACCTTGCACAGTTGTGCTAATTTTGATTTAAAACAGTATAAGGGCATGTACTATAAAAAGTACACCACTAATATTGCTCTAACTCAAGTGGATGGTTTAACTATAAAGCTACAGTCCAGACACCACCATCCACTTGAGTTAGAACAATTTCAGAACTTTAATTTTTATTACTATAGTTCTAGTTCTTGGTGTGGACCACCCTTAAAGAATCTCTTATCTCATCTTCTAACCTACAAACCCTAATCCAAACCCAAATTTAGATCTACATAGGTCAATTACCTAAACAATCTCAAAATGGAGATGTGTTATGTAGAACTAGTTGAGACCAAGAGTATGCAGGTCATTATAACAAACTAACCTGATAAATCATGCTCCAGCTGCCAATGAAAACAAAGGCTCTGCAGAATATTCTCATCCACGGGAAAGAATCTTTATTCTTGGCAGCATGGCTGGTCGGCATGTGATACTGAATGAGAGGTGACACATTCAGTACATAGTTTGACTCATCCAGTCAACCAGGCCATGGTGTTCTCTATGAGGTAGAGATGAGTGTGAGACTGGTGAATGGGAAATTTTAGAAAACGACATATAAGAGTCAAATTAGTAGGTGTGTCAGACAGTAAAAAATATGAGATGACAGATTGAGGGATCTTACAGGAACTATAAGATCCCTCAATCTGCGTACACAGAATGTACAGTCAGTGTTTGGTTTCTGTGACTCATTCACTCCCTGCTGTTTAGCGATAGCATGCCCACAGTGAGAACAGGGAGTGATGATACCAAACTGCCCCAAGAATCCTTCTAGAACCAAAGTTTTTTAGGGGTGTGCTGGGGTCGGGGTGGAGATCATTTCAGGCTAACAGTGATTGAATCAGTCACCATTATTTGCTGATTTTTCTCAATTTATTTAGCTGATTTAATAGTCTGCCTCAGAGATCCGCTGCTCCGTGGAGGACTTTCATTCAGTGAAACAATACACACACACGGAGTTGAAGAACAGGTGAGAGGAAAACAACACAGAGCCAGAATATTTTCATATCTAACTCTGTGATTTAAGGATCGATTTTGACCAAAACAGAGTTAGTGACTGTTTGAACAGTGGGGAGACAAACCAAGACAGTTTTGGTCAGTTTTAACGTAGTCTTGCATAGTCAGACGTCTGTCCACTGTGCTCAGTAGTGGAGAAAGGAAAAGAACACCCTGCCTTGTTTGAATGTCTTTAAACCAATCACAAACATCTTGGGCAGTGCTAAGCCCAGGATGCAGCGACAGTGCTGCTGCAAAATACCGTCGAGGGGGAATTTGTTTTTGGTGGAACATTTGCATGTCGGGAGGTGAGCTCTAGTATTAAAATGACAACATCACTGCAAAAGAAAAGGTAACAGCTGTTAGCTTGTTTATGTTTGTACAGTTAGCGTCACGGGCGCTAATTTTATGTTTTCAGCGTGTAAACTGTAACTAGAAGGTTGGTCTTGGTTCCAAGGGACTTTGGATTTGGATTTGGTTCAGTCAGACCTGTGCACATACTACAGGTAATATGAACTCCTTTTTAAGATACAAAAATGCGAAATCATTGGTTATCTTATCTGTATCGGCCATGAGAAGTGTGTGGTATCAACTGAAAAAATCCATATCATGCTTCCCTACCCAATACTTTCTAATTGCTATGAACAAGCCTGTCTGTCTTAATCCAAAACGTTCCTTGTTGTTATGGTTTGTTCAGAAGTTGCTGCAGACTTTACTTCACATGCTGATATACTAACCCCACTGATCATGGGCTTAAATTGCATATTGCAGACACAACTTCTATCTTTAATCCTTGCTCTGGTCGCAGAGGATAGCTGCTCACCACAGAGCCTGGATCTGCTCAAGGTTTCTGAATGTTATAAGGTTGTTTTTCCTTGTCACTGTTGCCATAGTGTTTGCTCATGGTGGAAACTGTTGGGTCAAATAAGAGTACGGTCTAGACCTGCTGTATATGTATACTGCTCTGAGATAGCTTCTGTTATGATTTGGTGTTATATAAATAAAATTATCTTGACTGACTTGACATTTTATTTAAAGATGGACACCACCAAAGCCCTGAAGGAAACCATGTGGAATAATCATCATGTATACAAGTATAGAAGTGCTCTGAGGGAACAGCAGCAGAGAGCAGAGAGATGTGTGATGTACGGAGTGGAATATGTCACATGCAAGTGCCAGAGCACTCCAATTCAAACCAGCTCATAGGCTTTGCCCCATTATCGTTGTCTGAAAACCCCATCCTGCTCAAACCCTAATAGGGCCATGTGGTGATTGCACATACACAACATACCCAGACTGTTGATATGAGGCCCACTCAGCCATAAGCAATGTGTCTGTGATTCATCTCCATCCACTTAAAGCAACACGTATGTTAAACATATTTTTAGGCCCATTGCTTTGTTTCATGGCCATGATAAACATTTGAAAGACAACAGACTGTGTGGCACCTTTGAGGCCTGAAGTGTCTCACATTCTGCTGCTCTACTTTTAGCGAGTTCATTTTTCACAGGCTGCTCAGAAACATGTCGAGCTCAGAATAATACTCAGTGTCCTTCAAGTGACACACATCCATGACACACACGTGTGTGTTGGAGCAGCACGGCCCAGAGTTACAGCAGCTATGTTCTCAGAACTACACCGAGATAATATATTCATCTTAACTTTTACTGTACACTGTAAAAAAAAATACATACATACATACAGGAATTTAGTGGAATCAACTAATCTTTTCTCATTAAATATACATGTTTTATTTATTCAAGTTAATTAAACTTAAAATCAGAGCACTTTGGAACTCATACACATGAGGTCTTCTCACTAGAGGTCTTTCAACTTGAAATGAGTTGAGTCAATGCACTATACAGAGTTCAATCAACTTAGTATATTAAATTAAGTTTCTTAATAAACATGATGATCATATTAGACTTCCCAGCATGCTCTGAGAGATTTAAAACTCTCCCTTCTTGAAGAAAACAATATGATGAAAACTTGCTGTGTCTGTTTAAGAAATAATTTTGAAATTTAAATCTTTTTGTGTCAAATAAACTTGATATTAATTCAGTTGTACATGAGAAAAAATAAAACATAAAAGATATGAAGTTGAACCAACAACTCTTTAGTCACACTGACAAATATTTTCTTTTACACTTTCAACAACCACTGATTGTCTTAAGTCTATTAGAGACACTCAGAAAGTTTTCATCATATGTTTTCCTCAAACTATAAAATGAGGGGTCTCTGGAGAGCATGCTGGGGAGTCTGCTGATAACTTAATTAAATGAGTACATTCATTCAACTCATTATTTCAAGTAAAAAGACTTCAAGTTAGAAGAACTCATGTTTAAAAGTTTATATGACTTGAAAAAAAATGAAACTTTCGTATTTAAGTGAAGTTAATGAGAAAATATTCCCTAAATTCCAATCAGATTTTTTAGTGTGTTTGATACATTTCAAGATAAGTCATGGTTGGTTGTTTTCACAATAATGAAAACATTGCAAATCATGATGAATGTTAGTATTGAATTAGTTAATTAAAAGTTAATAAATTATAATAAATGTTAAATGCTAGAAATGTTGGTCAGTGTGACTGGAGTTGTTGGTTCAACCTAATATCTTAAGCATATTGAAAATGTTTTCTCATGTACCTGAATTAACGTCAAGTTTATCTGACTAGAAAACCTTGTTTTTATTCATTACAGAATGACCTCGACTTATCTTTTCAAATTCAGCCAACTAAAAATTTTAAAGCAACCAGGACCTGCAGTTTTATAAGTCAGAACACATTTTTATAGTGTAACAGAAACCTTTATGTCAATGTTTATGCTAAATGTTATTAGGTCATTAAAATCCAGATTCTACAGGTAGCAAACATGCAGAGTGTATCAATCTATATTTTATGATGTTCAATTCAGGCTCCACTAGTGTGTCAGAAACTGTTTTGGGGGTTGATAATTACACATAAGCTATGTTTTTATCATCTAGTCTCTCTGCCCTATAAGCTGTTTAGTCCTTCTACTGATTGTCATTGATTATCTGTTCCCTTTAATCAAATGCATTTGTGATTACATGAGCTCCAGGCTGCAGTGTCTCCATCGAGGCGTCACAGTTCTGCCCTCTCAGTCACCTGGCACTGTAAATAATCAAAAGCACGGCAGCCATGTGAACATGGTGTGCGGCTTGTGCTGACTGGCAGGCACCAGGTGGGCACTGGCAGGCTGCCCCGCACAAGGGCCGGGACAAGGTCTGCTCCACTGACAACAGCTACAAGTTAATTGAGAGCCATGAATTCGCTATGGTATGGGACTGTTATACAGTACAGTTAAAAAGGTACACTGTAAAAGCAAAAAAAGTTAAGAAAACTCAAAATTTCAAGCCAACTTACAGCAATATATTTTTGAGTTTTGAGCTTGACACAAACTAACTTCTTTTGTTGAGGTAATTTACTTTCTTCTTTCGATAAACTTGAATTTTTGAGTTTTATAAACCCCCAAATATTGTTCTTTAAAAATGATCTAATTGAAGAGAAAGTGAATAATTGTTCATATTTTCACTAAAAAAAATTTTATTCACCCAAATAATGACAAATCAGGTTCAGTTCATTGTGACCAATTTTTACAATACATTTTTTGAGTTTCTAAAACTTTAAGATTCAAGTTTATCTGAAGAAGAAAAGCAAATTATCTCAACTAAAAATTATAGGCCTGCAAAACATTATAAAATTTGATTTCAAAACTTAGTTTGAGCTGGGCAAAAAACTAAAAAAATCTATTGCAGTAAGTTGCCTTGAAATTTTAAGTTGTCTCAACTTTTTTTTGTTTTACAGTGTACATAGATCCAGTGATGGGACTTTTTTAATGTCTCTGTCTTTCATGTTTATTTTGCTGGTGGCTGTCCAGCCAGACAGGAGACAACAGTGCTTTTAGGTGATTGGTCAGCTTTGGCTGACAACTTAACAACACTAAAACCTGCCTCTCCCAGACTCCTGTTCTACCAGTTGTAGAAGACAGAAAGTCACAAGAAGCTGTAAAAGTGCCAGACCATCTGGCAGCTCCGAGTTGAAAGACTTCCACACCTGCAGTGACTGGAGAATCTCCGCTGAGGCTGCGAGCAAACCACCACCTTAACAGGCGTTCACGGGCCATCCCACAGACACTTACCGCCATGTTAAAACACTAACATCCTATTGACAAGACCAATTAGCACTAATGTGTGGTGACGGGCCCCTCCCCCTGTTCTCACAGTGCTGTCCCAGACAGACACACACACATCACACTCTCACGCACAGAAGAAACTAAGCAAAAAAGACCTGTACTCCTGCAGTTTCTCTGTCTACATTCTAAGTTAAATGGTTGCTTGCTGCGCTGTGCAGTAAAATGTGAGCAACCCTTCAGTAACAATTACATCAAAACAACACTTATCTTCTTTTATTCATTTGATTATGTAACCACATTATAGCCATAAGCATAGTCAAAACCATGCATCCAAAACCTCAATGGAGCTGAAGCTGGTACTTATTAAGAAAACAGTCAATGTTTTATTTTTGTTAACATCACAAGGCATTTAAGTTTTATCTCTGATGAAAGAGTAAATACCCAGGACAGTAGCACCCATTATCATATTTTAACTGAAACTCCATTAAGGGGTGAGCAGGGATGAAACACTCACAGTACAATAATACGAAAATATAAAGTCATAATTAGTAACATGTCTGTTACTAGTTAATAATAAATCTCATGTGTGCAGCATTTTTGTCTACATAAAATGTGTTAATTTTGTAATTTTCCTTTCAACTAAGGATGTTAATGACTAATTATTAATAATAATTCTTATTAATTATAATCTCTGTGTTAATCAATAGTATAACAAAACATTTGACACTGTTTTGTTTGGCAGTGCCACATGCTGAATAAGGGAACTTAAACTTCAACTTAAAATGAAAAAAGAGGAGAACAAACAAGAATAAAAATGAAAATTAAGAAAAAAATTAGAGAAAAGATACAACCCTACTTTTTGCTCTTAAAGCACTTATGCAATCTTTCTTTAATAAAATAAAAAATAGCAGTCATGACCAAGAATGTTTAGATTATGTCTGTACAAACTGCAAAAACAAAAACAGTACAGCAGTCACTAGCTGTCCTTTTATCAAATAAAATAAAAATAATTAAATAAAACATTTAACCATGTAATATCTCAGCATGTATTGTCACAGTCTGGTACAGTATTATTATAGAAAATAATGTACAGACATTATTTTATTGAGATATTGCAATATTTATTGTAATATTATTGTTACTTAGGGACCAGTGTACTCAACTTTAAACTTTGTCAGAATTGCTTGCTGGATGGTGGAATAGCTTCAGAATCCCTCCTACCACCCACACCTCACCAACAGTGGAATATAGTTACACAACTATTTCTGCCACTTTTCACATGAACACCAAAGTCCAGCACTGTGACTAGACTCAAAATGTTGCCTCCTTCCTGATGACATCATGCACCTTGTGAAAGACGGTAAACTACGACTGGTCGGGTACTAAAGCGTAATCTGTCATGTCTCTCAGCCAAGTCACGGCAAGAATTTACGACTCTATAATCACCTAATCTGACACCATCAGTGAGCATCATAACAAAAATCTGAATCTGGCATTGGTGTGGAAGTTTTTCCTCACCACTGTCGCCTTAGTGCTTGCTCATGGTGGCAATTGTTGGGTCTCCCTTTGCACTTGACATTACATAGCATATTTTCTTTGCACTTCTTTTTATGCATTTTTTGTTCAAGCATTGAATAATTTAAATGTAAATCCCTTTCATCAACATCCAGGTCATATTTACCAATGAGAAACTTTTTCTGAAAGTTCCTAAATGAAATCATATATGATCTCACATCAGCCAAAGTCTGTCATTCAAGGTTATGATCCCCAAAATCACACAACTGTCTTGAGTTGTTTGGTGAACACTCACAAACATTCTCTGCCATCTATATGTGATGAGAACGCAGCATAAGTGCAAGAGTCAACACACTCACACACAGACAGACACACACAGACACAGCCCTTGTCTAACTGATGACTTAATGACTCCCACCTGGAGCTGCAGCAGAGAAACAGGTGGCTTTAGACACTGAAGGAGTTACTCAGCCACTCTCATTCAGCTGCTGTAGCTTTAGGATGCAAATCTGAGACAGTCATTGAGTAAATTTAGATCTATAGATCTCAGGTTTAATGTTGTCTGACAAGGGTGAATAACTGAAAACAGAAAGGCTCAGGCATGCTCCATGTATAGTTCTCAGAGAGTAGAACATGTGGCTGGTTATCCAGGAAAGCCTCAGTGATGCCACCTCATCTCACCAGCTTGCATCATGACCTAATACAACACAAAATGGCCCCGACTGCCAGCTGAGCTGGAAATACACCACAGCTTGTCATCATATCTGAGTGAGCTGAGGAGCATGAGTGAAGTGAGGCCACCAGCTGGCATGGGCACCAAATACAAGACAAGTTTTACATCAGTGAAACAGACTAGATTGATTTCATTTGATTCTGCAAGTGAGAATTAGGCCTCAATCCAGTCAGCTGAGCACATAGAGAGTACAGCGCGACACAAGTGCATGGGTGAATGGATGGAGGCTGAGAAACTTACCTGGGGGACACAGGCAGCTGTGGGGAGCTTCTCTCACCTCCCGCGTCTTTGGTAGTCGCGCTGCAAGCTTCTGCACGAGAGAAGGAACAGAAGAACAATGTTAGAGCACACAGACATTTTAACATGTTGCACCTAATGTGAAATGTCATTTACATTTTTCCATGCAGCCCTTAATTTCCAATCTATCAATGTCTTAAATTACTGTAGATGATGGCACTGCAGCTTTTGAATGATAAGTTGCAGTTGATGCTGCTGTTAACTCTGTACTTGTTTGAATACTTTAACATTTCATCCCAAATCCAAGTATTTTCCTCCCAAATTAAATTCTTGACAGATTAGAAAAAGACGCTGAAATGGAGAAAATCTGGTTGACAACAGCAATACCTATTCAATACCAAGTATCACATTTAAACGTGGGATTGACTGTGAGCATGACAGGCAACTCCCAACTTTGGAAAAGCAGTCGACAATACAGTCTCAACTCAAGGTCCACTTGTTCCAGAGTTTTTGACTGTATTACATGGTCTTTAGTAAATGCAGTGTGCATGAAACTGGACAGAAAACTTCCCCCTAAGAGCATGTTTAGAACTTGGTGTCCATGTTGGGAGTGAACTTACAATTCCCTGACCACTGAGCAAATTTCATGCGCTGATGAAGAACCCATGGTATGGTCAAAAGCTCCAGAACAAGAGTAAGTGAATGTGATGGCCACGGCTACACATGGGATCATCTCATTCACACTCTTCACCTTATAAGTTTGCAGGGTTCAACGATGATGTTACTTTTCACTTGCCTGATCGGGCAAGTGGGTCAGAAATCTACCTGCCCAAAGTCAGTTTTTACTCGCCCTTGTAGTAATGTTTAGGTTATTATAAGTAATCAAATAACAAAGACTGAAGAAATTGTCATGTTTAATCTCGGAGTGCAACATCTGTAAAATTTCAGAAAATAGTGTAAGTGTCCATCCCAATTTTTCAAAGTCCAGTGATTTCTTCAGATGTCTTGTTTTGTCAGTCTAAAACCCAAAGATATTCAATTTAATATGATAATTAATTTTAAAAAAAGCTTGACATCTTCATATCTGAGAGTCAGAAAACTGCAAGAAAAATTACTTTAACAATTAATTGATTATCAGAATATTTTAATAGTTTAATTCTTCTTTACCACTTGCCCTGGACAAGTGGGCAAGCCTCATCATTGAGCCCTGGTTTGCTACCTACACAGGTTCATTTCCTTTGCAGTCAACCATACCCAAACATATCACAGTGTGCTTAAATTGAAATCTGTTAATTTGTTGTTCACCTTACATTGCTTAGATTGAGCGTACTTTTGAACACTGTGGTTACACAAGAGATTTTCTGTTATATTATAGTATAATCTTTTGGGGTTTTTGTATTTGAGTTACTGTGTTTGTTGGGGGAGGTCCCTTCCTGGAGGTGCAAAAGGTGCGGCCATGGGCTTAGGAGTCTTAAATCAAGGCAGCCCATCAGGCCAAACGATGTGCTGCCAGTCATAGCGGGGCTTAGTTTTTAGTTTTTCTATGTATTAGTTGTAGCTGGTGTCCATCTTGTTCTTGTGTTGTTTGGTTTGGCCAAACCATCCTATATATTACCTCATGTGTCTTTGTGTTAAGTCAGACCACCTTGCCAAAAATGGATTAAAAGCAAATCGAGTAGAGTTGACAGTTCCAATAAGTAAAACCAAGTCTTATGGTAATAAGTAATATGGAGAGAGTCATATGGAGAAAGGATTGAAGCACTGTCAGATGTCATGGGACAATGATACTAAGGTTTGAACAGGATCCAGCAGGAAGTTGGAGAGGGTTAGACAAGACTGCTCCTCTTAAAATTTAAACCAAAAACTCTTTCTCATCTATTATCGTTTTATTGTGAAGCCTCGAGACATCCAAGTGTGACAGTTGACCTCATTAGATCAACAAAAGCCCGTGTGTGATTTGACCCTGAACAGAATACAAAACCATACGAGTACATTCTCTGCAGCATAGCGGTCAGTCCCACTGGTGGTGGTTACTAGCAGAGGAATGCCAGCACGGGCTGTTTAGAGGCCTGTAACAGGTGCTGAAGGGGATGTCATGAAGGCACCGTCTTTCTGAGCACTGCTGCAGTATTCTGGGTACTGCTGCTGTTACCTCAGTGTGTCTTGGCATGACAGCCATGAATCGAACCAGGGATCCTTTTTTCTCGTAAATGGACAAATTTGTACAAAGTTTTGTCTGAACCTGCCTAAAGCTAGTCGACTCATTGATCAAAGTTGCTAAAATAAAGTACATCCTGTTTCAAAAAGATGAAGAAAAACTAGTCCATGCAGTTAATATTGATTATCAAGTTGCCGCTGGCTGTCAACTCTGTCATAGAGAAGTACTAGAGAAGTTTTTTTCTGTTATATTCATTAAATATATGGTCATAGGGTACACTTAATGTGTGTTCTTTGTGTTAGAAATAAGTTTTTGGGTCTGATGGAGTTGAGTCCTCAACCACAAAAATATTGTTTAAAAAAGAATGAAATTAGGAGGTTGGTCCATTACAAAGTTTAATAGCCAAGAGTATGATCTTTTAAAATATATTTTCCAACATAATTAAAGAGTAAAAACCAAAAACCCCCTCAAAAGACTGGACGTGACTCATAGAGTGGAGTGAAACACATCTCTCTTTGAGAGCACTCTTGATGTTGCACAATATGAGAAGTTCAAACCCTGCTTTCTTTCATACCTTCTGAAACCCGGCCAATCACTGTATGAAGTGGGCGGGACAGTCAGATGGTCAGTTTTGAATGGTTACCTAAAATTGATGGACGGAGCCTGAACTCTCAGGGGGTTACAGACCCTGTTTGGAGATCCAACAAGCATTTAGCATCCTGAGACCTTAAGAGCATAAAGTCTGAAGAGAAATCAAATGTAGATAAACTTTAAGAATGACTGAAAAAATGCATGTTCGTGAGTATTATCCCTTAAATATGGGGTTAGCTATAAAGCACACTCTTAAAAATGTGCATTAAAAAAAACAAAGATTCCAAAGCTGCAAAGTTAAGTGCTCTCGTCGTTCAAAAGTCTCATGCGGAATCAATTGTAGGACTGCACACTCAGGCATAAATTTCCCTTAGCCCACTTTATATTATTCATGAATACTTCCAGGAATTTATTTGGTTGATACTGGCAGACCCCGCTCACGACTGGAGAAGTCTTTAGTAAGACTAATCCACAGAGCTGTGCAGCCACAGCTCTCCACGGTCCGCCCTGAAGCAACATCACTGAAAGACTCCAAACTAGATAATGGAGTTAATGCAGAGTAGAGATTCAGGTCAACTGGAGCAGTCAGCTCTGAAGAATAAAAGGCTGCACCTACAACCACATTAGCTTACAAAATAAAAGGGCCTGTCAGAGGGAGATGAATGTAATGACCATACTTCAAAGACAATCGATGGCCTTTAACTCCTCACATATATGTTGTCCTACAGTCTAATGACTATGCTAGGACACAATGTCATAGAACTTCTGAGAACTTCAATGAGAGCCAAAGAGCCACAAACATAAAATTTAGTCACAAAAATATGATGTAATATATTTAACTAAAGTCAATTAGCTTTAAAGAACTTAATCTAAGTGAGAGCGAATGAGGACCACATTTTTGTAAAACTTCCAGGTGGGATGTTTATCTGTGATGTACATTTTAGATACTGTTACTGGAAAGAATGAGTCTGTTTCCAGGACTGTGTGTATGATATATGATTACTGTAAACTAGTGGTTCTTTGGCTCCACCTACTCATGTTTAACTCAGCCAATGATATTACTTCTGCCTGTAGCTGAACTAACTCAGCTCTACATCCTAATAGGGGTGTTCTGTATGTAAAGTCATGACATGATATCCTACAGATGAGTTGTGATGCATACGTAGAGCAGCTGGGGCACTCAGTCTGTTTAAGAAACGGGATGAAGTGTGTATGAGTGTGTGTGTGTGAGAGGTGGTAACCTGATGCCACAGTTTTTGATGTGGTTTTAACAATCTATTTTAAAAAGATGACAGAGCCTTTGGTTATCCTGTACTCTGATTAATATTAAGACTTGGCACTGCTGCTACATGTACACTGCCTGATATGGTGTTCTCAGTCCTGGCCTTCACTCAGCTTCTTAGCTCCACAATGAACTGAAAGTCACACTGGCACTTGTAATAATGCAAATTACTAAAATTATGCTCCAAACATACCCTTTTTTAAGGTTTTATTAAGGATATTTCTGTTTTAACGAGTCCTAACTAACTGCTTTGCTACGTGACCAAAGTCTGTGGATACTTGTTGCTCTTATTAAGAGAAAACAATTTTATTCAATTCATTTTGCATCTGTGTGCATGAAGTACAAAAAAATTCAAATTTAAAACTTCTTAAAGAAAACTTTCTTAATTGATTTTCAGCTTCTTGTCTGAGAAATATCAGAACTTGACTATAATGAAAATGACCACAAAAAGTAATTTGTCCTTGTCATTTGACTGAGTAACAGTCAGGACATGATTCAAATGCAAAAAGTTTGAAATTTCATTTTCACCTTCCAGTTGCATGCTGTCTAAAGGCGTATGGAATCCTGTTTCCACCAATATAATTTTAAAAAAGATCCTGTAAGTCATTATCGTGAGACACTTTTTCCAAATGATTCATTCGTATCTCCAAATAATAAGACACTTTCTAATAATAATAATTTTTTTAGTCACATTGGTAGAAATGGGATTCCATAAAATGTGAAAATGAAAATTTCACGCAATTTTTTTGTATTATGGCACTGTCACTCTTAGAAGTACACCAAAATATATTTTTCAGCGCTATTTCTATTTTAAATTTGGCAGTAATGATGATTTTAAATGAAAATGCAAATAAAAAAATTAAGTTAATAATAATTATTAGAATGTACCCACAATTTTTTAGTCTTCAGCAATTATGATTAAAAGAGTTACAATGATGATGCAACACTAGAAAGTTTTGCTGAGTGTTGTTAATAGTCACAATATCTAAATCACAATGTCTTAAAATTCTATTAGCAAGTTCTTTAGTAGATAATCATTAATTGATGACAGACCCCAACAAAACCAATGAAATAAACTCTCGCTCAGAGACTGTGTTAAGTTGAAGAAGCATGTGGGACATCAGGGGGACATCAGGACTTCATCTGTCTTTATCCAGAAGTGATGTTGCTGTGGGCTTTTTCAGCCTCTTGTGGCTGTAGCATGAATTCAGTGGCCTTTTTTGGTCGCAGCTGATTTATCTAGCAGGCACAGTATTAGCAAACAGCTCCATCAATCACACAGTCCTGCAGCATTTAATACAGTGTAATGAAATGTCTTATTGATTCTTTTCTTCTCGACAGCGATCTAATGTTGTCATTAAATAAACACTCATTGTGAAACCTCACTGTGCTGTATATCTTTACAACTGTCAGCATGCCTGTTCAGTCTCAAGCTCAACTGTAACGAATCATTCAGCTCAGGTTAGAGAAGTTACTCTCAGTGTGTGTGTTTGTGTGAGAGTGTGTATGTGCAGCCATCACTAACTGTGCTCTGACGAAGTGCAGAGGTGGCTCGGGCACTTCTGCTTGAGTATGCTGTTTGCATTAGGCTGTCTGATTAGCACATGGGTCATTTATACCCCTGCACACACACACACACACACAACACACACACACACACACACAAATTACAGAAGATGCAGACGTGTATATGCATGTATTTGTGTTTGTGTTGTGTGACTGTATGCTCAGACCTCGCGGTGTATTGGGTGACAGCTCTGTGGGGAGCAGAGTGAGGAAACCGGGGCAGGGGGAGACTATATTTTTCACATTTCTTCACCTCACATTGTGGCCTCCAGCTCCCATCATGGCTCTGCGCTCACTCTGTGCACCAGGCTTGTAGTGGGTCTGCAGAGAGCACTTTGTGGTTAATTGTAAATGTTAAAGGGGCCATGTTTGGGGCGAGATAACGACAGAGGGGGAGGTCAGAGGGTCAAACTGTTTTCAGGGGTGTTGTTAAGGGTATGGCAGTTATTTTGGGAGAATTCAAGGACCTCACAAAGCTTATTCTTAATTATGACACCTGTTGAGAGCTTGCAGCTATGAGGAGTTGTGAACCTTTATTGCCTTCAAAATAGGGAAATGTTTTTTATTAATACAGAGAAAATACTTTTCTCATGTCTTTGCATTAAATATAGAGCTGGAACTGGGAGATGGTTAGCCTAGCTCAGCATAAAGACTGGAAGCAGGGGGATCTAAAGCACAAACCTACTATTAAAACCTCCAGTGGTCAAGAATTAACACGTTGTATCTTCTGTTTTCAATCTGAATGAAAAGAGAAATGTAAATCACAACTATTTGTGATTTTAAAGGAGCAATATGTAGCCACTGTGCATGCAAAAATGAGTACAGCAGCCCAAATAGTGAGTTAGACCCGTAGACTCTATATTAAATAGGTTGTAATCCTAGTTGAAGCAAGTTGGTTATGATTTATTACCGTAAATTTTTTACAGATTTCTCCTTTGCTGGAACAATTTCTTGAAAACAACAATTTATCCGACTGCCACCTCCTCTGTGCAGGCTGTGTCTCAGGCCATAGGTTGCCAGATATGATCAACGAGCACAGGCTTTGGTTTTTGTTCAAGCAGGATTGTATCAAACCTGGCAACCTCACTGTTACAACAAGACTCTTGTGTCAAACAGCAGCACAGAGCTCATCCTCCACACACCTCCACACACTGGACAGTAGCAGCAGAGCTCACAGCAGAGGAGGGAATGAAACTGACTTCAGGATTTGTTTTACTAGAATCAACAATGACAATGTTCATTACCCATCAGCGCAACAAAAGAGATCAATATATCAAATACTTATTGAAATAGCAGAACACTAAGTTGCAGAAATGTGATGTCTTTGGCTACTCTGCCTGCAGTAACCTGTTGTCCCCTCTTAATCTACACCTTATTTGTTTTACGCAGCCACATGGAGCATGTTATGCTAAAGTGCTGAAAGTGAGCTTGTGTTATCCTCCAAAGCTGCATAAATTGTTGACAAAAAAGGAAACAATGTTAACTATTATATGGAAGTGGTTTGGATATCTCAAAAGTGACATTGAAGTGCATATTAAGATTTGACCACCTCTCACTACTCTCTGACCCCCCACCCCACCCCTTTCTGTGGTTCCCAGCTCCAAGCCCTCTCACCACATTTACACCTGGTATTACAATGTGATCTGTGTCCATGATAACTCATCCAGATAAGGAAAAACACATGTTAATGCAAGGTGTAAATGCTATCGAATGCTATCGAATGTGATCAGATCTGCCAGACCACATCTGGAGGTAGTCTGGCTTGCGCTGTGTTCTGATCTTAAGCAGGTGTAAACACAATCTGTACAACAATCTGGATGACACATCTGGATACAGATCACATTTTTATAGCAGGTGTAAATGGGGTGTCTGGCTCCTACTGAAGACGTACATCTTTAGAAAGATGCTTGTAGTTTTAAACAACATTACTCAAATAGAAGCAGTGCATTTGATGGGGACTATTTCACTTCATCCTAACAGCAGATTAATCCACATTTGGTGCTCTAGTGTGCAGCCTACTTAGGGCAGCAGGATGATGTGTTTATGTGTCTGTGAAAATGAAAGAACACTAATGTGTTTTAATAGATAGACAGATGTGTTTAAAACACAAACCTTCATACACAGGCACAGTAACTGCAAACAGAATTTACTCAACACATTAGTCAAAAAGCTAATGGATTCAGCTGTGATCTAAATTTGACTGGAATAATTAGAAGGACCAACTCTGCGCTGCTAGAACCAGGGACATTTTCCATAACAGAGGAAGCCGGTCATCATTGAAGGAGACAGGGAGGTGGACTCTGGACTGTGTTGGGTGAAAGTACCACAGACATCTCTCTCTCCCTACAAAAGGCCACATCTGTGCTTGTGTCCCATTAATAATGACTATTTATACACAGAGAGCTAAACAAAGAGGCAGACTGCATCGCCTCGGGCCAGTCTGGAGAGGAAAAGGGAGAGATCCTACTCCCCAGGCCCCACGGAGGAGCTCCAGAGCCAGCAACTCAACGAGGACTCCATCAGCAGCGCCTTCAATTGTCCTTAAGTACATCAACATCACTGTGTTCTACTTGTGAATGCATAGTGGGAGTGCAACATGACAAAATATCCAATCTTATTTGATTTGGTAATAATTGCATGTCTGCTGGAGTCATTACATGGTTAATTTAGCTTAGCATAAAGACTGGAACCAGAGAGAAACAGGTAGCATGGCTTTGTTCAAAAGTTGCAAGGTTCAAAAATACATCTACTAAGACCTGTACATCACAGTTGCAGTGAATGGCTCACCACTATAGAGTCTAGTTCCACTCAAGGTTTCTGCCTGTTAAAAGGAGGTTTTTCCTCACTACTGTCCCATTAGTGCTTGCTCTTGGTGGGAAATATTGAGTCTCTGTTAATTATATTACAAAGAGTATAGACTATACATACAATATATACATACTAGACCTGCTCTATGAAAAGTGCCCTGAGAAAAATAGCACTATACAAATAAAATTGACTTGATCTGACTCTAAAGCTCTCAAATGTACATGTTGTGTCTCATTTGTTTAATGCATACATGAACAAAAGTGTACAGAAAGTTGTGGTTTTAGGGTGAGTTGGTGCTTGTTTCTATCCACTTCCTCCCTCCATGTGCAAAAAGGTCTCATTTTGTTTCTTCCTGTAATTGGTCCAAAAGTCCGAACCATCCTGAATAAGATATTTGCACACTAGAAGTGAACTGAACCATGTTTCCTGGACCAAGACCACCTTTTTTTGGTCAGACCAAGGTTTGGCTGGTCCAGACTGTGGTCCAATGTAGCCAATAGACACACCTTGGCCTGACCAAAAAAGGGTGGTCTTGGTGTAACTTTGGTTTGGATCAAACTGAAAAATCCACATCAAACAAGGTAGATAAATCATTGGTCAGTTAATTGAATTATTATTTTAGTTTCTTCTTGATATTTGCTCAGGATAACATATGGACAGTGCAACACGGTCACCCTCCCTGGTAACAGGCACCCTGTGCTCTTCCCTCTCCTGGTAAGTGCATTATACTGGCCCTTATACTGGCCCTAGTGAAAGGGCTCATGGTGGAGGGGGGAGGTGGGGGTGATAAAAGTTAAACCAAAGCAAACGGAGGAAGGGAAGAGAAAACAGGGCCCCTGTGGGACTTCAATCACGGGTGAAGAACTTGTTAGTGTAGCTGTGGAAGTGGTCATTGAAAGGGCAGCACGGAGGGCGACGTCAGGATCAACAGATGTGAAAGGCCAGAGAGAGCTTGTCACACGTTGTCTCAGTGAAGACGCACACATGGACAACCTGCTCGGTAACAGTGTTGAATTTGTCCAACTTTGACTAAAGGCATTCTGGCTCCACTTTATAATAAGGAACCCTTAATAAAGCCTTTATAAGTACTCAGTGGCTTTATTAATGGTTAACAAAGCCTGTAGTAATGCTTTGTAGATCAGTTAGAATCCATTAATAAGAATGAGTTTTTGGGTTACAAGGGTGCAAAGAAAATCTTTCTGACTGGTGTTCTGCCTAATAATAATATCCCTTAATAATAATAATATCCCTTAATAACACTTCCTAATCAGGCAGCCTTAATTAAGTGTTTATAACTTGTTTATTAATGGTTAATGACAGCTTTCCTAACACTTTACAGATCAGTTAGAAGCCATTAATAAGAGCAAGTTTGGGTTGCCAGGGGGTAAAAACATCTTTTTGGTTGGTGTTCAACCATTCACGAAAACTTTCTAATCAGGCAGTCTTACATAAGCATTTATAAGTTATTACTAATGGCTTATTAATGGTTTTTGCCAAATTTACCAATACTTTATAGATCAGTTAGAAGCCTTTAGTAAGAACAAGTTTTGGGTTGCCAGGGTGTATAAACTTTTTGGTTGGTGCTTACCCTTTCACAAACACTTAATCTGGCAGCCCTACTTAAGTGTTTATAAATTGTTACTAATGACTTATTAATGATTAATAACAAATTTACTAACACTTTATAGATATTAGAATCCATAATAACAAATGTGGGTTGCAAGGGTGTTAAAAAACATTCTGGTTGGTGTTCAACCCTTCATCAACACTTTCTAATCAGGCAGCCTAAATTTAGTGTTTGTTGTTACTAATGGCTTATTAATGGTTAATGACAAGATTGCTAATGCTTTATCTGTTTGAAAGCCACTGATAAGAACAAGTTTGCTGATTGTGATAAAGTTAATATAACTAACAAGTTATTTGATGTGACTACAAAAATTTGTTTCCAAAATTTTTCAGTTTTTCAAAAGGATTATTAGAACGCAATAATATTAATATTTGCTATTTTACAATATTAACCGAAGTTATGTGAGCAGTTCATTCCTCATAAAACTTCATGAAACAACTAATAAACCTGCCCAAAAGAAATTAAAATTCTTATTCCATCAAGACTAAATTTTAAAAAAAAAGTGCACTATCGATTATCCTTCATTTCTTTCCATCATCTGCTCAAAGACATGAACTAAAGCTCGATGTCCTGTCTGAAGTTGCTGCAGAACACAGCAAAACACTATAAAACGGTAAAATAAATTATTCTCGGTCTTCATCAGATGCCAGACTGCTGTTTGTAAAACTTTTAGATTTAGTCTGTGCGTAAAGCGCTCACCTCCTCCAGGATCTGGTCCAGCCGGCCCAGGATAACGGGCTCCACCTGCTCCACAGACAACATCCAGGCGGAGAGCTGCTGCTGTTCCAGACTTACTATCCGGGACTGTAACTCCGAGGTCCGCACAAAAACCACAATGCAAAATCCAACGCACAGAACAGACAGCGCGATGCAAAGCGTTACACCAGACAGATCCCTCCAGTTCCTCCACAGCGGCTGTTTGGACGGTTCCTCCCGCTGCTCCTGCTGCTGCGCGCCCCGAGTCCTCCTCTCCTCAGCCGCTCCACCGGCGACTCCCCATTTCTGATCCTCCTCCATTTTAGACCTCTAACTCTGGTTTATCCACGCAGAAATCCCTCTGTTCATCAGGTGAAGAGCTGCACAAGAGGAATCCTGACGAGCTGCAACTGTGGAACTTCTGAGAGACTTTGTCCCTGCAGGGAAAAAAGTTTTCTTCTACTTCAAACTGTCTCCAAACTGCTGCTCTGCACTCAGATGAGCACCTATATTAAAGTTAGAATATTAGACATTGTGTAGATGGTCATCAGTCAGTCAGAGATGTTCCTGATTCACAGGGACCGACTCTTATTCCTCTGCGTTCCGCTCCGTCTGTCCCATCCGCTGCGTCTTCTCTGAGCGCTCCACTCTGCCGCAGGTCACCCGTCAGTGCGCGTCTGTGAAACCCGAGCCAGCCTCTCCTTACTCTGCTCTGCTCTGCTCTGCACGGCTCTGGATGCCGCGGGCCCTTTGCTCACTACATGCTCCTCCTCTCAAAGGTTTTAGGTTAAATACCGGGGCGGGATCCATGGCGGTGTTGCTGCCCTCTTTGATCCGCGCACTTGGTGACGGATATTTTTAGGGTGCGCACAGTGAGGCCGCTCAGTCACACAGCTGGTGTACTGACGAGCCGCCTGCTGTCAGTACAGCTCAGGTCCAGACCAAAACACTCTGCTGTCCCAAGTCTGGACCTGGTTCTGTTTGAAAGAGGATCTGCAGCATTCATTGAAGCTGTACAGAAAAACTGGAACACCAGGCTCATGCTCACCAGATCAGAGCCTGAGAGGATGTCCTGTAGCCTACTTATCAGTGTTTCATACCAACAGTTATATCTGTTTCTTTGGACTGTAACTGGAATGAGTTACCTTTGCACATTAAAATAGATAAATAACCACTGCTTTAACCATTAACTGTGACACTGGCACATGCAGGCTGCCTGAAGGACAGGGGGAAAAAGGGCACCAGCTGTATGAGGTGGGGCACCAGCATGGGGAAAAGTCATGATGCATATAGAGTGGAACTGTTCTAATCCCTGGTTTAGATTAAAATTGTTTTAATATGTGACTTAAAACATAACTACAATTACATCCCTGTAATAAAAACACACTGAAGTATTAGTAATTTAGAGTAGGGCTGTGCAATATGGTAAAATAGTCATATTGCAATTATTTTTGACTGAAATTGCGATATGCAAAATGATTAGTGGAAATGGTAATTTTTGCATTATATTATTTCATTTTTACTGAAAAAATAAAATCAAATCATTATGATGTGATATTTGTTGGGGTCTGAACCAAACAAACATGTTTTTTTTCATCTGAAGAACAAGATTTTTAGGCCAGGTCAATTCTGCAGCTCTATAGTACCTCATGATAATGCTGTTTTCTCACAGTTTTCCTTTTTCAAAAATTTGCGATTTGGTTCTGCAATTTGGACATTCCGCTTGGCTGTATTGCAGTTTCGAGAATATTGCAATTGATTGCACAGTCCTAATTTAGAGGCTTGTAGAGGCCAACTAATTTTCTAGCATGTAGGACAGCCTGTATGTCACTGTATCGTGTTTGCTTTACTTAAAGGCACTTAACTGTGTTTTCTGCATTGCAAAGGTCCCCAAGAAGGCACTTTATCATGTTTTGCCCGGGGGCACCCTACAAAGCACCTTACCATAATTTTCCACTGGAAGGGCACCCTAGAGTGGACTTCATCACACTTTCTGCATCGGAGGGGCAACCCTGATGGCACCTTATCATATTTTGTCCACTGGAAGGGCACCCAAGAGGGCATTTATCATGTTTTATGTACCATAGGGATATCCAAGAGGGCACTGTTGCAGTGTTTTTCAAACATGGGGACTCCAAGGGGAACAATTAACCCTGTAAACATTGTTCCCCTTGGGCTCCTGTAAACATGGCAGCTCAAGATGGCCACCTCTGTGGACTCTCTGTAGGGTACAGGGCTTGTTCTAACGGCTGAACTACACAGAATATGGACGTGCATGATCAGTGCATGGTTGCATGCCAACCACATTTTCAGAGGACATTTATTAAAGTACAAACCCACTTCCAAAAAAGCTGGAACGTTGTGTAAAACGTAACAGGACAGGAACACACTTGGGTGACCACAGATGTATACGACAGATGTGACACCAGACGTTAAGTCGCAGGCAGTCAGTAAAGCAGATATATGTCATACTACAGTGTAGAAGAGGAGAGTTGATTTACAATGCTACTGAGCTGTTAAGCTAACATTAGCTGAGCACTGACTCACTAACTATGTTAATATTAGTCTCGACTTACTGTTTTTTGTGCAACTTGAAAATATCAAATTAAGTTGGAAGTTGTTGCATCTCCGGCTGTAATTTTCCAGATTTTTATTAACCACCATGTTATGGTATAGCAACAAAATTAAGTCCACATAAAGTCACAAGTTATTGGTGTTACAATCAAGTCGAGTTGCAAGTCTTTTTGATTTTGTTGAGTCAAGGCTAAAGTCAACAAATTTGTGTCTCATGTCTGACTTGAGTCCAAATCTTGTGACCACACCTCTGCGAGTAGCTGGTAAACCCACTGCAGCACCTTTATATTTACAACCTATTTCTGGTCTGAACATGGCATTCTTCTTTTGTGACCATAGGAGAGGAGTTTGGGGCTTAGACCCATAGATGTATTAAATTGAACTAGATAGTGAATGAAAAATGGCACACATTCAGTCCATTTGGAGTTGCTCAGCTGGCGCATAAGCCAAAAAAGTTTTCTAGCATACAGGTTTACAGCCCACTGATTATGCACAGTTGTGTTTCTGCACTTACCCCCGCCCACAAGTTCCTGCTCAGCCTGTAGATTTTACAGTGTGATGACGTTACATATTTTTAAATTGCTTTTTTCAACTTGAGCAAAGTTTTAAAAATGTAAAAAGTTCATAATAGAAGGAGTCATAACTGACCCTGTCTGCAGTTTGAGGTGTCCTGTCAACAGTTTTACAGACGTCTCTTTTATAATGGTGGCTTCTGGGGAAAAATGCTTTTTGGGCTGGTGCCCTGTTTAGTTCTATTCCCCAAAAAGTCTTGAGGCTGCCTTGCTGTCTCATTCTTGTCAAAGTGCTGTTTCAAAGGCTAATCTTTGTTGAAGAATACAGGAGAAATGAGAATAATCTAGCTTCTTTCATCCTGAAAAATTAACATTAATGAGACATTTGTTGAGGGATCTGCATCAGAGAACATTTTAAAACGACCTGTCACTAATTTTGAACATAGATGATATAAATGCTGTCAATATAAGTCTCTGTCCACTCTGAGGACAGCAGCTGGAAGGAGTGGCTCGGTCTCTGCTGCTGTCCGACAGTGAGGAGGTGAATTCCTTCTCCTGCTGGTTGCTGGTCCACAGAGGGTACAGGCCGGTCAGGAGGAGAAGACAAACTGATTAGTTTGTTGCTGTTGTTTAACCCACAGTTAAATAAATTACAGTGTTCAGGTCAGCTCTGCTGGCCTTTGAAGTGCTCCTCTCCCAGCCCATTAGAAACACAGGCCGCTCAAGTGGACTCTGTTTGTCCCACTATGTACATCTGACAGCCAGGACAGAAGCACTGAGAGGCAAGTGAGAATAAAGAAATTCTCGTGATTCAGGATCCAAGTCTGATCTCAATAGTTTTCTCTCTTGTGTTTATGACTTAAGATTTTTTTTTGCCAGTATCATTTTTCTAAGTTAGGGGGGACTCATTCAAGTCACAAAAGGCTAAAGGGCAACATTACCCCATGTTCTAAATAAGACTAAGAGCATTCATATTTTCTCTCAGGTGAGTTTTAATTTCTCCATGCATTCTAAACACAAACTTCATATAATAAATGTGTGTGTTCACAAGTTATGTAACATTATGTGGTTCTTTTGGCTAGAAATCAGTCCCTCTACAATTTTTTGGTGCAGCCTAAAATGCCTGATTTCATTGCAGCTTTTCTAAAAATTGCAATGCACATTGCAATGTTGCAATAAAAACTGCAAAAAAGCTACAAATCTTTTTGTGTAATTCTAACTAACCTCACCAAAAAGGCTCACAATTACTAAAATTCTAAATATATTTATATGAAATATCTCTAAAGTCCACCAGGGGCTGTTCCACAAAGAAGCAGTATCTCTTTGGAGCTCAAACTCAGTCAAAACAGCACATAGCATTGATAAATGTCAATAACAATGACAAATGTGTTCTTTTCAATACCTGTGACAAAATTTAAAAACTATGAACGCAAAAAATTGTGAACAATAAAACAAAAGACTGCGTCGGTTCATTGAGACGTACATGTATGATGTTTGCGTGGGAGACTGCTGTGATTGGTGGAACTTGTAGGACGGAGTGATGATTGGTCAAATTTGCAGAAAAGTGGCAGAGTTTGGACCAAATTGCAAGGTCACACAGAATTCACAGGGACTGGCTGAATTTGCATGAATTGTTGCAATCGCAACATCGCAGCTTCCTGGAGGGACTGAGAAATGTATTTTAACACTATATGGCAGAAGATATTTTCTGTGTTCTTTCCTCTTTTTAGAGTTCAAGAAGAAATTCAAACTCATCTGAATGAAAACATGAATGCTTTCAGTCCTGTTCAGAGCATGATAGTGGTGCACTTCAGCCTCTTGTGGCTGAAATGAGTATGACAACAACAAACAGTAATCACACTACGTCCTCCTTTGCACCTGGCAGACAACAGGCATAACTCACCTGAGGGCTGTACTACAAAGTGAGATGAATGTGTTAGCTTTGTGAGGTTGAGTCTAAAGTCAGAGTTTTCAGTGTCATGAAGGTGGCTCTCTTTTAACCCAGCTACATCACCATGGTAACTTCAGGAGCAGGTTATGTTCAGAGTTTCAGATTAAATCAGCTGTAAAAAGCGCTGAGCTCTTTAATTAATCTTTTCTGATGATGTTCTTCATGAGCGATATAGATTCTGAACTGAAGAAACTTGCTGAGCTGTACGTTAGTAAATTCACTGATTGAAGCTGTGTGATGTCATCACAGCAACACAAACTGTGCATTGCGTTACCACGGAAACCTCAGTTGGTGAAGCAGAATTAATTTTTTTCCGTTTGTTTCAGATGATATTAACACTTTGAATTTTGCTTTTATTTGCCCCAAAACTAAAGTGAATTCTACAACAGTGTCATGTTTAAATCTGCTGTATCAAGACGTATTGTTATAATTAATACATAATACATATTTTTCCTCTTACCTGTAGTGCTGTTTATACATCCAGATTGTTTTGGTGTGAGTTGCAGACTTTTGAAGATATCAGCCATAGAGATGTCTGCTCTCTCTCCAATATAATAGTAGTAGTAGAAAGTAAAGTAGTATTAGATGGTTCTTGGCTTGTGGTACTCAAGGAGCCAAAAAAATACATCTGAAAAACTCAACAGCAGTGTCTTTTTCCAGGAGTCATGACCTGGTCACTCAAGATAATCTACACACCTTGTTGTGAGCAGTTTAATGTAAGTACTATTTTCTTTCTACCAAATGAAATCTGCCAGCCATTATCACTGTGCAGAGGGAAGCGTGCACTTACTCATGGATGAGAGGTTACAGCTCAGCTGCCATTTTTGTTTACATCTTGCACTATCACAAGCCTCTCATCCATGGTTAGACAGACCCTTCCTTCTGCACGGTGATACCGATGGCATTCAGAAGAAAGAAAATAGTTCCTACGTTAAAACTTTTTTTTGGTGCTTTGCGTACCACAAGCTGAGTGCCATGCAGTCCCATTATATTGGAGAGAAGGTGGACATCTTTGTGGCCGATATCTCCAAAACTCTGGAACTCACAGCACATCTATCTAGATGTATAAAGAGCACTATATGTAAGAGGAAATATGTGTATTTTTGATTTTGCAGTGAGCTGTCCCTTTAATTTGCAAAGTAGGAGGAGTTATTTCCATGCAAAACAAATGATACAGAAAACTGGCATTGTAAAATAAAAACAGCCTTTGGAAAGAGGACAGTTCATATTAAAAACTAATAAAATATATAAAATAACCTGCAATTAACTGATTTTTATTTTTTAGGATGAAATAAAATCTCAGTAATGAATTCCATAATCATTAAAAATAAAGAATACCTTGTTGCTTATGCAATGTAGTGCCCTCTTGTCTAATCCTGATGATTCATGATTCAGTATGATGTGAGACTTAATGTATAAAATTGAGTGTTTCTATTGTATCTTGAAGCTTTGGGTATGAACTGTACCCATCTGCTGACAGAGATGTGTTGTATTAAAGAACAACTGAGGCTCCTCAAGTTTAGTTTTTTGTTCACCAGTCAAGGACAAGTTTTTCTTCATCATATTATTTAAGAAGTTGTTGGTTACATTTTGCATTTTGTTTGAATTTATTCACATTATGAATTATTTTATACCATTGTATTTATCTTATATTAAAAACTGCAAGCATAGGGTTTCATGGCTAGAAACAGGGAGAAATCTGTCAAACAAAAAAGAAGACTTTTCTTGAATTCATAGCACTGCAGGTGTGTTTCTTGTATATATGGGAGGATTTCCTGCTCCTGTCTATGTCTATGACTGTGCCTGCACATGTGCTCCTCTTTAGCTTGTTAGCATCCCCTGTATACTGTACAGTATAGACCTCCACCTGCCTTCTTATAGTCAATCTCAGAGGCAAGATTTCTGTATTTCATTGTAATTTTAGACAGAATCAGCATCACTTTCCTGATGCAGAACAGAAGAGGTCACTGTTTCAGTGAGTCCACTGCTGAGGAGAATTTACAGCTGGTTGATAGGTTGAGCATGTGCTCATGCTCTGCAGGGTCCTGCGCACATAAAGGTGGGATGTTCATCCATCAATCGTTAAAAAGCTAAATTAAAGTTTACAACCTTTCTGTTTTTATGTGGTGGCTTCTTCATGACACCGTGTTGGTTAATCCCCAACATATGCACGACCATCCAGAGTCTGCTGCTCTGCTGCAGTGTGACCATCGGACGACTGAACGACCAGTCAGATCACGATGGTCGACCTCATGCAGCGGCTCGTCTAATTGCGTTTATGAAAAAGCACACGGGTGGTTTTCTTTACAGCCTCGCGCCACCACAGAAGGCTTTTTAAAACTAAAGCTAATAAAGAACTTCCTGCCTTGTGTCTTTGCACTGTAATTGTAGTCAGACCAAGAGATGTCCCTTCTGCTGTCAGCCACATCTTAGGACGCCATGCGCGGAGGTTTATGACGATGGCTTGATGGGCCAGAATCTCTCCATGCACTGTGGGTCCTTGTAATTACAATGTGGCTCAGTGTGGCCAGCTGGCTTTGTAATTCTCAGAGCTGAAAAACACACTTTGAAAATGATCCTCTAAATGAAAGGTACATTTATTGCAATCATGGGATTCTTTCAAATTAAAAGTGACTAATCCTGCTGTTATAACAGCTGTGATAGACGTTGGAGTTGTAAAGTGTCTAGAGAATGAGATTACCACTTGTTTTCATGCAAATCAGTGCAGTTAAATGCTTCAGTATCACTGCAGTCATTTGATCTTCATTGACCTCCCTCATTCTTGCTATTAATGTCTGTCAGGGTTTCACTGGTCCTGAACTAATAAGTGGGTGTTTCCGCTACGTTTTCTTTGTTATTTCCATTCAGCTTTTTAGAAGTGAATCCAAAGTTAGCCAGCAATGAACTTTGCTTTGTCTTTGACATATTTTCCCAACTCGATGCATACTGAGTGCTTTTTTTAACCCAGTGTAATTATGATGATGAAGCAGGAAGGAAGGAGAGAAACAGGGAAAAAAACCTACGGCTTTTCAGGTTGTACGGGGCAAAAACTAACTTTTTGTTAGTCCAAGACAAGTTTCAAGTCTTTGAGGGGCAATTCTACGTCAGGTTTGAAACGCATTCTGTCATCTGCTCCATGCCGTCCAGTCTGCTTAGAACTCCGTACAGCTGTATCAATGGAATTCAAAGTTTGTACTGTATTATGGTCACTCGTTTAACAATTAACATACAGTATCAGCATTGATCGTTTGTTTGGTGTATGATCGCTTTAATAGACTATTGTTTTATAGTATGGAATTATGCCCAGCCAGTGTCATGCAAACAATATCTAACATTCTCCACAAGGGGATGAAGGCTGGAGGAAGAGGAGACTAATTTCCTGCACTGTAACAGTGCAACGTGGAGCAGAATAGGGAACATGCAGGAGGGAGAGTGCACAACCATATCAGTATCAGAGTACAGAGTGATTCACAGAAAAACAGAGACATCCTGCTGATAAAAGCAAATGAAAGAGCAGGAGAAGACCAAGAAGAAACTTCTGTCATGTGCAGGGTGGGGGGCAAGATCTCTGTGCACACATGTGCCAAACAAACACTCACTCACTCATCTTTTCAAAGTATTTAATATCCAGTCTTAACAAGTAAACCTCCCTTAGCTACAAAGCTAATAGCAAGCTAATGTTAGATAGCTGATAGCTTTGCTAACCATCCATAGGTGCTAAAATTAGCTTTGACATTGTGGGTACCTTTTTGTCTGGGCCTTGTGTGAAGTAATTTATGACAAAGATCATGACAAATGGCTCAGCAGCTGCAGGTATACTTGCTGCAGCTGCAGCTACAATCACCTGCTGTCCACACCAGATGTGTACACAGTGATGGGTATCGTTAGGATTTTATCAATATTACTAATCCTACTGATCCTAGTTAATGATCTGATGAATGAACTTTAACAGTACTCTTGTCGTTTCTTTTTCATTCCTAAATAACTGCTTCTTTAAAAATCTCTATTTTTTAAAAACAAATTCAGCAACAGTAATGTTTTCTACAGCAAAGTCACTATATAAACTCAATAATATCTCTGTGATAACATATCTAAATTGCCAGTAAATGAAATCATATTTACTAATGGAGATGGTTGCTTCTTAATAGATCATATTCCTGACATCACAATACTGAGTGAAGTTTACAAAGAATGAAGAACATCCTCCCTCACTGCCTGCAGGTACAGCAGGTAACGAAGATGCTGCTTTGTCTCAGCCAGCAGTAAGTTTACAACATGATGAAAAAATTTAAGATACACTGCAAACTAAGCTGAACATTTAGACAACATTCAGACAGCTTTCATTTTAACTTGTTAGTAACAATTTGCTGTTAGTCAAGTTAGCATACTGTTTGTGTAAAACACAGCGGATGGATGAGAAGCTGCACCCACTTACAATATATCAACACGTGGAACATGTTTCTGTCAGTAGAAGTCTCTTAAGACTGAAAAACATTTCTTCATCACCCCCATGTTCATAGTTATGTCTGCACCAGTGCTGTTAGGTTAAACCATGCATCATCTCAGTGAGACAAGTTTTAGATATTTATTTTAGGTCAATTAACTGTTATTTTAATACATTAATAAAACAAAAAGAATTGTTTGATTATTATTCATTGATAAATTAAAAATAACTGTAAGATTAATCATTTAAAACATAATCATTAGGTGCAACCCAACTATATATCACACAAAGATGGAAGATTCTGCAGTGGGGACAGTTCACACACACCTGATTCAAGTGATCAGCTCACCATCAAGCCTCCACAGAAGCCTGATAACGACCTGATCATTTGAATCAGGTGTGTTGGAGCAGGGAAACATCTAAAACATGCAGGGCAGGGGTCCTTTAGGACCAGGATTGAGAAACACTGATTTAATGCATCACCCACTCCTGCTCCTTTCCTTTGTACAATTGTATTGTACAAATTATATTCTTTGCATGTTCTCGTGGGCCACATAGAACAGGGTACTGGGCCGTGGGCCTTGAGTTCGACACATCTAAAACTTTTAATGGGCATCCACTAGTTGTTGAGATTTTTCACTGGAGAGATTTAGACTTACCAGTCCTGCTGAAAGTCAGGGGATCACTATGGTCATAGGATTCATCCTCTGGGAAGCACGAATGTCTGTACTAAATTCTATATTTCATGGCTATCAATCCATTCCTTGGCTACACTTGAGTCTGACAGCTCTTTGTTAGCCTAGCAGACAGCAGTTGACCAACCCTGAATTGCAAACAATAATCCAACAATATCTCACAGTCTTCATCAGCAGATGTAGTCCTGGATCACAGGCCATGTCCCTACAGGTCCAACTGAACAAATAACATCTGCCAATGAAGATTGTGTGATACGGTGCAAAGCTCCAAAACAAACCTCAGGACCTCAGTTACTCTACTTTGCTCGTGTGTGGCGGTTAGGGTTAGGGTTAAGGTTGTGTGTGCATCTTTTCTCAAGATGGGATTTGCCTGTTTGCAATTATCCACCCTCACTAAGTGAGACAGAGAAGAAGAAGGAGGACGGAAGGACAATATGTCTTAATCCCCCCTTTCTCCGTCCCTCATTGATCACCTTCCTCTGAGGAAAAGTGTTTTAAGATCGAGAACATTTAGCTGCACCTTGAATGGATGTGTCTGTGAGAGCCACTCATGGGTGGGAACACATCTGAACACACACACATGTGAAGCAGGAGTGTGTCTCTTGTGTTAGTGGACGATCTTGAGCTAATAATCCACCAGAAAAGTGATCTGTCACTTCCTCTTGTTTCTCTGAGAAATCATAATTTAAGAAGTCTTGTAAGCACTAGAACTTATCATGCTAGCACCAGGTCACTTCAGGAAAGCCTGTAGAAAAGCATGTGGGGTAGCACAGTGGATTTCTGCTTTCAGTTTAGGTGACATTGATGTCATTGATGAGAAGTTGCATATCATTTGTATTCAGCCTTATGAAAACAAATTCATGACAATAATGATTTTTGACAGTTTAGCGATAATTTGGAGAAAATATTTACCTGCTTCTACGACAGCCAACTCAGATCTTACTTAAGTAAAAGTAGCAATACCAAAGTGTAGTAATACTCTTTTACTGTACAAGTAAAACTCGTGTTTATTCATGAAGAATATTGTCCTGTAAATGAGGAAATACTCTTCACACTTGGTGTCATGCTGGAGCCATGGAGCCCCCAATATTATATAAACTTGTTGCATATGCATGTATAATTGTCTGTGAGGACGTGTGACAGTCATGTTATGATGTCAAATAGTCACGTTATGACGTCAACAGCCCTCTTCCCTCCAGTCTGTAATTAAATCTATCAAGTGTCTTTACAATCACGCCTTGGGCATCTTGGACAGAAAGCAAATAAGGTACCATCATTGTCACTTTTCATTACGTAAAGCTCAGTTTAAATGTTTAAATGGACTCACTCCAACAGCAGCTTCAAGTGGCGGCTGTAAAGTTCCATTCTGTAAAACATCTTTTGCTCAGACAGCTTTTTCAGTGACAGAAGCAAAGATATGGAACTCACTACCTGATTACTTGACCTCTGCTGCAGGCTTCATCACTTTTAAGAAAGCGACTAAATCCAGGTTGATTCAGCAACAAATATGAACTCATTTGTAGTTTTTAAATGTCTTTCAGTGTGTGCTTTATTACTGTCTGCTGTGCTCAGTTTTTACTCAGTTTTATGATACTTTGTTGTAACAATTTACCACCATCATAAAAGCCTTTCTAGGGACGGCTGTTGCAAATTAGCATCACTATGAACTTACTTGCATCAGATAGCTGTTTTTCAGCTTGTCTATCTATACTGTATCTGTCCCTATCAAATAAACCACAAATAAATATTTTTTATTTTTGAAATGTACAAGCATGTAAGGATTGAATGGGCTCTCTCCCTCAGTGGGACACTGGACTTGTAATGGATGATGGTGATGCCCTGGGTGGATGGGTGAGGCTGTCTTAATGCAGCTGACGCACAATTGCTGCAATCTGTCTTGAGCTTTTTCGAAATAAGGGAAATGTCCAAAGGTCAAAGGGATGTTCACAGGCCTGGAGGCGAAATGCCACTAATCATGTGAAGAACCATCCTGTTAAAGTGGACACATGTGTCCACACCAGGGTCTGTGTCCATTAGAGAACTGTGAGAATTAGAGGGAGCTAACAGATCATTTATCTTTGATTGGACCACCATGAACACTGCACAATAAATCATTGAGAACCTCCCTCTCCCTCTACACTTTGACACAAATCTGGTTCAGTTAGGGTACTGCATTAGAAAGAATTGGGTGACATTTTAATAAGTGTAGAAAAACCAAAGATATACAACATATAAAGTTTTTGATACTGCAGATCTTGTTACTCAGCGAGCGGAGGTTAGGTCAGGGGGAATTAGTGGCATGAATTAGTATCACAGGCCAACACCAGCAAATACAAAACATTACACATGAGCAACTCCAGACAATGAATCCGCGGCATAAGTAATGCATTCTTGAATGGTATTTGAATGAGGATTTTCTGTTTGATCAGTGTATATAGAGGGGGCAGGTATTCCAGTAATTGATGGTGTGATTTATGACGTTAAATTTTGGGCAGGGTTACATGATGCGGCCATCACCTGCTGTTCCAGTGAAATGAAAGGTATTGCATTTTATGGTTTGGCTGTATAGAAAGTGGAATAACAAAATGCTCTTAATAAAGAACAAAATGTTTAAAAGGACTGAATGTTATTTAGAATGGAGGGGTCACTGGAGGATTTTAGAGTACTCTGAAATAAAAAGCTGTGATCCTCCCTCTGACCAAAATATATTTTCCCTTGACCCTCCCTGAGCAACCGTAGAAAAATGATTCAAGTCCGACGACCTGATTCATTTTTTCAGACCTGACAGGACAGCCATTTCAACATTAATCATCATAATAATGAACAGAATATAAATTACGCAGCAGCTTGACCTTCACTGCAGTTGCAATGCCACGTTAACTGTCTGTGATCTGTCACTGTCTTACTGAACAGCCTCATGGAAGTGATATTTTACAATTCTTCATATTACTATTGTTAACAAAATGTATTAAAACAAGTCATCTGGTGTTTTTAAAATTGTTTGATTGACCTGAGACAGACTCCATATTCTGTTCCTGTTCAGAGGCTGCAGGTCCGTAGGTGCCTCACCATCTGTTGCCAGGCAGAGATCTGCACTCTACTGAGTGACCTCTTCTAGTTTCTCTGTGAACACACTGGTGAGGCTAACAGGCACCAGCCTTTCCACAGCCAGGCAGGCTGGTTTTAAATGAAACAAGTGCTGAACAGGCCACAAAAAGAGCATCAGTCTGTCTCTTTTTCATTAATTTGCCTTTAATCAGCTTCAGTGAAACCAAACGAGATGAACAGTTCAAGGACTCATAGAACACAAGGTACCTTCCAGAGAACTTCAAGTGGTTTTTTTCATCTTTTCCTCTGTCACCACAGTATCAAGCAGCTGCGGCTTCTGAATATCAAAATTACAACCTCTGTCCCTGTGTGCTGTGTTATTATCCAGTAGAGCAGTCACGGGCTACACTTGTTCAAAGAGACACACGAGGCCTGCGTGGACTCTAATGAGGCCGTGCTGAGGTTCCTCTCTCAGGGCTTGTTTTCCAGTACATCACTTTACTTGTTCTTCATCTCCTCCACCTCTTCATTTTGTACTCAATGTTGCTGCTCTTCTTTCTTTCTTTCTTAACAACTATTTGATGGATTGCCATGACATTTTGCACAGATATAATGGCCCATAGTCAGAGTATTTTCATGACTTTGGTGATGTCTTCATGAGTTGGTACATGGTGTAAAGAGTTTGAGAAACACTGATTTAGACCCAGCAGTTCCCACCACAAGCAATTGCTTTGCAACAGTGGCGAGAAAAAACTTCCTTATAACAGGAGGAAACCAGAAACCCCAAGTAGAACCAGGCAGCCATCTGTCTTGAACTAGAACTATGGTACGGATATTTGGGTTACACACAGACAGGGCCGGATTAATCCACCTGGGGGGCCTGGGGCAAAAGGGTCCCCAAAATAGGCCCCTACTGAGCCCACACACACACACACTTCCCATCCCACCTTGCCCAGAGTTCCAGAAATGAACCAATGCCATCTCAGTCTCTGAAAGAAAGCAATTAAACATATTTCCCAAAATGCTGAACTATTCCTTTAATATAGGAAAGAATTGTTCCAAATTTAGTCTTGCATAGCCAGACCTCTCTCCACAGCGCTCAGTGCTGGAGAAAGTTTTTGCTCCACACATTGATATTCTGCTATATGGGAAAAACGCCCTGCCTTGTTTGCATTTCTTTAAACCAATCACAAATGTCTTGGGCAGTGCTAAGCCCAGGATGCAGCGATGGTGCTGCTGCAAAATAGTGTCAAGGGGGAACTTGTTTTGGTGGAACATTTGCACGTCAGGAGGTGAGCTCTGGGATTAAAATCACCACATCACTGCAAAAGAAAAGGTAACAGCTGTTTACGTTTGTATCGTCAAAGGTGCTAATTTGCCATTTTCAGCATTGTGGTTGCAGCTCGGAGGTTGTTCTTGTTTCCCTGGGACGTAGATAGTGGACGCCGCGATGCCTCTTGAAGCAAGCAATCAATGGCAGGACTTACACCCGCAGTGTGCATCAGGTGAGTCAGATTATTCCACATTTAACTCTCCAACAATGACTTTTAAACAGGTTAATTAATTTATTTTATTGTTAAAGTGGTGCCCATATCAGTTTGTTTCTTGCTTGCTCTCAATCTCTAAAAAGAAAGTAGTCACAGTAGATTCTACCTTTGAAAGACGATAGTTCCTACGTGAAACTGCTCACAAGCCCAGTGCCATTTATTCTCAATATATTCAAGAGAAAACAGATATCTCTATGGATGATATGCCAAAAACTCTGCAACACACACGAAAACAAGCTAGATGGATAAACAGGCCAGAGGGAAAATATGTACTTTTGATTCTGGGTGAACTGTACCTTTAACAGTCTCTGACGCCACAGACTGAGGCTGATCCATGTAACATATTGGACCTAAGTGTTCTGAGTCCTCACCCCAGGCCACTGGTGGTTTGTGCGGTTTTCTCACTCTTCTATAATTAGTCGCTCACTCCACCCTTCATGTTATTTTCTTTTCCAATATTAAAGTATTGCTGACATCCTCATCAAATAAATTATAGGCTCTCATGGTCAGGTCATTTAGCTTCTCTGTATGCTGGACACTTGCCCCTCTCAGCTCCACATGCTGTAAAATGAGGCACCTGACAGAACAGGGCAGCACTCACATGAGCTCTGAATCTGCAACAAGAAAGACATTTCTTGCCATTTCTTTTTTTCCCTAAATATTACAACCATTGCCAATGTACAATTCTTACCACCTGCTTTTATACACATTTTACATTTGTGAATAAACCAGATGGTGAAACCATATAAAAAAAAATGAGATGGCGTGATAATGGCCAGTGTGTGCCAATTGTTCAACTAGACCTCAATATTGCAGCCATAGTTCAACTTCTACTCTGGACAAAATATTCATGCCTGACATGAGGTTGCTTGACAACAGATTTTGAAGAGTAAAATCTGCTGCAAGGGCAATGGAACGAGCCCTTAAAATTGCCAAAAAGTCATTGGTTAATTGGCTAAACCAAGTGAGCCTTGAGCCAGTGTATTGTTAGCATTACTGCAACTCATCTGTGGACATCAGCTATAGTTGTTGGGGTCAGTGAGGGGAGTTTGACAGACCTGGCAACTTGAATATTAATAATGAACCGAACTTTCTAAGCATTCATTTTGTTCAAAGTGAGGAGAAGATATAATGAGCTCACATTAAAGATCAAAGTTATAGATACTGAGCGTCATCACATTTATCACATTCTGTTTTCCACCCATTATGTAATCTTGTCACTTCCTCTTGAATATACAGAGACGCAAAGTCAAACCCCTTTTCGTGGACCCCCATGGGACCTAACTTGATATGTGAACTGTAGCCAATGACGAGAAACAAATTCGTTTTTGACCAAGTTTGATATAGTATTTGTCAATAACTTTATAAGACAAGAAAGTCTTAGTTTACACATATTCCTCAGGTGAAGGGCTCATTGCATGGGTAAAAAATCAAAAATCAAAAAATGCAAGGCTCCTTCAAAAACACACCAAGGCACACTGTAAAGTCTGTGAAGTTAAAATACCTTTATTTAACATGGCAAAAATGAATCAAAAAGAGTTAAAAAATGACCAACGCGTATCGACCTGCACAGGTCTTCATCAGGGTCAGACAGGAGTAACTTAGGATAGTTAATACCCATGCAATGAGCCCTTCACCTGAGGAATAAGTGCAAAATACCTGAAGTATCCAAAGAGCACCTGTATTGTGACCAACAGAAGGACCCAGCAGCGCTTCCACTCTGTTGTCTTAGTTTACACACTCAGAAATCACATAAATGACATCATGACTTTCTTCCCCCAAGAACTACCGTTAGCTGCTGAACCTACAATTCTTGCATGTTTTTGTACCAGGATGTGGTCACACAACAGTGGGTCTTATTCATTCTCTAATCACGGCTGATAACAATACCATGAGTTGCTGATAAAACACTTCAGGTAAGCCAGCGTTACAGGGGACAGTGAGATTGGTGTTGATGATGTATATTGTGCGAGACAAGAAATGTAGTTCACTGAGCGGTTTCACACAAAACTAAACTACGACAAACTGAGACTTTCTTGACGTGTAAAATTATGTTTTAAATTGGCAAACAACTTGTGGCACAGTTCAAGTGGAATCAAAAAAGAATTTGTCTTTCACCATAGACTACTGTCTATATCTGTCTATACTGTCCAATATTTTTCCAAAGTTAGTTCCCATGGTGGTCCACCAGAGAGGATGTGGCTTTGCCTCTCTAGTCAATGGAAACAGGCAGTAAATAACATTTTGATGTTACTGCTATTCCTAAAGATTGTTTGAAAGTTGTACAACATTTTAATGGAAACATGACTTAAGGTGTCTTGAAATGGCTGACTTTGTGTTGTTAACTGTCCTCCAGTGTGCGTACTCCTCTGGTCTGGACAATTAACACTCAGCAAATAGACTATGGTTTCTGACAAATCATTTGGCCCCAATCAAAGTTTAGTGAAGAAAATATTAGGTTAGTTGTTGGGGTGGACCAGGGGGCTTCTGGTTTTTGTAGTTCCTGCTATTTGCCATTAGATGTTAGTAAAGACTCCATATTGTTGATTGTCCCTTTAACAGTTGACCAGTATGCAAAACTCCATAAAACTTGGCTTAATCCTGAAGAGGATGACTCAACAAACATGTGGCCTTCTCGCTAAGTACTACCATCTGCATAGCAAAATAAACCAAGTGCTTATTAAATGCCTTTGGTGTCATCCTCCTCCCAGCAACCTCTTATCCCACTACCTCCCCCCTGCCGTAGATCCACTTTGAGGCTGGTAAGGTTAATAACGAGTACGGGATGACAAATTAGAACCAGCTAGCCTGAGGTTTTACTGCTGAAAGTGGGGAGTTGTTATAGGCACATGTGGAGCAGAGATCTCTTTAATGAAGAAAGAAAAACAAGCTGAGGCAGGCAGAGGGAGAGGCATATGGGCACTTTCTGATCACTGGAGCTTGATTTGCAGAGAAAAGCTGAAACTGGAGGGCCTAGTGCATCATCTGTCTGCTGTCAAAGTCTGTTATTGAATTACACAGCTTATTTGCCTAGTTGCATTTGATTTACTGCTTATTTCCACACTGTAGTTTTGACATTTGAGTATTGGGTCCATAGCTCTTGCCTCAGGTGATGGATTTTCGTCCATCACTGGTCATTACGAAGGCAGTTTGCAACTATTAGGCTTCCACTTTGGTAAGGATTGGTTTTCAGTTGATCCATGTCCCATGGTGATTTATGCACTTCTGTTCTGGATTCTGTTCTTCTTGTTCTGGTTCAATTTCTCAGTTGACTATTTTATTCAATCTCAGATTTCCAGTCATTTGAACAAAAAAGCTCTCAGTCTAACCCAGCCTCTCTATAGGAGTTATTTCCATAAGTCAATGTAGTCTGTTCAAACTTTTATGCAGGAGATTTACATCCCATCACAGAGCTGTTAAGAACTTTTATACCTTATACCCCAATAGAAATCTTTGTTAACCTTATCCATGTGTTTTGGTTGCCTTACCAAAACACTGCAATTCGTCTTCACGCTTTGGTTTTTGTAGAGATTAAACAAACAACATACTGTATAGTGTAGTGATCTTAAGAGGTGCTGGTGGGTAGCAGGCTAGCTGTTTCCCAGTTTCTAATCTTTATGCTAAGCAAAGCTAACAGGCTGTTGGCTTAGCCTTACACCTACATAATACTTCACACAGACAGCTGCAGACACTATGGATGCACAGTAGTTCACTTTATACTACACAGAGCCAGTCGTGGCCTCCAAGGGGCCTTTCTAACTGACCAGAGAGCCAGTTGTCATTTCCACACAGTCACACCCCATATTAGTACTTTTGCTTCAGTAAAGGATCTGAATACTTTTTAGACTCCTGGCCACCATGGAGGAGTCGCATCATGTCTGTATATTGTCTGGACAGACAGACAGACAGACTGGTCTCCACAGAGGCTGCGGGAAAGTGTGCAAGCGCATATGAACACATGTTCATGCGCAACATGGTTATCTTTTCTGTGCTACAAATTGTGGCGCTCATCAAACGTGATAAATAGCTGTGTTTCATTCTCACTTCAGACACAAAGTCACAGAGCAGCCCTGGATGTGTCTGTAAGCATGGGACAGACAGACAGACTGCAGCACTGCTAACGTCAAACAGACAGAGGGAAGGAGCATCACATGTTCACACTCTGGATGTTATTTTCTCCTTAGTTCTGCTTCATCGTCTCATCAGAGTTGTGAACACTGACACCTGAGTTGACACAAGGGGGAGGCGGGGCCCTTGCATATCTCATAGGCACTACGCAACTTGCGTAGTGTGCATATGGGGCCAACCGGCTCTGATACCACGTTCTGGGGTCCACTTAGACCACACAAGCGCAGTAGATAGGCATCTACAGGATCAGCATACTGGACTCGTATCAGAGAAGTCTGCACAGTCACAACAAAAATAGGGGTACATAGATGTCTGCACAGAGCTATACAACCTCTGATGGTGAAATTTACATCACGCGAACCTTACTGCATCCGCAGATGTGGAAAATATAAGACATTTACCATACAGACATCAGCAAGGAAGCAAACAAGTCTTTTTCCCAAAATGTTCAAGTAGTTCTTTAACCACAAGCATTTCTTTCACTCAACTATAGTTACCAAGTGGAAATATTGTAGAAAGCAAGAATTTTAAAAAATGTAGGCAAAAAAGTAATTGAATTTAACAGGATTTTGTAGAATCATCAGATATCCACATCCTTCCTTAGTCAAGTGAAGGCTGAAATGTCTTTTCAGTTGTGCATTAAAGTAGGTACACTGCTGCATATTGTCCATTGTTGGACAGTTGGAGTATTAATCTACTCTAATTTATTTGGCTTATCATTCGGTTAAAGGCACCAGTGGCAATCCAAGCTTTAATCGAACCAAGTTAATCAAGATTTATGAAACAAACCCGCAAAGGAAAATAAAATGAAAACAACCCCACCCACCTTTCATGTATCATTACCATCATTAACGAGAAGTTACTGCAGATGATATTTCTGGACTCCCTGCAAAGCAGGAATTGGATTTCTAAATAATCCACGGCTGCATGGTTTAATTAGGCTAACCACAACGGTGAGTGAGCTCACTGGACGGAGGTTTATTTTTGGAGACATGATGAAAAGTGCTGCTTCAGCACCAGGTCCTGCTCACTGGGGTTTGTAACCACTTTTGTTTGGTCATGCCCGCTGGCTGCAGGCTACGTGCTCAGACCCTGGTCAGTGGACTGATTTAGAAGCTAGGGTTTGGCCTGCTCCGAACCTGGACCCAACACAGCTAAGATGATCCAGATCCAACCACACACACTTAGTCTGCGGATGGTCAAGATGTCAGGCCTTGAAACAGAGGTCGACTGCATGTGCAAGTAAAGTTTTTAAAGCTTTATATCACATGAGCAATGTAAAAAGTGTTGCAAGTGACAAATGTAAAGAGAATTATAAGAAACTTTGCTCTCTGTGGTGCTCAGAGGAGCATTTTAGTCTCTTTAAGCTCATTGTTTTTGTTTTATTGCCTGGAACTTTACTTTTCAGCTTAATATAACTGTTGATCCCAGCAACAGCACAGCTGTTTTAACTAAAAAAGCTCTAAACTTACTGTACACTGTTAAGTAGTTGAGACAAGTCTAAATTTCAAGGCAGCATACTGCAATAGAATTTTGAGTTTGGAGCCCAACTCAACCTTTAAAAAGTTTTGCTGACCTGTAATCTTTAGTTGAGAAAATTTACTTTTCTTCTTTAGATAAACTTGAATCTTTGCATTTTAGCATTTTAGCAAGCTGTGAGTTTGATTTGCCATTATTTTGGTGCCTGAAAATTAAATGGTTTTAATTTTTATTTCAAATTTTAACCATCATTCACTTTCACTACAATGAATTTAACGGAATTGTTGTATATAATATAATACTTTTTTTTTTTAAATACAAGTTTTGAGGTTTCTAAAACTCAGAAATGTGAGTATATCTAAAGAAGAAAAGTAAATAATCTCAACAAAACACTGGTAGTTGGTAAAACTTTTTAAAACTCAAAACTATTAAACTACACTGCCTTGAAATTTTGGGTTTTCTCAACTATTTTTGTTTTTTACTTCAGTCATAGCTAGACTACCTGCGAGTCAGATGGTTTTCTCAGAAGTTGATGGTAGGGCTGTCCCCTGATAGTCAACTGAACTGTTAGTTGGTGAGAAGAGTCTTTAGGGTCAGTTATGCCCCTTTATGTACAAAAATACATTTGCCTGTTTCAAACAACATAACCATCACTGCTCATATACTTCCATGCATCTCGCTGCACAGGCAACACTGCTACCCAGACAGCTGCTGAGGATATTGCTGTGTTTCCATCAGTAAGCTTTCAGAAAGCTTACTGATGGTATCTAATGCTAAGCATAAATGAGCCTTTAGTTAACTATTATCAAAACCCACTAGAAACTCCATTTTGTAGCTAGACCATGCCGTAGGTCTTGGAAATGTTGCAACATGGACCTTTTCTCTTGTAACACTGAAGTCATCATTTGCTAATTAGCTCAGTTAGTGTCCCTATTAGACTGGGGACACAGCTTCTGAGACTGACAGAGATGACCAGGACTACTGAGGTAATGAAACACTATGGAGACTCCAACTAGGACTCTAACTTCAGGCCAGTGTCCTGCATGGGTCCAGTTTTGCAAACCTGCCACTGCCCTGCAAAGCTGCAAACCATGTCCCACAACAATCTCTAAGTCAAATCCACACCCGCATGGAACCGTTAATATAGCATTCGCTTCCTTCACTCTCTTGTGTTCTCAACTAGTGCAGCACCTGTGCTCCTGCAGCTAATTCTTTTTAAAACTATTTACAAGCAGCAAAGCCACTGACAACATTATTCTCACAGTCTTTGAGCGCACCAAAGTCATGCCAAATGTCCAACTTAGCCTTCAACGATTCAGCCATCATTAGCTAGCTTACATTGCTGTCAACTCAAACAGTGATGTCCCATAGTTTGGCAAGATGTGGGGTCAAAGGGTGTGTCGTAGGCTTTCACAATAAAATCCTGGCAGGTGATTAGGCTTGATAATACTGTATTTGCAAACATAAATGTTAAACATACAGCACAATAATTTTATTTCTGATTTACTCAGCAAAAAACATATTATTGTATTGTATATTATTATTCTTACCCGCAATTAGATTAATTTTACCCCAGCCCACACCTGTGAATTTATATATATATTTTTTTCCCGTTACACAATATTTTTGTGAGTCACCCATTGGCTACGCATGGGAACCAAACCCACTGCAGGACTACTTCAGGGACGTTCATGCAGCTGTAAGCTTGTCAGTATGTCCCATCTTACTAGCTAATTAGCTCTTAGCCTGCAAACTGACTGACTGCAAAAGACATGTCTTTGCTTGTAGATAATAAGCTGATACTAGCTAATGAAAGCTAATGTGACCTGCTATATCTATGGCTCTTTCTGTGTTGTGCGACAGACTCTTTCTTGGCTCTCTGGTGTCACTGTAAGCCACTGACTGGTAAAAGAAGACTTCCATATATGTAGACATTGTGACCAGTATAGTCATGACACCAAAATATCTCAAGTATAAAGTTCTCTTGCTGGGTAGCCTGATGTTTTGTTCTTTCAAAGGGAAGCACAGGACATGTGATTGACAGAGCAGATCTATATTGTGGAAAAAAAAAAACACGCAGCTTAATTTCAGAACATAAAGCAAAGTGAAAAACACAAGCTCAGGAGGTCAGAGAGTTACAGCAGAGTAAAACAAGCTGTTGGTGCTTTTTCTGTGTACATATAGAAAGAGAACCGCTATGTTTTTCCCATCAGCCTGATGGCGCTCTAATTTGTGAAGAGTTTCATTTCAGGAAGGCTCAACAGGTGGGAGAGCTGGGGGTACATGACACGTCCAACTCACTCATCCATGAAAGAGGCAACCTTTAGCCCTACCCTTCCTCTTTCCTTGTCCCACCAGCCCATTGTGACCATTAAATTGCATGACTTTGCAGATCCAGTAAAAGAAAGGACACAGGTTCAATTTCACCTTTCAGGGGAAACACACTAAATATGATACACAAACTGATACACTGCTTTAAAGCAGCTCTTTTCCTTACGTTCATTAGCATGATTTAAACAGAGGACATAACAGCACATGTCAACAGTGTAGAAAGTTTTACAGAAAGTCAGAAGTGTACAACAGTGTCTTGTTAGTGACAGCGAAGCACTGCCAAACTGAACCACTGATCAAAATGCCCAGAAATGTGAATAAAATGGGATTCCATAGTGGTTTCAGCAAAAGCCCATTTGGTGAAAGTGATACATGCTTCATAAACCACATGTTGAGTAAATATAGTTACAGAGTGCTCAGGATGTGTTTTGAGCCTAACCACACAGAAAGTTGTTTTTATATTAGAAAAATATGGCGTCATGTCATCACTGTGAAAACTGTTCACTGTGTGGACTCAACAAGCTGAGCTCAAACTTTACTAAATAAGTATTACAACAGTGCATTATAGTCATTAGAAGAATATTCCGAGACAAAATTCAGACACACATTTACGAGGAAAAAACTTGAATATTATCTGAAATTACAAAGTCATAAATAAGCGAGATAAAAGTCAGAGATTCCTAAAATTAAAGTCATAAATTTACGAGACAAGCTGAAGGAATTTAATATTGAACTTACCGTTATATTGACCTGTAACTCTGAAGGAATTTAATAAAAGGTATTATGTGTATTTTTTGGCAAAATGGAAGTTCTCACTACACGTGTGATTCCAGTGAATAAATTACAGGCAGAAACATGCTGTCTTCACTTGAAGAATATTTGGAGGACAGAGGACAGAGGACTTATAGAGAACTGAACATTATGATGTCACAGTGAAGTTGACATTTGACCTTTTGGATAGTAAATGTCATCACCTCATCATTTTATCCTATTAGATATTTGTGTGTAATTTTGTCTTAATTAGCAAATGAATTCTTGAGTTATGGCCAAAAATGTGTTTAGTGAGATCACGGTAACCAAAACCAAAACCACTACAATCTAATCAGTTTATCCTTGAGTCCATGTGGACACTTGAACCAAGTGTTCCATAGATATTGCCTTCACGAGAACGGGACAGACATGAGGAACGAGACAGACATGAGGTTGCAGTGACCTCTGACTACCAAAATTCAGCTCATCCTTCCAAGTGGTCATTTGTGCCAAGTTTGAAGAAATTCCCTCAAGCCGTTCTTGAGATATCATCTTCACAAGAATGGGATGACCTGAAAAATAAATACCTGTGGCCACATCTGTCAGGGGCGTGGAGTGATAAAAAAAAAAAAGGCTTTCAAGATCTTTCAAGATTGTGAATCACAGAGGTCTGTCAGCATACAGTCATGAATGTGCACCAAAAAAAATTAGGCTGATCAGTCCTGTAGCATTCAAGATCAGCTCTGGACAAGATGCAGGTCTGTCAATCACACCGCACATGCACATGAATGATAGTAGCCGTACATCACTCGGCCACGCCACATTTTGATGAAAACAAGTGCTGTTAAAGTACCAGTGCCAAATAGAGAAGACTAGAGTCATTCATATGCAAGTTAATGTATGGCAACGCAATGATGCCGATCACTGATCGGCAACAACATAGCAGAGGATTTGGCCCCCTTACAGCTAAAAAGTGATTCTGTTTTCTTATTTCATGCACTTAAACTGGCAAAGACCTCTGAATTTGTATTGACCACCAGACAAATTAGCAGTTGTTTTGAGCAGAAAAGAGGTGGGGCATGACGCAGGAGCACAATACCTGTGTGAGCTGGTCTCATCTAATGATCACATGATCCCCTGAAATTTAATAGTACAATTTACACACACACACACTTACAAAAGCATAAATCTCAGCTAAGGATGTTAATTATCTGATTATCAGATGGCATAGCTTTATAAATGAAAACACAGATGTGTTGATGTCTTCTGGATGTCAGAGATGACCTCTGACCTTTTCACGTAACTTGCGGTGGTGATTATGAGAAAAAACAACCTCTGGCCCGGTTTGGGCACTCAGGGCCAGCCTGGGTGCACTGGTCACTGGAGCTGATATCTTGGGTCGCGTCTGCTTGGACTGAATCAGCCTGTCTAACTTCCTCTGCACTGTCTTTATCATGTGTCCAATGTCATCCACTACTTTGTGTATTGTGTCTTTTGACAGCAGGGACTAGTGCACTGGTGTCATGATGCTTCTTGCTATTCTCTGTGCAAGTTTTTACATGCAAATCAATTGAAAGACATTGCTATTAGTAACAGCAATATTTCCCAAGCTATAAGCAGCTCCTCTTTAACTCCGATGTAGCTAAGGCCACATTTGTATCTAACTTCAGAGACATCAGGTATGTGCTCCTTCACCTGATGTTTCTTTTTCCTTTCGTTGCCATCCAACAGGCTTTTCACCACTGACTTTTGCACATTTAGAAAGTAGCATGTGCCCTATCTCTGTGTGTCATACTTTTTCATGTTCCACTATTCTCTGGTGAATGTGTTTCCAAGCTTTCATGCCTCCCTTTCTGAAAGTTCTATCACTAACTAAACGTGCAAATACGAGACAGACAGACAGACAGTACTGGTCTTTTTCTCACAGTAATTTAACAACTTGCAGTTGGTTCCATCTTTTCTGTTGAAAACATTTGGTATCAGAAGTTTTGGTGTTTGTTGAGGATGAAGAGGAAAGAAAACATCTATATCCTGTGACTGAGGGCAAGAAAAGTCATCAAAACCATCCACAGCCTGATGTGCGTCAGTCTGTTCCTGAGCATGTGGTTCAGGCCTCTGCAGCTGCTGCTGAGCTGCTGTTGCCTCTGTAATCAGGCCTGAGTAGCCTCTGCTCTCTCTTTTACACTTCCTTCAGTAGGCCTGTGAGACTCATCTGCAACTGCATTAAATCACAATAAAAAACAGTTTGTTGGGCTTTAGCAAATTTAACATGGAAACATGTTTTGACTCAAACAAACTTCTATTTTTAATGCCAAAATATACATTCATGGGGGGGGGGATTTTGGAGAATTAATAAGTCAAATTAAGTGTGATTTAAACAGATGGTCTATAATTCCATTCTCCCTTTGGGAAAGAGTTAAAATTATACAGATGAATATTTTACCAAGATTTTTGTTCCTTTTCAAAGCACTTCCAATATATATTGAATCTATCATGTTCAAAAAATGGGATTCTGTTATAATGAAATTCATTTGGAACGGCAGGAAACCGAGATTAAAAATGAAATTCCTTAAACTGCCAAAAACAAACAGGTGGTCTAAATTTACCAAACCTGCAAGCCTACTATCAAGCATCACAAGTACGAAGTATCAGTGTGGATGCTAGAAAGCTCACATATAAGATGGAGAGAAAATTGAATTAAATTATGGAGATATCCCATTAACAGTTTTACCTTTCTCCAGATATAAAAAATCATATGTTGAAAATATAGACAACAGGTGGGTAGTTGCTACGTTCAGAGTTTAGAGGGAAATTTGTCAAAATCAAAAATTGAAGGAAGATATAATATATCTAAAAGAAATAGCAACTGATCCAGACTTCCCACCCAATAAAACAGATGGGACTTTTAGAATGTGGGCTTCTAAAGGTTTGGTAGATTTGGACAAATGTTTGGGGATAAAGGAATGAAATCTTTTGAGCAGCTGTCAGCACAATGTGATCTACCTAATTCTCATTTATTTAGATTTTTTCAAGTGAGAAGCTATCTTTTTGATGTTTTAAAAAATAGATCATTTCAAGAAGTAAATCCATTGATAAAATACTTAAGATGTGTGAATGTGGGGCTGAAACAAAATTCTTAACTAAGATTGCTAAATTAATTCATGTTGGCTACCACAACAAAGAAATGTATGTCAATATTATAAGGAAATGGGAAAATGAACTCTCATGTAGTATATCTACTGCTGATTGAGAACTAATGTGTAAAAATATACATGAAACAACTAATTCAAACTATTGGAAAGAATACTCATGAATTCGTTATTTTAAGACGCCGCTAATTCAAAGTAAGTATACAGAAAACACAACCTGGAGATGTTGGAGAGGATGTGGCGAGCAGACAGCAAACCTCAGTCACATATTTTGGTCATGTAAAGTGATAAGTGGCTTCTGGGAAAACTCTATTGGAGAATTGTCCAATATCTTTGGCATTTCTTTCAATAAAAATCCACTAGTTCTGTTACTTGGGAAAATACCAGTGATCGATAAGAAAGATTCTCACTTGTTTTTAATAATTAGGGTAGCAATGATTAAACAAATTACAAGGAATTGGTTAAAAGATAACTTAATCAATGATAAATGGAAGGATTGTGTGGAGGAGATATATGAAATGGAATAGAAATCATGTGAGATTTTTGAAGAAAGATGGGAAAATGGTTGAGATATATAACAGATGATGTTCCTAATGATGTCTGATTAGTTGACAGTTGAAGTAATGTGACTGATAGCATAGAAGTGTTCTCTCATCCTTTATCATTCACATAAATGTGTGTGTAACTATGTGCCTACGTTTGGGTATACACACACTCATGTGTGAACATGTATGATGAGCTAAGTGGGTATCGTATGTATTGAAACCTGTGTGTGCCTATGATATACCTAGTTGTTATATAATGTATCCTCTAACTTAAATCTATATTTATGGGTTTATTTAACTATATCCTATGAAATAATGCATACGTATGCATGGTTTGTTTGTTTTTTCTTTTTTCTTCTTTTTTTAAGTTTCTTAATTTATCATTATTATTGTCACTTATTTCCTGATATTGTTACTGCCGTTGTTTGCTTATCTTTTGTGTATGTGTTTATGTATTTTCTTTTTTCTCTGTTATCCTATCATTTTGGCCTTTACATATGTTAAATAATCTTCAAAAATGCAAATAAAAAAAATAAAAAAAGATACAAGTGGGGGATTCCAAGGAAAAAACACTGGGAACAACTGCTTTAGACTAAAGATGTGGAGAAACAGAAATCCCTTTGATTGAATGCTGTTCTTGATAATGACTTAAACACCCATGGCTAAAAGTACCTATTAGTTTTTGGAAGAAAAAAAACAGTAGTTTACTTGTGTTTCAGTAATGTAACAGTACTTGTACTGGAGCACAGATTTTCAGTTCTCTTTCCACCAGGAACTAATTTGATTGTTCACACATTGTGGTACAAAACCTTCCACAGTGACAGCAGCGATCCTTCTTGGCACATTACTGGTGCCTGGGGCTGTTTCTGACACTGAATCTGATCTGAAAAACTTGACCGCAAACGTAACTTAAATTGTTCCCCCCTGCTCACAAAACAAAAGTGTTCTGATCATCTTTAACTCAAGTAAGCTTTAATTCACAGGTTGTTTTTTTTTTCATTTCTAACATGAATCAATCAAAACTGAAGTCACATTGTCAGAGCTCCTCACACAGTCAGTGAACCTATGAATCATTTTTCATGGCTTTCATACAAAATCCATTCAGTGACCACTTTTTCAAAAATCCATAAATCTTCTCATTCATAATTCACCACCTGCAGCAGATTCTACAAATGCTAACAATATTTTGTTTTTATAACTGTAAAAAATATATTCAAAACAGAGTTATTGCAAAATTTGTGTATTAATTATATTGACTGTCCAAACTATATTGAAAGAGAGAAGCAGAATATTTACAGTTAAATGAAATAATAATCCTGTTTGTAGTAATTTGTAGTCTTGCCACCAAATGGACAAAGGAGGATAGTACACAGTACTGTACAGTATGAGTGATTTATTTTTTGCAACTTCATTATTATTGTGGTCTTAGAATTCCAGGAATTTGTTGTTGTTTGTTTCAACTTTCTATTTTTCACCAGCAAATGCCTCTCTGCAAAGATATAGAAAAAAACAAAACAATGGATACTGAAGCAAATTACTGCATTTTAGATTCATTAGGGGCCGGGCAGCCTAAGCTGCCAGGACCCTATTGTAATCCTGCATGTTCTTCTTCTTTCTTCTTTCTCTTCTTCTTCTTTCTTTCTTCTTCCGAGGAAATCCTACTTCCCATGCACAAAAAATCACCAAACTTTGCACAAAGGTCCAGTCCCATGTCAGATTGCCTCAGCTGCAAAAACAGGCCAATAGTCCTGATGGTGGCGCTACAGCAAGCCTCTAAAGTTCAAAATTTTGAAAATTCATAATAAATCAACCATATGTGCTACAGATTTACACCACAATATAGCCCCAATACTGAAGAAACTTTTGTACATTTAGAACCTATTGCAAATTATGAAGTCCATCACTCTGTTTTTTCAAAAACTGTAAAACTTATTAAACCTATCTCCTCCCACAATTTTTGCTCAATTGGCACCAAACTTGCTACAGAGCATCTTCAGACTGTCCTACACAAACGATCCACACAGATTTTTGATTTATCAAAAATTGAGCCTACAGTGCATCAAAATGTTTGACTGTAAACGGTATTATAAACATATACTTGCAAATTCTTGCTAAATACATTTTCAATGTTCATGAAAAAAAATGACAAATTTTTTTTTCAGTCATGGTAGATGATGTTTGGAAAATATCAGAATTTTATCTCAAAAACTGAATTTTTTACAGCATTTTGAATTTCACTCTCATGCGAACAATTGGAGTCAATGCAAAAATGGCATTTTTAAACATCAGTTTTTCACTTTTGGAGCCAATACATCATTGTTAAAAACTAATGACCAACATCTCCATGCTGTCTAGATGCAATTTGTGTATTTTGGGATTTTTGTCTCAATAACTGAATTTTTGACAGCCATTTGAAATCTGCCTTTACATGCTAACAGCTGCTGTCTTGCACACAGGTGACTGGCTTAGTCAATTGTGAAGCTACAAGTGGTGCTTTCCATTTGTCAATTAGCTCAGTGAGATAGAGGATGGTTCTTGGTGTTGAAGGTTGTGAGTTCAAGCCTCAGCTTGTACAACATTTCCATATGAGAAATCTACCCAAACTTTTCACAGAGGTCCAGTCCCATGCCAGATGTCCTCAACTGGAAACACAAGACAATAGTCCTGATGGTGGCGCTACAGCAAGCCTCTAAATTTCAAAACTTTGAAAATTCACAACAAATCAACCATATGTGCTACAGCTTTGGAACTTTCACTTTGAAATGTTCTTTTCCATGGCATGGATGGCTGCTGCCTGGCACCCTGATCCTTGGCTTAGTCAATTTGTGAAACCACACATGAACTGTCACTTGCCAATTAGCTCAGTGAGATAAAAGATGGACTTCAGTCTCAGAAGTTGTGAGTTGAGCCTCAGCTAAGGCAGGATGGACTTTCAAATGTGAAAGCCTTATGTTCAGGTATCATGCTATGTGGATTAGAGACTGCTAAGATTTAAATAATTATGATTCAGGGAGTTTTGGGAAGAGACAAATACTCTTTATCAACACGTTTCCCTGTTATCCCTTGTCTCTTTTCCCTGTTTATTTGGCTTAGCTATCAGTCAATATGCAGAGTCTCTTGTGCCAGAAATTGTGAGTTCAAGCCTCAACTGATGTAAAATGCACATTAGAATGCCACCTTTTTTTTCATCTTCCTACACTCTGCTTGTTGCTCAGAATTGCCTAATTTTGCCTAAAATTGCCCGGCCCCGACCATTGCTGCGCAGCAGCTATAATTCTTGTTACATTTACTTTAGTACAGTCGATAAAAGTTATGCTTACCCTGTAATAAAATACTGACTTATGTGATTAGTCATTCAAACTTGAAAGATAAAAGTTCATCATATATATTATGCTCCCTGTTGTTACAGTTTTTAGGTCAGTGTGTTCTGAGTGACCATGATTGCCAGTGTTTTTGCTGATTCTGAGACTTGTACAAAGTCTTTTGATGGTTTAAGTGAGTTTTGGAGGTAAGATTAACTGACTGGCCAAGATATGTGTTCGTGCTGCAGACTGTATGAAAAGTTTTGCAAAAGTGTGTTAGCAACTGAAAAAAAAAAAAACTGTATTTAGCACCAAATCATAGCAGAAGTTATCTCAGGAGTTTATAGAGCAGGTCTAGACCACTTGGCACTTGCTCATCTTAAACACCAGCAGCAAAATGGTCTACTGACTATTGCTGCTGCTGCTGCTCACAGTCTACAACAGACAAAGTGGCTCACACTTAGATGGTGTCTCAATATACTATACATTTACAGGGCACTTATTTGTATCTTATTCATTATATAACGCAGCACAATTCATACTCATACTTATCATTGTTCTCTGGATCATGCGGTTGGATGGACCTCCCTACAGTCAAGAAGAAACGGCCATCTCATGGGGTCATGTCTTACACCCAGCACAAAGCAGCTGCCCTTTATGCCACATCTGCAAGATAGCAAATGAACTTGTACCTAGTCTGTGCAGTCATAGACAGGAGGTCTAAAAATGAAGGCAACATGCAGGCATGGCTTGGTGCTTTTGCTATCTTGTGTTTGGCACACTGGAGTCAAAACCACTTGCAACTCAGACCAACCTGATCGAAGCACAAAGTCTGTGGCGCAATCGGTCTGTCTGCACAAGATAGTAAGTGGCACATTTGGCTGAAGCACACACACAATTTCTACAATCACTGTTTCATGACTCAGTATCAAAACTTGACACCACGCCACAGTGACGTCCTTCAACGATCGCTAAATCTTTTAATAACTTTTAACAGAGGAGTACAGTGACTGATGGAGAGCTGAACATTATGATGTCACAGTGATGCTGACCTTTGACTTTTTGGATAAAGATAAATAAAAAACCCACGGCATGGGAGACACCCACCCCCCAGCAGCCACTCTTGAGCTACTTGATTGGCTACTTCCAACATGGCAGCCAGGATCAGTTCTTCACTCCAGAATCTTTCGGAGCAACTGACACAAGTTTGGTGCCATTTTATTTTGTCAATGAAACAGGCAGTGTTAGAGACACTTATGCAAATAATTTTGATTACAGTTATATTCCAGTTGTTATGTGAAGGCTGTAAATCTGTTTTTTTTCACTTCCCCTCAATTTCATTATGAGTGAAACTCAGAAGCGAAGTTGTAAATTTGAGTTAATTCGCTAAACATAAATTTATGATGTTTAGAGTTAACTATTTACAATTTTATGTTCACAGCAGTGTCTTTAAAAACAGTTAAATTTGCTGAATCTGCCTCACACATTTACCTCAGTCTGCCTCAGTTACTACAGCATTCAAAAGAAAGTAGGAAAAAGAAGAGAAATCAGTAGAAGTAGAAAGGAGGACATTTGGTCTCACTGGTTTCAACAGGACATTAACGTATAAACCTGCTACAGGTGATGTGGACATTGTGGACAACAGGAAATGGTGGAACATGTCATTTTATATTGCGCAAGATAAACATGAGACACTTCAAATAAACTAAATGACACTATTAGAGTATTAGAGTGTGATGAAGTCTGTCTTGTTCAGACTGGACAAAAGCTTTAAATACACATGTGAGTTCAGACCAGAGACACAAGAACATTTGGGAAAGATACAAAAGTAAAAGAGGTTATCCTCCATTTCTCACCTCTAACATTAAAACACAGAATTCATTCATTAATTCTTGAACATACCTGTGAGTCCATAAAAAGTCTCTTTCATGGAGCAGCTGTCCCGTGGCAGAGGAAGGAACACACTAGTGTGTCTTCTTCTTCTTCTTCGAGGTTTAATGGCAGCTTACATCCAATATGTTGCATTACTGCCACCCTGAGGTTTTATGTCCACTCACTATCCAGTCACTTTACAGTCATTTTTCCAGTCCCGTCATCCTTAAAAAACTAAACAGCCACTTCCTTCATTGACTATTGTCAGCACACTCAATTATACTTTTGATATTGCCCTCCACCCGTCCTCTTTTCCTTAATTGTGTTTCTTGTTGTTCCTGTGTAAACTTTCTGCATACTCTGAGCACATGTTCAATTGTCTCAGCATCATGGCAATGGTCACAAAAACCAGTTGGATGTTTCCCTATTATGAAAAGTGTACTGTTGCTGTGTCCAATCCTCAGTCTGCTTATTATAACTTGTTCTTTTCTTTTTCTCTACTTCTGAAACTACCTACTGTGTTTTGGATTGAGTGTAAATGCCTGCCTTTTATTGTGTTATCACAACGATGTTGTCTTTCTTCACACTGTGCTTTTCCCCTCTGATTTTGATAATTTAATATTGACTTCCACGGTCCCTTTTTTAACTGCTTGTTTTGCCAACCATTCTTGAATTTCTAGCTGTCCCAGTTTTAACACTTGTGAGAGCTGGCAAAGACTCACTGCACATTAAAATATTCCTACATCTAACCTCACACCATTCTAGAACCATTAACATGGCATACAACTCAACCACATACACACTCATCAAGTCACAGCACAGCAACCACAGCACTGTTGTGGAGGCAGCAGTGAACATATATAGTGACCAGATCAAACCAAATAACACAAAAGGGGAAAACAAGATGGACGCCAACTAATACAAGGCAAAAACTAACTAAAGCCTGACCCCACCCCCTGGTCTGAGGAGCTGCATTTCAGATTTAAGAGGCCCCACCCCTCAGACACACCTTTTGCTCAACCAGGAAGTGAACCGCCCCCAACAACCACAGTAAGTCAAAGACAAAGAAACACATGATTAATATAACAGAAAAGAGCTTGTTTAACCCCACAGTGTGAGAATGTGTTCAGTTCATTTAAACAGAGTGAGAATGTGTTCAGTTCATTTAAACAGTGTGAGAATGTGTTCACTCCATTTAAACAGAGTGAGAATGTGTTCAGTTCATTTAAACAGTGTGAGAATGTGTTCACTCCATTTAAACAGTGTGAGAATGTGTTCAGTTCATTTAAACAGAGTGACAATGTGTTCAGTTCATTTAAACAGTGTGAGAATGTGTTCAGTTCATTTAAACAGAGTGAGAATGTGTCACTCCATTTAAACAGAGTGAGAATGTGTTCAGTTCATTTAAACAGAGTGAGAATGTGTTCACTCCATTTAAACAGAGTGAGAATGTGTTCAGTTCATTTAAACAGTGTGAGAATGTGTTCACTCCATTTAAACAGAGTGAGAATGTGTTCAGTTCATTTAAACAGAGTGAGAATGTGTTCAGTTCATTTAAACAGTGTGAGAATACAAACAAATCAACAAGAGTCACATCAAACGAACTGTGTCATGTGAATTGTTTGGGTGTTTGACTGCAGATGAAATGAACCTGTGCATGTGAGTGTGAATGGTTGTTAGCATGTCGGGCTGTTAGCATGCAACGCTGTCAGCACAGCTGTTAGCACAGCTGTTAGCATATGTGGCTGTTAGCATGGCTGTTAGGATGTGTGGCTGTTAGCATGGCTGTTAGCATGGCTGTTAGGATGTGTAGCTGTTAGCATGTGTGGCTGTTAGCATGGCTGTTAGGATGTGTGGCTGTTAGCATGGCTGTTAGCATGTGTGGCTGTGGTCATCAAACATTTATCATTGTTTTTAAAGACACCACTCGTACAGAGCAGCAAAATATTCTCTGCATCTCCAACCGTGTACAGAAATGAACCAAAAATGGTAAAACTACTGGTGTTAAAATGTTTAAAGGGACATTCATCCCCAAATCCATTGTTTTCCTCTCATCTGTTTTAAGACAGTTTTGGTGAGTTGCCGAGTTTTGAAAATGTCTGTCTTCTCTTGAATATAATGGAACTAAATGTCACTCAACTTGTGGTAAAAAATAAGTTTAACAGTAACATGTCTTTCTCCAGTTTCATGTAGGAACTGTTGTCTTTCTGCAGTCATATCTACAGGTTTTGGGAGAGTTACTTTGAAAATGTATTTCAAGTTCATAATTACCTGTTAAAAACATAGGTAGTTACCTAAAAAGAGAAAAGGGAATTATTATTATAATTATAAAGCCTAATTAATCTCAACAGACTTGCGCACAAGACAGGATCACAGCTTTCAGATCATCTTTATCAGATGAGTCAGCATGATAGCTGGAGTAACTTTAATGTTTCCTCTGTGTGCTTGTTGGGATCCAGAAAAACAAGGATTAAACAATTAAAATCTATAACATACAAAATGAACAAGTCGTTATATCCGAACACGAGACTGGTCCAACCACGGGAGAAAAAGAGAGTCCTCCTGTCATATACCCGTTGGATAACCTGTGCGTAATTTTACACATGGGTTATCAAACTTCAGAAATACTTTTTCTGATTTCTGAATGGGTGGCTGTGAAGCTGCACCTTAATCTGGGTCAGGTGGGTGTCTTCAGGATCTTCAGCTAGCAGAGCAGCATAATAATGATGATGATGATAATGAATCATGAAGTACAACATAATTTCAAGTTACTTCAGTGTAAAACATAACCAGTTTCATATTTGCATGACATTTCTGGTTAATGAATTGTATTATATTTTGCAGGCATCAATTAAAATAAACTACGCCCTGCCATCTATATATTGTGTGCTCTCACACTTTAACTTTTCTCTTCGCTTGAAAATCTCTTCTCTTTGTTATCTTCTAGTTAATTCCCCATCATGCTGCCACTGCTTGCACTCCTGGCGCAATATTTTATGTTCAGCCTAAAACTCACCCATGAATTAATCATGGCACTTGGGCACAGCTGATAGGTGTATCCCGCTGGTGCTGCTTGCTCAAGGGGCGGGACAGGGCAGGATACCCCTGTGCCCCAGGCGCAAGACAGCAAAGGTGGATTTAGACACACCTTGCATAAATTAAATCCATTGTGCCTCATATTTTCCACTTGCTAGATCAGCATAAGACAGGGCCTATGATATTCATTTACAAAGCTCTACTTTTGAAGCCTCCAAACTACCTCACATCTCTTCTCTCATTTAAAACGACTAACTATGGTAAACAATCTAGTAATTATCCAACCTCAGACATCCCTCATGTACGCACTAATGTTGGCAGAACTGGTTTCAGGCACTGTGTACTTTTAAATGGAACTAGCTGCAAACTGCCCTCAGCATTCTTCTTGGAGATTTAAAAGCTTTATTATCTGATGTTTTTTGTGATTCTTGTAACTTTTTTGTATTACAGTAATTGCTTCTTATTGTGTAGTTGTGTTGTTCTGCTTGCTCATTGCGTTCTTGTGAGTGTTTGTTGTTCTCAGGCCTCTCTTGCAAAAGAGATCGTAATCTCAATGAGATGTTTGACACAATATAGACTGAGTAAAAATAAATAAAAAATATGTTGACCTGAACTGCTGTTTGTAGGCAACATTATATGTCATATTTTGTTTTGCATGCCTGACACCTTGGCACTGCTAGCTTACCCGTCAGGAATCTTCCTGTCTCTCTCGATTAGCCACTTCACACTATTAGTAACTCAAAACTCTGCCTATAACTCTGAGTAGAAGTAACGTTGTCAGCCCTCTGGCATCGCGTAGCACCACCGCTCTCATCTCAGCAGATGTCACAAATGTAAAGCGACAGCCTGCTGCAGCGTCCTGGGAATGTGAGAGCAGCAGAACACTTGAGATGAAGCCAGAGAGTGCAAAGCAGCGGAGCAGCCGCACCCTGCACCACTGCCCACTGTACCAGCTGCTCGCTGAGCTGAAGGAGCCAGGAGGGCAAATCCCTGACTGTGGCAGATAAATTAAACCAGGCAAAGCCCCTCATCTCCTCTGACTCGTTAAATATGCTTCTCAGTAGTCCAGCAGTGATGACACGGATACCTCCCTGTGGAGTCACATCTATTCTGTTATTCCTGCCTGTCGTCTGGACACCAACTCGGATATGATGGAGGATGTGTAACACAAGCTGTTGGTGGATTTCCTAAATGTTCCTTTCAACTCTAAGTTGCCATGTGTACACACTGAGGCTCATTCTTAGAAATCATGGGAATTTTTAACCAAAATTCATGCAGAACATTGTCTTTATCCAAACCATCAAAGTTCATTTTCAAAACATCCACCTGCACTGATTAGCAAGAGCCCGTTTACACCAGGAATTAACATGGCTCCTGGGTCATCTGATCACAAGAGGACAGCTCTGAGTACATCAGGTCATCAAAATGCATGTCAACATGCATAATCAGCTGTCACTTCTCTGCTTCATATGCAAATTAACATGTAGTTGTGTCATTTCTATTTGCAAAGACCAAATGTGTTTTAATCGGCTCCAACATTGGTAGCAAACACACTGGGATAATCAAAGAAGTAGCTTATATTGGTTACTGCTTACTGTATTTGTAAAATTTCTACTATCATTTCTACTATCAGTAAATTAACAGACCTCATGCAAGAACATTTTTGTATTATCTTAAATTTCCCTTCCAGTTTGTCATACAATGGGCTCGTATGAACTTGCCACGTCAGATTCAGCAAACACTGTTAACTTCAGATACCTGTGTAAATGATCCATGGCATATCTGAGTGAGCGTGCATGAGACTTGTAAATTATCATAATTAACACCTAGATAGTACCATAAAAGGCTATGCTTCCTGCCTCATCTGTCAGGAAGTGGTCATTCGTGAAAATGGCATCAAAGAGAAAAAAGAACTTTGAGTTCAGAGTCCTGCTTTCAGAGATCCATTAAGATCATTATGGTCAGGAGAGTTTGATTGAGTGCGTCACTGAAGGGTTTCCCTTTCTCCAGACAGGCTTGGATCCCATTTTTGAGTGTTTTATTCAGTCTTTCCACCCCCCCATTACTCTCGGGATGATACACTGCCGTCCTGATGTGCTTGATGGACCGAAGCTTGAGGAACTCTGTGAACTCCATTGATGCAAATTGGGGCCCGTTGTCCGTTGTGATGACACTAGGGAGGCCCCAGCGCCCAAACAGGTTGTCCAGGCGGTCGATGATGGAGTGTGTAGTGATAGAGCTCAGTTGAAAAACCTCTGGCCACTTCGAGTGAAGATCGTGCACAACCAGCAGGTAGCGAGCGTGGGCAGGTGCCCCATGAAGTTCTCCACAGAGGTCAACCTGAATGTGTTCCCAAGGTGAAGACGGCCAAGGAGTCGGGGTGAGAGGGGCTGTGGCGGGCTGGCCAGTTTTCCCACTCAGAAGGCAGCAGGCACAGTTACGTACCAGCTCCTCAACATCAGAGTCTATGTGGGGCCACCACACAGTGTCACGGCAGCGCTGCTTCACCTTGACCACTCCTGGGTGCCCCTCAAGCGCCATGTGAAGTACTCTGGACCTGAGAATCTCTGGAATGACCGCACGGTGGCCTCGGGCTAGGCACACCGACCCCCAGCAGGAGAGCTCGTCGCGGAAGCGGTAGTAAGGGAGCAGCCTGTCATCCACCTTGGCAGGCCAGCCGTCCTGGACGTAGGTACGGAGAATCGTGAGGGCCTCGTCATCAGCAGAGGCCTCCTGCAGCTCTGCCAGGGTGACTACTGAACTGAGGGGCCCGTGCAGGACGTGGACCCAGTCTTCGTCGCTCTCTGTGTCCGGTGTCCCCCTGCCCGGCTCCTTCGTCGTTGACACAGCTCTCGACAGAAGCCACCGTGTTGGCCCTCCCAGGCATAAACTCCAGACTGAAGTTGTACTGGTTCAGCCTGTCAGCCCACCTCAGCAGTCTCATGGGCCTGTGACCCAAGCCTTGAGTCGCCAGCAGTGCCGTCAGCGCTTGGTGGTCTGTGCGAATGGTGAAAGGCCTCCCGTATAGGTAAACGTGCCAGCGTTCGCATGCCCACAGGCAGGCCAGGGCCTCCCTCTCCCCCACCGAGTACTTCTGCTCTGCTGAAGTAAGCACCCGTGACGCGAAAGCCACCGGGCGTTCCACTCCCTTGTGGGTGTGGGAGAGCACTGCACCCAGCGCCACCCCGGAGGCGTCGCAGGTGACCATGGTGGGCGCAGTCAGGCTGAAATGGGTCAGTGTGGGTGGGGATGTGAGCTGCTGTTTGATGATGCGCACAGCGTTGTGGCAGGCCGGGGTCCAGTCCCACGTGACGTCCTTCTTGAGCAGCCGGCGCAGGGGGGCCGTTGAGTCGGAGTAGTGTGGTATGAATCTGAGGTAGTAGGCGGCCATCCCCAGGAAGGAAGACAGCTGGGATGGCGACTGCGGGTCTGGCAGGGACAGAATGGCCTCGGTGTGGGACATAATCGGGGTTATGCCCTCCTTTGAAAGCCGGAAGCCCAGGAACTCGACCTCCTTAACCCCAAACAAGCACTTCTCAGAGTTCAGTGTGACCCCATGCTGCTCGAAACGCTGAAAGACCTGCTCCAGGCGAGCGTCATGCAATTGGGCGGAGGGCGCATGCACCACCACATCATCCAGGTAGATGGAGACACCCTGGATACCAGACAGTATGAGTGACATTATCTTCTGAAAGCAGCTCGGGGCTGATGAAAGTCCGAATGCCATGCATTTAAACCTGAAAACCCCCACGTGCGTGAAAAACGCTGTAAGGTCCATGCTGGCTGGTGCCAGAGGGACCTGCAGGTAGCCGTTGCGTAAGTCCATCTTACTGAAGATGGTGGACCCGTGGAAATGGCTAGTGAGTTCCTCAGCTGTAGGTAGGGGGTACTTATCAGGGATGATGGCTTTGTTTACATCTGTGAGGTCCACACAGAGTCGCAGTCCACCCCCCTTTCTCTCGGCTATCACCAGGTTTGACACCCACGGTGAGGCGTTGACAGGCTCTATGACGTCCGCCTCCACCAGGTGGTGTAGCTCGGCCTCCACTGCATCACGGAGAGAGCCAGGGGAATGCGCCGTAGGGGCTGGATAACAGGGCGGACTGACAGGTCAACAGTAGGCCGGTGAACAAATCCAGTCATGCGGCCCAGCCCGTTGAACAGTTGCGGGTAGCGGTCAGGCCAGGAGGTGGCGACCTGCAGGACATGCTGGCCCCTAGCATCACTCACAGTAAAACCCAGGGCAAGGAACAAGTCTAGGCCCATAATGTTAGCTCCCCTCCTGGTGATGCAGAAGTTGGTGTTAGGTGCACATTGTTGATCATATCTGACGGGGAGGCGGGCCACACCCAGAGTGGAGATGGGGGCATGGCCGTAGCCTAACAGGGGTTTAGCTGCTGCTTCCAAAGGCACGTGACTGAAGAAGCGGTCATATGTGCATTTGCTCAGGATTGACACTTTAGCGCCTGTGTCAACGAGGAGCGGGATGAGAGCTGTGCCCACACGGCATGTGCAGAGCTTGAACGAAGGCTGTGAGGTCTGTACAGTGTTTATGGGGACAGCAGCAGTAACATGGCCAGCAGATGAGGAGCGACAGCAGCGTGCGAAATGGTTCAACTTATTGCAGTTACGACAGCGTTTTCCCCAAGCAGGGCATGACTGGTCTCTGGGTGCATGTTTAGGGGAGCCGCAGTTGCTACAGTTCTTGTGTCTGCTGTCCCTGGGCGCCCTGTCCACTCTCTGTACATCCAAACTGTCACTCACCCTGTCAGCTGCCTCTGTAGTCTCCGTGTGATGGACAGACGGTGGTGATGACGTCACCGGCTCGAGCACAGCGCGGCCGAGCTTGCGCGCCTCCAGTAGGGCCGTCTCCAACTGCTTTCCAATTACCAAAGCCTCCGCTAGTGTCATGGAGTCTGCCTCTAACAAAAGTCTCTCCCTCAGTTGGTTACATGACGTTTTCTCTATTAGCTGGTCAACTATAAGTCCATCCTCCAAAGCCTCAAAACCACAATGTTTAGCCAGCTCACGTAATGCTGATACGTAGTGGGCAACGGTCTCACCCAGCCTTTGACTTTCACTCAGCCTTTCTGACGAAACTCAAAACGGTGCATCCGCCGGCTTCGTCCGGAGCTGAAGTGAGCCTTCAAAGCAGCCGTGGCTGTGGCATACGTATTATCCGCTAAGGTGAGCGTGGCGAGGATTCGCTGTCCCTCCTGCCCGAGACAATGGCGTAGGAGCGCGCACTTCCTCACCTCCGCTAGGTCCGTGTGTCCCAAAGCCAGCAAATAATCCTCAAACGACGTCAGCCATCGGTCCCAGGGAACAGCTGGGTCGCTGGGAACAGGTAGAAAAGGTGGCGGGGGTGGTGGTAAGACGAGTTCAGACATCCTCGTTCGCCAAATGTTATGTTTGTGTAGGACTCAATAACCACACCGTGTGTCTCCGTTCATGCTGCGTTTACTGAACTGCCCCAACCTTACATTTTACGACTCTTGCCGTACAAACTGCTGTGAGCCTTAAAGGCACAGTAACCTGTCACTTATAGTGCATAATATAACTGAGTCCAACAGGACAGGAGTACCCACTGGTACAGTGATGCCACAACTGCCTGTGTTTGTGAAAATGAAAAACAATTTAATGTCTTGCATTTAATGCTGAATTAACAGGACACAAATGATTGTGAATGTGCTGTAGCCATTTCACAGAGTTAAATTAGTTTCTCCTCACTCAACAACTTTCAAGATTGTGCAATTTTTAAGAGAGTCTGGTAATATTGCAATTGCTAGTTTCATGGTGAAATCAGTTGAAATACACAGTATGTTGGCCACATCTACTGCTTATTTTCTAACTTTGCTTATCTTACATTAGCTTGAGAGATTGGATGTCAGTGTGTTCTCAGTGTGTCTTGGGTGCATTCACACCAGTACTCAGAGCTTGTGATTGGATCACCCAGGACGCAGGTATAACCAGCCTCTTAATCTGCAGTAACATGGTGTAGCTTTTCATTGAGACGCTAACACCAAAAAAAAATTATCAAATTTAACTGGAGCAACAGGAAATAACTAGATGTGCTGTGACAAAAAAAACTTTTTTTTTTTAACTGATTTTCCTTTAGTTTCCACAAGAGAGGACAGTTGCTAGATAATGTACACTTTGTTTGCAACACCATGAATTAACCAATAAGTAAAACCAGAAGCCCCTGGTGTCAGATCCGTGACCTGGACACTGAGCAGGGTATTTATAGATATTTGGCAGGACAGTTTGACTTTAACAAAGAGACCTCTGGGTGGAATTTGTTTCCAGCAGCGTTCCTGAGCTTTCTGGTTTGGAGACTGATCCAGGACTCTGGGATTTATTGAGAGACAGAAGACTAATAGCAGTGAAACAAAACTTGACCCATACAATTACAGTTTTGATAGGCTGTTAATGTTTATGGAGAGTCTATAAAGTGTGCATGAGAGCAATAGCAGGAAGAGGCTTGATATTTGGAAATTGTGACTGGAACAGGAGCTGTGCTCACTTTTCATTGATTCAACATTTGAAACTCAGACTCCCCCTCCTGTCTGAAGTCACAACATCAGTAATGATAATATGCTGTTGAAGGTTATTTTAACCTGATAATTGACAGTATATAAACCTGATACACAACTTTTCCACATAAAACAGGAAGTGTGTTGTTAACTTGTATTTTTCACCTTTCTCTCAGAAAGACATTTACACCTACAGACAAGTCAGTGTCCAGATTTGAATAATCTGCATGTCTGTGTACTTGAACTCACTGTAACACTGCAGAGAACCCACACAGCATTCCAGGGTGTATGTATGTATTTTAATATATATTTTAACATCAAAAATACTAAATACAACACACACTCACAATGATTCAAACTTTAATCTCAACCACTGTAATAAAACCGAATGCTCAAATTAATTATTTGTAGTAAGTGTTGAAAACTTAAATTTGTTTGGAGGTTCTACTAACTTAAGAATGTTGCGCACCAGTAGAATCTTTTCTTTTCTTCTTTTTTGTGTGTTTATTAATCACAGAATTTTTTTAATTAATGAGGGAATTAATGTCCCTAAAAAGGTCCCGAAAAACACAAGTTTTTTAAGAGATTAATAAAAATATATATTCATTACTTTCATTGAGTTTATTGAACATGACATAATGAGGTTTATACTTAAAATTCATTTACTTCCTTTAACTTAGGAGGTGTGAATAAAAATTCTGAGTTGCATTACTGAAAGTATTTCAGTTGGTTTAACCAGTTTGATTTAACTGTAACCTAATTCAATATACAGTATTTAATATATTGAAGCTTTGAAAACCTCCAACTTTTGAGTTTATGAACTCAAGAAACTTGTGGCAATTGATTGCCTCTTTCTTTTTTTTAGTTCTGTTGACTTATTCTGGTTTATAGTGTAAGGATGTTAATTGTCTTGGCAATTCAAATTGCATTTTAAATAGAAATACTGCCTTGTGGTTGCATCCCTCTGCCAACCAGCCAAGTTGCATTTTACATGCATGTCTGTCCAGACTCATGAAGACTTTGAAGGAATTTAATAAACGGGATTAGGTGTATTTTTTGGCAAAATGGATGTCTGATTCAAATGAATAATTTCCAAACATGCTGTCTTCACTTAGGGACTATTTTTACAGAAGAGGACAGAGGACTGATAGAGAGCTGAACATTATGATGTCACAGTGAAGCTGACCTTTAACCTTTTGAATATAAAATCACTTCATCATTTTATCCTATTAGAAATTTGTGTGAAGTTTTATCATAATTAGCAAATTAATTCTTGGAGTAAAGTTTGAGCAAAAACCCTGTTTTCTGAGGTCACAGTGACCTTTGACCACCAAATTCTATTCACTTCATCCTTGAGTATAAGTGGTCATTTGTGCTGAATTTGAAAAAATTCCCTCAAGGCGTTCTTGATATATCACATTCACAAGAGACAAGGGACAACAACGAACAACCCAAAAACATAACAGCCCTACCCCTGGTGCAGATGTATTATGTATTATGTATTTATTTTTGATGGTTGCCACCAGGTGGGAGTCTTCTTGAAATCAGATGAAATGAGTCTGTGTTTAAACAGTGCAAAGTCACAGTGAATTGCACATTAGCCATTAAAAAGAAGCAGGAAGCAATTATTTTTTCCTTAATTTTATTTTTGACCTTAAATTTTATGGTTATGTTGGTGGAAACACTCCCGCTTTCAGCCACAGGGGGCTCCAAAATCAACACAATGTGAAAGTTCCTTTTAGTATCTTTAATTACAAACCAGTTTGTTGGTCCTCTTGATTCCTTATGATTCCTCTCAACTTGAGTGCTTGCTCATGGGGGAATTGTTTCAATTGTTGGATGCAAATAAAACTAATTATTGAGTGTGGTCTAGACCTACTCTATATGTAAAGTGTCTTGAGACAACTTTGTTGTGAATTGGCGCTATATAAATAAAAATGACTTGAATTACTTGAACTTGTAGCAGCTGCAAGGTTTGCATTGTGAGCAACCTGATAGTCTATGGGCTAACATAAAGTACTGCCTCCAGTGGGGATGTTTTGGCACCAGGTGTTATATGTATGTTGAGTAAACTTGAAGAACAAAGAGTGGACCCAAGAATGCAGACTGGAACACTGGCAGCAGAGTTCAAATGGTGATTTAATAACAAATTAAAAAGTAACACAGGCACAGGCTTACTTCACAGAAGTGGTGGTCCAGAAAACAAGGCGAAAAAAAATGATGAAAATCCAAAATACACAGAGGGAATACATACAGAAATCCACAGACACGAAGGAAATACTCACAGAGCCCAGGAACTCAACCATGAACAACAACAAACTGACACAGAGAAACACAGGGACCAAATAGACAGAACTAATGAGACACAGGTGGGCACACAGGTGAAACGCATGACAATCAATAAGAGCGGGAAAAGAACAAAGACAGGAAGTAAAAGACACATGAGGGAGGACCAAGACTGCAAAATAAAACAGGAAGTGACCAACAAAAATACCAAACCATAACACCAGGAACTATGGCAGAGGCAGTAAATAGACACTGACTCTTTTGGGTGAAGTTCTTGAATTCCTAAAATGGTTCCTGAGTCCATGGAAAAGTTCCTGTAGTGGAAACAATAAACCTTTCAATCAAGTTGTACCTCCTGAGCCAATGCTCCAGCCCAGACTGTTTACCCCTAAAGAGGCTGATCTCATGTGCAGAGATGCTGGCTCCTCCTGTGCCCTGCTCTGCCATGCAAGGTTTGAGCCAACAAACCTGATCGTCTTATTTTAACGTTACAAACTGAGGTTTAGGTGAGACGCATCAAGCCTGTGATGGTGAGATGTCTTTGGTAGAGGGCTTATTCGCTGGAATTTAAGAAAAAGAGGAAACCATCTCAAGGGTCTGGTGGAGTTTTTGAGCATGGCAATCGATGTTCCACCTCGACCATCACTCAGGTCCTGTGAGGTTCGTGCAGGAAGCTGTCTGCTCGTGCCCCAGCAGCGTGACCGCTGCTTCCCCTGGGCCCGTCGCCGGAGTGTCCTTCTAGAGAAGAAAGGAGGAAGTGCTTTGATGCTCCTGTGGGTGCTTTCCATCTCATCACCCCCCACCCCTCCCCCTCTGTCTTCTTCTCCATCTGCTGACATGGCTCATGTATAACAGCCGACCACTCGAAAGGGATTATCACTGCCCTTTAAAGCACAGCGCAGGCCTCACATCAACATCTGTCGGTCACAGTACAAGTTTAGCTCCGGAGTGTCAGTTCTGAAACATAAAATCTATTAAATATGCTTTTGTATTATGATCAAGCGGGAAATACAGAGAGGATTATTTGCAGAATATCAACTCAGTTGCCTGTTATTTGTGGGGTTGGAAGGGTTACTTTAAAAATGTATTCGGAAATGATTACTCATTACTTGTCAAAAAATGTAGTCGTAACCTAATTCAAGTATCACAATATTAATGTAATAGTAGTAGTAATGTAACTTAATTGCTTTCCATTTATGTGAGCCTGTCCGATGTAAATTTTGTCATTAGAGGGTGTACTCATAGGATCTGTGCAGACATCCAGGTACCTCCAATTGGATGTGACCAAGTTTGACAAGTTAGAGAATACTGTCCTCACATGTGTGGAATGCACCCTCCAACTGGACTCCAGAAAGTATGAACATAACTACTAAGCATCCACAGATGAAACAGTCTTTCTGGACGGAGTTCATGAGGTGAATCACACCATTCACTGCCTTCTAAATCAATGCCAAAATGCCAATATTGTGAACAAGGTGGCAGCTCTGAAGCAGGCAGTCCGGCAAGTTTCTTCCAATCCTTGGTTAGTGAAGAGGGGACCACCTGGAGAGGACTTGACCTGCTTCCATGTCTGAATCTTTCAAAGGGACTTGCCATTTTCAGAAGGTGCAATGGAGTCCCCAGAAGAAGGTGTGGTCCCCATGGCTTCCAGCATCATCGGCCGTCTCCGGTGCCCTGCGCCACAGAACGCCAGTTGGTCATTCCAGCTGAAATACAAGCTGAACCCCACTAAGCCATCTCCACCAATGCACAACCAGACCTCCAGTCCAACTGATCCTGTCAGCCAACAACCAGCCAGCACTCTGGCCTTTTAGCCTCGGGTTCATTAGCCTTAGGCCTGGCGTCCAGCAGCCATCTTTCAAAGGGACTTGCCATTTTGAGGGCATACCATGGACTCCCCAGAATAGACAATGGTCACCATGGCTCCTGACGTCACTGACTGTCTCAGGTCCTCAGTGCCACAGAGCCCCAGTTGGACTTCCAGTTCTCTGTCTCTGCCTAGCTATACCTCTAGTCCAACTGATTCTGTAGCCTTGACCTTCTGCACCACCACAATGAATGAAATGCTCAGTATTAATGTTGAAATAGGGGCGCAGACAGAAAATCTTTAATGCAGCAGCAATTATAGTCATCAACACAGAAACTCTGGTTCTGATTGGATCTCTTGGAAGGTGAAATTTGCTTGAAAAATGAATGAGAACTGTCTCCATGGCAAGGTGAGGGAGTCCAGTCAACCTGCCCTGGAGCAGATGGGTCTGCCAGCCCAGCAGGAGGGACCATGTGGCCTCTCTGCCTCCAGCTGGCACTCAAACACCCACCCTCACAACAGTTTGGTTTAGCTTACTGGCCATGTTGAAAAAAAAAAGAAACCAGCTGTGGCATCACATGGAGGATCAGTCTCGTTGCACCAAGAATAAACGTCACAGAGACAACCCCTGTCCAGAGAACATGTTCAGACAAACACTCCTGCACAACTTTTGTCAAAGAACACGTCTGAGCCTTTAATGACTCCTGGACCTGGGATTTGTACGGCCACACATGAAAAGAGATTTGTAGTTTTGTTGTGAAAATAAGTATTGGTGTCCTTTGTGACTTTCCTTCCCTTTGTATCCCTGCAGAGTGGTGACATTAGGTCTTAGCTGGCTTTGAAATTCACTCCTCCCTGTCTGTCTGTACACTTCACAATCTGCTGTTGTGTCTAGTTGATGATAAAAGCTGAAGTTAAAAAAATCATGCGACTTAAAGCGAATCTAAGCTCACATCGAACCTTAACTAACACATAACATCCAAGGAGTTCATTAACATTTTTCCTGCCTGGGCTCAGCAGGCTGTTCAGCCCTTTTTTTAGCCCTTCCATGCCAGTAAATACGTTAGCTATTAAAACACAAACAGGCCTAAATGACGGCCTGCAGCTAACTGTCAGCTGAGAAAACATGAAAGCAGCTCTTGTAATCGCTGCAATTGAAGGGCTAATCAGCCGCCCCCAGAAACAGTTTAGCCTGGCAGGGATCAGTGAAATACCAGCCTAATGCTCTGCCTGCACTTTCACCATCCACACCGTCACTTCACATCCCACACTTCCTCCATCACTGCTGTTTATAACCACACTGAACTTCCAGCATTAAGCATGTCGATGGTAAAGTGTATTTTCATAAGTGCTCTGATTTATTTGTCTTTTCAGATGCGAATTCTGCAAATTGTTTTTGTTTTTTCATGACTTTTTGTCATTTTTTAGTCACCTACTTTCAGTTAAAAGGTGACTTCACCCATTGGAATAAACACATGGTATAAGTATTAGAACATGGAGATAGCACACTGTCTTTATGGCACGTTTTTCTTCAGTCAGGAGTAGTTCAAGATTTACAGAAGGTTTTCAGTCTTATAAATCTGTAGCTACCTGGGTGGCTGGATGTCACGAGACAAAATCTGTTTTGTTGAACTTGCACACTCTTTGGCAATCGTTCACAAACTTTTCTATCCCGTGTCACCCCTTCAAAGGACTGTCTTTTGTCATGGCACTCCAAGCCACTCAACCTCCAACATAACATGCATATATGTACATCAATGTTTTAACAATTTAATATTATTATTAAATAAGATATGCCCATTTCAATCACACAATCACTGTGTGTTTTTATGTTTGAAAACAAAACATAAATCATAGTAAATAATAAACAATAATAATAATATATTATCAGTGTGGTTTCTTCCTACTCCTTTTTGAACATAGGATTTATTTTGTGTTGCTTGAGTATTTGTCTATTGAGTTTGTTTTGTAGGTTTATTGTTTACTTGAACTTAATATTCTTGTTTGTGGTTTTTTGTTTTGTTCCATATATTTTGAAAATTATGTTCAAAATAAAGAATTTCCATTCATTCATTTTCATCTATAAATAATGTAAATGCAGCTGGTGGTAAAATGTTATAAAAGACATACAGTAACTGAACAATGATGATAAATATTGCAGCAATCAATCAACAACGATTTAGCCTTTTGACACAACAGCAAATGTTTTGGGTTTTCCAGTGTGGCCAGCAGATATCCAGGCCAAGGCTTCCTCTTTTGTACACCAGTCATTGTTTACAGTCCAATTAGCAACATGCGATGCAAGAATAGAGCTAAACTCTATAAATAGACATCTGTAAATCAACATCAGACAGTAGCCAGTGGCTTCAGAGACCCTTTTACAGACAACGCCATCCAAAAGTTCAGCATTGCAGCAACACAAGTAGCGGTCTCCCCGAGTCATTCAGGTGGGTTATCAAGCTGTAAATGTTGAATTAAACGTTTTACCAGCACCAAATTCTCCAAAATGTCTGTGTAATACATCAAAATCGATGTTCCACTGGTCGACTAAAGTTGTACAGAATTCCAGCCGGATCACGAGTGTCTCAGGGCAGTCAGCAGTGTCTATGGCTGCAAGCCATTAAACGTGTTGACTAGACTGAGGATCTGATCAAAACTGCTGTGTGTGCAGCGTCCACTGACAAGCTGCTGTGGTCTGACATACAGTACTTCCATTGCCAAACTGCTTGCTCATGGTTTCACAACTGTAAAAGGGTCAATGTGTTCCCCCCTTTTCCCCTCCACATGTTCTGTTTACTTGCAGTAGGGCTGCAACATGATTATTTTCAGTACTGATTAATCTGTCGATCATTTTCTCAATTAATCAATTAGTTAACCTACCCTGCATGCCACTAAACATGCTCAAATGTGTTTGGTCAATACCAAACGGAAACCTGAATGCTTCAGATACCAAAATGCTGCCCATAGATTCTGCATTCATGTGCAGATATCTGTTTATAGACATGAACGTTGCAGCAGCTTTACCCCACGTCAGGACACCCTGTTTGAAATCAAATGCAGATCGTAGAGCAGCAGTTCTCAATCACTGATGTTCTTCAGGCCAAAAAGGCAAATAAGTTTTTCTTTGACCCAAAGCTTCTATGTAATTAAATACAGTAGGCAGTTATGCGACTTTCATCCCAGAACCTGGTGAGCCTGAGTAGTGGACATTTTAGTTCCAGTCCATTTTAAGTCAGTACCAGTCAGAAATAAAGAGGCTGAGCACAAAAGATGATGGTTTAAGTGAATTAGTCATGAGGCTATTAATGAATTAAATAATTAATTTATTAAATTAAATATACACAGTATATCAAAATAAGTTACAAAAACACACTAACACACACACACAACATCCTCCGTCCCTTTTGTTTTTCTTTTTACTTTTTCATTTACCTTTATATGTTACTTTTCTTCCTTATTTTTGTAGTAAACCTGATTATGTATGTGCACATTATTATACTCAAAATTTGTACATGTTCAGAGGTGCTGATATGTGTGTATGTATATGGATGAAAATGAAATTATAGTTTTTGCTCATGATTGTATTTCCAGATGTATGACAAAAAGAATTGCAATAATATGCAAATACTGAACTTTATTTCTATAAAAGTTTTTTTTTTTTTTTTTTTTTTTTTTAAGTCAATACCAGGAACTAATTAGTCATGAATGCAGTTTGACAAAAAATGTAGGTATCTCATTGACTATGTGTGTTATGTTCAAGTGCTGCTGTGAAAATTCTGGCTTAAATTCTGGCTTAAACATGGCTGAACAGGCTTAAATCACAGAAATTAAATGAGTATGATAATCATACAAAGAATAATGAAAATGTAGCATCTTCAGTTGACTGTAAAAGCTTTTCTCCACTGTGTACTGCCTGTTTCTAGCTGTGGCTCATACACGCAACCACTTATGAAGTCAATGTAAAAGCTTTTTTTGTCACTGTTGTTTATTATATGAAGATGAAGAGCAGTGAAATAGATGTATGTTGCAGCATCAGCTCTATCTTTGTGTTAATAAAGTTGCTGTGGGAACAGTTTCTCTATAAAGCCCCAGTGCCAGCCATGACCCCCAATTAAAGGCTTTGCTGGTGTTTCTTTGGCATAAATCACAAGTTTAACCCCAGGAAGCATTGGGTCCTGCCCTCCTCAGCTGTCCGTGTTTATATTTAGTGCTGCAGGCAGAAAGATGGAGCTGTGGTGTAGGTTTACTGTGAAACCCAAACTGCTGGGCTGTTTTATGGTTTGGCCCATATTTTTCCCCTCAGTGGTCTCTGTGCAGGTATGTTCTGTATCAGAGACGGCCTCCCTCTGTGCTCCTGGCATGGGAGCTCACGCAGGCTTTTTGCTGCAGAGTCTGAACCCGTAATCAGCCATAGCATTTCTTAATCTTCATCTGTCAGCTCATCGTTATGGTCACCGCAGATGTTCCTGGTGCCTACATTAGGTCTCTGACAGACCTGCAGCAGTGATCGTCACACCGGATCATCACAAACACTTCTGACATCAAGTGATTCTCTGCTGTCACACTGAAATCAAAGCATTTGAGATGTCCATTGTAATGAGTGAAAATCATTACAACTCAAATTTCTCCAACTTTTCACATGTGAAACATATTAAAAAGCACATATGGAAACAAAATCTGAAATGAATTAAATTAATATCCAGGCCAAGACTTCCTCTTCTGTGCGCCAGTCATTGTTTACAGTCAATTTGCAACACGGGATGTGAGAATGAAGTAACGGAGCTAAACTCTATGAACAGATACCTGCAAATCAACACCAGACATTAGCCAGTGGGTTCATTTCCACATGGACTGTTTACCTGCATTATGGCTGAAACTAACAATTATTTTCTTTACTGATTAATCTGTCAATCATTTTCAATCAATTAATTGTTTGGGCCATAAAACGTCAGAAAATGGCCAAAAAATATTGAAATCACAGGTCTGAGCTGACGTCCTTTAATAACTCATTTTGTCCACAACCCAAAGATATTCAGAAAATATTCATATATTCAATATTTCCAAGGCTGAAATCACAGAATTTTGACATTTTTATTAAAAAAAGACTCAAAATGATTCATTGATTATTAAAATTTGGTAATTAACTTGATAGTTGACAACTAGTCGAGTAATCGACTAATCGCTGCAGCTCTAACCTGCATGCCACAAAGCCTGCTGCAGATGTTCCTGGTGCCTACATTAGTTCTCTGACAGATATCATCCATTCCTCCCTACAGCAGTGTTCTTCATACTGGATCAACCAGAAACATCTGACACCTCTGCTGTCACATTGAAATCAAAGCACTAATGCTGCCCATTGTAATGAGTGAAAATCATTACAATTCAAATTCTAATGTAATGTAATTCTAATTCTTTTCACATGTGAAACACACTCAACATATTAAAAAGTGCATATGGAAGCAAAATTCTAAGTAAATCGACTGTATTCCTGTGTTTCTTTTAAATAAATGTTGCAAAATGTATTAATTTAGGATTTAGGTTACTGTGGTGAACATTCACATGGATTGTACAACACATGAAGGCAGTATAATGACAGAACAATTTATGGTCCCAGGCAGGGGGGCTGCCAGGATTTTGGGTCCTATCAGGATATCACATTGGGTCCCTTTAGCACAGGCCCCATAAAGCTGCGCAATATCTACAACCACACATCCAGAACTCCTCCTACTCCTAGATTTAAATAACTCCACATTTGCAGGCTTGGAACCAGTCTAGTCCAACACTTACTGTCCAGTATTTACTGAGAGTGAGCTGTGAAAACACTGTACAGACGTGTAAAATTCTGCATGCAGTGGAAAATTATCTTAAAGTAAAGTAATGGATAACTTAAAATATAACTTAATTTAATACATCTTTAAAAAGAAAATAAATAATCTAACATTAATACAGACTGAGTCACTCAATGCTTCAAACAGTCCAACATCTAATACAGACTGTAAGCTGTTTTTGTTTCATTTAATGATCATTATATGGAAAAAATAATTATAGTATTTAAATTCTTATCATTGAAAAGAATCTAATCATTTTTCTTTTTTCATAATAATAGAAAAGAAATTCCCACAGACCCCCTGATATGTCAGTCCACACAATTCTGTATCACAGGAAAAAGGTCGAGAAAACTCAATATTACTGCAGTGGATTTTTGAGTTTTGAGCCCAACTCAAACACATAAGTTCAGAAATAAACTTTTGCCAATCTATAATCTTTAGTTGAGATAAGTTTGTCCTTTAGATAAACTTGAATCTTTGAGGTTTAGAAACTCAGAGGTCAGAGTTAGCTGTGAACCTTATTTGTGATTGTTTGGGTACCTGAAAATGAAATGGTTTTAATAGAAAATATTAAAATATTAACCATTATTCTTGAGTTTACCCTTTTTGATATGCAATTTATTTGTGTTTCTTCAACTCAAAGATTCAAGTTTATCTACTATAAGTAAATTATCTCAACAAAAGGTGAGTAGTGGGTAAAACCTTTTTATTATTATTATTATTATTATTAACTCTATTGCAGTAAGCTGCCTTGAAATTTTAAAGTTTTCTCAACTTTTTTGTTTTTACAGTAGGAATGGCAGACAGGACTGCCTCTGTTGGTATCTTGATTTTAGCATTTAGCTCTCAGTGATTTTTCATTGTCCCAGCCTGTCATCCTGGAAACATGCTCCTCCATCCAATAATTTAATAGAGTTTCTTCTTATTATACCATTGACACTGAGTAACACTTTGGTATATTTGTTGTACACAATTCAGGCTTTGTTCAAGTGTTTGTGATATTTAGGTATTCTGAATATCTGAAATCACTCCTCAGAATGTTCTGATACCAAAACTTTCCCTCAACATAGTAGCTTTGCACCGACCATTTATGGTTAAATGTAGGAATGTAAAGGCCAAGATATGAGGCTGATCCATGAATCTGATTATTTTTTGGTGCACACCATGTTCAACTTTTGTGTGCTTTGTGTGTTGTGTAATCAAAATTTTATTGAAATAGCAATATGGCTTTCTACAATTTTCAAATTGCATTAGGTGCAATGTTTGTTTAAGGCAAAATGTGTGCCAAAATCTTTCTACAATTAAAAAAGCATCTTCATTTGGAACAGATCCCAGCTAAAATAAATCACACCATAGTCATTTAAAAATGTTTTTCAATCAAAATAAGTAAAGTAAGTAAAAATTATAATTACCTGTAATATCAAAAATCATATCACAATGGCAATATCAGTCAAAATAATCACAATTAGATATTTTTTCTAAATCATTCAGCCCTAGATCCTACACACTGGGAGACAATGGGAGTCCTGTCCTGATCTGTGGAGAGATTCTTCATTAAATTAGACTTTTAGCCAATGACGTTTGACCTTTCCAGGATGATGTTCTGACCATCCTTGAATATAGACAAGGGGAAACATCTCCTAACGTATGTGATCACCTGATATCATGTGATCAAAGTTCCATATTTAGGTCACATTTAAGTATATTTAAGTATTTGTGCGCAGACAACAGGAGGCATCATACAAGATTTCCTCCTCCACACAACTTCCTCTCTGCACAGTAGAACATTTCATGGTGGTCTACTCAGGGTGGGAAGCACAGATTAAGAAGTCTGTGATATCCACTTCCAGCTAGGATAACCTTGTGTTTATCCTTGAACTTTATTCTTTGACTTAATCAGGACATCTTCTGCTTTCCTTCCATGTTTTAAGGTACAGATATCTGGAACAAGGACACTGACAATGTTCTTCAGATAAAGACACTGAGCAACTGTGTGAGAGACGTGATATCCAAAATTAATGCTTCAGGTTCACAAAAGAGAGCACACAGGGAACAGCGGATATGACGGAAAAAAATGGACAAATTCTATCAGTCGCAGACCTTTAGCAACCACAAACTGGCTGTAAATGACCAGAAGCTAAAAATATTTTCTGTAGGTACACCTCTAGTGTCACGTTTGCACATGCAGGGCTCTGCAGTCAAGTTAGCAATAATACATATGCAAAGTCCTGCTAGACTTTCAAAATAAAGGAAATTACTTGTTCAGGTTTAGGAACAATACTTGGTTAGGTTCAGGAATGGATCACGGTTTGAGTTAAAAAGTATGATACACAATGTAATATACGTAAGTACTTGAATTAGTTTGTGTACATTGCTAGCAACCAGGAGGTAGAGAGAGAGGACCACTATCTCCTCAACATAGACTTTTCTTTTTGAGATAGTTGAGGAAATTCAGAATGAAATGTTGCAATGTTACAGTTCTATAGTGCAGTAACAGAAGTTGTGCTCACCTTCTCAGTGACTGTATGGTATGATAACACTACAGCCCATGAGACATATGACAGAATAGTGCGTACAGTGTCAAAAATAACTGGCTGTGAACTTCCCACAACTTCTGTTTGATCTGTACTACATCCACATTCAGTGGAGAGGTTTGAAAATTCAACTCCACTTTAATTTACCACTCTCAGACACATGAGCCTTATAATGAATCACATTATTGTATTTATTATTACTGCAAAGTAATTTGTCTTTGCGTTTACTTTGTGTTATTTGTGGAAACATGTCACTTTTTTTATTTTGAAGCTCATCAGAACAAATTCCCACCAACTTTGGCTGATATGGCAATAAATTATTGAATTGAATTGAAAGTTATATATGCTATGTAACTATACATAAGTTAAAAAGAAGTCAGTGTTGACTTGTAGAGGGGCTCCTGCAGAAATGACACTACAGGGATACCTACAGCGACATGGTTTGAAGCACGGGGGCACTGACAGAGCTGTTGTATTTGATGTTTTGGCCAAAGGCCAATCAAGGTCAGTGAACCACAGCCGAGGCCTCCACTGGGTGCTGGGTTTGCATCCTCTCGGGGTAATGGGGCAGGTCGAGTGTTTTCAGAGCAGTAAAGCAAGTATTTAGACTTTGATCCAGCCAGGCGTTGTGGTGTTGCTGGCATGAAGCTCTCTGGACTGCAGCGAGCTGGGACAGCAGGGGGCTGTTGGACATGGCAGACGGTCTGTATGGGGTAAAAGGGTAAAACACACTCTCAGGGTTAAAGCCTTAGTTAAATGATCCCACAAACAATAGCTGATTACAACATGATGTTTGGCTTGAACTGAGAGTGGCCATCCAACATGAACAGACACTTTACGCCTGTTCAGAAACAATGTGGGACAAAGCAGCACAGACTCAAATGGATACACTTTGGGCACAGCAGCTGGCTGTGGACAGCTGACACGCTGATAGAGAATTTATAGAAGGATGTCGAGGATTATTCATTCGCTTCATCCAACTCACCAAGATGACCAGGGTCTGTGACAGCAAAAGTCAACTTTGACTTCTTTTGAAGAAGTTAGGTCACATATATGAACTTATTTAGGTAACATACTTGTTTTAACCCAAAGCTCATTTTTTTCCTAAACCTACCCAAGAAGTTTTTGTGCCTTTTCTTTTGAAAATCATAATAGATGTTGCATACTGATAACTTGAGTGTGGAGCTCTGCACATGCGAAAATGATATTACAGGGGTACTGACAGCATCACAGTTGGAAACTTAGGCCACTGACCAAGGGCTGGAAGTGAGAGTGTGATGGAATATAACACAAATGTCAAACAGCTGTGGTTAAAACAGTGATTCCCAAACCTTTTCTGGCATGTCCCCCTGAGATGAGATGCCGAAAAATGCTCACACACTCCAACCCCACAATTATTATCAGTCATTAACAATAACTGGGGAAGCAACTGATAAAAAATTTAGGGTGAAATAAAGGTCGTCATGATAGCATCAGCAAACCCTTTTTTCTTTATTTCCCTACATAAATCATATTCATTTAACTTAGTAATTTTATATTTCTCCCCTGGTCATCCATGCCCCCCTGTGCAGTGGCTCTACACCCCACAGTTTGGGAACCACTGGGATAAATTTAGAGCTGAAATGATTATTCAATTAATCAGTCAGTTGAATGGTAGAAAATGAATTATCATTGAGTCATTTTAAACATTTTCTGCATTCAGCCTAATAAAGGTGGATATCTGCTGTCCTCAAATCTTCTTTTTAGTAAACTTAAAAATTTCTTTGGGTTTTGGACTGTTGGTCAGAAAAAATAAGCAATTTGAAGGTGTCATATTTAGTCCTGGGAAATTATGACAGCATTTTTCACTATTTTCAGATATTTCATAGACCAATCTATAAAATAATAATGAAAATGATTGTTAGTTGCAGCTATAATCAAAAGATACAAACACGGGGTTGAACTGGGACAAAATTTGTGGCATTTTTCATCTGGACCGGCCGTATCCCACCCCATCTCACACCACCAACCTCCCTGAAGGGCTGATAGCCTACACTGACTTGCAGCTAACAGCACAACCACTGAATTCATCTGTACCTCAACAGGCAGGATGTACTGCACACACATACACAGTTAACACCAACAACAGCAGCAGCTGCGAAGACATTCATTCACCTCCATCTCAACAGATTTACACAATCAAAGCCAACACACAACTGGATATTGTTGAAAATCACCTACAGCTCAACAACAGAAGATTTACACTGCAGGTACACTCAATTAAAGCCAACAACACAATCACAAAATACACCGCTCTCAACCACAGAAGTGAAAAGTTGAAGATCCCTTCAATATGAACACAAACAAAGCCTAAAAGTTTGGCGTCAACCAATGTCACATGTAGCAAACAAAGGAACACTTTATAAGCCTACATTAATCATAAAATAGTCTTCATGCGGAGTCCTCAGTTCATTTTTTTCCTCCTGGACAAGCGTCTGTCAAGCTCAAAAGTGTCCATCTGTCAGTTTATTGCATCAACTTGTTTACATACATCTACAGCTGCTTTTATCTGGACCAAACAGACATAATGTGCGGATATAACTTTATTACCTGGCAATAGCATAGTGACACTTTAATATTTCTTGTAACTGAAAAATGTTAATCACAACTGTGATGGCAGCAATGTGCATATAGCCATACATCAACAAAGGCAGCAAACATGAAGAAGAACATGTATGTAAACAATGAACAATTGAAAATGTGAAAAAATGAAATGTTTTATGGGAAGAATTGAGCACATTAAAACCTCACTGCAGTTTGGTGATACACTGACTGTTAAGCCTTCTTCTCAGGCCTTTTGGGTAATTCTCAACATTTAAAAACCTGGAAATGATCAGATTCGACACTTATTTCCAGACCTTCATGCGACCCGTGGATAAACACATAAACTTTTGTCTGGATCAGCTTTTGAATGAAGTTGTACATCGTTGTGTGCAAGTAATTGCATCCATGCTGGATCATAGCGGACACTCTGAAACCCTCTCATTACAGCTGAGCACTTGCTCTGTTGACTCAGGTGCTGTTCGTCTTGTTAATGACCGTTGCAGGAGTCTGTGGGTGGTAATTTTGGCCGAGGCGAGTTGATTCATTTGTCTATGTGAATGACAGCTTAAGTGCATCTCTGACAAATGTGGCTCTTTAAAGGTAAAGTTATGAGGCAAATGGATCCAAATCAAGTGATGAATACTGTACAATACAAAGAGCTCATTTTGTCTCTCAGTGGTCTCACCAATTGAATAGTAATAGCACTCTGATTGGTGTGAATGGGTTGTTTTAGTGAGAACATTTCTCTGCTGACCTCTTCCCTACAGCAGTTGGGAAACTGACCGTGTCCTCTGGTGGGACAGGTAAGCCACACAGGGAACCATTCCTTCCCCTCTCGTGCCTCCGGGCAGGTCACATTCATTCATTTCAGCGCGAGTCAAGCTTGATCAGCTGCCACTGTGCTGTTTGAAATGGCAGCAGCTCCAAAGACAGGCGACATCTGATGGCCACCGCCTGATGAGCCAGTAAATTATGTTACCGGCAACGCCGGTCTGTGGAATTCCAAGAAAATACTGCAGACACTGGTGGACTGAGCCAAAACACACAATGATAAAATAACATTTACTTCATCCAGTGCAGGGCTATAGCAGTCATCTCACCACTGTTACAATTATGTGTTTACTGTTGACTGATTTGATGGAAAAAAGAAACTGCAGCTGTAAAAAGCATCTGGACTGCTCAACATGAACATTACAACTATGCAACTTATTTTGTACCTTTTCCTGAGAATTATTTTATTTTATTTTACTTATTTATTTATTTTTCTTTTTGCAATTTACGTTTTTTTTTATTGAGAGAATTTTAGAAATCATTCATCATCCTGACTTACAACATAGCATGACTCTCTTTTTTTTCTATATAATCAAGAATAAAGAAAGACAAGCATAAGACAAAGAACAACATTCAAAATCAAGTTAACTATATAAAATAATCAAAACCAGACAGGAACAGACAAAAAGAAAACAAATAAAGACAAAAATGAAAACAGTAATAACTTACAGGGAATAAACATCTTTCATTAATTCCCTTCAGACCTCTAATAAGGAGATTATTTTGTCTAATCTTTACACCCAAGAAATAAGTTACAAAATTAAATAATCAGGTTCTATGGTATTAGAATACTGTACCCATTTGGCCAAATATACCTGGAATCTACTCAATTCCAGCTTGTCAACGAAAATGTCAGTTTTTTGAACATAAATATCCTCAATAATTTCAATAAATTCTTGTAATATAGATGATTCGGGCTGTAACCATTTTCTAGTTACAGCTTTCTTACTTGCAGCCAAAATTATTTTAAATAAATATTTCCTGAGAATTAAAAGTAAAATTAAAGGTATTTAACATAAACATGCTTATCATTTTCATTCTTTAAAAGTCACCAAAATGCAGGAAACAAAGTCTCTGAAACTCAAATGTTTTGGTTTCAAAATCCTCTCTGTTTTCAAGGTTGGCAAGCATGAAGTAAATGTAAGTAACATGTAAGTTGTGCCACTAGGGGTCCCTCAGTTTGATGACATCTGAATTAGTGTGGGATCATGGGAATTGTTTTTCATTGTTAAACAACAACCACTGCATTTGAAAATCTATCTGACATGAAAAGTGCTACTGCCGAACATCAGTGTCGACCCAGCGTCAGATTTCTCTTCCGATTTTTGGGAGGCTTGAATCTGAGGAAAATCATCCTGAAACTCCTGTAGTGTGGAGCCAGCATTATTAATAATAAATGCAACATCCAGGTAGACTTTCAAAGTGAAGCTTTCTGGAAAACATTTAGCATTTTACCAATTAGAGAGACAACTAGAGGGCCATGTGCAGCATCAGAGTTTCAATTGCAGGGCCACTGACCAAGCTGTATTTGATGCATTGGAAGTGAGAATGAGCTGCCTTGACAGGCACCCAAATAATGATATAGAATGATACGAAAAAAGAAAACGTGAACAAGAACCAACCTAAAAAGCATCTTCAGTGAATTTCACTGTGATTCAACTCAGAATGAGAGCAACAGATGAGAAACAGCAGCAGAGAAGGATGCAGCCTGAGAGGAAACCGACGCCTACCGTGGTGTCCTTGAACTGACCATGCAAAATAATCATCTTATTGTCCTCAAACAGAAAAGCAGCTGCCGCCTTTTGTGGTCACAAAAGCCTCATGTCTCCAAATTGTCACAATATCAGTCGTAGGCTGAGGCTGATAACTTAGTGTCAACAAAGAATCCATGAAATACTGCATGTGACGCACTGAAAGACAATCAGATCCCTAGTATTACAAAAGCAGTACAAACATTGGATTTCCTCAGTGCTTGTGTTGATAATGGGGATATCCTGCTGATATAGATACCATAAGGTCAGATCACCTTCTACCTACTATCAACCATCCACAGGTGGAGTCAGCAGCTGGAAACCATATAATTTCCTCTCAGACTAAAAATATTTCATTATACCTGACTATTTTCAGTAAATGTTGCTCTCTTTCTTCTTTCTAACAATAATCTGTCATCCTGACATGCCCTTTAATCCTGAAATAGACTTAAAGCCATGAGGGGTATATGGACTTCTGACCTTGATTTAGTCTGGTCTTAGTCTGATGAAAACATTTACATTTTAGTCACTTAATTATTCTTAGTTTAGTCTAGTTTTGGTCAGCAGCAAAATTATTTTTCCTTTATTGTTACTTGAGTACAGTTTTGAGGTACTTCTACTTAGCTTGAGATAAGTCTAGAAAAATACATTTAGATAGTTCATCTATTCTTGAGGGTTGAGACAAATAATGTCCTACCAAAAGAACTTTACGAATCATTAGTACTAACATTCTAATTCAAATTTTTTGGAGAAAATGTATTATTTAATGATTTATATATATATGAAGTATATCTAATTTGCCCTGTGCCAGAGAACACCCTTGTCCCAAGAGTCCAAGATTTAAAACAATTTAAAAAATGTGTTAAAAGCCTTCAAAATCTAAAACTACCAATACCTACTGATATGCTATTATAATCATCTTTGTTTTTAAATACATTTTTATTGAAGTGTTTGCCCTTTAAAGTTATGTCCCAGATTTCCGTCAACTCCATCAGCTTTTTGCAAAAACATGATTTAATCAGGCATAACAATGGTTAGCTATACCGTAAGGACCCCTGTCACACTTCCTGGTTTAAAAAAGGTGGGAATACTGCTCAAGCACTGGTAAACTTTCTATTTTGAGACAAACTCTTTAAATAATTTTGCTATCAGATATGTTTCAACGATAACATGTCAACTCTGTAGTCCTTCTAAATCAAAGCTAAAATGCTGGTTTAAAAATGTGTATTTTGATTATCATTAAGAGACTCTGAGAAAAATAAAATGGCTGCTCACAATGACTATGCTGTGAAATTTAGAAATGAAACATTTTGAGATGGAGCACCAGTCTCACTGTTCACTGTCATTGTTTGATAATATGTGTCTTCCACTTACCCTTTTAAAGGAACAGTCCAGGGTTAATCTATCTGTGAATTAAAGATTTATTTCAACCAAACTATAGTTGGGGGTTGCTGGAACAGTGAACCCAGATGGTTTTGTTGAGTTTTATTTTGTTCCTGTCAAATTTGCATCCAGTCTCCTGGCTCCTCCCGACCATCCAACAGCCTGTCAGTGGTAAAACGAACACATTTAGTGGACAGACTTTGATGGGTACAATTGTCCATAAGGATTACATGGCAGCCGCTTTCAAAGCTGCCAGCTACATCTGCCTCCCTCAATACTGGACCAGATTCAAAAATTCCTGGCACAGTTCCATTCACCAACACATGAGAAAATAGAGTCCAGGTTGAACAATACCGAAGTTACTCCTTACGTTATGTAATGTTATGTGCATCATTTTGTTTGCTAGGATGCACACTGTGGATATAATTCTGCCATTGGTCGCTTGCTTCAAGTGGCATCTCTGTTTCTGTTAGCTACATATTCAAAGTCTCCGGGAAACAAGAACAACCTCCTAGTTGCAACCTAAACACTGAAAACAACAAATGAATGCTTGGGAAGCTAATGGTATGAACATAAACAAGCCAACAGCTGTTAGCTTCTTGTTTGCAGTGATGTAGTCATTTTAATGCCAGAGCTCCTTCATTCGTGGACATTCAGATGTTCCACCAAAACAAGTTCCCCCTCAACATTATTTTTGCACACCACTGTCACTGCATCCTGGGTGATTGATTTAAAGAAATGCAAACAAGGCAGGACATTTTTTCCCCTATAGCAGAGTGTGTATGTGTGGAGCCAGACCTTTCTCCAGTGCTGAGTGCTGTGATGAGAGGTCTGGCTGTTCGAGACTAGCGTAACATGACTTAGTCACTTGCGTCACAGGTAACAGAATGTATGTGACATAATTATTTTAACCTAAACCATGATCTTCTTCTAAACCTAAGTAAATCGTCTTGGTAACCAAACTGTGACTGTTTCACAACATTAATCATGTATTAAAAAAAAACTGTCTGGCAGCATCTCTTAGACCACATTTTCACCTGATATTAAAATGTGATCTGTGTCCAAATACATTATCCAAATTGTTGTACAGATTGTGTTTACACCCACCTAAAATCCAAACACAATGCAAGCTGGACTCCCTCCAGATGTGGTCTGGCAGATCTGATCACATTCTGATCAACAACTTGGATTAACATGTCTGTGAAGGTCCTCAGTCATCCAGGTCATGGTATTTGTAGCACGGTTTGTCGTAGGCAACTGGACTTGATAGAGTTCTTGACGACCACACAGAGGTTTAATACCTGAACTCCCAAACCAGTCAGTCAGAACTGAAGAAGCTTCTTGGATGAGAGGCGAAACGTCTTCAAGAACTCTATCAAGTCCAGTTGCCTACGACAAACCTTGCTATGAAAACTTGAATTAACATGCATTTTTCCTTGTCTGGATAACATATCCGGATGCAAATCGTATTCAAATACCAGGAATAAATGGGGTGAGATGCTCAAGGGTACCTCGTGCATCAGTATGAGATGCCGGGGGGCGTGACAAAGATGTCAGTAATTGACAACCTGGTAGTGATGACAAGTTGGAATTATGTTCCTTTGCAAAAGAGTTTGTATTGGATGCACACTGATGAAAAAGATCAATATTCTTCATCTGATTTTAAGACATCCTATATAGTTCTGAAAAAGTGTTGTGTTCCTTTAAGATGATTATCATACATTGATCCTTTATAAACACCCACTCATCTTTTTGGATGGTATTGACAAACATGACAGCTTAACCCATGTGTTGAATTTTACCACCCACCAGATTCATTATTCACATTTGAAATCAAGGTGATATTGTAGGTAAATGAATCTACCCATTTACTGCTTTCACATTAGCTGTGGTTCAGCTTTAGTTGATGATATGAATACATGTGTCAGTTAATGGGCGGAAAACTGCAGATCAGACGGACCAATGAATCTGTTCACGGGGAAGAAAGTTAGAGGTGATGATGGCTCGCTGCATTATTTTCAAGGTAAACTCCCAATTGTTTTCTATGTAGCTCACAGTGTTGAGCACATGGGGAAAGCATTAGCCCTTAATGCACTCTCTAATGACTCTATAGGCCTGTGCTCCTACTTTGGTAATTCTCTTGTGTTCTAGTCCAAGTCTTCTCTGCTTCCTGAGTAATCATCAGTGGCTTTGCTTTTGTACAAGCTCAACATCAAAGTTCTGTAGACATGCCTATGTCTCACAAAGACTGATCTGGATCACAGTGACCTCTGGGTTTGGCACAGGTTGGCATGAGAACAACAGACTATTACAAGTCTTCCTCACACAATTACAGTAAAGAGACTGAATTAGGCAGAATACAAAGAGCAGACAGAGTGAACGTGAATTTTACAGTTTTATGTTGAATTCTTACAGACTTACTGAGCAAAAATGTAACAAATATGAGGTATCTAACTCAACACAGTAGTCAAATAATATCCATGAGGAGTGTGTTTCTAGCAACAGACCAGTGAGTGAAATACTGACCCACAATGACTGTGAGTGCATGTAGAAATTAAGATGATGAGTTTGACATACCAGTAGCACAAACCTTTGAAATAAAGCAGAGCTAACAGAAGTCAAATGAAATTTAAGTGCATGAGGCCAGTGGTATGCAAAAGTGTCCTCTTGGATGCCCCTATGGTGGATATAATGTGATGAAGTGCACACTAGGGTGGTCTTCTAGTGGACAAAATTTGGTAAAGTGCCCTCTGAAGTGCCCTTCTAGAGAATAACACATAACAAAATGCTCCCTAAGGTTCCCTTTCAGTGGGCAAAATGTAGTCAAGTGCCCTCAAAGGTGCTTCTAGCGGTGCTTCTTCCAGTGGACGAAACATGACAAAATGTTCTGGAATGCCTTTCCAGTGGACAAAATGTGGTAAAGTGCCCTCTAAAGTGCCCTTCTAGAGGACAACGCATAACAAAATGCCCTCTAAGGTGCCCTTTCACTGGGCAAAATATAGTCAAGTGCCCTTGAAGGTGCTCTTCCAGTGGACGAAACATGACAAAATGTTCTAGAATGCCTTTCCGGTGGACAAAATGTGGTAAAGTGCCCTCTAATGTGCCCTTGCAGTGGACGAAACATGACAAAATACCCTCTTGGGTGCCCTTATAGTGGACAAAATGTGGTTGAGTGCCCTCCATAGTGTCCTTCCAGTAGGCAAAATGTAGTAAGGTGCCCTCTAAGGTGCCCTTGCAGTGGACAAAACATGATACCTTGATTGCATAACAATCTTCACCGTACTGGTGCCCCACCATATATAGCTGGTACCCTTTTTATTTTTTTCATCCCTGCCTCTCAGACAGCCTGAGTTCGCAACTGCATGAAAAACAGCAAAGGTATAGGTTTTGGTCTCCACATTGCAACCCAGCAGCTGAGAACCAAGACACAGGGACTTCTTGAACTTCTTTTGCAGTGTTTATTCATGTGCAGACTGTACATTTACTGCCACTAGACAACTTCACTGCTAAACTTTAATTCCTCTGCTGTGATCGCCAACACCTATCTGTCAGTGCAGCCACAGAAACTTGATGGAAAATAGATCTGGAATATTCACACATATCAAAACACAGGAAAACTGCTCAGATAGTTTGACAGTTCATTTGCTATTGATGCTTTGAAATGCGTGCATAGGACTGAGCGAGTATAGAAAGATGCTTCAATGTAGCATGTATGCTGTTGTCACACTGATATGATATTTGCAGTAGAGGTCAGAAACAAAACTCTCTTTGTCCTGGATTCTCTGAGTCCAGACGAATCAGTCAAACCACACCCATCTGCATCTAGATCAATTTTCTGTCACTTTGAATTTGATCCTAACCTGTTTGTTCACTACTTCCTAAAGTTTTGAGCAATCAGTGCCAAATGTGGTCTCTGGACCAAGCCAGAAAAAGTTACCCTTTTAGATTTTTGATGTTCATACAGTTTTAATATAGCTGGCCATCCACTTTTCAGACAAAAACAGGAGAAAATGGCATTTTTGTGAGAGATAAATCTTTGTCAGATCCATCACAGCATCCCCTACCACCTACCTGTGAAAACAGTAATTGATGGAATATATTGTCAATGGCAGGGAAGCGTTGTGTCCTAAATGACAAGATATCTCATCAGTGGCAGGGAAAGAGTTAAGGTTTGCTTAAATGCTGTGTCCAGGGCTAATATTACAAAAATGTGTCATCTTGCTTGAACACTTTGTGCCATTGCAAACCATATTTGGTGGATATATGATGTCTGAGTGATGGTGACAAATTTGGTGTCATTTGGCCTATAGTGCAAACAGCCATGCACTCTGAATGCTAGTATGTACGCAAGAATGCAAGTTACAACACCTAGAGCCAAGCAGTCAGCCCATTTCAAAAGAGAACTGCACTAGTAAGTGAATTTTAAATGAATAAAATGTCATCATCTGTATTGGCCTAAGAGCTAAAATGTAATGCAAATTCAAAAGGAAATGGATGTTTTCTTTGGCAAAGTGTTGTGTGTGATTTTGCTAGAAAAGTCATTTGTTTCACTTAGTCACGATACCTTTGTGGGGCCTGATGTCTCTTTCTAAGTCCTATTAGCTGTTTTCAGCCTGTGGATACGTCTGTATTTTCTGTTGTAAATTCCAAGGCAAAGAAAAACACTGGTGAGCTGACTGGAGAGGCTGAAACTTCAGATGTGTCCCCAGTGTGTCTCTTTTTTGGTTTGTCTTGTCCAAGAGGGTGAGAGCTTTCCAAGAGCTCCAAGTTCCTGCTGTCAAATGGTCTGAGACCACTCCACTTCCTCTGAGAGGGTCTTGGCCAACAGTCATACAGTACATGGTCCTTTGAGGAGTTGAGCAGTATGTATCACACTCAGTGTACATCTATTACTATGTATTTTTGCCCCTGCAGGGCCTACTGATGTCAAACTGTCCATCTCTTTGTCCATCAAACTGTAGATCCATTTTTTAGGGTCCCCAGAGGATGGTTCTCAGGGACTGACCTTATGTCTGCTGACATTATTCTGGTCAGTACTATCTCTTGACCAACACCTTGCTCAAAATCAAAAGGCCAGATCACCCTGGAATATTTCTGTGGATATTCACCTTCCCAGAGGACAAATCTTAATATTTCTGGTGATGCCCTGGCCTTTCATTGAGGCCAAAACTTCAGTCACAGCCTCAACCAATAGTAAAGATGTTCACTTCAGCAGGTGAAGGCCATTCCCCCACATTCATGAATGTGTGACCAGGCCCTTAGTCTTTGGTCTTGTATAAATGTTATTTTAACAATTTCACAAAATAATCTTAACTCAAACCAAGAACTTTGTTGCACTCATGCAGATAGTTCTATTATCACTACATGAATGAATGGCAATATTATATCTAGTATTAGTATTATTACTTACATACAGCTTACATATTTATATGTACTACTATTCCCTCCACATAGTTTTACTATCAATGTTCTGTTACTACTGTTCTCTCTGCCTCTGTTCTTTTCTCTCTCTCCCACCACCCCTCTTTCTTCCTCTTCTCCTCTCTCCCTCTCAACTCGACAGGTGCCGTCAGATCACCGCCTACCATGAGTCATGGATCTGTCCGAGGTTTCTGCCTGTTAAAAATAAGTTTTTCCTCGCCGCTGTCGCCAAAGTGCTTGCTCATGGAGGAATTGTTTCAATTGTTGGATGTAAATATAATTAATTATTGAGTGTGGTCTAGACCTACTCTATATGTAAAGTGTCTTGAGACAACTTTGTTGTGAACTGGCGCTATATAAATAAAATTTGACTTGACTTGAAAATGGCGGCACATGTAGACGCTGCAGCCACAGCTCACAGCTACATTTTTGCTTTTATCTATTATAATTTTAGTTAAATTGCTGAAACATGAATCACCTATGACAGAAGAACATTCAGAAACACTGGAAAAGAAGGCATGGGGTTTGGATCAAAGAGTAGCAATCCCTGAGACGGTCAACAATGCACATGCCATCTTTCAATGGATTCAAACTAACGTGCTAAAACACCAAAGTCAGAATATTATAGCGCAAACAAACCACTTGAGGCAATGTAGAACAGCAACTCCAACTGATGAAAAATGACTTTTTTCCTCAATGGAGTCTGGTGGCTTTGAAGAGACCGATGATCAATAATTGCTGTTTCTGGATAAACAGAAAGGATAATAGTCTTCACCTTTTTTCAGATGTTTTCAGATCCCCGCGACCCCCTTGGGATGTGTGCTCAAGCAAAGAGCTCACAAAGAAATTACTGATTATGATCATTATCAGCTGCAACTCAACTGCATGTTACAAACACAGTCGTGATAAACAGGTAGAGTCGGGACAAAAAAAATATGTCTTATACCATGATATTACGGGGTGGGTTTTATTGGGGAATGACACAAAATGCCGTGTGAGAATGTAGCACAAAATTATGAACCTTTTACATGTGCATTCTGTATGAGCCCCTACCTGCATCCACAGATACTCATTCTAGTATCATTAATGACAAACTGCCAAAGTACTGTAAATGAAAAAGACTCAAAATATTATTAATTTAAAAAGTCATGGTTAGCTGTTAACAAGAGAATAGTAAAGGATGAATTAACCTCAATAAGTGTTGTTCATACTTCAAATCTGGTACCCGCCAAATATAGCATAGTTAATTGTTAATAAGTGCTTTATGAAGGATTAATTAACCTCAATAAGCCTTGTTCACACATTAGATCCGGTACCCCAAAATGCATTGTTAACTAAAGGATTAATTAACCTTAATAAGCACTGTTCACACTTCAGATCCAGTACCCCCAAAATGCATAGTTAACTGTTAATAACTGCATAATAAAGTATGTAGAAATCTTGTTCTTAAGCAGTCTATAAACATTAACAAGTTGCTTATAGGTGCTTATAAATGTCTTATAATCTCACAATGAACATGTTTATTCATGTTTATTATGCTATTATTAACACTCTTATAGTCCTATTAACACATAATGTTAATCAGCATCTTAACAAGAGCCTTATGACCTGTTAACTTATGCATATTACAAGCATCTTAATATAAAGTGTTACTCTGACCTCTTTTCATTCTCACATGCTGATGTCATATATGTTACCATGATGACCAAATAATCACTTTTCAACAGTTCTCCTCCTGAACGGGTCACAATCAGCATTGCATACATGCTAACATCACATATCCATCCATCCATCCATCCATCTTCTTCCGCTTATCCGGGTCCGGGTCGCGGGGGCAGCAGTCTAAGCAGGGATACCCAGACTTCCCTCTCCCCAGACACTTCCTCCAGCTCTTCCGGGGGAATCCCGAGGCGTTCCCAGGCCAGCCGAGTGACGTAGTCCCTCCAGCGTGTCCTGGGTCTTCCCCGGGGCCTCCTCCCGGTGGGACATGCCCGGAACACCCTCCCAGGAAGGCGTCCAGGAGGCATCCGGTATAGATGCCCGAGCCACCTCAGCTGGCTCCTCTCGATGTGGAGGAGCAGCGGCTCTACTCTGAGCTCCTCCCGGGTGACAGAGCTCCTCACCCTATCTCTAAGGGAGCGCCCCGCCACCCTGCGGAGGAAACTCATTTCGGCCGCTTGTATCCGAGATCTCGTTCTTTCGGTCATGACCCAGAGTTCATGACCATAGGTGAGGGTAGGAACGTAGATTGACCGGTAAATCGAGAGCTTCGCCTTTCGGCTCAGCTCCTTCTTCACCACGACAGACCGGTACAATGACTGCATTACTGCTGCCGCTGCACCGATCCGCCTGTCAATCTCACGCTCCATCCTCCCCTCACTCGTGAACAAGACCCCAAGATACTTGAACTCCTCCACTTGAGGCAGGAGCTCTCCTCCAACCCGGAGGGAGCAAACCACCTTTTTCCGGTCGAGCACCATGGCCTCGGACTTGGAGGTGCTAATTCTCATCCCAGCCACTTCGCACTCGGCTGCAAACCGCCCCAGCACATGCTGAAGGTCCTGATTCGAGGGAGCCAACAGGACAACATCATCCGCAAAAAGCAGAGATGAGATCCCGTGGTCCCCGAACCGGACTCCCTCCGGCCCCTGGCTGCGCCTAGAAATTCTGTCCATAAAAATAATGAACAGAACCGGTGACAAAGGGCAGCCCTGCCGGAGTCCAACATGCACCGGGAAACAGGTCTGACTTACTGCCGGCAATGCGAACCAAGCTCCTGCTCCGGTCATACAGAGACCGCACAGCCCTTAGCAAAGGGCCCCGGACTCCATACTCCCGAAGCACCTCCCACAGAATGCCGCGAGGGACACGGTCGAATGCCTTCTCCAAGTCCACAAAACACATGTGAACTGGTTGGGCAAACTCCCATGAACCCCCACCCTGCGGAGGGTATAGAGCTGGTCCAGTGTTCCACGACCAGGACGAAAACCGCATTGTTCCTCCTGAATCCGAGGTTCGACTATCGGCCGAATTCTCCTCTCCAGTACCCCGGAATAGACTTTACCAGGGAGGCTGAGGAGTGTGATCCCCCTATAGTTGGAGCACACCCTCCGGTCCCCCTTCTTAAATAGAGGGACCACCACCCCGGTCTGCCAGTCCAGAGGCACTGTCCCCAACTGCCACGCGATGTTGCAGAGGCGTGTCAACCAAGACAGCCCTGCAACATCCAGAGACTTCAGGTACTCAGGGCGGATCTCATCCACCCCCGGTGCCTTGCCACCGAGGAGCTTCCGAACTACCTCGGTGACTTCAGCCTGAGTGATGGATGAATCAACCTCTGGGTCCCCAGCCTCTGCTTCCTCTACAGAAGGCGTGACAGTGGGATTGAGGAGATCCTCGAAGTATTCCTTCTACCGCCCGACAATATCCCCAGTTGAAGTCAACAGCTCCCCACCTCCACTGTAAACAGTGTTGGCAGGGTACTGCTTCCCCCTTCTGAGGCGCCGGACGGTTTGCCAGAATCTCTTCGAGGCCGACCGGTAATCCTCCTCCATGGCCTCCCCGAACTTTTCCCATACCCGAGTTTTTGCTTCCACAACCGCCCGGGCTGCAGCACGCTTAGCCTGCCGGTACCTGTCAGCTGCCTCAGGAGTCCCACGAGCCAAACAAGCTCGATAGGACTCCTTCTTCAGCTTGACGGCATCCCTTACTTCCGGTGTCCACCACCGGGTTCGGGGATTGCCGCCGCGGCAGGCACCGGAGACCTTACGGCCACAGCTCCGAACGGCCGCGTCAACAATGGAGGCGGAGAACATGGTCCATTCGGACTCAATGTCTCCAGCCTCCCTCGGGATCTGGTCAAAGCTCTCCCGGAGGTGGGAGTTGAAAACCCCTCTGACAGAGGGTTCCGCCAGACATTCCCAGCAGACCCTCACAACACGTTTGGGCCTGCCAAGTCTGTCCAGCTTCCTCCTCCGCCAGCGGATCCAACTCACCACCAGGTGGTGATCAGTTGACAGCTCAGCCCCTCTCTTCACCCGAGTGTCCAAGACATAAGGCCGAAGATCAGATGACACGACCACAAAGTCGATCATTGATCTCCGGCCTCGGGTGTCCTCGTGCCACGTGCACTGATGGACACCCTTATGCTTGAACATGGTGTTTGTTATGGACAAACCGTGACTAGCACAGAAGTCCAATAACAAAACACCACTCGGGTTCAGATCGGGGAGGCCGTTCCTCCCAATCACGCCCCTCCAGGTAACACTGTCATTGCCCACGTGAGCGTTGAAGTCCCCCAGTAGAACGATGGAGTCCCCAGTCGGGGCACTTTCCAGCACCCCTCCCAAGGACTCCAAGAAGGCCGGGTACTCTACACTGCCATTCGGCCCATAAGCCGAAATGACAGTGAGGCACCTGCCCCCAACCCGAAGGCGCAGGGCAACGACCCTCTCGTTCACCGGGGGAAAACTCCAACACATGGCGGCTAAGGTGGGGAGCTACAAGCAAGCCCACACCAGCCTGCCGCCTCTCACCGCGGGCAACTCCAGAGTGGAAGAGAGTCCAACCTCTCTCAAGGAGTTGGGTTCCAGAGCCCAGACTGTGCGTGGAGGTGAGCCCGACTATCTCTAGCCGGTACCGCTCAACCTCCTGCACTAGCTCAGGCTCCTTTCCCCTCAGCGAGGTGACATTCCATGTCCCCATAGCCAGATTCTGTGTCCAGGGATTGGGCCGTCGGGACCCCCGCCCACGACCGCCACCCAAACCACAATGCATCGGCCCCTTCTGAACCCTCCCGCGGGTGATGGGCCTACGGGAAGGCGGGCCCACGTCGCTCCTTCGGGCTGTGCCCGGCCGGGTCCCGTGGGCACAGACCCGGCCACCAGGCGCTCGCCTGCGAGCCCCATCCCCAGGCCTGGCTCCAGGGTGGGGCCCCGGTGACGCCAATCCGGGCGACGTAAGCTTCCTCGTGTGTTCATCTATCATCAGGGGCTTTGGAACCGCTCTTAGTCTGACCCGTCACCTAGGACCTGTTTGCCTTGGGAGACCCTACCAGGGGCAATAAGCCCCAGACAACATAGCTCCTAGGATCATTCAAGTACTCAAACTCCTCCACCACGGTAAGGTGGCGGTTCAAGGAGGAGTCCACTTTCTCAAAATCCTGTGGTTGGTCTGCTTTGTTTTCACATTGTAAAATAAACCGCACCAGTGTTCAGATGGAAGTGGACCGCGACCCACTCTTCCAGGGTGTCTTGATCCAGTTGTTTAGTCTGCACCAGAGTTTGACTGACAGCTTTCAGACCAGCTCAAACAAACCAAACTAAACGGGTAAACAAGCATGGGCACCACGGTTTGTAGAGATCCAGGGTCCAGTTCCTGTCTGTGATTATCATGTCTGTGAGATTCTCACAGTGTCTTCTTTCAGCAGAAAACAGCTTTTTGGTGTGTGTAGACATTAAATCTGGGTAAAAATTGATTTAGACTCATTTATTTGTGGAAACAAATGACATTTGTATTCCCATGAGCTAAAAAACTTTCAAACACTCCTGCAGGGTTCTTGTTGTACAGTATATAAAGAGCCTTTAATGTATGTAGCACCTACAGCCTGTCCAGGGAAAGAATAAATCAGGTCCTATTGTTGACCGTCTAGGGTGCTGTAAAACAGCTGCTGCACGGCCAAGAACCCTAAAGTAAGCAATCTGGAACTGACTCTTCAAATATTATTTCACATCCTCTGCTATAGAGCACTTTGTAATCACAGTTAGATTTATAGTGAATCCTCAGCGAGGTGTCGTAAAGCGTGTTTGCCGGAGCATTTAATGGGCTGCTCAGCTCATGTCCACCTGAAGCTTCCAAGTCACAGTCTTTGTCCAGGCAGCGTCTGGATGAAGTGGTTCTGGATCTCCCAGAAAACATGGAGGCAATGAGGCGTAGTGATGACTGCTCTGTTTTGGTTTTAAAAATGTTATGCTTTACAACAAAACTGTCCTTATAAAACAGATTTCAGTCCTTGAATATGATTGGCTAAACAGCTCCATAAACACACCTGTGACTACATTACTGCACCAAACAAATTGATTCAAAATGTCAGACTTTGTTGTTTACTGGCTGAAGAAATGGAAAGAATAGAGGAGGAGGATAAAGACGAAAGGAGACACACTGGAATTAATGACAGAAAAACTGAAGAGTTGTAAAAAAAAAAAAAAAAAAAAGTCATGAATAGAAGCCAGGACCAATAAACAGACTGTGTGGTCCTTTTGCTGTTTTCAGACCAGAGGCCTGTATTACAAAGCAGGATTTGTGGTTAGCAAGGTAACTTGAACACCTGAACACCTAGCCTGCACTGGAGCAGATTATGTTCAAGATAAGAGATCAATATGGATAAAGCACCACCTGCTCAACAATCAAATCATTTTATTAAATGGCATTGGGCGCCACTAAAATCCTGAGGAGCTCAGTTCGCAGTGTGCAGATAATGAGAGGGAAAAGTGTTATTTCATTGTGCTTTTATGTAACGATTTCATCCAACAACAAAGACTGATTGAAGCTCTGAAGCCTCGTATTTGTTGGACTTAGAATTCAAATTGGTCAGCCTCATATATTTTTTTTGTTTTTATATTTACTTATACTGCTCACTGACTGACAGATGACCAGTAAATGTATTAAACTGTATATTTTTCTCTCAAGTCAGTTTGACAGTGCCGGGTGCAGCTGAAAGAATAAGACCAAAACTGTCTCACACACCATACGATTAGCCTACATCTATGCAGCACATTAACTGAGTTGAATACACAAATGTAACCCTGTTTTTTCAAGCTGAAAGTGATTCATATTTTCTATTACAAATATTTTTGTATGTTTTTTCTGTGATCATTTTAAATGATGTAAAGTGTCTTTGAGGATCCGAAAAGCACTCCATAGAATAAATGTATTATCTTTATTATTATTCACACAGTCTGCGATTTCTCTTGCTCTCTGTCCTTCCTGCATGTGGCAGCTGCAGGAGTGTTTCTTTCAGTCTGGATTATGATGGTTATGATCACCTTCTTCATTATTTGTCTAATATTATAGTTAGCTCTTCATTTGTAAAATATGCCAGTGTGTTGTCAGTGTCTTGTCCATGATGCAATTGGTCAGAACACCGCCCGTTTATTTTGTGAACCCACTGGTGTCTAGATTGGGAAACCCTGGGTTGACTTGCTGAGTTGATAATCAGTTTGGTGTGACCTGTTTTCCTTGATCGCTTTTGTTATGTTTAGTAAAGCCAGATCACTTACAGATACCCTGGGTTTGTTGAACCTGCTTCATAGTACAGGCCCCTGGTGTGCTAAGAAAGATCTGATTATTGATTTTAAAACATTCACAAAAATGGAGCTAAACCAGATTCCATCAGTTTGATATTACTTTGAAAAATCGGTGTGGTTATGTTGGCCTATGTGATAAACAGAGTTTATCTCTAGCAAGAACATTTTTTAATATCTTCATCCAAAAACATACAAAAAGTAACAGTGTATTATGTAACAAGATACCAAAATACATAAATATACACACACATAAACATATATACACATACATGAATACAGCATACATACATCCAACACAAATTTAGGCCACATGGTAGAAATGGGTTTTGAGAAGTTTTTTAAAGCTGTTAATGGAATCAGCTGATCTAAAAGAGGGAGGGGACTGTTCCAGAGAGATGGGGCCTGGACGAAAAAAGTTGCCCTTAGATTTGCAAAGGGCGCGGGGTATGCATAAAAGATCTTGGCTGTTTGATCTGAGTTGTCTAGAGGGGGAGTGAGGCAGCAGAAGTTCAAAGATGTATGGCAGGGCGAGGCTATGGAGGGCTTTGTAAGTGATGAGTAGGATGTTGAAATCTATTCTCAGCTCAGCAGGCAGCGAGGATCGCTGTGATATGGGTTCTGCAGTTGCTGCCTGGCTGCAGCATTTTGACCGAGTTGAAGACGGGATGGAGCTGAGTGGGTGAGACCAGAGTAAAGAGTGTTACAGTGATCAAGGAGTGAGAAGATGAGGGTGTGGATAAGTGGTTAAAAACTGACAACTGGTCTGCACTAACATGTACACCAGTTAGTACAGTATTAGTACTTATTTTCAGGTGTCACTTCATACTGTGCAATATTTCACACAGGTGAATTTTTAATTTCAATGTGTAATATTCAATACTTCAGTCAGGTGCATTATCATACAATATGCAATATCAATATTTCACTCAGGTGAATTTTAATTTCATGGTGTAATAATCAGGTGTATTATCATTCTATGTACAATATGAATATTCTCTCTGTGCAATGGTGTAAATTCAACTGCTGAGTCTCCTTATATTGTATATATTGTTCCTATTTTTATATTTCCTCAGTTTAAACTATTCATATTTTTTATATTTCCTCTAGCTTATATTTTTATATTTTATTCTTTAGACTTTTTATTAATGCTTCTTTATATGTTCGCTCTCCACTTTGCTGCTGCAGCACTGTAAATTCCCCCATTGTTGGAAAAAACAGTTACATGGCCTGTTAACTCTTCTCATTTATTAAGTATTTAACATGTATGTTTTCAGTAATGTGTCAAAACAGTGTAAAATTATAAAGTATAAAAATGCACAGGGCATTGATAAATGACAAGACTTGTGTTCTTTTTTAGTACCCATGACAAAATAAAATAAATAATAAAACATTGTGTCACTTCGTTGAGACGTACATGTATGACATTTGTGCATGGGACTGTTATGATTGGTGGAGCTCACAGGAAGCAACAATGATTGGTCAAATTTGTGGAAAAGTTGCTGTGACTAGAAAAAATCGCAAGGTTGTGCAGAATTCACCGAGTTTGGTTGTGATCAGAACATCACCACTTCCTGGAGGAACTGATTAATGCCTTCTTTGTTGCAGCACAACTTTTGTGATTTCAGACAGCTAGAGTAGCTTTAAATAATACAGACATCTGTAATACTATGAATCCAAGATCACAACATGATGAATGCATCAGTGATGAATTTTATTGGGGGGGAACACTGGACCATTTAAGCTTGCCTGTTCATGGTTCAAGAGTGTGTAACCTCACCTATCTGTTCATAGAGAGACTTCACTTCATTGGTGCAGTTAAAGACAGTGTCTTGACTCTGTCCTCTGCAGTTTAAGGAGGACAGAGGGACACCTTGTTACATAAAGAAGCCGCAGGTCTTCACCTCTCAGACAGAACTAAGTGGAAATATGTGTGCTGTTGACCTGAGGGCCTCCCATTTTCTTCAGGCCTTCTTAAGCCTAACAAATTGCTTCCTGGTCATGGTCACAGTTCACATGATCATCAGTGATGCAGGGGGCTGTGGTGCAGCCATCAGTCATGGGAAAAATCCGATATGCGTAATATTATGCGTTTTAACTGAGACCTCAAGAGAGTACAAAGACTCCATGTGCAAGGTAGAACATTGACTGGTACAGACTGAAGAGGCAACTTATACAGGGACAGGAGTTTGGGGGGGGGGGTCCTTTAGTGAGAGATAGCAGGTCAGCAGTATGTGGTATGTGTCACATAGAAGTGATATACACAAAGCTGGAACATGAGTTTGTTTTGAAAGTTTAGAGTCTATAAGGGCTTAGAACATTTTGATGGAAGCCATTCTTATGCTCTTTTATCTGTCATAAGTTGTTGCAGCAGTTTTTTGGTTGACACCATTTATTTATTAGGTTTGGTGCAAAGTTTTACCATTTTTGACCACTTGAATTAATAAAAATGATTGAAAAAAATACCCAAACCGCACTAAGACCTGAGGAACACCATAGATGTCTGTAAAAAATGTATTTTTCGGCAATTGTATGGTGAACACATACTGTTGTGCAAATCACCCAGAGATCCCCTTGCAGTCGATTTACGTAAAACCATCCTTCCTCTAAAAGATTCAGGTCTCTAGTTTGTGGTTGTGAGGTTTCATGAGGTGTGAATATGCTAGGGGTCACTATACTGTAGGTCATTTTACACAGAGAGGTCAAGTTTCCAAAGTGGTCTCACTACAATGAAATGCTGCCACAGGGACTAACATCATCACACAGGAATACAGTGAATCCACAAGAGTCTCAACTTTCCGGTCAGACCCAATTTTGTAGGTTGCCGGAATATTCAAATAGAACGGATGAAAATAACACATTTCTAGCCGACCATGTAAAAAGAACTGCATGGCTTTTGTTCCAAACTGCATGGGATTAGCATAAAGTGTCAATTTCTACACAGTTGAGGCTTCTAGATTAAAACTTTTTTTATTCACATATTGTGAGGTGAGAGATCAGGACCCCATCTGAAAATAGCCATGACAGTTTAGCCTAACTTTGGAGTGTTATTTAGCCAACGTCCTGACAAGTTGACATGACACTGGTAACACTGGGAATGTTGGTAACAATTTGATTACTTAGGTACTGTTCTTGAGCCCACTGCATCCTCTGAAAGACAGTAATGGTGACAAAGGAGGATGACCCTGCAGAGTTTAATTCAGTAGGCAGAGCTTTTACATGCAATTTTGGTGTTCCTCTGCCACTTGATGCTTGTGCATGTAGCAGCAGCACTGCCTATATTGGCTACTGTTTACTGTATTTTTAAAATGTTACATGCTAGTATCAATAAAATTCTGTCCTGTTAGTATAAATGTTGAAATCAGTTGAAACTGGGGAGACAAGACTTGTTATGGGTCTAAATGAAGGCCCCTATTTTTTCTAGCCCCTACCTTTGGACTCTCTTATATTTACAAAACTTTTCATAAGATAAAAACATGGTTCAATCATTTACTGTTTTTAACACACTTTTTGCTTTAATATCCTATTATTAATATTCTCCATTACAATTAAAGGTCAGATTAGTGAATGTAATGGTACTATAGCCAAAGGAGTCCATTCATCCTTCCCAACCCTATTAAAGATTGGCAGAAAAGATCTGGGGATGATTTTAAATGAAAATACCTGATTAAACATCTGTGAAAGAATACAATTTTCTATTTACAAGTAATGACATCAAGAAAACTAATTTTAAGTTCATCATAAACTCTGTCTCACTCCCATTAAAAATACATAGAATTTCCAAAGATAACACACTTAACTGTCTGAGATGCAAAACTGAAGAAAGAACATTCATGCATATGTTTTGGCAATGTCATCTGTCAAAAAGTTTCTGAAATTCAGAAATTTAATGCATGCTTGTTTGTACTTGTTAAATGATACGTCGGATATCCAGTTAGACCTAAAATATGCAGAATATTAATTGCCACAACGCACTTTGCAAAGAAATGTATACTTTTATTTTGGAAAAATGAATCCCCTCTTACTTTTAGCAGTTCCTAGACCAATAATCACAATTCCTACCATTGGAGAGACTGACCTTAGAAAAAAAAAATAAAAAAACAATCGGGGACATATTTTTCAAGAACTCCCCACTACACTCAATTGTATGAATGAGTAATAATTGAATGTACGTTTACGTGTTGGTGCTGATTTACGGAAATAAAAAGATGTTGAAAAGAAGAAAGAAATCAGTTAAGTCTGTGTGGTCAAACAGCTGCTAAATGTTCAGACAGGACGTGCCACAGTATTTACAATATCCAAAGAATTTACAAGAAGCCTTGAATGATTAAAAAATTCATATCTCAAAATTGTGCAAATTGTAAGGGAGTCTGGAGACATTGCAGTTACTAGTAAAATCATCTGCTGTGAGCCCAAACACTTACAGGATGTCGGTTCAGTAGGTGGTCCTTCAATGCAGCCTGGACCAAATTTGGTCTGAGCGATTAGATTTCAATGTGTCACAGCTGTACTCAGAGCTGTCAGATTTTGATCGGCTCACCCAAGACACATGTTAATACCGGGTGTAAACAGCTTCAGTGACAACGACAATCACACTGAAGGCTTCATGGAGATCATGAACAGCATAATAATCATGAATAGTATAATAATCATGAATAGTATAATAAATGGGATCTGATCTGATAATAAAAATGGTAGGATTACAAAGTAAGGAACTAAAATGATTCCTGATGCATTTAGCAGCTCAGTTTTGAGAAGCTGTCTGTTTGACCATTCCTCAACACTCACACTATCTAACCTTTCATTGACCCTCAGCTTCTGCCTTTTCTCCAACTTTCAACAGCTTCTCTGAGTACCATCAGACACAGGACTGATAGTGACGGGCCGGGGATGCTGCAGCAGCTCCCATGACAGAGGAAGTCCACTTTTTTGCCAGGAAATCAGGGAATTATTCTTTGGGCCCCACCCCCCTCTTCCCCTCTTCCCCTATCCCCCCCCCCCACGCTATTCTGGCAGACCGACCTACTTCCTGTCCCCTCCAAATACAGTAATGTGGCTTAGTGAGCAGGTCTATCAGTCCATCAGTCAGTCAGTCAGTCAGTCAGTCAGAGCAGCAGTCAGCAGGGGCCCCCTGTCTGGCTTCATCATCTGGCAGCTATCAGAAAAAATTAAAAGGCCAAATGCTCCAAGTGTTCTGGTTCTTGGTGTGTGTGTGTGTGTGTGTGTGTGTGTGTGTGTGTGTGTGTGTGTGTGTGTGTGTCCACTATCCCATACATCCACAGAACAAAACCTAAAGTGCAGGAACAGGAAGCTGGATTTAAAGGGGTCAGAGGGACTTGTACCCTCGAGGGTTTCAATGCAGCCCTGCAGAGGAGGAAGAACTCGAGGGGGTGGGGAGGAAAAAACATTCATTCACCAATTATCCCTTTCTTCCTTTCTTCCTTCCATCCACCTGCCCATACAAGCTGTGCCTGTGTCATCTCTGACCTCTCCTGAGAGCAGGACAAAGTCAGCAGACTGCCGTCAGTCAGCGGCTGTCTGCCCGGCTCTGAGGATGGATAATAGGTGCAATGTGAAACAAGACACAACAAAGAGTGTTTTGGAGTGTTTGGCAGTAAGAGAGCATGTGGTTGTAATGAGGCCTGAGCCATTAGAGACCAAAAAGAGGTTCAAAGTGAAGTAAACAAACCACAAGTACCTTGATGCCTCCCAGAGCTCACAGATAAACATTATTACTATAGTGACGCAAGATAGAGACTCGCAGGAGAGAGCTGCACTGTCTTTAGTCAAGGCTTGAGAATTTTGATCTGATCTGATCACGGTGACTCATTCAGAAGATGTTTACATCAGAAGAAGTGGCTCATTCACTTGTTTCTTTCCGTACACTTGAACGACCCATTTTGAACTCCAGTTGCTTACAAAAATTTAATTGAAAAACATTTCTTGAGAACAGTTAACACTAGTTGATAGCAATTTACAAAGCACAGAAAGGACAGGTTAATAAGATATATTATAATCTTCTTAAATGTTATATTTAAGTAGAATCCTGTGGGGGTATTGTGGGAATGTGGGGTTGCGCCTTGTCTACAGTCCTGTTTGTGATATTCATGGACAGAATCTCAAGGGTGAGGAGATTGTCCAGTTTGGGAAGAATTGCGTCTTTGTTTTTTGTCTGTGATGTGGTTCTATTGTCTTTATCAGACCCTGCATGTCACCATACAGCGGAGTGTGAAGCAGCTGGGATGAGAGTCAGCACCTTCAAGTCTGAGGTCATGGTTGTCTGCCGGAAAACAGTGGAATGCTCCCTCTGGTTGGGAGTAAGTTGCTGCCCCATCGAAGAAGTTGAAATATCCCAGGATCTTGTTCACAATGACAGTAAAAGGAAGTGGGAGATTGGCGGGAGCATCAGCCATCATGAGATGGAAAAGGGAGATGAGCTCTTTGACTCACACCACCCTTTGGAACACAAACTAGGTGTTATCAGAACTCTGCAACACAGGGCGGATAATGTACCAACCAGCACTCAGGCCAAAAAGAAAGAACACAAACACCTGAGGGAAGCCCTGACAACTTGTGGCTACCCCAGTTGGGCCTTTGTGAAAACAGCCACGGTTGCCAGAAAGAACACCAAAAAGGATGGTGAGGAGAAAAAGAAAATCAAAAGGAACAACATAGTGATTCCATATGTGTCTGGGATATCTGAAAAACTCAGGAGGGTTTTCAACAAGCATCACATCCCTGTGCACTTCAAACCCAGTAACACACTCAGACAGAAATTGGTGCATCCCAAAGATCGCACACCACATACACAGAAAAGCAATCTGGTGTATGCTGTCCAATGCAGCGAGGATTGCAAGGATTTATACATTGGTGAAACCAAACAACCACTAAACAGATGCATGGCTCAACACAGGAGACCTAACTCCTCAGGTCTAGACTCAGCTGTCTATCTACACCTTAAGGAGAAGGCACACTCCTTTGAAGACAGCAACGTCCACATTCTAGACAGAGAGGACAGATGGTTTGAGAGAGGAGTTAAGGAAGCCATCTACGTCAAAATGGAGAAACCCACTCTAAACAGAGGAGGAGGCCTAAGACACAACCTCTCTCCTATTTACAATGCTGTTATTTCATCCTTGCCCAGGAAATTCAACAACTTGACCTCCAAAAACAACAATGTTTCACATTCATGTAACTCTAACGACTGTGGTCCACAGTCCTTTGTCTCTAATGACTGACACTCATACCTGGTTTCGGGTCACACCCAGTGATCAACGACTCCAAACGACTGTTGTCAATCTGATTGGAGCACTCATGAATTTGAACACATCTACAGAGGTTAAATACCTGGGGTTCCCACCATTTAGTTAGACTAGCTCTGACTAGTCTGACAGGCATGAACTGATGAAGCTTCTTGGATGAGAAGCGAAACGTCTTCAATAAGACTTTTAAACAAGTCCAGTTGCTTTCGATTTAATCTTTTCCTGAGATTACAATGACCTGGACGAATGAGAACATACACGGACTGGAAGGCAAAGGTTTTGATTTACCTGCCGATCTACACTCACTGGACACTTCATCAGGTACACCTTGTCAGTACCATGTTGGACCCCTTTTGCCTTCAGAACTGCCTTAATTCTTCGTGGCATAGACTCAACAAGGTGCTGGAAACATTCCTCAGAGATTTTGGTCCATATTGACATGATAACATCATACAGTTGCTGCAGATTTGTCGGCTGCACATCCATGATGTGAATCTCCTGTTCTACCACATCCCAAAGGTTCTCTGTTGGATTGAGATCTGGTGACTGTGGAGGCCACTAGAGTACAGTGAACTCATTGTCATGTTCAAGAAACCAGCTTGAGATGATCTGAGCTTTGTGACATGGTGCGTTATCCTGCTGGAAGTATCTATCAGCAGATGGGTACACTGTGGTCATAAAGGGATGGACATGGTCAACAACAATGCTCAGGTAGGCTGTGGTGTTTAAACGATGCTTAATTGGTACCAAGGGGCCCAAAGTGTGCCAAGAAGATATCCCCCACACCATTACACCACCACCACCAGCCTGAACCATTGACACAAAGCAGGATGGATCCATGCTTTCATGTTCATGCCAAATTCTGACCCTACCATCTGAATGTTGCAGCGGAAATTGAGACTCATCAGACAGGGCAACGTTTTTCCAATCTTTTATTGTCCAATTTTGTTGAGTCCATGTGAATTGTGGCCTCAGTTTCATTCCTTCCTTAGCTGACAGGAGTGGTACCCGGTGTGATCTTCTGCTGCTGTAGCCCATCTGCTTCAAGGTTTGACGTGTTGTGCGTTCAGAGATGGTCTTCTGCAGACTTTGGTTGTAATGAGTGGTTATTAGAGTTACTGTTGCTTTTCAGCCCCACAAACCAGTCTGGCCATTCTGCTCTGACCTCTGGCATCAACAAGGCATTTTCATCCAGAGAACTGCTGCTCACTGGATGTTTTCTCTTTTTCGGACCATTCTCTGTAAACTCTGAGAGATGGTTATGTGTGAAAATCCCATTATAGATCAGCAGTTTCTGAAATACTCAGACGAGCCCGTCTGGCACCAACAACCATGCCACACTCAAAGTCACTTAAATCACCTTTTCTTCAGCAGGTCATCTTGACCATGTCTACATGCCTAAATGCATTGAGTTGCTACCATGTCATTAGCTGATTGGATATTTGTGTTAAAGAGCAGTTCAACAGGTGTACCTAATGAAGTGGCCAGATAGTGTACATTGCAATCCTCAACTATGGTCATGGCCTTTGGGTAGTAACCGAAAAAATGAGGTCGCAGATATGAGTAGCTGAAATTAGATTTTTCTGTAGATTGGCCAGATTCAACCTTCGAAATAACGTGAGGAGTTTGAAATAGAACTCCCACTCCTTCACGTCAAAAGGAGCTAGCTTAGGTGGTTCGTACTTATGATTAGGATGCCTGCTGGATGACCTCCTTTGGAGGTTTTCTGGGCACGTCTACTGGAAGGAGACCTGTGGTAGACCCAGAACTCACTGGAAGGATATCTCATCTGTCCTGGCAACACCCTGAGATCCCCCAGGAGGAGCTGGATTCTGAATTAAAATACTAAAAATATCAGCTTTGCAAATGTTTTATGAGGATGGAAATGCATTCAACACATTTCTTAGAGCACAAGGGTACATCAGAGCTGATCTGTGCATCTCTAGTGTAGGTTACATGGCCCTTTGCTGTTGTCCCATATATGCTGGAAGAGGGCACACACAGTGCATGCGTATTTAGCAAAATTCTGCTCAGGGCCCACAGTCATGATAATCTGTCCATGACAGCTGCACAGCTGGATCACCTGTCAGGTAACATGATGTACTGTCCAGATACTGTGCAAACTGTACACTGTCTGCACATACAGATACAGTAGAGATCAGAGAAAGAGGCTGCAGTATTCATTACAGTTCTCAGTACAAAATATACACAATTTTGTCAACTAGTTGAGAGATTAAAATGTAAATCTTCTCATTTCTCTCTCCATTTTATTTCTTCCTGTAAATAAAATTACTTTCATAATCTCTCCATGGTATCATTTCAACTTCATGTCTCAAATTCATAACCTTTTCAAATCATTATATCATCTTTGACCATTACATAACCTTTCCACCTGAACGGCCATTTGCTCTCCATCCATCCTGAACATCCCAGAGCCACCATTCCACCCCTCTGCTACAGCACATACTGGTGGTGGGTCACATCATCACCTACGGTCGTTCATCATCATCAAGTAGATTTTGACAGCTTTATGCATCCGGGGATCCAACCCAGAGATCTACTTCCTCCGGTGGAGATAATATAAACCATACCCCTCCGCCCACTACCTGCACCTTCACCCCCTGCACACACAAACACAATCACTGTATCCATCTCTAGGAGTCACATTAAACTGATCCCTGTGGACACACTATTGTTCCAGAATAGTAACAGGATATAGAGAAGAACATAACTCAGTATAAACAAAGTATAACTAAAGACTGGAGCAAAGAGGGTCATGTCAGGGTCAGACAGTCTCAGGGCTACAGCATGAACCTCAGTATCCTGCTGCTGGATCAGTCAGTAAAAACTCATGTTGTACAGCCATTTGTTCAAGCTGCAAAACAAAATTATTCTGAATCCTAGTGAAGATCCCAAAGTTTCCAAAGATCTTAATGTCAGGTTCAATTCTGAGGAAAATTACTATTGAAAAGATGAACACAACATCTAGAACACTGATGAAATGGTGCAGCCAAAGAAAACAGTTAATACACGGTATCAATGATTCTGTCAAACAGTGTGGAATTGACTTTGGTGGGATAATTTCCCCAAGAATAGATGATTTCTGACTCTGATTAAGAGAAGGGACACTGAGATAGACTGTAGAGTTCTGCACTGGGCCACGTACCTGCAAGTAACTGGCAAGTGACCTGCAAAAAACACTATGTTATGGGTAAAAAATATATTTATATCAATTCACAGGGAAGGGCAGGGGTAAAAATTAACTAATTGCAGGCAGGTTGCAGGCAAAAACCTTAATATAACACATACAATACAACAATATCTTTTGTTGACTGGCAAAATCAGAAATAAAATTATTGTGCAGTATTTTTAATTTTTAGATTTGCCAATACAGTAATATCAAGTCTAATCAACCACCAGGGTTTTATTGTTTCCAATAAAACCTTTGACCCCACATCCTACCAAACAATGGGTCATCACTGTTTGATCTGACAGCAATGTAAGCTAGCTGACAGCTAAAACTGATGACATAAATGTAAAAATAGCCAGTGGAAGATACCAAATTGTGGGCAATACATTGTTGAGGTCATTGTGAGTGGCTTCGCTATGAGTAAAAAGTTTCATGCAAGTGAGGCTTGTCGTCGATATGGAAACACATTGACAGCTGCAGGAGCACAGGTGCTATGATGAGTAACTTTGTAATGTGTGTCTAATCACAAGTGTAAGTCAGGTTACGGGTTCATATTCACAGTTCAAGGCGGATGCGGATTTGACTTGGAAATAATTGCGGGTAACGGGTCAGTTCTGGTTCACAGCTTTGTGGGTGTAGATAGGGGCGAGTTTGCAAAACTGGACCTGTATTGGAATTAGTGTTTTGGGTTCTTTATATGTTCTTTAGCACCACCTTGTGGGGATTGCATTTATCTGCACTGAAGGGGAAGTGAGGTATTAGAGAAACAGGAAGCAGAGTGAGCAGATGTGTGACAATCTTCATAATCCTTTGGCTTAAAGTCCTCAAAACGGCTTCATCTTTAAGTCATCTATTATTTACATTTATATTTGTATGTTTATGTAACTATTTCTTGAGTTTGAGCACAGTATTTTTGATGATGGTTAGTTTAGTTTGTTACAAAACTACATTACTGCACATGGATGTGTTGGTGCTTTACCCCTAATTTACACCAGGCACGGCTGCGGCGCATTATGGCTGCGCTGCGGCACTCGGAATGATACGCAGCCATTCTAGTCAATGCTCGTGTTTACACCAGATGCACTGCGGCGCTTGTCAGCTGCGTCCCAGAAGCGGCTCGGCGCTCCACTCTGCAGAGAATACGCAGCAAGTCTATTTTTGACAGATGGCGTGTCAAGCTGCGCAGAGGAGATCGAACCAGACAGGAAGTCCCGACACAAAAAGCATAGCGAATCTGGTCAATTTTCAAAATAAAACATCTCATGTCGACGACGGATCATATTTCACTTCATTAATTCAACATTATGTCATACCTGGTGACAACAGGTATGTTTCATAATATTGAGATGATTATAGAGATGTATGTTTTAATTAAACAGCTCCAACTCCAAAACTTTGATCCATGACTTTGAAGACTACAGCACAATAAAGAAGGAAATAACAACATTAAACACAATTAAAACCTACAAAAAAGAAACCACATAACTACATAGACTTCTTACCCATGGTAGAAGCACAAAAATCAAGGAAAAATGACCAAAAACGACGAAGTAAACAAGTCAACAACTGATCCGCTTCTGAGACGCTCTGCTTCTGAAACGCTGCTGGTGTGAATTGAAGTCGCGAGTATGACGGAACAAAACTGTGGCGCAGCCGTGATGTGGCACAGCCGCGCCTGGTGTAAGTTAGAGGTTAGAGCTGAAGCATTTGTGAATGATATTTGCTTTTGTGCTTTCATTAGTTATTACATATTTTGACATGCTTTTAGGCGGTCGTGCTCATTGGTTTGTCAATATTTTCTCAGTAACCTTTTCTCTAGTATTACTAGAGATGTTATTTAGTACTGACAAAGGTATTTACTTGTTTGTATTTTTGTATTCTTTGCAGTTCTGCACTTCATTAAATCCTGCCAAACACAACAACCTGCCTGTTCCTTGGAGGAAACAATGGAAAAATATAATGTTAAGCTGGCTGTATAGCTTAACTTTTAGTGAGGACAGCATAGGACCTGTGCAGGACTCTGATCAACTCAAGTTTGTCAATATAGCTTTTCAACCCTGGTAGACATAGCGTACTAAAATACGTTTGACATGCTGAAATAGAACATTTAACTACTGACAGGCATAAATGTTTCAGCCGTTGGTTACATATTGTGGTGCAGTGTGTTTTCCCCTCATGTTGGCATGATTTTCAGAGTATGACATGTTGTGCTCTGTCTCTATTCTCAAGTATTTTAAAAAGTCAAATGTTTTACTGTATGTTTCTTTGGTGATTTTCAGAGAGAGGCTATTTGCTTAAAAACCAAAAAACTAAACACAACCTTCAGTCAGTGAGGGTGAGTAGATAATGACTGAATTTTCATTTTTGGATGAACTATCCTTTTAAATGTAATTAACTGATTGGTGAAATTAACTTACATTTTACATTTTCATTAACAAAGAAACATGGTCGCAAGTATTCAAAAGCTCTGAAAAACCTCTCACTGCAGTCTCATTTTCTTTTTGTCTGCTCAGGTTCAGTTTTCTCAGACTGTACCGGCTGAGATGTATTTTGAGAATTTCTTTCAGCTCTATACACAGTGACAGATCTTTCCATATCTACTCTGACAGTCACTGTTTCTGAGTGCTGTGGATCTGGAAAACTTATGCTGGAAAGTGCATTATATTATGACAGCTAGCACCCCTGACAAAGCTTCCTAACATACAGTGAGCGAGCAAACTCTAGCAGATGGAAGAGTTATTTATTCTTGATTAACATTATTTTCTTTAGTCAGCCTTGTGTCTATATAGTTGGGGGACAGTTTACTTAATTAAAACTCCCAACAGATCCCTGTTTGCCTTCCAAACCTCACCCTTTCTGAGGATATCCTTATTAGTCAGTCTCTAACGTCCCCGTTGACCGTTTTGATGAGGGGAAACTTCAACCTCAAGGATGTCAACATTGATATTGAGTAAAGAAAATAGGTAGGAGGTGAAGCCAGTGCGTGAAACTTGGCAAACATAGAACCAGGGTGAACGTCAGTTCGCTGATGCATAGAGCAGGTGAGGACATCCCCACTGGGAAAAACTGAAATAATCTGACGTTTACTTGTTCACATTACTTGAGGTATCATCACCAGTCTTATTTTCAGCATTTTTAATATGGTGATTTCATGGTTTACTTCTTATTTCTTCAGCTTTGATACATTTTGAAAACATATTATAAAAGGTAAATAATACTGCCTCATTTTTTGATGTGGTAAAATGATATGACATGGATACTGAGGTGAAATAAAGAATGAAGAAGAGTAGCAGAGATAACCTACTACAGATGAACAGAGAGAGCTGGATTTAAAGTAATCAGCTGTGTCATGAGTGGAGCCAAAGACGTTAAATGAGAAAGTGGAGGAAAGGAAACACAAAAGAAAGGCCGACATGTCCATTAAAGCGTCCATCGAGAAACTTGATAAGATTCCCAGTTGCAGCATCAGTGACCACTATCCTTTCCGTTCCTCTCCTTTCTGTCTCCCACCGGTGATTGTCTCCGCCTGATTCCCCAACCTGCAAAGTCCATCAGGACCTGAGCGGAGGGAACCCAGTCACACAAATACCACGGGCCCTGAAAAACAATCCACCTGAACAAAAGAGAGACAGCTGCTCAGGAGCAGGGAACCTAATCTGGATGCCGCCTAAGAGAAAGCAGAGGTGGGGGTGGATCCTGAGGTATGCTCAATCCCTCCCTGAGAAAGAACTTCCTGTGCGTTTTATAGACTAACGGTGACTGAAAGTATCACCCTCATCCCTAAATCTGCCATATGTACTCCAATCTGGGAACGGTTAGGAAGAAACAGGGAAACTTCCTGTGTGAACAATGAAACCGTTCAAAGCAACAGGTTCTGTCAGAAAAAAAAATCTGTATAAAAAGCTCCTTTTATAGCAAATAACCAGAAAGTTAAGTGCATTTTATTTGTATAGCACCAAATCATAACAGAAGTTATCCCAAGCCACTTTTCATGAAGAGCAGGTCTAGGCTGTATTTTTATATACAGAGAACCAACAATTCCCACCATGACTAAGCACCAGGCAGTGGTGAGGAAAATCTAGGGCTGTGCGATATATTGATATTATATTGTATTGTGACATGAAATTATATATGGTCTTATATTTTGGATATCCTAACCTCACTTTACCTCACCTTTTCTCCAACCGTGCCTCCCTCTCTTGTCTGTTTCATCTTGTTACATCTTTTATGTAGTTTTAGTGCTGTTACGCATTTTTCATTTTTCATCTTTCATCTTGTCATTTTTTCTGTTGTTTTGACACTGTAACTTTTTATCTTGTTACATGTTTGGTTATGTCTTTTGCACTGTTTTTTGTCTTGTAACATGTTTTACATATATTTTTCATCTTGTTACACCTTTTACCTTTTTTGTCCTGTCACTCTTTATCGTCTTGTCACATCTTTTTGTCTCATTATATCTGTCATGTGTGATGTGCACTGATGGATACAGCCAAGGAATCATCTTTCCCATTTTGTTATTGTCCATACAATTTAGGTTAAAATTGGTTTTGATGTTGAGAAGGGTGTACAATGACACAAAATAAAAATAATCAACATTGCCACTCAATGCATAAGACAATTAATAAGTACTAAAAATTAAGTAATAATGAAGTTGACTAATTGTAGTAATATATGAGTCAATGAGCAAAAACGTTAGATCAAATTCACAGCAATGTCATTGAAAGACGTAAGTCGACAGCTAATATGCTGATGCTGAGCAGAACGACACTCATATATCTGTGCTCAACCCAGTAGCGAGATATACGACACTTCACAGCTGTTTGGAGTCGACAGCTTTGCTGATGCTAGCAACACTCTAACTTCTCAACACGAGAACACAGACCCAGGACTGTTGGTCTAACGCTGCTCTGCCTTGAACTTGCGTTCAGTTGTTGTGGATGCGTTCATCATAGCAGTTGTTCCTGTGACAACAGCAGAGGTCTGCTGCTTAACACTCTTTGTAGAGGAGACCTGCAACCCTCGCGACATCACTGACCTCTGACCTGCCTTGACCTCTGCTCACTAACACAAGTGGCTGACACACAGTCAGGAGACAAACGCTGTTCTGTTTTTAGGTTTGCCTCAGGACACACCCAGGAGAAAGGAGATACATCAGACATCAACACCATGACGACCATTTTCTTCATGGGGTGACCACTGCATGTAAGTGGCATCTTGACATATGTTAACTTCTCAGTTTCACTGCCTGGATCAGCACATCCTGGTGACTACTTCTGACTGTATGGAGCATCTAACATACAGTTAGTGTGTGTGTTGCACTGAAAGGGCAGGAATTCACTGCCAGCAGGGAAAAGTGGTGGAGAAAGAGTCACACAGCTAAGCAGCAACAAGAAATGCTTGAAATTGAGGCTCAGCGCAGAAGTCAGATGAAATTATGCACTTGAATGAAAGCTGAATGAAACAGGTCTCATCTTGGTGTACTAATAGAGTCCAATCTCACTTTCACCAGCCATATTAAAACAACTGCAAAAATAGCCTTTTATCCCCTAAAAAATATAGGCAGGATCAAGGGTTGTATTTTACAAAATGAGCTGGAAAAGCTCATCCATGCATTTATTTCCACTGGACTGCAGTAGTGGTGTTTGAGTCTTAACAAAGACCAAGAGAACAGAGCATATTACACCTCCCTGTCAGCTACAGAATATATTTTAAAGTGCTGCTACTTGTCTATAAATCCCTGAATGGTTTAGGCTCAGAGTACATTACTGAGATGCTCAATGAATATTTATCAGGGCTCTGAGGTCCATGGACTCAGGTTTATTAGTTCAAACCAAACATGGTGAATCAGCATTTAGCTGTTATGCTTAGATGTGCACCTAATGTAGCAATTTTTAAGTCCTTAATCCGGAGTGGAACTCTTGTCACTCCCACTGGGAGTGATGTTTTGGGTATACAGCTGAGCTCTGCTGGCAGGTTTCTGGTCCACAGTTTTTCTGAACTCACTGGCATTGCACTTTTATTTTCATTGATTTTCTTAGATCTCTTATTTTTAATGATCACCTTTAATCACTATTTTATATATTTTCTTCTTTTTTTTTAATTGTATTTATTATATGGATGGATTATTATTTGAATTGCCCCTGTGTATGAAATGTGCTACATAAATAAATTTACTTGCTTACTTGCTAAACGGGATGGATTGACAGGGATCTGTCTCTGTCATGTTCTTTTAACCTTTTGCAACATACTAAAGCCTCTTTAAGAACATTTTTTTTCTGCTGTCATATCATAGTGCTTCAGAATGCCTCATTAACATATTAAATCAGGAGAGAGATGCCCTCAGTATTCTTACAGGGGCTCAGTTTCCAAACTTCCTTACTTGAGTTTGACTGTTAAAGGAAAAATTATCACATTTAAAACTTTAGGCCTTGGTAGCTTGGAGTGGACATTTGTCATAAGTTTTGCTCTGAATTTTTAAAGGAGAAATCTGTAATATATTTGGTGTAATAAATCATAAAATGACCATGGTGTGTCTTCAGAGATCAAGGAAACAAATTGACTGCTGTTCAATATATCATGAGCTGTGATTGAAACACAGATATAATCATCACCTGTCTTCATTTTCACTGCACTGAATTACAGGTTACTCTTTATGTTGGCTAGTGGTGTCCCCATTTGAAATTTCCATTCCATACAGGAATAGTTATTTTGTATGTCCCTTTCAGATTAATCAGAGTTCAAATTAATCCAGAATCTTTTGCTAAATGAGGAAGTGTCTGTTTATGAGTTGAAAGAAATCATTAATAACCTTCTAGAAGGTGTTGATGTTTATCACAGTTAAATTGAGCAAAATGTTAATGGAGTTTGGCAGCAGTGAGACAGGCAGCCACTTAACTCATCGTCCAGAGTGTTTATTTCAGAGCAGTGGGCTTTTGTCTTCAGGATAACAGGCTTAACTTTATATTGAGAGACAATTGATGGTTAGAAACAGCTGATCAACTTACAGTGGAGGACCTGCTGTCTCTTGTTATTATCAGTTTGTGATGTTACATGCATCCTGTGCTCCTGCAGAGCTCCTGCAGCCTGCCTGTCTCTGCCATGTTTTCACATAATTTCAACCTACAGTCTATGGCTCTGACTCACTATTTGGATTGCTGTGCTAATTTTTGCATGTGCAATGGCTACATATTGCTCCTTTAATATAAAAAATAATAACTTGGATTCATAATGGGAATAAATAATCATTATCTGTATGGCACACAGCTAAGAAAAAGGCACTAAAATGACTCCCTAAAAGTATCTCCATGGCTGCAGGACTCACACTTACATAAGTGGTAGTTGTGTCCACATGAAGTCCATTTGAGCATGCACCTGTTTTTAAATACACTGTGGACTAATCCGTTCCTTATGCAGCCAGTGTTAGTGGACTGCTGGCTAATTGTGGCTTTAGCCGCTGGCGGTGACTCACAGAGAACACTGTGTTTGATGAGGACCAGCTCGGTTAGAATAAGCAAGAGGCGCCCAATCAGTGGCTTTAAAGTAAACACCAGCACTCACGCCGTGTTGTTATGATGGGTATCAGCTGTGCAGCGCTGCAGTGGACCGACACGACTCTTGGTGCACAAACGCTATGGTAAGCTGATTCAAGTCCCGTAGAACAAAATGATGGAGATCTCCTCCTGGAAAATGCTGGGATGTGAGCTCTGCTGCAGTGAAGGTAACTGACACCTGAAAGAGATGAAGCGGAATTCATAACTGCCTGCTCACAAACATCAAGTCTTTGCACATGAATGCAGAATAAGTCAATGGTGAGAGCTTTGGAGAGCGTCGGACTTTTCCACTGCCTGCTCCAGGCCTCACAGCTTGAACCACCTGACGTCAGAGCTTTGAACAAAAAGACAGGCTTTGTATGAAAGTGAAAACAGCTTGTGAGTGTGTGCATGTCAGCAGTTATAAACCTGATACAAGGCTCAGAAAGTGAAATGTGTTTTCACTGCAGGGTGCTACATGTTTTCAACAATATGTAAAATACCATATATTCTCTTTGGATTATCTACAACATATTGTCTAAGAGGAGCTCCCAGGATTTAAGTGTATTCAAACAAAGGACAGCAGGTTTAAGTCTCTTACTTTGCTACTTTGCTCAGATTATTTGAGAAATGCCAGACTGTACCCTTACTGTACAACTTGTTCATCGTGCTTAATTTGTGCTGTAGCAAGTTGCTGTGAGACGTGCGGGCACTTGCCTCAGTTACACACTTGCCTTTGTTAAGAACATATTCAACAAGGTGCGTCTGCAAACTAAAACAACAAACAACATAAAGACTACCAGGGTTGGAAAGAGTACTGTATATATATTATCTAAGTGAGTAAACGTTACAGTGTTAAATTACGACAGAGTCCTATCCACTTCCTTTTCTATTGACACGTACTTTGCAGTCTGTGCATACAAACGATTATCAATTATAAATACACAACCACCTCCTTTTTTTAAAAAAGTGTTTCTTTCCTTTTATCAACTGAGATTAGAGTATTTTTCTACATGCTGCCTTGTGATGGGAAAAGCAGTTCTTCTCATTGTACCAAATCACTGGGATCAGTTCCTTTAAAAGATTTGTTCATGGAATCATTCAGTACTTGACCAGAGTTCTGCTGCACAGCCCATCTCACTGAACTGAAACACAGCTGACTGTTCAGATCAGCTTGCTGAGTGAACTGAGAACGGTCGTTGAAGAATAAGCCAGTAAGCTGAGAATTTACCTGGATAAAGGTACTGTTTGCAAACTTCATGCCCTGTTCTGTATGAGGCTCGGGCTGTAGCTGCTCAGCAGCTGTGTATCACTCAGGACTCTTGTTCCCTGTGTAATGTTTAATCCACTGTATGTGCAGGTCACTGTGTAGTATGTTCAGTGAACGTATCACGAGCAGCGTTCCACACACACTCCATTCAGTGAGTGGACCTGTTGTGACATTATTTAGTTGTAAAAATGTGTAGCCTATACACAAATTTTAAATAAAGTTTATTATTTTGTCCACTAAAATCTGCATCATAGCCCATACTTGCCGACTTTGACAAATCAAAGCAGGGGAGAAAATTTGCATTCTGCATTCTGGTGACTTTTTAAAAAATGAAAATAACATAACAAATCACATTTTTTGCAAGCAGATGTCTGCAGATGACTTTGACTTTGTTCCTTTTTGTCCATAAATGGCTGTTTTGATAGTGAAGGTTGCAGACCTATCTAAGAGAAGGTAAGTCATCTTAACAAAGAATGTAGCTTTACTTGTCTTTTGTAGCCTTAAGCTAAGACCAACTATCATTTTGCATGATACGAGCTATTTATGATGTGTGCTGACTATTTATATTCCAAATATTTTTATTGATCTTTCATCATACAAAGATACAAAACACAGCCACAACAACAGAACCTAGAAAATCCAGGGTTGGGCAGTAACATTCCACATTGTCACAGATGGTATAATTATGTGCAGAACAAGTAAGGCAAACAAATCTCTGTGGCAATAACAGCAACATCTGATTTAATGCAATAGCCCTTCCCACCCTCCCATCCCTCCCCACCCTCCTACCCTTAGCCTTAGCAGTACTGAAAAAAAATAAAATAAATAAATAAATAAGGCACAGTATCTAAGAATTTATCGCAGTGCACCACACAGAGTCAGATCTTGTTTTTATGCCAAGGGCAAGTTCATCAAATTATGAATTAGATTGGGTGTTATGAAAGTAGGTTAAGAAAGGTTCACATGTCTCATAGAATTTCTTCTTTGAGCCACTGACAGAGAAACGCAACATCTCAAGTTTGAGACAGGACATAACATCCTGACGCCACTGGTTGAGCGTGGGCAGGGCAGCACCCTTCCATTTCAGTAGGATTGCCCGTCTGGCCAAGAGCAAGGCAAAAGTAACCATACGGTGTTCTGCAAGAGCTAGGTGAGGGTCATCTCTACCGGCAACACCAAACAGGGCAAGAGTAGGGCTAAGGCCTAGATTTTTCTTTAGTATTGTAGATAAAGTATGGAATACATCGTGCCAAAATTTCTGCAATTTAGGACACAGCCGATACATATGTAACAGGGTGGCATCACTGTTACTAGAAAAAAGAGGACAAAACTCTGACAATCAAACAAAATGACAAAATAAAATGAAGGAACAGAAATTAAATATTCTTGTTGCTACTTCTTTGGATCAACTGTAGAATAAAGCATCACTGAGGCAGACAAACTGGAGATGTATAGACAATATGTAGCAAGTCTATAACAGCTGCAGCTCAAACACACACACAAACCTGCGTTGCTAGACAACGTAGCAGTTGTTGATGTTCTGTGGAGAGCACATCCATCACTGAGTTTGTTGTTACACTCACCTGTCTGAGCTGTGTTCTGAGCCTTGTGCTCTGCAAAGTCCTCCACAATCTGCCCTGAGGCAGTGCAGCAATATATATTGTTGCTGTCCAGTGGAAACCACTTATCTCTAAAATGTCAGCTGTTCAGGAGCAATAAGAAAAACAGCCATGCATCCAGCTTTGTGGCGATGCATTTTTCAAATGATCCAGAGGCTTTGTAAATGGTTTGTTTGGCTTATGAAATAGCAAAATAGTCTCAACTTATAAAGGAACACTCCCTCCTTCAGTTTTATTGAAAAAATCAAAATCAAGTGGTTTTCATGGTACAGAGACAACCCAGGTGTTATATTTCACTTGAGCTTCTTCTTTCTTTCCATGCTGTCTCATACTTTTACTCCACTACATGTCAGAATGCACTTTTGATGTAGAGCATGTTTAGATTCTACTCTTCAGAATATCATTTATAGAGACTCAACAGTTCCCACCATGAGTAAGCTCAACACAGTGTTGAGCAAAGAGCCAGGCTCAGGGTGGGCCACCGGTTGGACTAACAGAGAAATATGGAGAAGGAGAGAGAGCGAGAGCAGGAGAAAGGAGAACATTCAGTAGAACAATGCAAGTTCCACATAGAGATGTAAAGTAATATCGCAAGAGGCTTCTGTATATGTCAGACAACAGTTAGAGTAGCAACAGATAGAGGAATTTATTTAGATGAAATCAAACTATATCAAGCACATACTTACTTTTTATTACTTTACGTTTTATTTTATTACAAACACTACAAACTATAACTTTAAAGAAGCAATATGATTGCAATAGATGATTGATTGATTGATTTTTAATGAATTTCCCCTTGGGGATCAATAAAGTATTTCGTATTCGTATTCGTATTCGTATGAAGCAATTGTGTGTGCAAAAATGAATGGTCCAAATAGCAAGTTGGAGCAATAGACTGTATATTAAATAGGTTGAAATCATATTTAAAATACAATCGATATGGTTGAAGGGAATTGTTTCCCTCCACCCCCTCCTCCCCAGACTCAGGGAAGCTCTGCAGGCTGCAGGAACACTGCAGGAGTGCAGGATGCACATGACATCGTAAATGATGAATAAGTGAAAACGAGTCCTCTGCTGTAAGTTGATCAGCTGTTCATAAATGTCAGTTGTCTGTTATCCTAAAAACAAAAGCCCATTACTCTGAAGTAACACCCTCTGGACATGAGTTCAGTGGCTGCCTGTCTCACTGCTGCCAAATTCCATTAACATTTTGCTCGATTTTAGCGGTAATAAACATCTTTGGCTTCTACAAAATTATTCATGATTTCTTATGACTCATAAACAGACACTTACTCAATTGGTGAACATTCAGCATTAATTTGAACTCTGAACGTGAAACAGACATACAAAAACAGTTAATCTGGCCTGGGATAGAAATTTCAGGGGACACCGCAGCTGCAGCGCTGATGTCAGAGAAGCAAGTACTTCAACAAAGACATATCTCATAATGACAAAATACCCCTCCAGTGATGAGATTCTCTCAAATTACAGGATGCCAATTATAAAAAAAATTTCAATCTCTTTAATCTAGGGCTGTTTTCGACTAAGGATTTTCATAGTCGAATCTGATTCGTCAGATTTTGCCGTAGTCGACGAATAGTGAAGCCGTTAATCATAGTCAACAATTGCCAAATCGTACTTTAAATGCCGCTGAAATGTGCGCTATGCACGCTATGCAATACAAACCAAACACATTAACGTACAAAACATTAGAGCAACTCACAAAATGCTTCAACTTTTCAGACCGAAGAGGATCACGGAGTCTGCAGGTAAACTAGACCTGACGTTTGCAGCTGACAGCAGCAGCTCCGCCTGCAGATTTCCGTGTCTGTGTTTAATGTGTGCACGTTTCTCCAGTCGAGTGATTATACATCAGTTTATTCTGTCACAGTCTACATTCAACATTATTTCCATTTTCTAGATTAAAACACTGCCAAACCGCGCTGGTTTTCATCTGTCCGACTTTGACATAAACATCCGGGGTTGCCTAGGTGATCAGGGCGTACACGCTGGGCGAGAGGCTGCCGTCTGAGGGCCACGGCCCCGACTAGTGGCGGGCGGCTGCATGCGCCGACAGATAACTGACATCGTGCATGATTGAAATATTGATTAATAGTATAAACGACTAGTGAGGGAGACATGGGGATGATTTTGTATCAAAAATAGGCTTTTATATATTGAAAAAAAGACATTCTATGTATCAATTTCTGCTCCGCAGTCGTGGGCACCCCCGCCTAGTCAGAATGGTATGGTCTAGTTACATAACAACATTTTCCGACGATTCGACTGCGAGGTTCATAGTCGAATCAGACCTCTCCGAATCGAATCGTCGAATATTCGACTATTGAAAGTCAGCCTTACTTTAATCACTCTCACTGACAATACACAAAAGGAGTTTTAATTTTCGGTCGCACATTAACAATCTAACAAATGACCATTGTGCATGAAAGGAACAAATTAAAGCCACGTCTAGAAAGCTGTGCGTGACTTTACAGAGTGTGGAGTTGTGTCATAAAAGCATTCACTGCAGCCTTCCGTGCAGCACAGCAGTATTTTACACCTGCAGCCGACTCTTATGTTACATTGTTTGTGCATTAACACATATGCCACCTGAAAAGAAAGCACCTTTCCTCCCCACATGGCCCACAGATGGTGCAGATTGATTTTACGGGACATCTGAATATTTGGTATAAAAGCTGTTGTGTTTTTATGAGAAGGTGCTGTGAGCTTTCAGCCTTCATACTTCTGGATAGACTCAGAGGAAATGACAGCAGCTGGTGTGTGTGGGACTGACTCTACTGCTGAGATTTACCATCACAGTGTTCTACAGTCATAACATGTCTGTTTACACACCAGTATTTCTCTAAATGTTCACACTGATGAACAGCATAATGCTGTCAGGCCACAAAAAGAAAAACAGATCAGTATCACGTTATAATGTAAAAAGTTTAATAACAACATGTTTTCATGTTATTACAACATGCAAACTTATCAAGTTGTGACAAGAAACTTCTGTTGTTATAACATTATATTTAATCTTTTGTAATCTTGAACGTGATCACATTAGAATAATTTTATCTTAACAAGAGGTTATCGCATTTTTATGTAAAATGTTTAATGTTATAACAAGTTTATTAATGTGTTGTTATATTTTAAGTCTTATCAATAAGTTATCAGGTTTAAAACATGAAAGTTTTTGTTAATAAAACGATTATTAAAAAAGATTATAAAAAAATTCTTGTTATAAAAGTATACTAACCTTGTCATATCGTGAAACATTTCACATTATAAGAAGTTAATTATTATATTGTTATAACAGGAAAAGTTCCTTGTAACGTGTTACAATATAAGTTTTCACATTATAACATGAAATGTTTTATGCTATAACTTGGGCTGCCCCCATCCATCCATCCATCCATCCATCCATCCATCTTCAGCTGCTTACCCGAAGTAGTTCGTGGAAGTAGCAGTTCCAGCAAGGGGCCACAGACTTCCCTTTCCCGTCCACATTCACCAGCTCTAACTGAGGGATCCTGAGGCATTCCCAGGCCAGGGTGGACATATAGTGCCTCCACTTAGTTCTTGGTCTGCCCAGTGGCCCCCTCCCAGCTGAATGTACCTAGAACACCTCCCTGTGGAGGCAACCTATGGTGGCATCCTTACGAGATGTCTGAACCACCTCAGTTGGCTCCTTTTCTCTACTCCAAGTCCCTCACGGATGACTGAGATTCTCACCCTATGCAAGTTTATGGTATTCATTTAATTATTTAAATCAGCCTTTATTGAGAATTGTAGCAAATCCCAACATGTCCTACACTTTAAAAATCATTACTACTAACACTGTAATTCCAGGTTTTGGTGAAACTGTAATCTTGAAGGATTCATACATATGAAATTTATGTAATTTGTGAAATGTTTTGGTTTCCTTTACCTTTACTCAATTCCCAAGAATGAGTGATATATGTAAAAATATTATATAGCAATATACTAATCATGAAACATTTCATGTCACGAAATTCTAATTAGTATATTGTTGTAACAAGAAAAGTTTCTTGTTATAACATGATAACATGAAACTGTTAGAACAAGATAAATAGTATATTGTTATAACAAGAATATATTACACAGCAAATATGTAGCAGTCCTGCAGAAATAGATGGAAAGACGGTCAGTTAAAATGCCAAAAGTCATTTCTACAGCTGTATTGGTGAATTGTAAATACATGAATCAGGGGATGAATGAAAGGACACTCCCACACGCCTGCACATACACACACACACACACACCACACACACACACACACAACAGACACACACTTCCCCAAACCTAAGGAAATAAACAGGGCTGAGCTGCACTGTCTCTCTCAGGCTTGCAGCCTTCATGGTCTTAAAAGAAGGCCAGACCAGAGGAAGGTACAGCAGGCCCTTTGGGGGGAAGCACTCTGGGTGACCCAGGCCTGGAAGCCAGCCTCAGTCAGAAGATCCAAGACGGCTGTCTGCCTCATCTATCATCCCTCCACAGTGGAGGGCTAAAATATTACAGGGCTTGGTTCCTCTTCCTGCTTCACTGGAAGCTAGAGGCCGTTCTGTGGATGACATCATAAATTCTATAATCTCTTCAAATACTAACCATCTTTAATAAATGCTGGCTTATTTTTAGTTTTTGTGTCAGTACATCCAAAATATTTACATCAGCTTGGACCATGAGGACGAGTGGCAGGAAGTCTTTACCACACACAGGAAGTGATGCATAAGGTATTAGGATGAAAAGGATGAGGATTGTGGTATAAAGTTCTTGCTATTTTTGGGTTGTAGTGGTTGCAGAGTAGCATGGTACTCACATTATTGGAAAGTGTGCAAGCAATAAAGAATAAATATTAGCACTGCCGCAGAAAGTCCTAAGGGCCGCAAAGCAACGGAGCCAATACACACAGCATCAAAAAAGCATTTGTGGGATTAAAATCTGTCTTCTGTGTGGAGAACGAGAGCAACTGTGGCTACCAAACCTGTACCATACACTATGGTTACTATTTTTCACCTATTCTAACCTCATCACATAGAAACACAGTGGGTAAAAACTTAAAATAGGGAAAAGATTCACAATATAACATGTTTTGTTAACTGATGCAATGCCAGCATTTAGCCTGGCATCGCCATTAGTCGAGGACCCCTCTGTTCATTTCCATTTCTCAGGGGCTTATCAGCATGCACAGACTGAGATGTCTCTGGATGGAATAAGACCTGTAACCAATCAGAGCAACAAAATGTGACCCACCACCATACAACCAAGTGGAGCAATGAAATGTGACCTGCAACCAATTGGAGCATAGAAATGTGACCTACCACCAATCACAGCAACACAATGTGACCTACAACCAATCAGAGTAACATATAGTAAACATATAGTACATAGACATAGTCCATTTCCAAGCAAGGCACGACATGGCAGTCACCTGGACAAAATCTTTCTTGTATTACAGCTAAACAGTACACTAAAATATATTTGTGAACTCATTTTAGGTGATAAATAAGCAACAGAATCTTGACCCATATTTGATCAACGCTGCCTAGTTTGACAGTTTGATCTGAGTTTCATTGCCCTGGATGGACCTGCTGACTGACATGGTGACATGGAATTGTGCAGCAGTGTGGTCAGTTGCAGGGTTACTGTGAAAAACATTCTACTATTACTAGTTCAGACAGTTAATACTGTCAATAACATTTCATAAAGGCTAGATGACAACAGCATAAGGCTGCTGTTTCAAAACCAAGGAATACATTTATTAATCAAAGGCAACAAACAAGAAACAAAATCACAAAATCAGCAGGGAGACACAGGCAACATACTTCTGCTTCTCATACACACCCCATTCATGAAGCATATCAACATCATAATCTGATCTTTGCGAATGTAAACTAATGCAAAGAGTCCTTGAATCAATTAACTCAGCCACTTTTTTTTTCCACGCGAGGACTTTGCACAAAGTATCATAGGCTCATAGAAACAGCTGTTTTGAGGCGTGCAGCTCTCTCTCACACTCTTTCCCCATTGACTGTCCCTTCAGTTCCCTGTCGTAGGGATTGTTTTATTCAGGTAAAAAGGGAATTAGGGCCAAAAGTTCTATTTTCAACCGTGAAAAGCAAACACGAACCAAAGTAAGTGACATGTTGGGCCTGTCTGTCTGTTGGTCTCCTCCAATCCATGTCAGAACCATGGACAGCGCGGCTGCCACACACCAAACAGCACACACAGCATTGTGTTAATTAGTGAAGATAAATGTCCAGAAATTCTAATGTAGTGACACATTTTTCCTCTTATTATTTATTTCGGAAACATCATGTTTAAAAGCTCCCCCAAATGTCCCAAAGTAGGCTTTCAGGGGAGCTCATGTCCTTTTCAGGGGAGCCAAGCTCCCTTAGCTCCCCCATAATCTGAACCATAGAAAGAGCTACAACCAAACAGAGCAAAAAAATGTGTGACATGTGACTTTTCAAATCTGGACAGGTGACGTTCACTCAGTCAATCATATCAAATAAGGTGTTGTGATTGGTGTGAGTGGATCCAAGTCTTATGGAATTCTGTCTAAATTGATTAATCAATCGTTATTTTTTTGTAGTCATGTTAGTGGCATAGCTTTAGGAACGGCAGTGTCATTTGCCATGAAATTTGTACTGATATTCATGGTCCCCAGAGGATGAAGCCTACTGTTTTTGGTGATCCCTGATCTTTCCTCCAGCAAAGTTCTACTAGATGGATACACAAACATAACAGTTTCTAGACAATCTATCATACTGACTTGAGTGATCTTCCGACTTCCTTTGATGCCACCTGGTTAAAAATTGAAATTTGATGGAAAGATTTGATGATGACTCTGTAGACTCTTTTTAGTTTAAACATTTGCTGCTGTGAAAATATGTGTAATTCACTTAAAATGAGCTGCTGTATCTGTGTGATTTCTGTGGTTGTGATGGCTTTGTTGAGAAAGTTTAAATTAAGATGAGTGCCACAATGATGTCACTATCAGTTTTGAGTGCACTTGTTGTACACTTGATGCAACTACATTCATTTTTGATGTTTTTGAGACTTTTATATCATTTTGTAGCTTCCACATAGTGTTTCTCGTGTACACAAAAAAGAACATTTACGTTTTGGTTGAAGTACGTAGGTTTTGGGGTCAAAATGCTATTTTTCAAGCCATTCCAAAAACTTTTTCCCATGTGACGTGACGTAGGTTTCTGTCCAATAATGTTGCTGTACAAAGCCCAGAGGTTGAAGAAGCAACATGTAAAATATGGCCAACTGTTAAAGTTAACTCCAAACAAACAGGAGGCAGGAGAGTAACCTCTAACTGCTGCTCACTGTACTCTCTGCTGTAATTCTCTTTGGCTGTAGCTAGCCTACTAGCTGCTGTTAGCTCAAGTAGCTGGGTGGCTAAAGGCTCTAATATGACTGGAGTCTGTCTGGACCGGCAGCTCGGAGCACAGGGGGATCAACACTGTAACGTACGTCATTGCTTTTTCTAATGGCTGAGCAGGTGTTTCTGTTTGAAAAACCCTAAAAAGAATGACGATGCAGTCACCCTTCAAAATAGTGAATGTGGACGTGCACAAGATGCAACATCTGACACTCCAACCTCTTGTCTTGACCACAAATGTCATGTCAGCATCATGCTTGCAACAACAGTGTTCACGCCACACTGAAGCACTTGTCTGTGCATTTCAAGCATCCAGCAGCAAATGAGCAATAACTTCCCTGCATCTGCAGTTTTCCTGCAATATTAGAGTACCATTGGCTGCACTCAGAGCAGATAGGTGTTGCTAATCAGAGCAGAGGGATTTAAGTCTAGCAATAAAGTTGTCTAGTGGCAGTAAATGTACAGTTTGCCCACAAAAACACCACAGAAGAAGTTTAAGAAGTTCCCCATCTTGTCTCCAGCTGCTAAGTAAATGCCTTTTTATTGGGCATTAGCGTCTCCCTTAAGCCCATATCGTCGAAAAAATAGAGTTGAAGTCAAAATAAATGCTTCAGCTCGTTTTTGATCGTCAGATGCAGCTGTGTGATATGTGCAAGTGTAAAACATGTCTGACTCACTTGCGATCAAGACAGAGGGTATGACCTCCCTTTGTGTTGTCTCTGGCTCATGGTTATCACATTAAAGTTACAGCATTAATTTGATGGTGATTATAAACAATGATGATAAAACATGAGCCAGGACATAGATTCTATGAATTTGTTACGGCAATAAATAAGTTCTTGATTTACATTCAGTTAGTGACATCATTTTATGGACTTTGTAGGGAAATGAAAATCACTGAGAGGATATGAAGAGTCTGAACTGAAGTGACATTTAACAGAGCACCTCAATAAACTGCTCGGCCTCTGAGAGGGAAAGGAACGTGGGTGGGAGAGCTGAAAAATTTCTCACAGTGTTATGGCAGGGGGTGGTCAGGAGAGTCAGGACAGTAGCTGACAGAGATTTACAGTAGCTGGCTGGGCCTGCCCCCACTTACCTGCTGACGTGCTATTACAATGATGATTTATCAGGCTCCGACCTGCACAGGTTGATGGCTTTAGCAGCGCGACCCTGAAACCTGTCATATCAAGCCAGGCTGAGACATGAGAGAAGATACATCCACAGAATTCTAGTGAGGATAGTGAGTAAAGTGCAAGAAACAGATAGCTACTAATGTAATCCAAAAACTCTGTGAAGAAGACTTAAATACTGGTGGTTTGTGTTATTTGCAAATGGAAGCAGAGTAGTGAGATTGACAGCACATATGAGGGATTTGTATCTATTTTACTTCACAAATTCAGGACATGATCAATGTTAGTAGTGATAAATAAACCAAATGAACTTCATTCACAAAAAATCATCAACTTGTACTTCAACTCATGAGTCAAAACCATGTCTGCATCAACAGCCATGTTATTAACAGAGTTAACTGCAGCATGGTTTCTAAGAACCACGTTTCCAAAGCCACGAGGACGGTTGGTGTTTTTAAAGTGCTTGTAATAAGCGTTTTGTTGCTGTGTATTTGTGTGAAAGTTGCTTTATAAATAAAGCTGAGTTGAGATGAGTTGGACTTAAATACTCATGAAGCCTTAGTAGCTCACCTGATAGAATGCATGCTTTAATCCAGCTCTGGACATCCTCTCTTACTCTGCCCCTCTCCTTTCTCCCGGCAGCTGTCATTGTCCAATAATGGCGAAAGGCCTCCGAATTCAAATGAAAAAAAAATAAATAAATAAAAAGAGTCATTAACTGTGCTTAATAAAGGATTAATTAACCTTAATAAGCACTGTTCACATTTCAGATCCAGTACCCCCAAAATGCACTGTAAACTATTAAAAAGTGCATAGTTAACTGCTAATAAATGCATTATAAAGTATATAGAAGTCTTCACAAAGCAACAACTAAAGCTTAGTAAAGGTTTAACAGTGACACAATAGGTAAGTTAGTTTAACTCAGTAAATGGGTTTGTAATGCTATTGTAAACAATTATAAGAAACTCATAAGGCTTTTATTAATATTCCCAAGCAGTCTATAAACTGTTAACAAGTTTCTTACATGCTTTCTCAAGTGCTTATAAATGTCTTATAATCTCACAATAAACATGCTTATTATGCTATTTTTAACAATTATATTGTCTTATTGACACATTAATGTTAATAAGCATATTATTAGGGCCTTATCACCTATTAGCTAATGCTCATTACAAGCAACTTGATATAAAGTCTTACTAAAGTTTCAAATTCTGCACAAAGTGGCTCTAAGACTGAGAAACAAATGATTGTTTCATAAGTTATATGTAAAATTGATCTCAATACAAGTTTATTGCCCTTATCAAACTACATGTATTGGTATAGGTGTACATGTTTTCAGATCTTTTTTTTACAGAAAAAATGCAGATTCCTCTTAGTCCTCTTTTTTTAGTTTTATAGGCTGCATTGCTATTATAATTATTAAAAGTACCAATGAAAGTTTGCTGTTTTAGTGGCCTGATGTCATTTTGCATTTTATATATAAATAAAGCATATCAGCCTATATATTCATGAGAATTTGTTTACTCCCTAATATTGGTATTAGGCCCAAAAATCCAGTCTTTGACAGCTCTAAATGTTATATAATTCTATTTAACAAAAGCATTTACCACTAAAATGTAATTGCAAATGCTGAAAATATTTTATTTATCTGTTATATAGGCCTTGTGTCAACACTTGCAGCAAGTTTATTTACTTAATAAATCAAAATAATGAGTCAGTTCATATGAAAACAAATTTCAAAAAAGTATTGGACTTTTTTATTTTGTCTTAAATATTAAATATTATTCATGTTTATTTATTTACGGACCCCTGGCTGGGTATCATTTTTGCAAATTTGGCCTCTGGAAAAAGTAACTTGAGTATCCCTATCTTACATATTTCTCCTAACTGAGATTTGTATTCTCCTCCATTTTTGTGAAAGAAAAAATTGTATTTGAAGGAAATTTATTTATGGAGGTCCAGTGTTTCTAACATACGCACAGTAAAATGAAAAAAAACGGAAAATGCACATCCCATAATTGTTGACACAAGTTATTTATAACATAGAATATTTGTGAGGACCCATTACAATTTTAATTTCTTCTTCTTGGTAATTATAATTTACACATAAACCAAAACATATTTCTAATCTCAGTACGACTTTATAACTGTCAGCACCGCTCTATGTAGACCTACTGCACAGACTCAGCATCAACCTAAACAACTTTCACCAACCATGGAGGATGACTCGAGAGAGAGAGGGCAGGAGAGCTACAAGTCATCCTCTGTGCCACTCTGCCACTTAATGAAAACAAGAAGAAGAAATAGACCATGCTCTCTTACATCCCACATGTATTCTTACTGTTTACACTGTCTGTAAGGAAAACTTAAAGTCGTGTAATATGAAGGTTCACAGAGAAAATCAGGAAACACTTGTCCTGAAACTGGACATTCAACACAAACATCCCCTTCCAAAGGGGGCTGATAGTCCACCCCATGGTGTGCTACAGCGCTGTGATAGATGGTTCCCAGGCCCTGGGCAATATTATGTTTGAGCTGAGCCCAGACCAAAAGAGGGTCTCTGGGGCCCACCCATAGTGTGGGAGCAGTATGCCCACAGATCCTAATGAAGCATCCTGGAGAACAGAAAATATACACAAAGAAAACAAGGTGCAGAGATTTACCTTTTGTCCCTGGGGAGGAACTATTTTGAATTTAAACAAATACAAATACTAGATATTTCTAGCTGTGTACAATTTAATTCCAGAAAAGCAATAAACTAATACTTAACACATTCAGAAGTTGCCCCATCAATGTTGAAGAAAAACTTTTCAATTAACTTCAAATCCCTCTGGTTAAGCACAATAGTAAAACAAGTGACTTGTTCCTATTTTAAGACACATCCACCCACAGGGTTTTTGCTGTAATATACAAATTTGCCTCTGATACAGAATGAACATTCCAGCGTAGTAAAGGAAAAGTCAAAAAAAAAGGTCAGCAAAAGTCATCAGACTCTCTTTTTTTTGACAGACAGACAAAGGGACACTCCACTGGTGCATCTGTTTGTCTTTACATAACATGTCGAGGAGCTTAAAAGCCATGATTTACTGTATATCTCAGTATCTGTTTTGGGTATCAAGTTCAGGGTACAGAGGCATGGATTTCTCATACAGCAGTTTTATAGCACAGGGTTGATGTTAAACAGTTTTTTGTCAGACATGTTTTTATCATCAGTGTTACTTTTGGCATACCTTTAGTTACATATTTGTTCATAATTATGAGGAAAGTGTTTTTGTGGTAAAATTAAAAACCCTGAGCCAGGAAAAACTATTTTACATCTTTATAATCATATCATTATTTTCAGTCATTAAACTGTATATACAGTAATTCATAAAGCCAAGCACCTGTGTTACCAATACATGTTACTTTAATTCACACAGTCTCAGCTGTATATGGTTGAACAGTATCCCATCTGCGTTTTCATGGAACAGATAAGTTTAAAGCTTGGCTTTTCATCAATAAAGATGAACTAGATGTGCTCATTAGACCACACATGAACTTGAACTCACATTTGATACTTTGGTGGTGGCACTTTAAGAAAGATTTCAGGCTCCAGCTGTGGACCACAGGTTGGGACAAATTGAGGACCACACCACTGGTATCAGTCTCCCTTCCTCATGCCAATAAGACATACCCACTTTGTGTGATGCTTCCTAGCAGCCACCATGTCTCACTGTAAGGATGGTACCAGCAGTGTGATGAGCAGTGCCTAGTACCTGGAGCGCTTAGAGTCCAAGCCCTCTAAGCGCCCTCTAAGCGCCTTGTCAAGTGCCTTTTGGTAAAGTCTTTTATTCAGGACAGTCTTCTTTAGCCACTCTACCAAAGGCCTGATTGACAGAAGGTCATCTGTCTGAACAGGCCCCTTCATGCCCAGTTACTGATTTTAGGGCGATCCAGTTTTAGGAACAGTATTGGTGATTCCAGATTTTCATTTTGCAACCATGGAGCAATGTGATCGCAGAGGTCTGTGAAGATTCCTTCAACTTCATGGCTTGCTCTTGGTTAAACACTGCTACCAGAGAACAGAAAGATTCCCCGAGTAATGCATGACACAGCTTGTGAACCACCCACTAGCAAGTGGACAGTTCCCAGTCCCAGACAGACCAGTTCAAGTGAATGTTTGAGAGATGTGGAGTGCTGCTTTGCAGGAAACCTTTGAGGTATTGGTAAAATACAATTCTCCCATACCTCAAATTAAGGTCACCAATCAGAACCAAATGTGTGTCCAGTTCTTGTCTGCACTCTGCGTGGAGCATATCACATCACAATATCAATATGTCCAATCAAGTTATTTCGTCAGAACCAACTGTTGTAAAAACTGGAATATCTCAACAGCTATTGAATGGACTGCCATATTGTTTTCCACATTAACCTACTGACTTTGGTATTTCCCCGTCTTTTCCTGAAGTGCCACTGTGAGGTTGAGAGTTGCAGTTCTGAGTGCAAATGAACTTGAAATATTTCACCAGCTGATGGTTCTCGGGTCATCCTCTGGGGACCCTGACTATCAACAAAACATGTCATAGAAATCTGGCCTATAATTCGAGTCATAGCCTGCTTTGGACCAAAGTTTGGGACAGACCCAGTGCCCCACCGCTATCAGAGCCAAAAACACATGCCTCAACGTTTTATAATGAAGCAAATAGTCATGAAAATATTTCAGACAGAGGAAGTTTACTGCCTAAAACATTTCCACCTCTGTCTGGAATAGTACAGTACGTATAAATTGAAATAAATTTATATCAATCCCGTCAAAAGCATGCCATGATGTGCATAACATACAGATTTCATTGCTTCTACTCCCTGTCCTCTGCAGGCTAACACACACACCATCTGCCCAAACATCCCTGCTCCTGTCCCAGGCTGTCTGTAAAGTGATTAAAGGACATCTGCCAAACCACTCACGATACACAGCTCCCCTTTTACTCACAAGCCTCTTCACCACCAAACCACTGGCCAAGTTCAACTAATGAACTTTCATTTTCCCGGTTTGAACAAATACCTAAATTGTTTAAATCCATTTGTCAAAAACCACATAATTGCCTCCCAGTGTACAACTAACACCAGTCTGGACCAAATACTAATAAATCTCTGAAGGGGTTGGGCACCAAAGTACTTTTTTGGTCCAGTGTTCTCAGACGGGGTGTAGTTCATCGTCCATATTTCATGCAGGGTTTATTTTCGCTTGGGTATATTTGGGGGGTTTTTTTGCACAGGGGCATATGCTATAACATAATCTTTTTTGCATCGCTAAAGTAATGTCACAAAAAACAGATGGGAAGCTGTCGTAAAACTGTTGTAAAAAGTACTTAGGAAGAACTTGGATTTCCCAGCTACCTGATGACAGTTTTAACTCAGTCACTTCAGGCAGAAAGTATTTTATCCACAGATGGATCTGTTCAAACATAAAACTAATGGTTCAATTGGAAACTCGTACAGAACTAAAGACAAAAATTTAGTTTTCCCACTAAAGGAAAACTCCACTCAGGTAAATAAAATTAAAAAAATTTTCCTTGAGTTGCCAGCCCATTGTAATTCTTTTACAGAATAAGAACAGTTTGTCACATGTTCCACCTCAGCCTGCCCTCATCAAATGCATGCAGCGTATTAGACCCATATTTCTGTTTATTGTTTGACGCTGGCTTCTTGTGGCCAGAATAATTATGACGGTACCAGTATAAAGAGCGAGAAAGTCTCATGGATTAAAGTTCTCCATCATTATGATGGCTTTCCGTCATTTGTATTCCAGACAGGACATGTCGTGTCAGTGTATGTGGATCCAAAGTAAGAAAGCGAGGAGAGGGACAGGTCACGGTACCAGGCAGTGGCGCAGGTGAATTTCTCTCCAGGTATTGAAAATCAGGCAAACCTCTCAAGGTATCGCACCCGTGTGTTTTAACATACAAAGAGGGCCTTAATTTGTATTTGCTGAATGAAATTAACATTTTTTTTGGCCTAATGGAACTTGCTTAAGTTAAGATACTTCAATTAGTACAAATCCTTCATAATAATTATATTATATTTTATAAGTTATGCTGAAGGACTAAAATAAGCAGTACATCAGTAAGTATGAAAGAAATCTGAGACCACAAACCTTCAGACAGTGGAAGAATATTATGAACACACTAAAACTTAGAAAATAACAAGATTTAAGAACAAATAAAAAAAATGGTATTACATTTGAAATTTGAAAATTGCCATCTTGTGGTTTAAATTTTATTTTTTGTACATAAATTCTCCCTGAGAGATGTAAATGTGTCAGTGACTCTGGTTAAATGTCTTTGACAGGTTTATATAAAGTACCTTTAAGGTGTGTCACCCACTTTTCTGCACAAAACAGCACAATTTAAAAATTTGTAAAAGACCAACACCACACATCTCCAGTGGGGGAATGTAACTAAGTACTCAGGTACTGTACTTAAGTAGAATTTCAAATTAAATCCATTTTATGGTTATTTATAGTTCTACTAATTATTGAGTGTGGTCTAGACCTACTCTATATGTAAAGTGTCTTGAGACAACTTTGTTGTGAATTGGCGCTATATAAATAAAATTGACTTGACTTGACTACTTAACTTTTTTACTCCACTACATTAGCCTGACAGGTACAGTCATTAATTACTGACAGGAAGCATTTTACTGCACAATGGTTACTTTTACTTTTCATACTGCATACTTTCAACAGCTGATAATTTTACTCTTTTACTCAAGTAAGGTTTTGAATACGGGACTTTTACTTGTATTGGAGTATTTTCACATCATTGCATCATTATTGCTGCAGTGCTCCTGTATGGATTTATCACCTGTTTCAGACACCTGGATGATGAGAGCAGATGTGTCTCTGCCCAGTGGCTTCTCATGTCTGTGACATGTTCTACAGATACACACACTGAAACTGTAGTGAAAGGCGTCATGATGCTGGTATGATGTCGATTGTAACTATCAACACATCACTTTTATTGTCTGTTGCTGAGAACTATGTGCATCACCTGAAAAAAAAGAGATGCTGATCTCGAGATGAAGTTGTTGCTGCAGCGCTGCTCACACAGGCTGGTGGCTACTCTAGCCTGTTTCTAATGGTTAAAATGTGCACTGAAATGAAAATCAAGAGCTTCCTCCATGCAGAAACGCTGCTAAAGTAGGCAGGAGTTACTATTGTTACAGGGACACGCTGTGTCGCCCTGAAACTTTGTTGCAATCTCCATGTTCTGCTCACATCTACACACACATAAGCTGTTAGGCTTTGTGTCTGTGATTAATGTAAGTGTGATGTGTATTCACAAGACATTTGATTTGATTTATTGTTTCGCTGGAAGGAAATGTATTTTACATGAGAGATTTAAGCTGGTATAAAAATGTGGGTAATCAGGATACCATACACGAAATTGTCATTTAGGTCTTGAGTATTTAAAGTGTACTAAATCTGAACAGTTTACATATTGTGCTATTTGTTCAGCAGGTATTGAAGACTCATGTGGCGGGCCTCCTCTGTAACTTGTTTACAAATTGTTGATTGGGAATATGACTTGGCCTGAAAAAAAAAAAAAAAAAAAAAAAAAAATCAGTCCGAATTTTTTTTTGTTGATGAAGACCCAGCAAGTTCAGGCGAGGACAGGAGGCATGAAGCAGCGCAGGAGTGAGTTATTTTGAAAGTGTACATCAAGTGTCTGTTCGTGGAGGACTGTGGCTCCAGGATGTCACTGAGCCATGTTTCAGGTCTGCCCAGCACAACAGTTTAATGGTCTAACTCCACAATTCAGTACTAAATAGTTCTGTGTTTCCACATTTTTCAGCAACCATGTTCTAATTTCTTTACCAGAAAAATTCCCTTTTTCCCTCACACAGACTTTAAAACATGCTGTATGTGAGCAGCTTACTGAAACGTATCAGGGATCGATCAATCAATCAATCTTGGACAACCTAAAAAAATTATAGTTGCTAAAATAGTTCAAGGTGGCTTGTGCAGCTGTAAGGGAAATAGTCCTTAATGTTCTGTCCTCATTTCCTTTAATGAAGTCAGACAGGACACGTTACATCCTGTGCACATAATGTGCTCCTATTATCTTGTTTGCTTTTCCTTTAATATATCAATCAACACAAGAGAGATTCATAGTTGCTGCAGACAGTTCAGTGAAATGAAAAGCAGAATTAGTCGGGGACATGGAACAAAGATTCCACGTCTGTGATTTACAAGGGATTATGGGATGGCAGACATGCAGGATGTTGCAGTCGTCTGATCGCCTCTCCTCATTTGATTAATGTGCATCTGCTGTATCTGATCTTACTTTACGCTCCACGGACGACATTGAATGCTGAAGTATTACATACATGTGAACATTTAGGATAAAGTTTAGGGTCTCTTCCTCAGAGACCAGGAGAATACTGTCTCATTTTCCACATGTCTATATTTCATATAATAATCTTATTATGACCAATATTCAAGGTACTTCCTCAAAGTGAGGAAGTACCCTGAATACTGGTCATATTATTATGTTTTCATGTGTTTGTTATAAAACTGTTTTAGATTTCCTGTCTCTGAGCTACAGAGTTGAGTAATGGATGGAAATGCCCCCTCCATAATACTGTTCACTACATCAAGTCTCACTTTTTTTCTCAAATTATGCTATCACATAAAACTCTGTGATTCTTTTTATAGTTGTGTATACAGATGACACCACTCAGGAGTCATTTGATGCGCAGTAAACTTGATTATAAGCTGGAGATTATTTGTACATAATAAAAGCAGTGGAAGAGAGAAAACATCTTTGGCAGGCTGTTTTAACCACATGTGGCTAGAGGGATGCCGATATGGTCAGCCCACCTCTGAATTCAGTTAATTCAGTCCAGACTGAATTATCTGAATTATCATTTTTCTGCTGGCCCTGATTGCAGCAGTGCTGAGCTCCCCTGCTGGGACTTCTCTCTCCACACTGACTTCCCAAAATATCCCCTTAACTTATAGCCTAAACTATAATTTATTGTGCATGTTACATTAAGGTATCAAGGTAATTTATTATCTATGTATGTAACTTGTCCCAGAAGCTGCTCCTGTTGAGAGCACACTCACCCACGACATCATGGTGTGGTGCAGTATGCCAGCTGCACTGCAGTGGACAGGAAAGCTCCTCAGAGAGTAATCAAAACAGCACAGAGAATAACCAGCACTCTGCTACCTTCACTTGAGGACATATGTAGAAGCCGAGACTGTCTATGTAGGGCCACAAACACCATCAGAGACTCATCTCATCCAGGCAACCACCTTTCACTCTGCTGCCTTCTGGAAGGTGATACATGTCTATGAAAACCCAGACTTCCAGACTTCCATTAATTAACCTAAGCGCAATAATAACCTGGATGTCAATAATATCCCACCAAACTGAACTCTGACTTCCTGGGACTAAGATAGGAGAAGCTATCTCTACTTTATTATTAAGGCTTAGTGCAATTATAGAGAGAGTATCTATCTCTACTTATTTTACACCCAGTATACTAGGGTTTTTAATGCTTATTTATTGTGTAGTTACATATGCAGTGCTTATGAATGTGTTCATCTGTTGGATGTGTTTGTTTTGGTGTTTTTATCGTCTGTACCACTCAGGGATGCACTAAATTTCATTGCACAGCTGTGCAATGACAATTAATACTTAATCTACTGACAACAGACTCAGATATTGCTGTGTACAAATCAGAGATAAAAGAAGTCATGCTTTGGTGATGCAATGAGCTCATCATGTTGAGTATGTCTGTTCAATAATTAGTCAGCGCCTTCATTTTGTGTGAAGACTCAGGGTCCATGGAGCCGTTAAAATATTATGCTGCTGTTTTATAGAGCAGCTATTGAGTCCATTATTTGTTCTGGCATTATGGCATGGTTTGGTAACCTGACCGTCAAACTCAGATCACAACTCCAAAACCTGATCACAAGGGCAGGAAAAATCAATGGAATGCTCCCCCATCCTCTCTGCAGGAGATATTTGAAGAGACAGTGAGGAAGCAGGGCCTTCAAATCACTACTGACCCAAACCACATCCTTCATAAAGTGTACGAGCTGGTGCCTTCAGGCAAAAGGTACAAGTTACCAAACTGTGAGCTGAATAGGTATAAATTCTTGTTAGTCCCACTATCAGTCAAAGTACTTAACAGTAGAAGATGAAAAGTGTGTATGAGTGAAGGGGGGAGGGAAGGGAAATGAGCAATATTTTGGTGTAGAGCACTTGTACAATAATTGAATGTAGGGGATTTGCTGGGAAATAACCGTGTGTAGGGCATTTGTACAATATTTTTTGTGTAGGACTTGTGTGCAACTATTTGGATTTAGGCATCATGGCAAAAATCTTGGGTGTATGCTTTTTTGGGTGTATGTATCTGGGGGTGATACTGTGTGTTAGTTGTAGGCTTATCCTAGCTTATATATCCTATCCTAATAAAGGCATGGTCCTTGTGACCATTATTGTAAAGAAGAAAACATGTAGACACATTAGTTAACTGTTGAACAACTGTTAGTTGATTTTTGTCACTGCTTTAACTAATGTTAATTAATGTACTGTTACTGTAAAGTGTAACAGTACTCCGAAAGACTCATATGAGGGACAACAGGAGACATCATATGTTTACAGTGTGTGTATCTTGTGTCTCCTATAGTATGTTTGTACAACTAGTCAGTGCCAAAGAGTCACCTGACCTCCTTATGTCATTAACAGGAATGGAACATGTACACCGACTAAAACTGCCCCAACAAAAAGGAGACCCCAGTTTATCCAAGATTTCCTTATAAGCTCAGTTTTATTAAAGCACATCTACCCAGCAGTCCACTTGACTGGACAGGACATAGAAGTGGATGTTTGAGGCCTGCTGTTCTCATCTCTTCATCTGAGGAGTTATTCACACCCTTCTCAAGGGCTTGTCTTCAATGTGCGGTATGTCGGACATGTTGAGTCTTCAAAGTGGGGGTGGAGCTTCAACATTCTGTCTGCTGTCAGTGTCTTAAATCTTGCAGGATGGACAGAGTCAATGTACCTGATTCTGTGGGCTTACTTTACATCCAGCATGCCAGCTAAATGTTCCCACAGGTTCTTCATTTGGGTCTGGTTTGTCTCCCTGTACTTCCCTTCTTGACCTCACCGTTACATTAGCTTCTTTTACACTGAATTCCATACTGCAGTAAAGAAGCAGTAGTATGGAATGGTGACCAGGGGAAGATTCTTGTTGTTATGACTTACGAGCATTTACGTCACACAAGACAGCACAGGACAGTTGGGTGACTCCAGGGCTGGTCATGTGGGAGTTAAAGGTCCAATGTGTCAGATTTAGGGGGATCTATTGACAGCATGTCAGAAATGTAATATAATAATCATTAGTAGGTTTTCAACGATACAATACAATTTATTTATCATTTACACCAAGGTTGTGTAACGAGATTACAATATAGTCCCCTCTTTGATTGGTTGATTGGAACTGGCAGAATGAGATAAAGAAAAGATAAGATAAAATTACCGGAGGCCAACTGATCAACAAGCCTCTGAATTTTCACATGTATTGCACACCGCAGGAAGGTGTTCAATGTCACTTCCTGTTTCCACTCGGTGGAACTACAGAACATCCACTGAATATACGTTATGTTCAAGTATAACAAGTGTAGACAGACTGTGAAATTTTCACACAAATCAAATGATGATTGTCACACAGGCTTTCCCTCTGTTGCCAATAGGTGGCGCTATGCTCATGATTAATTGTCATGTAGATGTTATCAGGCCAATGAAATCTGGGGGGAATTGGATAATGTATACTGAAGTTACAACAGCCTGCTGTTTTATGGCAAGACATCAAAATTCAATGACATACCACAATCGCACAGTTTGATGAAAATTCAGGCTTTTAATAATTTTTCATTGCCACCATCACTACATTACACACACAGACTTTGAAGGTGATCTGACTGATTGTCTAGGAGGAGTTCATGAAAGTACAATGTTTGGAAATGGCCAAAAATACGACAAAATGGCACAGCAAATTAAAAATGGCAGACTTCCTGTTGGGTTTAGGGTATGGCTCCAAGAAGCTTGTTTGTACCCTTGGACAGGATGCCAACTGTTTTTTCTACAGTTTCATATAGGTATGACATGCTGCAGGGTTTGCTTCGTAGAAATTTCATAGAGGGCGCTATTGAGTCATTTTGGTGACTGAATATTAGACTGCACATGTGTTCAGCCAAGCTCACTCTGGGCAGATTCAGCCACAGAGTGTCAATTACAGAACTTCCTGGTGCAAAGTGAAACTCAAGTTATGACACCATGACAAACCATTCACGGAAGTCACGTCTCAATCAATCTCAGGCTGGAATTTAGCTGATTTGGTCAACCTGCTATGGAGTTTAATTTCCACTAAGCATAGACTAATCCAATTCAACCTCTTGCACAGAACATACTTCACACCTGTTAAGCACACATTTCAAAATATTTTATCACCTGTGTGCCAGAAATGTATATTTACAAATGCAGATGTTTTACATATGATCTGTCACTGCCCAATGATTGCAGAGTTTTGGAAATATTTTATTAAAACTGCCTCAGACATTATACAATATAATAATCCACAGGATCCTAAAGTCTGGATGCTTGAAGACTTTAAAATAAATAACTCAAACACTTCATTTTACTAGATACTAGATCATTTAAATAGATAAATAAATAGATAATAGATAAATAAATAAATAATCAATAAAATAATAATAAAATCAAATAAATAAAATAAAATAAATGTGACCCACCTGTGGGTCCCGACCCAGTGTTTGGGAATGACTGCTCTACAATGTTAGAAAAAGGCCTGCAACATTTAGGAAGATTTGGGGAGCCTTCATAGATCTCCTAGCTTGTCTCAAATGTGATGGCTGACATTCAACTGCTGTTTTACTTGCAGCTGGACCTATTTTTTTTTTTCATATATATTTTTATTGTTTTTCAAAAATATAAAACAGACAAATAAACAAGGGAAAGAACAAAGTACATCTGGCAAACTAACAATTGCCACAGTCATAAAATTAAATTAAATTAAATTCAAGTAGTTAATCTCTTCATAAATAAAGATTAAAACAAATAAGTAAATTATAAAATAGGTTAAAACATGCTTATATAGAAAATAAAGTTCAACCAAAAAAATAAATAAATAAATAAATAAATAAATAAAAATACACAGCAAAGTCTTATATTTTTCACATTACGCATTAGTGCTTTCCTCACAGGAATCGCAGTACAGGGTACCAGATCTTATCAAACACATCTTCTCTGTCTTCATTATAAAGTCTTGGTCTCTCCAAATGTAGAGCGTTTGCCATTTCTCCTAACCACAAGTCATATGTGGGTACCATATCCAGTCTCCACATTCACAAGATTAACTTCTTCATAACCACAGTCCCGAACAAGACAGCTTTTTTCTCATACTTATTGGCAGAAACAAGTAAGCTAGTTGCTTCGAGAATGGCTACAAGTGGATCAGGATCCCAGTGCCTCCCAAAGGCCTCAGAGAAACAGTGACAGATACCTTTCCAGTATGTGTAAAGTTTACTGCATGACCAGAGAGCGTGTTAGACTACTAACCATACAGTATGTTTACATCATTCTGGAAATTTCCCCACTGTGGGACTAATAAAGGAATATCTTATCTTATAATCAGTTACAAACAGGAAAAACATCAGGTGTGCAATTTTCCTCTGGAATAATAGTCTATGTTTGCATGTTTTTGAATGAATGTCTGACATTAGCTGATCATGTACACTATTCAAACATTCATCCCAGACCTCATCTGTTACCTCTACGTCCAACTCGTCTGTCCATGCCTGCTTGTATCCTGTTGAGCTTAACTGAGTATTACTATGTAGCATCTGATAGAAGAATGAAGCCACCCCATGGGTGACAGGATTAAATTTGTTTATTGCCTCCAAAGCCTCGTGCTTACCTATGATCTCAAAGTTGGGCACGTGTGTCCTGACTCGGATTTGTAAGTAACGGAAAAAACCTAATGCAGGGATATTATAAATAGTTTGCAGCTACACAAAAGGAGCAAATTTCCCATTCACATATAGGTCACCTGTGGTAAATGCCATTCTGTTTCCAGGTGGAGAAGACAGTGTCAGTCGGGCGTGTGTGAAGGAGTGATTTTCGCAGACTCGGGTGTCTACATAGATTTTTGGGGCCTTGATATATGATTTTATTTGCTTCCAGATTTTTAAAGTGTTGCCAACATCAAAGCTATTGCTGCAAAGAGATCCTTTAACTACAGTGGGGCTATTGAGAAGAGTGAACAGAGAGTTTTTTTGCAAACTGAACTTTCCATTTGCAGCCATGCAGGACAAGACTCCGTGTACGACTGGAGGCCTTTTTTCCACCATGCCAGAACAGATAAGTGAGCAGCCCAATAATACATCTTGAAGCTTGGCAAAGAGAAACCGCCTGCTCCCTTTGGTTTTGATAAGTGCTTTTTGGTAATTCTAACGGCTTTGTAGTTTGAAATAAAGGGTATAATTATTGAGTCTATCTGTTTAAAATAGGACAGAATGACAAACATGGGAGTGACTGGAAAAGATGAAGGAAAGCGGAGAACAATCATCCTGATAGCATTTATCTTTTCAGATTTTCCAAAATCAATATTACCTCATTTTATTTTATATCCAAATATATTTTCATATTTACATAAATAACATGATCATTTTGTAGTTTAACACTACTAGTGCACAGAACCAAATCAAATACAGTGGTTTTGGGGTGGTGGGATTGCTTGACTTTTTGCATTGTTTATTATTTTAAGGGAAGAAAGAAAGCACATGGTACATTTCTTTTTTTGGATACCTCTCTGTTTTGTTTTGCTTTTCTTTTTTCTCTTACTTTCATTAAATTTTATTTTCACCAATAAACAAATCATTACAAAAAACATTAATATTGTCATGTAGATGTCTTCAGGTCTGGATACTTTTTTAAACATGTGAAGTCTGAGGCTGATTTGACCATTCACCTTCAAGTTAAAATAACTTCCTGTTTCCTCATAGCCACGCCATTCAACTAAAGTATCATAACTTTTCATCACAAAGGTCTCTAGATTGCACATACTAATTATTATATTGATTCGATTCATTCTGAAGGAGGAGTTACTTAAAATACAACACGTGGAAATCACCAAACACAGCCTAAAACCTGCCCACTAAATTTAAAATGGCCAACTTCCTGTTGGGTCAGGCTATGACTCCAGGAGACATGTTCGTATGTCTGGACATGATGCATGTGCTGGGGCTACTTCCTTGAAATTTTGAAGTGGGCACTCTCATGACATTTTGCCATGGCCATGTGCAAGACCCATAAAATATGTAATTTTTCACCACAACTGTGCCAAGTTTTAATGTAAGAACATTTAGGCAATTAAAAAATGAAGGATCTGAATACTCCCTACACCACTGGTCATTCAAACCATGAAGCACAGGCTGCCATAGGTTAGATAGCCTCTCAGGGTATCAGATGCTCATGATGGAAGCTGCTACCATGGTCTGTCAAGCAGGATTACAAAAACCTGAAGTGAGTCTGCAAAAAAACTCACTTCTTTTTCTCCAGTCCTCTCGAAAACAGTGGCACAAATTAGTCATCTGCAAGCGTTCATCCACAACCCCTTTAACATCTGTGACCACTGAACTGTTTTCTTAGTAGAACGCAGGACTTCCAAAGCCCATGTGTCTGCTGGAGTCATCTCAGAATGAGGAGGAACACACAAAACGGGGCAAATCAAGTTAAATGTGATCCAGACTGACAGGTCAATGTGGCAATTACACAAGTACAGTTAAACCCATTAGAATGCTTTTTCTCTGAATGAGATCAGTCTCACAAATGAGTCTCTTTTCTGAATTGTAAAGTTCACAACTTCAAGCAAGATTTATTGGACCTGTTGTGGAAAATGGCAAGTCCTCAAATGATATAAAAGGAAGCAGTCATTTCAAGTAACGCATAAAAATGATTTCATATTTTATGAGATATATAAAGAGCAGTCCTCATCTGTATTGACAGGCAAGAGGTATGAATTCTGCAAAACTCAAGGATTTCTTTGATGACAACATTATTTGGCATCTGTAGTATGGCTTAACTATGGCTGAAGTATGATTAGGTTTAGTTCCACCATCCCAGCCCCTCACACCATTACTTTCTGCCTTATTTCTTAAAGGCACACTGCTTACTGCATTGTCACTTAACATTAGCACCGGACAGAATTGGATACTGGACTTTCCTTTGAGAATATCATCAAAGTTGGACATTTGATCACTTCACCAATTGCATTTTTGACTAAAACAAAAACATAACCATGATATCAGACCAGCACTTTCAATCTCTGCAGTTTTTTTATGTGCTTGAAGGAAACCAGGTCAGCTTCACCTCACACAGAGGCTGTCAAACATCAGATTCCTGCTGAAATTAGCAAAATCAAGTGCTTTACCATAGACGACTCCAGCCAGGCTGTATGACAGCGGCACTGTCAGGATTCTAGCTGCCTCCCCGAGATGCTCCTCTGTTTGGGCAGAGGGTAGATGTCAGGAGGACTGCAGAGTGACTGTCAGGGCTGGGAATGACAAGGATATGATTGTGGAAAAGAGCTCAACATTCCCTGGCTCAGCATTTTGAAGTATTCAGGACTTTCCTGTTGCAAATGAGAGACTGAATTCTTTGGTTTATAGATTTATTGAAGATAATGGAAAAGGTGCACGGGGATGGAGAGCACTTTGATCCCACTCAACACAAAGTAATGCTGGAAACAATTCATCGGTGCTCACGGGAAGGGCAGAAACAATGCAAGGACCAGGTGGACATTTTGCATGGGAACAGCTTTTAGATATGTCCAGGATTGTTATTGTTGATCTTTAGCCTAGCTTAGCATATAAACTTGAGGCAAGTGGCTGCTAGCCTAGTGCCATCAAAAATGAACTGCTCCAGAGTTCACTTGACAACAGCCTGAGACCACCAGTTGTTCAGTCTACACCAGAGTTCAGGTCCAGCGATAGCACCAACCCAAACGAATCGCCGCAAAGGGGTAAAACGCTTCAGAGTTCTGTTCAACTGGACTAAACAAGGCTGGTGTGAACCTTTCCTTAAATAAGACACATACACATACATAAGTCTGTCTCACATATGCACTGAAAGCAGGAGTTATAGGTGAGAATGCAAATGTCTGAATCAGTTAGACCAGACATAAAATGGACGTTATCCTGCCAGCTCCTTAGTACAAAGTCCATGTTGCTGAGGGAATCTCCCTGCTTTCGTTGCTAAACTGGATGGAAAAAATTTTAAGAAATCTTCCATTGCCAAACCAATCTAGAGTCTATAGGGTGGCCCTTCCTACGGTGGCCCTGAGGTGCAAAGCACAACGGCAAAAGAGAAAACACAACGGCAAATCAGAAAACACAACGGCAAAAGAGAAAACACAACGGCAAAAGAGAAAACACAACGGCAAATCAGAAAACACAACGGCAAATCAGAAAACACAACGGCAAAAGAGAAAACACAACGGCAAATCAGAAAACACAACGGCAAAAGAGAAAACACAACGGCAAATCAGAAAACACAACGGCAAAAGAGAAAACACAACGGCATTAACCAAAACGGAAAAGGTAGGTACCCTCGGGCGACATGAATCGTCGCTGATTGGACGAAAGAACTGGTCCGTCCTTTGAACCGGAAAGACAACACCGCCAGACTCTGCGCAGAAAATTCTCTGCGCAGAGTCTGGCGGTGTACTGTTACGACAGAGATTTGGTTTTGAAACAAATAAATGTGTATTTTGTGATGATATTGAAACCTTGGAGCATATATTTTTTCAATGTATGCCTCTGAAACACTCAGGGCCCTGTTTCTCAGATTCGATGTATCTTAGCGCTCTACGAAGGTCTCTAAGATATATTTTAGCAAACAAGCTTCTTTTCCAGCGAGTGTTTCCCAAACTGTCTCTTAGCGGGAGCTCGTAAGGAAGAGCTGCTAAGGTACATCGTAAGTGTATTAATCGATGCTGCACGCATCGATTGATCTCTTATAAAGGTAAATAAATGATGTTGTAACATAACAAGTGTTGCATTAATAATTTTACCACCATCAAATATTATATTATAAATGAGGCTACGTCTTCTAAAGATCATCTGCTGAACTATTTGAAGCCTGGTCCACACATACACCAGACGAGCGTTTTAGCAGCGTTTTAGTCCTAATACGCCTGAAGCATATCACATAAAAAATGACTTACATGCGCATTCTGTTAAGGAGACTAATGATGAAGCAGAGAAACGTGATCGCTGCTCACCGATAATGTTTTTGTTATTGAAAACAACAACAGCATACGTGTTTGTCTCTCTTTTTCCATCAATGTACTTCCAATGTCCATCTTTGTCAATGTACAGACTCAGATACTCTGCAGTGTCAAAACACAAAACACATATCACCATACACGCTCATACTGGGCTGTCTTTAAATTAAAATATCGGCACATATAATGTGATGAGGTGAGGGGGAGGGATTCATGTTTTCCCGAAATGACACATTTCGATGAAATGACCACTTTAGTCTATTATCTGGTGGTATTACTAATTATTACTGAGGCGGAAGAACGCGATTTCAACATTAATCAACATTATAATGAACATATATAAACTGCACATGCTGTGTGTAGCTTGACCTTCACTGCAGCTGCATGGAGGATGAAATGCCAAATTAACTGTCTGTGGTCTCTTATTGTCTGACTGAATAGGCTCTTTCATCATATTTTAAACTAACGAAATTCGTTAAATCAAGTTATTTGGTGTTTTTAAAATCATGATATTGAGCTGAAACAGATTCTACATTCCGTTCGCGTTCACATGCGGCTGCTGAGCGCAGCAGACGGCTCCCACTGTGCGCGCTTCACTGTTCAACATAGTCGGCTTAATAAAGTTTATGATCGCTCAAAGTTAAAAAGTAAAAATCTAACAAGTTCTCACTCACTTTGTGTGAGGCTTTGGATGGATTATTCAGGTGATTTTGGCATCTTTCTTCAGTGAGCGGCTCTTTTTGCCACAGCCTGAAGGTAAATCCATCGGATGCTGCAGTATTTCATCCAGATGTGTTTTAGATAAAGTATTAATCCAGTGTTCTTGAAACTTTGGGCTTTCACCTGGAAATGTCGCAGCAAACATCAGTCCAGTGGATTTTATCCCTCCAGCTCAGCGTACAATTTGCATCTTCATTGTTTAAATTTTTGAAGTAATTCCACACAAAGCTGCTGTCAGACATCGTGTTGTGTGTCTCATTCAGATTGTAGAGACACAATTTACTGTATTAAACGCATTAATGATCACAGGCCTTTGACTTCATGGCTCTTTGTCCTTTAATTAAAGTGCCTGATGTGCTCGGCGGAAAACACATAAGAGCAACAAAACACACACCAGCCCGCATGAAAATTAAACCGTAAAAATAATATAGCAACACAGCGTACTCAGAAAAAAACATATCCTCAGTTATTTAGCTCAAATAAATAAATAAATAAATAAATAAATAAGCAATATTAATTATTGTTTTTCATTAAGTTAATTTTAACCTGATGATGTAATTTACGTAAGCAGCCTTGATGTGTGCTATACTAAAACTATCCATTTGAAAAGCATAATTTTGGCCTAATAAAGCTAAAACTGTGTTAGGATGAACGGAGCGCATCACTAAGAGACAGCTTATGAGTGGTTCAGACCACTCGTCTTAAGATATATCTTACAGAAGATATATCTTGGCTAAGAAGACTCTGGGAAACAGCCCGTAAGCTTACCAGAGACCTTAAGATACAACTTAGGAAGCACGTAGCGCTACGAAGGCTCTGGGAAACGGGGCCCTGGACTGATATACATGACTGGATGCACACAAAGATCCGACTCGAACCCTTTTCTCAAAAGGACATTATTTATGGTGTTGTTATGGACAATGATGAATGGGACTTTATGGTTAATAATATTCTAATCCTTGGAGAATTTTACATACACAAATGTAAATATGTGAAAGTGAAACCTAAGTTTAATGTGTTTCATAATGAGTTTCTTTCCTTCACCAAAGCCCTGAACATAATGAAAGGTAAATATGCAATGAAACTTTTCAGTTTATTTGAAAAATATGATCTAAAACAAAAGCCCTAGCTAAACGTTTTATTTAATTTTAATTTGTTTATTTCATTTATCTCATTTATTTATTTCATTTCATGGATGTTATTCTCTCATTCTCTCCTCTGCATTCTCCCTATGCACCTGCTCATTTGAAACGTTAAAAAAGATGTAAGCCATGTTGTTTGTACATGATTTTGTTAAATAAAGTTATATATATTTTAAAAAAAAGGTCCCTTTCTTTCGTCCAATCAGCGACGATTCATGTCGCCCGAGGGTACCTACCTTTTCCGTTTTGGTTAATGCCGTTGTGTTTTCTCTTTTGCCGTTGTGTTTTCTGATTTGCCGTTGTGTTTTCTGATTTGCCGTTGTGTTTTCTCTTTTGCCGTTGTGTTTTCTGATTTGCCGTTGTGTTTTCTGATTTGCCGTTGTGTTTTCTGATTTGCCGTTGTGTTTTCTCTTTTGCCGTTGTGTTTTCTGATTTGCCGTTGTGTTTTCTCTTTTGCCGTTGTGTTTTCTCTTTTGCCGTTGTGTTTTCTGATTTGCCGTTGTGTTTTCTCTTTTGCCGTTGTGTTTTGCACCTCAGGGCCACCGTACCTTCCTGTTGGGATGGTGACATTGTGTGCTTACTAATGAGGAGAATGGAGGGAGGGGATATTTCCTGGTTAGGCGTGTCCATGAAAAAATGTAAGGAGTGTAAGTTTGTTAGCAGCCACGTGCTATCATCTACTTGCATTTAGAAATCCCCAGACAATAGGCAGGGGATGAGATCTTACAATCTCACAATTTCATTTAGTAGAGGCTTCTATCTGAAGCGATGTACATCTGAGAGCTGATACAAGACAAGCAAGGAACTAGTCAGGAGAGAACAACATTCATAAATGACAGGACGAGGTGCCTGCAGGCAGTTCCAGTGGCAATGTGCATGTGTTTTGTATATATATGTCTTGTGCAGTCAATCAAGTGCAAAGGTGTTCATGAAAGAGCTGGGTCTGGATCTCTCTAGCCAAATGTTGGATTGAGCCCATGAGTAAATAGAGCAGATCATTGTCTGGAAAGTTCACTGCGAGTGAGTGGGTGAGTTGATGGCATTCCTATCTAGCTGGCTGGCAAAAAACCAGAAACAAACAACCTGAGAAGTGTACTGTGCATCATGTTCTGCCTCCTGCACACTCTACCCAGACGCCACCCCTCACTTAAAGCAAACTGAATATTTGCAGTGGGTGAGGATGGATCTACATGGACAATATCTTTCTCAGGAAGTTGATATTTAATTACCCAGATCCACTTTGTTTGATCCAATCTGACAGCATCCAGTCAAGTTGCAGGAGAGAACCATGAAGAACTAACATTACAATACTGAGCTACAGCTGGAAAAAAGACACCAAAGATCATTTCATTCACATACAAAAACTACATGCAGTTCCAAATTACAGACATCCATCCATCCATTTTCTGTAACTGCTTATCCGTTTGGGTCGCAGGGGGCTGGAGCCTATCCCAGCTGACACTGGGCGAGAGGCACCCTGGACAAGTCGCCAGTTCATCACAGGGCTGACACACAGAGACAGACAACCACTCACTCTCATATTCACACCTACGGGCAATTTAGAGTCACCAATTAACCTATTATGCTGCATGTCTTTGGACTGTGAGAGGAAACCAGAGTACCTGGAGAGAACCCACACGGACATGAGGAGAACATGCAAACTTCACACAGAAAGGCCCTGCCGGCTCGGGGATTTGAACCCAGGACCTTCTTGCTGTGCAGCAGCAGTGCTAACCACTGCGCCATCATGCCGCCCAATTACAGACACAGATGCAACAATTTCCAACTTCATTTAACTTTTGAAGGTGTACAAAGAATGATAAGTTGAGCTCCGTTGTTAAGATGGCATTACATCTGGTGAAGAGCACATTATGACTTGTTTAGGACTCAAAAATCAAAGTTTAGTGCTTGGGACTTGTCAGTCTTGACTTGTGATGAGCAAAACAATGACTTGGTCCCACCTCTGGTTTCTGGCATGATCTCACCCATATTTGCAAGATGCATGGAGTCTTAAAGGACAGTAATAGTTTGTTATAACTTGATTTTCATGTTTGTAGCTCAGTTATGAGTTATGATCACATTATACTCACCAAGTTACTGTAATTGCTGAGATGTGTGAATGCAGTGATATAACCAAAGATAAGTCCAGCAGAGCAAGAAACATGAGTAGTTAGATGATCAGACAGGTTTTGAACAAAACTGTTTTGTCAGATTATCTAAACCACTTTATCTGGAGGCCAAAGTGAAAATGACCCTGAAATGTCACCCTTCATGCTGGAAAATGAGTTGGCCTCTACATACTTCAAAGTGGTTAAATAATTCATTAAAATAGTTCCCTGTGTCTTCTTTATGACAGTGGTATAGTAGTTAAACTTGAATCTGAGTCCCATGATAAAACAATTTTAATCTTAACCAGAGTTTGAAACCGTTTCACCATGAATGCAGAATGACTTTCTGCACCACATGCAGTGGTGTCCTCTTTATTTTTGTCGCCCCTGCCCCACAGACAGACTGAGTCCACCACTGCTTTGACAGACTGATTAATTTATAAATATATTTATATATAAATATATATATGTATGTGTATTTTTTTATTTATGAGCATCTAACCTGCACCCCCAACTGCCCCTGTGTATCAGATATCTCATAACTAGAACACCTTAAAAAAGACTGTACATGTTGACTTTGATCTATATTGACAGAGGGGACTTTTCTTTTCACATCAGCATATTCAGTTCATGTTTCATGTTTCAAATGGTTTTAAATATGGTGATATTTATTTATAAAAATGTACATGGAGTGCAATAATTAAAGCTCCAGTCAGCAGTGAAACAGCTAATGTAACTACCAGGAAGGAGCCATGAGGACTGGACCATGACTCAGCATACAGCTCCACCTGACCTCTGTCACATGACATGAGTCTGTCTTCAGTTTACATGATGAGTGCTTAAGTTTCATTTACTGAGCTCTTTGTGTTGTGTTTCCTATTTCACTATCACAGAGTGTCAGTGATGTATCTTGAGGTCCTATGTGTGTACAGTATAAGGTATCCCTCCCCACAAACAAATAAAATAAAACATGTTTATGTTGACGAATTATCTAACTCAAGATAGCTCCAAACTGCCACATGTTTACTTTCATACGATATAGAAATGACTGGAAACCTTTCGCAGTAAAATACAAAATCCAAAACAAATGGAAATTACCTTGATGATCAAATAGTTTTATGTGACTTTTATAGGACATTTCACACTGATGGCCATCAGTTATCAACCTGATGCTAAGGAAGATTCTCTCCTGCTGTAAAAATAAACACCACATCATAAAGTTTACTTAGAGCGTGTCAAGTACAGGCCATTCTGAGCTGTTATGAACAAATTCTAATTTGAATACTGTTCGACTAGTAATACATCATTAACAGGATAATTATGTCCCTTGTGAGAAATTTCAACAAGATTAGTGATACGGAACATTAAAAGGAGCAGGATCACATGACTTCTTCTCACCTCTCCTTTTGGAGAATCATCGGCTCATTGCTAATAATCACCAGGATAATGTTTGGCTAAGATCTGGATCTGATTAAAACTTACAGCAATATAATGACAGCAATATAATTTCATGCAGTGTGTGTGGACTCATATTCATAGACCATTGGTGCATGGACACATGTATACTGCTGGTGAGTATTTCATAGACTCCGACTTGTTCAGAAAACGTCACATCACTAGCAATCATGACAGTGTGTGAAATGTTTTTAAGTTCTGCATTTTTCACAAATAAACTGTCTGTGCAGCCTCATTTCGGCTGTTTCTTAATGGTAAGAATGAATGTGTTCATCATCCAGATGAAGCTGAACAATGTTTATCATATTAGCACCCTGGAAATTATGTAGTTTTGTAACTTTATACAATGGCCTCTTTGTGACCAGCAACATATAATAAGGATGCTGTACCTGAGGATTAGTCTCAAAATTATTTTATCCAAGTCAGTGTTTCCCAAATGATTTACAGTCTTGTACCCCTTCAGACATTCAACCTCCAGCTGCCTGGAGTTACACATACTCCAGTTTGGGAATTGGGACCATACGTGTCATAGTTTGGGGTTTATTGTTGGTTATTTTATTTTGTAGTCCTGATCCTCCCTCATGTGTCTTGTCTTTACTTCCTGTCTTTGTCCTTGTCCCGCCCTTTTTTCAATTTGTTTCACCTGTCTGTCCACCTGTGACCGAACAGTTCTTTGTCTATTTAGTCCCTGTGTCTCTCTGTTTCTGTGTCAGTTCGTTGCTGCCCATTGTGTCATCCTGCATGTGTTGGACCTGGTTCTCGTTTTCTTGGACTGTTTTTTGCATTTTGCCTTTTGTGGACTTGTTTTTCTGGACTCTGATTGAGACCTGATTGCATTTACATAACTTTTTGTTTCTTTTCTTTATTAAACGCATTTGAACTGTTGTCTGCTTCACTGTCTGCATTTTTGGGTCCACAGTCTAGTTTTATATGGACACACATAACAATAAGTTATAAGTTATATATATTAAGTTATATCTATAACCAAAACTATAGGAGTTTGGAGGCCTGACCAACAAGAGCAATAGGATGGAGGAATTCAAAAACATTAAAGCTGCAGGCAGAAAACCAAAACACTGTGCTGAAAGTGGGTGAAAAGCTGAGTGGAACTGCAGAGCTGATTGATAATTCTCTGTGTGTTTGTCACTACAAGTGACACCTTTCACATTGCTTTAACTATATTCATCAGTAGTGGTGTGATCCTTAAAGTCATCAGTGTATTCATATTGCACTTTATTCAGTGATCTAATCCCACAGCTCAATGAATCAATAAAGTTTGATCTCATGTCAGCTGTATCTCTTTTCTGGTTGGTAATTTGTGACTGTGACATGGTCAACACTGTCACAGGTCTGAGGAACTGACTGCAGACCAGCCCAGCCATGCAGTCGGGGGGGCAGTGCCCTCTTGACCCTGAGGTTGCCAAGGTGACATTCCAGCCCAGGTTAGCACAAGGGCTCTTCAGTGTGGGAAGGAAGTGCTGATGGAGGAAGGGACAGGTGTCTTTATCACCAGCACACAGCTGTATCCATAAATCAAGAGCTACTAAGGCCCCGAGCGGCCACAAGTGAGGTAGCAGGACTGTTTTTAGAGCAACACCAAAGGGTGAACGTCTCTAAGGCCAGGGCTTAGCCGTATGGATTGCAGCATATGACGTGTCGTGCCACGTTATGCAAAACCGCAATACCGGCACTTCATCACAGCGGCGGAGAGAGGGAACATGATCACGCTGAGGACAGGGGGCTTAGATTGAACCAGGCGGAAGCTCGCTTCATGTCAGCCCTTTTTCTGTTTTAATCTGTGCTCACGCCAAGCATTCTGTTAATATCCTGGATCATCAGGGTGCTGTGTTGTGGTGGGACTATTGTTGTGCTGCAGCAGATTCTGTGAATGTCATCAGTCCTCCAACAGAACAAAACTAAAGACTTTCTGTCCAGCTGCATGTTTTCAATCATACACACAAGTGTCAGAGTTTATGGAAGAAATGTCACATTTTCCACTGACATGTCCTGAATGAACACATAAAAATCCAACTGGAACCGCTGCAGTCCTCGGGGTTCTTCCTCCATGAGCACCCAAGGAGGAACGGTGTAACACAGCTGATCCTGGGCCAGCTGACTTGAGTGTCTGTGGTGGTGTTGGAGCAGCCCCTCAGAGCCTCTTTACTCCCAGCCTGGTCAAGGACTGAGATCCTGTTTCAGCTGAGGGGAGAGTCTGTGTGTCTGCAGCAGGCTGCTCAACTCACGCTCACTTTATGTAAGCAGACAACATGGGATTCAACTTTTAACACTGCTGCCCACACTGGATTTTCCTGTTTGTTTGGACGACAGTACACTACTATGACCTAAACTGTACTTTGTATTAAAATAGACAAAAACATGAAATAATATGTTCTTCGTTAGACAGTAGCTTCATCCTAATTAGACACTATACTATACTCTGAAGTGAAATCACACATCTTTTACTTGAGACACACCTTGTTTGGTAACCTGACACACCAGATGGTTTGTTACACACAGAGCCATCTGGGAAATCGTTCTTAGAAACTGTTTGGAAAAGGGCAAGTACTTTCAAAAAACACTTGTCAGGTGATTGTATGAACCGTCTGTGTATCACGTCTAACACAGGCTTTAACCAGTCAGATCAAACTCTTGCTGTAGTCAGTCAGGAGAAGAGCGAAGACATCTGTTCCATGAAGAAATACACACTTTTAAACCACAGTTCTTATTTAGCTCATATTATTATATTCATTTGTTGAAAAATAGAAAGTCAGTGCTTGAGCGTTATTTCCACCTTTATAAACCGGGAAGAGAGACAGGGGTCCTTAGGGTATAGCTAACCCTTTTAATGCCTGATTAAATCATGTTTTTGTAAAAATCTGTCAAAGTTGATGGAAATCTGGGACACAACTGTAAAAGGCCAACACTTTTATAAAAAAGCAATCTTGAAACAGATGATTATAACAGCATGTTTTTATACAGAGCCATGTAATCAGTAGGTATTGTTAGTTTTAGATTTTGAAGACTTTTAACACATCTTTAAATTGTTTGAAGTTGAGAATTCTTGTCTGGAACAAGGCTGTTTTCTAGCACAGAGCAAATTTAGAAATTCTAAAAATTAAAGTATGCCAAAACATTTCATGAATTACATAATAATCTTATACACAAAGACACAATAATGTTACTAAGCAGCTGAAGACTAAACTTCGTATCTTTCTCTTTCTGTTTTTTGACAAATTACTACAGTGCTTCCAGGCAAATTCTGACCTAGTTTACATTAAGTTAAACATTTTCACCTGTCGGCCTCCCTTTTTCCACAGAATGTTCATAGCAAATTGGCCAAAACTAACATTGCACTGCATTAGTGGGTCTTCTCCTGTAGGAAACAACAGCTAATGAATAGCAGGTGTATCAGCTGATGACTTAGCTGCATGAATTATGTTGATGATGTCATGATTATAACTCCCAAAACTCTCTGCATTGTGTAAACTTCACTTTCATAGAAGCTTTAAACCTCTGTCCACAGATGGTTTATATTTGGTGATGGCAGATGGCTTCAGTGTTGCCACATCAACATCATCCACCTGTTGTCCTGATTATTCAGCTCATTCAAATGAATTGTCCTATGAACAGGCAATATACATAAGGTTTTTCTTATATCATAACCAGCTGGACACACCGCTGAGGGTGTGACCAGCCCAGGAGGGGAGGAGATTAGCCTGGATAAAAGCCATGCTAACCCAACTTGGATCCAAAGCTGCTCCTGGCTAATATCCGGTCAGGAAAATGGGATTCAGGCTGACCTAATGGCAGGAAATCAGAGATCGTTGTGCCCGCGTATTACAGAGACCTGCTCCACCACAACATCCCAGCTGACCACTTTGTGGGCAGACCATGTTCCAAGCCGATAGGACACAACACGCAAGATTACGGCAGGACGAGAGGAGGAGGACTCTGTGTTTACGTTGATGATGTTTCATGCAAAAAACATTCACAGTTAAATATGTGAAGATGTCAACCATATTATTATACTATTTTACATTCAACCTGAGGCAATTAAAAAAATGCACTAAAGAAGTATTTCCAGGGTGTGTACATGTATATGTATATATGTAAATAACTGTATATGTTGCTTTATTTAATCTGACTGCCTTCTATTTTGTTTTACATTTTTTATTCTATTCTATTCTGAATTTAATTAATTATCTGTATTGTGTGTGTGTAGCATAACAGAATTACAACTCTCATTTCGTTATGCAACCATGTTGTATGATGAGAAGAAATTACCTTGATAACTTTCATATTTCATGTAATAGTTGTGTATGAGAATTGTTTTATATATATTTAGGTTTTTCTTTCAACTGCTAACAAGCATCAGTCAGTACTGAAGCCACGTTTTCAAATCTCTTCATACAGTCTGCATTCCCTCAGTCAAACCACATCTCAAAATAAGCTCATTCACCCAAAACACAATTCTCCTTCAGAAAACAAACAATGTCAGTGATAACACACTGACCTGATTTTTCACATGAATCAGTATTTCATGATATAATAAAAGTAACACCATATCACTTTATTGACTGTACAAAATTCAGCAATTTGCTTTATTGCATTTTTTTCTGTAGGTAAATCACTTGTGGAAAAATGAAAAGTTGAAACACAAAAACAAATTTCTGTAATTCCAGAGATGCAATAATATAGTAATTAGCCCTAAGAAAAAAAAAATGTATAGTGTAATCACTCATACTGCACTGTGTACTGCAGCAGGACATTGCAACCAGCTGTGCTTAGAATGATGATTATTTTATTTTATTCTAGAAGACAGAAAAATGATCATTGAGTCCATTTTGTTTAAAAGCAATGAGAAATGATTGACTGTTTGGTCCTCACAGACCTCTGTTTGCTGACTGCATGAAGAGTTTTGACAGTGTGACTTCAGTTTTGACCAATTCATGTCAGCAATAAAAAATAACTGTAAAATGAACACCAGTGTTTGTTTCTTGAGCGGCAACAAAGAAGTGAGCACATCACAATTACTTTTAAGTACAGTAGAGTTTAATTCACCAAATTGAAGACTGTAAGAATGTCTTGTAATCACACTGTCACCACTCACGTGTATATGTCCTGGTGCACAGACTAAAATTCATATACTAAAACATCATTAAATGGGCTTACTGACAGCTAAATAAAAATATTCTAGATGTTTCTCTACTTCCTCAAAGTCCTGACTCAGGATCAGATTGTGATACAGTAAGGAAGTAGCTGCTCTCTAATACCTGCTGCACAGCCTCTATATTTACCTGGTATTGTTATGATATCCTGCTCACCAGATACGGGCTTCAAAGGGATGCCCACATAAGAGCCTGGCATGCCGGCAGAGCCTTTGAAACCCTACACTGTTATGTGATGTTGTTGGGGCGACTGTCCATCAACCTGACACACTCAAAAACAAACACCCCCAAACGGGGCCCAGCATGTGATGAAGGGGGACGTTCGAAACTCACTCACTGTGCACTCTATTACCAAAATTCATGTGTAGAATCAGAGTTTAAGGAGTGTGTGATTAATATGTCAGACTTGTACTAACTTTGCAGCCACCTGCTGTTGGATAAATACTCTGCATCTGCTTTTAATCACTGCAAATTTCCATCTGAGGCAAATCTGGGGGGAGAGAAAAGCCCGGAGTGTGTGTTTGCTGCTAACCACCCAGCCAAATTTAACTATTAAAAAAAATTGCTAAGTCTATAAAATTAGGTCTCAAAATCAGGGACAAAAAGCTGTTTTCTCTGCTCTGAAACTCTGGGAGCATGTCCACTCTGTGTTAAACACCACTACAACCTGAAAATGATCTGAAACATGGACTCTCTGTCTTGCAGCTTTATTGGACATGTCCAGATATATTTGAGCCACTGGAGCCAGAGGAAGGTGACAGGATGGTACGTGTTTTTCTTCTGTGTCAGGTTGCTGGAACTGAAGTGAGTGAAGTGAACTGCTGGGCTGATTTGGACTGAGAGAGTCACTGAAGGTATGTTTGTAATTGACCATCAGGGAGGATGAGGGGAGGGGGAGGCATCAGTTCATGGGGCTTATGTAGCGTTGGAGGACCATGGCTCTGGCATGTCATGGAGCCATGTTTCAGGTCCCCGTAAAAAATCCTGAACACAGAAATAGTGAACAACAGTTGAATAATCTGTCTCTACAATTCAGAACTACATAGTCCAGTCTTTTCACATGTTTTCAGCAACTATTTTCAAACATTGCCATATCGTGTTTGAAAAACTCTTTTTTTCCTTTACACAGACTTAAATAACATATATTGGTCTCTTATGGAACACAAACAAGTCTCCTGGTGAAAATCCTGTCTTTATTTGACCCATCCATCCACCCCATTCCTGTACATGCAGATTTTCTCGCTGTTTATACTGCGTTGAAGGCCTGGTCACATATTTCCAGGCTTACTTAAAAGCCTGATGCATCTCACACAGATGCTAAAGGGTACCGGTTCAACTCCCACCTGTGGCCCATTTGCTGCATGTCGCCCCTCTCTCTCTCTACCCACTTTCCTGTCATATCTTCAGCTGTCCCTATTAAATAAAGGCAAAAATGCCCCCCAAAAAATCTTTAAAAAAGATACCCAATACCTCTTTCAATACCGTGATACGAAGCAAATAAAGTCTGAGACACACAAAACAGAAAATGAACAATAAATTTAACAATAAAATTTACAGCCTGCACACAGTGCTGGTACAGAAAATGTCACTGAACACTGTCTGGTTTTGGTAAAAGCCAAACATCTAGCAGGACAATAAAGACTGAACTGAACTAAGGACTTAAACAAGCATGTAATTTTTTTATACGTCTTAGGTACTTTGGATTCCATGGAATGTTAGTATTGTATTGTTTTAAGCAATGTAGAATTGAAAAGCATTGAAGTATCTATACTTTTGACAGCCTTACACTGTAGCATCTGCTACAGTTGGGCCTTTGCAAAGCTCCAGAGAAGAGTCTTTGAAAACTCTGACTTGCTTGCAAAGACCTGGCTGCTGGTTTACAAGGCAGTTATGTTCCCCACACTTTTGTATGTTGGAGAGACCTGGACTATACAGTAGGCATATGACAATTGCAAAAAGAACTAACATTTGTGTTCTGTAGCAACCATCAATAGCATTGCCAACAACCTTCAAGCAGCTGAGATGGACAGGTCATGTTGGTCTTGCATGCCAATGAGCACCTACAGATCAGAGAAACCATGTCAAGATCAGGATCAATCTCAAAAGATTCCACATAAATAGCTCCACCTGGGAGGACCTTGCACAAAACAGATCTGAAGAAACATTTACATGAAGGAGAAACTTCATGAGGCGATGTCAGACAGGCTGTCAGAGTCAAGCAGCAACAAAGAAACCAGTGAGTCCCCACCAGTCCCACATTCCACTTCCAGCACCCCACATTAGTGCCCACACTAGAATAAAGTTTCCCGAATCAGACTCTTCAACCTTTAGAAGACCTACAGTAAGGACCCCATGGGAGGACCATCATACTCGACTTTGAGTGATTGCTGATGATGATGATGATGAATGATGATTATGATAAAGTGAATACGCAGACATGAGGCGGATATGCTGCATGAACATGTGGATATGTTCATGTGTATGGTACTGTATCTATTGCATTCAGTGCATTCATATCTACAGTCCAGTCAGTATTTAAGCCGCATTGGTGTACAGAATGAATCTGCAAGTTTATGTAGTTTCTGGCAACATATTTTCTGAAATATCATACAGTCGTACAGTTTATTGCTTTGCTGTGGTTTTGTGCTTCATTTTCTGGCAGGCCTCCCTGACAACAGTCTCCTTTAGCTGTTGTTTCTGTACCCTTTCAATTTTAGAACACTCACAAATGTGAAGACAAATTATCTAAACCATGTCTATTCCATCTATTAAAGATATTCTAAAAGTAAAAGTACTCTAAATATCGTTTTTATTCTATGTCTATGAAATTCATCCCCTGCATTGTGATGTGTGTACTGCAAGTATAGTAGACTAAGTTAAACTAGGATTTGTAGGACATAATATTGCCAAGATACAACATGTGTTTACAGCACAGTTAGGATATACCTAAACCTTAAAGCTTTACGTTTAAACCCTTAACATATGGCAAAACACTGCACAATGGTTTGCAATGCTTACACAGTTATACAAGTCTGAAAAGTTAGAACAGAGGTAGCCATTTTATTTTTCATTGAGACGATTGTGAGATACAGTAAAAGCTGTGCCTACATTACAAAGTAAACTAACCAGGAACGTGTCCTCGCAAGTATTTGATTGGCTAATTTTACACCTTGCTGGAAGACTTTGCGTTGGGTTGCAGCTAAAATTGAGCCTGGGTCAACTTTTTTGCTTGGCAACCCTGCACACGCTGGAGCCGTCTGCGTTTGTATCCCCACAGATTGTCTCCATTCAGATCAATGGGAAGGCTGCGTTTTATCATGCGGGGCCACTGTTGGTTGAACTCGGCCTGAGTGCTGGACTTCAGGTGCACACAAACATGACACCAAATGAACAGAAGTGACAAAAGATGTGATGCTTAAAATTAGGAACATAAGACACCGGCTGTAAAATAATAGGTGTGTCTTCTGTAAATGTCCATAGTTCATTTTGAGGTATGACACCTCAGCTTTGATGGTGTGAGAAGGTGTTTCATGACTTCACAGTACTTTCACTGTGCACCCACAATAGCATGACAGTCAGCGACACTCTATCTGGACAATCTGGACTCTAATACTGACAGCAGATGCTACCAGTCTGAGAGGAAAGTCCCACATCTGCGTCACTCCTCATCTTCCCTCTCATCATGTAGGTCTTTTCATCTTTGAAAGGAAACTCCGAGGCTCACTCCAGCTTTTGGCTCAGAGGCAGTCACGTCTCAGTTCTGCCTGGCTTCTCTGGGCAGTTAATCCAATCCTTTTCCGTCATTCTCTGCTCATCAAGTTTGTCTTTATTCAGCAACAAAAGCCACTGCTTAGAAAAATCAATATTACTCAAAGGGTAAGTCTACTGTTATTCTGTGTTTTTCTTCTACTCATTAAACACTATGTGCAGAGCTACACCAACAATCAGTTAACCCCCTGACAAGTATTACATGAGTACTGAAGCCTGATAAATCTTATTCCTCTGTGTCACTGACAGACTTGGGGAGTAATGCATTATATGTAAAGGGATCACAAAAATTGGGTACAAAAAAGTAACTGTAATCCATTACAGTTAAAATTAACAGTTAAAAAAGACATAATCAGATTACAGATAAACTCTGATCTCGAATGAAATCATAAATCTTAAAGATGCTAATTTATTGGTATTCAACTGCAAACAGTAGCTATACAGACCTCATTTACAGTTTATTCATTTTATCACTACTCCTCACCACTCTTTAATTTCTGCACTATTTTATGTCTAATGTCCCTCTTCAGTACATCAGGCAACTCAAGATGGCTGCAGTGTGAGTGAGCTGAGCTGAGCTGGCGTCTGCTTTGTCTCATTTTTTTGTAATCTGTGGTGTTGTACTCCCACATATAGCCGTTTTTCTTTGCTCCACTACTTGCTACTAAGTTAAAAACCCTATTAGGAATTTAATTGTTTTGTCTTTCGGACGGTTTGTGACTTCTAAGGTGTGGCTGTCACAATGGATCAATTCGTCAGTCAGTTGCAGGTGCTGTCGGACTCTATTCATCAGATCAAGTCTGACATGATCACATATTTTGACTTAAAAATTGATCCCATTGCCACCAAGCTCAACACTATTGAGAACTCTCTGTCCACCCTGGATGAGCGCATTACTCATCTGGAGCAGCGCATTGGCGCGAATGAAGACAACATGGACGAGTCCTCTATTCGGATTAAGAAGCTCGTGAAAGATAATGCTTACCTTTTAAACAAGGTCGATGATCTTGAGAAACGGAGCAGAATCACAAATCTCCACTTCATCGGCGTGCCTGAATCTGCTGAGGGACATGACGCGTTGGGTTTCATGACCGGCCTGATCAAACAGCTCCTGGGGCCGGACAACTTCTCCTCTCCACCGGTCATCGAAAGGGCTCATCACATCCCCACTGTTCGTCAGGTTGACACATCTCGACCCCGACCCATCCTGATCAAGCTGGCACACTTTCAGGATAAGGTCAAAATCCTGCGGCTAGCCCGTGGGAAGAAGGAGCTGGTCTTCAACGGGAGACACGTCTCCATTTATCCTGACTACAGCGCGGAGCTGACGAGGAGACGTCGGGCATTTGATCCGGTCAAAAGGAGGCTCCGTGATCTCCATCTGAAATATTCCCTCCATTATCCCTGCACACTGTGTGTGTGGATTGACGGCAAGGAGCAGCATTTCCAGGACCACAAAGCTGCTGAAGCTGCCTTCTCCTCTTCTGTGAGTTCCCCCTTGAACTTCTCCATGAACTCTCCTAACAAGTCCTGTGATGCTGCTGGCTGACCCAGTCCTCCAAACTCTTCTCCCGGTTTTCTCCGGTGCACCTTTGTCATAAGGTTGGTGACTCATGATGTTGATGGGCTAATATTATTTTCATTTTCAGTTTAACGCCCGTTTTTTCAGTTTGTTTTTTGGTTTTGTTGATACCTTATCCTGTGTGGAGACTTTAGCCGTTTGGGGCTTGTTTTTGTTTTTGTTGTAAAGTTTGTTTTGTCGTAAACTATTCAGTATCTCTGCTGATGTCTTCTATGTACATTTGGTGCTGGTATGGATACGTGTGTGTCAAGTGCGTTTGTGTGAACGTGCACATGTATGAATTTATGATAAAGAAAAATCCGAATTACCTCTATATTGTGTCAGGTCCACTTTGATTCTCCAATTGATTTTTTTTTCTTTTTTTCTTTTTTTTTTTCTTTTTAATTATTTTTTATTTTATTTTATTTTACTTTTTTTTTGTTCTACTAGTGGACTTTTTTGTTTTTTTTCTGCATCATTTATAATAATTAGGATACTCTTATTATTCTAACCTAGTTTTTTTTTTTTTTTTTTTCCTTTTTGAGCCACATTTATTTTATTTTCTATTTTCGTATGCAGACCATGCTCTGAGTGATGCGTGCTTGCTCACTCACACTGTGCCTTTAGTATCTCGGATCATTTTGTGGATCCGGCCACAAAATGTTTTATTGTATTTCTTTGTGTATGTTCAGTGTTGATGTTGTTGTTCGTTTTGTCTGCATGTTTGTTTGTTTCTGTGTGCGTTGTGTGTGTGTGTGTGTGTGTGTGTGCGTGTGCGTGTTTGTCTGTTTGTCCTCTCTGTTGCTCGCTCTCCACTTCCCCATTACCTACCACCTCTCTCACTGGTTACCCGTAACCTTTTAAGGCACAATTGACTCAACTAAAGGTTTAAAGGTTATTCATCTTACCTCTAAAATTGATTCTCTTAGAGTTTGGGTTGCTCTCTATAAACCTCACATTATTACATTATCTGAAACCTGGTTACATAGCAATATTCAGGATGCGGAAATGCATATTGATGATTTTGTCCTGTACAGAGCTGATAGGCCTTCCCGAGGTGGTGGGGTGGCCACTTATGTGTCTGCAAACTTTAACTCTGAGCGTGTCACCCCTAACACTGAGCCAGTTAACTTTGAATCCCTATTTATTAACATTAATTTTCATAAAAATAAAAATTTGTTAATTGGCAACATATATAGGCCTCCCTCTGCTCCAACTGATTCAATGAAGAACATCTTATCAACCATTGATTCCTTTGAGAGACACAATGAATTGATTATTTTAGGCGATTTCAATAGTAACTGGCTCGATCGTTCCTCCTCAAATGATAGAAATCTATTTAACAGTGTAAATCTGTAATCAACGAACCAACTAGAGTTGACCACCGTTCCTCTTCCTTATTAGATTGGATTTTAGTCACCAATCCTGAAAGAATTATTAAATCTGGCGTTTTGCCTGACTGCTTCAGCGACCATTCCATAATTTTCTGTGTTTGGAAAATAAAAATGTCAACTTATCCTAGATTTATTAAATTGAAACAATGTAAGAAATTAAATGTTGACCTTTTAATCCATGATATTATTACTATCAACTGGGATAGATTTCAACTTATTCCTTTTGTTGAAGATGCTTGGGATTTTTTTAGTTCTGAACTCACCAAAGTCATAGATAAACATGCTCCTACTAAAATAATCAGAGTCAAAGGCAGACATTTACCCTGGATAAACTCAAACCTTCTCAGTGTCTTTAAACAGCGAGATAAAGCTTGGGCTAAGTACCGGTCATCTAAACATCCCTCAGACTGGGAAATTTACAGATATCTGAGAAATCAATGTAAAATAAAAACAAGAAATGCCAAATCCAACTATTATCAAGAGAGTCTTTCGCAGGATTTTCATAACCCCAGGCAATTTTGGAAGCAGTTGAATCGTGTTCTAAACAGAGATAATAAAAATGTTACAAATCAGATTAAATATAATAATGAATATACTTCTGATCCCCTCCGTATTGCCAATGCTTTCAATCAACATTTCTCAAGTATCTGTGTTTCTCAACAATTTCCTCCCTATAATATGGCCAACCACTTAACATATGATAACTCATCTACTTATAATAATTCATTTTCCTTTAACAAAATTCAACCTACCGAAGTTTTTCATGCATTATCAAGTTTGAATGAAAATAGCAGCCCTGGCCCTGATGGTTTGGAAGCTAAGTTTTTTAAACTTGCAGCTCATGTTATCATGTATCCACTTGCTGACTTGTTTAATTTATCTTTATCAACCTGTTCAATTCCCTCTACATGGAAATCTGCCAGAGTTACACCTCTTTTCAAATCAGGAGATCCATCCGATGTCAATAACTACTGTCCAATATCAATCATTTGTGTCACTGCCAAAATATTTGAGAAACTTATTTTTAATCAACTATCACAGTATGTCAATCAATTCAATATTTTATCCCCATTCCAATCCGGCTTTAGATCAAATTTCTCCACCACAACAGCTCTTTTAAAATTTACAAATGACATTCTTCTCCTCCTTCGATAGAAACCATCTCACAGGTGCAATTTTCATTGACTTATCCAAAGCTTTTGATATGGTTGACCACTATCTACTTCTGGACAAATTGTTTTCTATTGGTTTAAGTCAACAAGCTGTATTATGGTTTAATGCATATCTACACAATAGACATCAGTGTGTTTCTTTTCATGGTTTTCAGTCTGATTATTTGGTTGTTGATAAAGGTGTTCCACAGGGTTCTACCCTGGGACCACTCCTCTTTTCCATTTTTATCAATGATCTACCTCATTTATGTAATAACGGTCTTGTTCATCTTTATGCGGACGATACTGTTATTTACACTTCCAACTCCAATATATCTCAAATCCAACATTCCCTACAGCTTGATTTTAACTCTGTTCAACACTGGCTCTATAACAACAGACTTGTACTTAATCAAAAGAAGTCCTGCAGCATGATCTCTGGTACACGACACACTCACCCATATCATCATCATCTGCCCATTCATTTTGTTGACCGTTCACCTCTCCATAAAGTTGACTCATTCAAATATCTTGAACTCTGGATCGACCCTGAACTCTCATTCAAACCCCATATTGACTATATCATAAAAAGAACATACGGCTGTCTGTCTTCACTATATCGTTCAATCAACTGCTTTACACTCCCGATCAGAAAAAGGATTATCACCCAGCTGCTATTACCCATCTTAGACTATGCCGATATCATTTATCAAAACACCTCCGATACTAACCTCAAGCCACTTAATGTTGTTTTTAATTAATTATGTAGGTTTGTTCCCTTCAGAACCCACCACTGCCATCTGTATGATTCACTTAACTGGCTACAGCCCAAATTCAGAAGACATTTTCACTGGGTTCTTTTTATTTTTAAATGTATTTACTTTAATTGTCCTACTTATTTAAAATCACTTTTGATTCCCTTCAGATCATCATATCCTCTGAGAAATATGCAATATCCCTTCTATTCTGTACCCAACATCTCCAAAGAAATTGGCTGTAAAGCATTTAGATTCAAAGCTCCATCTGACTGGAACAATCTCCCACTCTCTCTCAGATCAATCTCCTCCTTTCACTGTTTCAAGTCATCCCTTTTCAACCATCTCAAAACAAACTGCTCATGTCTTTAAATTACTCACCAATCCATTGCTGGTGTTATATACTGTAATATCTGAGATGTGGGGGTGGGAGGGGTGAGGGTGAGCGAGCTGTCTGTATTTTGTTTTAACGTAATGTATTGTCTTTATTGTACTGTATTGTGCTGTATTGTGTTGTAATGTATTGTAATGTTTGTATGTCTTAGTATTGTTTCATCTTTATGTATGTAGCGAATGTTATCTTTTATGTTCTATAATTCTGTGTGTGTCTCCTGGACCCCCTCGAAAATGAGATGTTGCACCTCAAGGGGCTATCCTTTAATAAATTCAAATTCAAATGTCTTCATTTTTTCTTGCATGACTTTCTTTTTACACACTTTGCATGAGCATTGTTGTAGAGAGCCTGAGAACAAAGAATTTCATTCCTTCAGTGTAATTTTTTATGTAATAAATAAAGAACTTCAAATCCACCAAACGTGGATTAATCCACCACTAAAAATAGTCCCCAACAAGAGCACTATTTCCTCCGTTGCTAAAAACTGCAACAGTTTTTTGTGAAACTCACTTTCTCAGATGAGAAGACTGGTACCACCCTCATGTCTGTGCATTAAGTATGGAGGTGGAGCCAGGAAGCTGTTAACTTAGATTAGCATAAAGAGTTGTTCTGCTGGTACATTAGCTGTTAGGGAACAAGAAACAGACTGCACAAACAGTCCAGCTGTCAAATTTGCGAGTTTGTTTTGTTTTCTGACTGAGTGAGAAGATTGTTCCAGCACATAACTCCCCCCAAAACCACAAATTGTGATTTCCTAGAGGTGTTGGTATGTATTTTTAAACCCTGGACAGAACCAGTCAAATGTTTCCCCCTGCCTCAAGTCTTTATGCTAAGTTAGGCTTATAGAGGTTATGTGTTGGATTCCTGACCTTGGTCAGAGCTTGGGTAAGCTGCTACCCCCATTTTCAGTTTTAATGCTCAGCTGAGCTAATCTGACATCTAACCAGTATCTAACTTTTCATCCAAGGTACCCTTTAGGGACTGTATCTGACGTGCCCAGGGAGCCTTTTTAACACGATTAAAGGCCTTTCACACCATTTTATGTGAATAATTCATACGATGATAATATTTTTTGAACCTGTATGTATCCAATGTAAGCTGTTACATCACTGGCAGAGTTTTGCTGAACAACATCCAAGGTCAGTTTTTCTGAAGTTTTGCTTCAGACGTGAACACATCTGTCCAATCAAACTGCATGTTGTTGACAACATCTTGTTCAGAACATTCAACATGACAGATCACTTGTTTCACAGAACTCCATTTTATATGATAAAAGAAAATAGAACAACAAAGACAGGGATTTCAAAGACAGCATATGGAGGAGAATAGACAATGAACTTCAGTATGATGATGGATGCACATCAAGCATCAACAGTGTACGGAAAACGTCTTGTTTAAACGTACAACCAGGCGACCTACTTACTGTCGGAGTTTGAATTAACCAAATGCACTCCGTGCTCAGATGGAACTGTTAACAAATCATATGAAACATCTTAGCCAAGGATAGCTGCTGCTCCAGGTCAATCAGTTCTCTGAAATCACTCCTCTGTTTCTTCAAACTTTGTGCCATCCTGGAACCACAAGCATTGTGTAAACTGGCCGTGATCAGCTCCACTTGCCGTGGCACTGCCATAATGCGATGCAGCAGTAATGCAATACCATTTAGCACAAAACTACTTGGTTAGGTTTAGGAAAAAACTTGTTTGAGGTTACAATAACTACATTACATTTCCTATGTGATGTTATGTAACTAAAGCAACTCACAATATTAACCCTCATAATGTCCTCCCGACAGAGTAACATTCATTGCCCTCTGGGGTCCATTTGGACCCCAACTGGTTTGACAGTTAAAAAGCACAAAACATAACGTCACACAAATTTGTGTTTCATCTTTTTATTCAACTTCAGACCAACCTATTAATACTAATGTTACACTTTTTTTCCTCCTTGTTGTTATCACGATGATTTTTTTGTTTTTTAGGGTGATACGACACAAGGGCATGGGTCTTGGTGAAGGCGAACTTTGACGAAAACCGAGCCCTGTTTTTTTTTTTCCACCAGTGCAGGGGGAAGCTCAGGCCTATTTTTTCGTACTGTTTCCACCATGTACATCTTCCTTTTTAGCAGCTCCAGGCCCAGCGCATGTGACAATTTGCCCCTTTGCACCCCTTATGCTGTGGGGTATTTTTGGACCCCAGAGGACAGCGAACGTTACTAAATTAAAAAAAAACACTGATAATTCAATCAAATTACTTCAAATTTATTTTAGTTGTGAAGATCATAGTATTAAACAACCCCCGTTATTTTCAGACCATTTGATGAAAAAACAAGCATATTATGACAGAAAAAGTTTTCGTTTGGGGTCCAAAATGACCCCAGGACATTATGAGGGTGAAAGTTACATGATGAAAGGTCACTTGATAATGTTTTGGTTTCACATTAGACATGAACCTTGGTCTCCCGGGTGAAAGTCCTGTGTTTGTTTAAGCGAGCCACCCACCCCACCTCCTCCATGTGTAGACTTTATCACTCTTTATACTACATCAACACCCCAGGTCGTATACAGGCACATACTGTATGGGTTTACTATGAAGTGACTTGCTAAAAGGGCAGGACAAATTGTCACTCTGTGATGAGTTGGGAATGAGACCGGGCTGGCCATCCAAGTTGTCTCAGTGATGTCACTGGGACAACTCGCAACATGAAAGTCCCATTCATCCACCCCAGCTCCTTCATATGTGGATTTTCTCCCTCTTTACACTACATCAGCACTCTACGTCCTGCCATGTATGGATTTACAATGAAGTGACTCAAAAGCCTAGTACAATTCAAAAGGGGTGGTGACAAATTGTCAGTCTGTGATGAGTTGGGAATGAGACCAGGCTGGCCATCCAAGGTCAAGTATTGAGAGATGGACTAAAATATTGCTGGTTGTGGTCTTTTCATAGGATTTTTCGGACAATAAGAAAAGAAGAGCAACACCAGCCTTATCCTTTACAAATCCAAAATATCTTGCCTCACCAATATCCATGTATATATACTACATACATCATGATCATACATACACCACTACATACAAATTTGACCTAAATCATGCAAATCTAACCAGGAGGAACAATCTAAAAATAGAAATTTGCTGACAGAAACTGGACAGGCAGTGAGAAAACATGTGAACTGTCCTTTAATTCTGTTTTCATTTGCATGTTCTCATGTATGCAGGTCAATGTCATACACAGCAGTAGCTTAATTAGGTAACACAGGTTAAGTGCTTCCACAGGCCACCTCCCTGTTCACTGCTGCTGGGAACATGGAGCTCTGGCTCCTCAACAAACATCTGTATTTGTATGAGGACAGTTCAGTGTGCCGCTGCAGTAAATTCTCTCTTTTTGTTTTTTTCACATACACACACACACATTTACCATGGTCCAAATGCTCTGCCAACCCACGGTGCTGCACGTTATGATTTATGAGCATGACTTCTTTTCCAGATGGATGCTTGACTGCTGCAGGATCTTACCTGCTGCAGCTCTAGCCACAACTCAGACTGCTGGAGCAGGTACAAAACCACTCCTTCAGTGTGTGTGTGTGTGTGTGTGTTTTCACATATGTGTTTTGCCCTCACATAGCGAGGAGCAGCAGGTTGGTAGATAACTTTCAGCATTGCCTCCTTCTGAGCTTCTCTTGGATGGTGGGAGGTGTTTGATGTACAGGCTCCTCATGAGAAGCAGATGGTCAAGCGAGCAGAGATATTCCAATACGTGAGGATTAAAGGCAGCTAAATCATGTGGGCTGCAAAATGTAACAGTATTCTGTTGTGAAATGTCACAGCTGCTTTATATTGTAACCCATATGTGTCCTCTTCCCCTTTTAATCAGCTCCAGTAGTAAATTTAATGATATGCAACTGCAGACACTATGGAAGCTCTCTGCAAAATCTAAAATACATATTTTCCCCTGCCTTATAATGCTATTTATCTATCTAGACCTTTTTTTTTTTTTTTTTTTTTTTTTGGTGTGAGCTGCAGAGTTTTGGAGATATCAGCCTTAGAGATGTCTGCCTTCTCTTCAGTATAACGGGACTAAATGGCACTTGGCTTGTGGCATTCAAAGCACCAAAAATTACATTTTAAAAGCTCAAATCCAGTGTTGATCTCCAGAAATCATGAGCCTGTTACTCCACAGACCTTATTGTGAGCAGTTTCATGTAGGAACTGTTTTATTTCTGCAGTAGAATCTACCAGAACTACATTCTAGAAAGGAAGTAGTTCATATATGAAACTCAGGTCAGGATTTTTGTGGGATTTTTTTTTTTTTTTTTTTTTTTTGTGATAATATTGGAGAGAAGGCAGACATCTCTACAGCCAATATCTCCAAAACTCTGCAACTCACACCAAAATTATCTAGATACTATCTGGATAAACTGCACTACAGGCCAGAGGAAAAATATGTTCAGAACAGGTGAAAAAGGTTTTTCCAGGAAAAGTATTTTCCAGAAATTAATACTCACCTGGAAGAAAACATGAATGCCTCTAGTCCTATTTAGATGTATTATATGCAGGATATTGGATGCAAAGATGGTACCTATTCAGTCCAATGAGAACTGCTCACCTAGTGCATACACCAAAAAAGATCTTCCTGAATCAACATTAACGCTATTCACTCTCAGAATGTCAACTCTTAATTTCCCAGATCCACTCTGTTTGAACCGACCTGACAGCAACCAATCAAGTTGCAGAAGAGAAACATGAAGAACTAATGTTATGTTATTCAGCTCCAGTTGGTAAAAATGATACCAAAGATAATTAAAGACGGGTGAATCAACTTCCACCTTTATTTGATGAAGTTAACCAAAGTCAGTCCAGTCCAGTGCAGGCTCTGCTGTTGAAATGCAATTACATTTGGTGACTTGTGAATTGACTCAGAACTTGCCTGTCTTGGCTTGGGACTTGAGTACAAAGACATGAGACTTGTGAGTTGCAAAACAATGACTTGGTCCCACCACTGACAAACGCTTAGAAATATTATCCTGACAAAAAAAACATTTCACCTGCCAAAACTTTTCCTTGCCTGTTCTTTAGTCATAAACACAGGAGAGAGAACAATTCAGATCAGACTTATAAAATGGATCACCAGACATTGTTTTTCTCACTCGTCTCTCAGGAATTGTGTAACTCACAGCTTGACAACAGCTTTCTGGGGCATTCAAATAAAGTCAAATGCTTTCAAATTGATTTGACCTTTCTGTATGTTTAACATAGGAGGCAAAAGTACACACATTGTGTACTTAAGAAGAGGTACAGATACTTGAAGTACTGATTCAACTTCTTTACTGCAGTAAAAATGAAAAAGTACAGGAAATGACATGTCCTCAAAGTATAAAAGTAAATAGTTATCATTTGAAGGACATTTCAAAGGATAACTTTTTGTGCAAAGCTAACTGAACCTCAACTTTTCTCCGCAGCTAAGTCTCCGTCTGTCTGTTTCGTCTTATTGCATATTTTACATTGTTTGTATCTTCTTACATCCTGTCACGTCTCTTACCCTGTTATTTCTTGTTACGTCATATTTATCTTGTTGCGTTTGTCTTGTCTTGTTACATCTTTTCTGTCATTTTTGTCTTATTACGTCATATTCGTCGTGTTACATCATTTTTGTCTTGTAACATCTTTTACATAATTTTCGTCTTATGTTTTTTTTACATCATTTTCATCTTACATCATTTTCGTCTTGTTACATCTTTTACAGTGTCTTCATCTTGTTATATCTTTTTATGTAATTTTCACCTTGCATTTAAACTAAAGTAACAAGCCTGTTTTGAAGATGCAAGGAGTTGAAAGTACAGATATTTGTGTTCAAATGTAGGGAACAGAAGTAAAAAGATGTCAGAAAAGTACAGATACCTGAAAAATCTAAAGTACAGTAACAAAGTATTTGTATTTAGTTACTTCACACGTCTGATGTTTAAACACACATTTGCAAATCAGCTAGTTCAGTGGAAATGTGTGAACTTAATTTTTTTTATGCCTTACTTCACATTAAGAATGAATATGCCAGTACGTAGTTCAGTATGAAGGAATTATAGAGTGCTGGCAGGAAAGAGGATCAGCTCATAAAATCAAATGGGGTCATGGCATCACAGCGTCAAGCCTATCATCACTAATTACTCAGTGTCATGGAAAACACAGCCTTTAGGAAACATGCTGTCGACACCTCACTGCTGCCTGACAGCCTGAAAATCAGGCTCTTATTCAAAAATGTGTGACACTCAGAGAGTGCTGTTCACAGGTGGGAAGCACTCATCATTAATTCATTTTACATACCAGCCGGGCAGTCTGCCTGTCCAAGCAGATCTGCAGTCTACAGGTCTGAATTAGCACTTTGCAGGATGTTGTCGGTGTGAACAGAGCACATCATCGGTTTGAGTTCTGTGGAATGGAAACACAACAATCCCCCTGCTCCCACACGAGGTCGACCACAGAGCTGCTGAGGGAGCAGGGTGGAAACTCCACGGCATCATCCTCTGAGATAGATTCCAATTCATGTGACTCAGAGGATTATCAGAAAGTTAGTTTGCCATAAACATCAGTGAAAATAGTTTCTGCATAGCTCTGTGAGCAGGTCAACGTGAATATTCAACTACATGAATGTGGAACATCAAAACAAGTGGTGTCATACAGGGTCACAGCAATATTTATAGGAAACTTTCAGGTGATGTCACACACACTGGGGCGGCCATGCTGGAGGCTGAGTGGGTAACATGAAACTTGGCCATGTTAAAGGGATAGTTCAGATTATTTGAAGTGTGGTTGTATAAAGTTCTTATTCCAAAGTCAGTGTATTACCCACAGTAGATGGTGGAGTACCAACGTAGGAAGCTAAGCAGTGTCCTGCTGTGGACAGGGTCAGCAGCATTGCTCAATGAATGATGAATGATGATTCTGTTGAGTGAACCTGAAGAAGCCGCAGGAGCCACGTGTCTTTCCCTCAAAATAAATTCACAGTAAAGTCAGTTCAGTGTGCGGTGGTTTATGTTGTTCCTGTGGCCAGCAGCTGATCCCCTATACTGGCTTGGGCACTGATCATTTCTCCAGTTACATATTCAATTAATTTAGTGTTTAGATAATGGCAGAAACAATGGCTGCACAATGGCTAGTTAACAAAGGCTACAGGGATCCATTTTTCAAATGTGACTTAACTAAAATAATCTATTCTCATTCACATTCATTATTTTTTAGATCTTTTCTTACTATGAAGAGTCATTATAGTCACTGTTTTTTAATACACCTACAGATGTTACAGAAATATTTGCCAGTGGATTTGGATGGATGGACAGACTTCGCAGGTAAAATAACATCAACAATGGTTCTGTTTCATTTAGGAAGCCAGCATCCCATGAATAACTACAAATGGAGTGGAGTCATTATTAATTAGTTTGATACACCTGTTTTTAATTAAAAATGGCGGCAGTATATAAGTCAGAAACACAGCCAATCTCTATCTATCTAATCTATCTATCTATCTATCTATCCATCCATCCATCCATTCCATCCATCCATCCATTCCATCCATCTATCTATCTATCAACACTGTGGTCTTTGAAACATCCAAAGTGGATCACTACCTCACAGCACTGCTGACCAGCTGCTGATTCTATATGAGAATATGTTCTCCTACACACTGGGCCATGTACTATAAGCTGCTGACTTTGAACTGGAGAACAGTGTAACTCCAGTGAAATGAGTGCTGTATCATTTGGCAGCAGAACTGAAGGTGTGGTGTAAAAGCAACGCTTTAAATATGCACATTATGGACATGTTACAACTTGGCAACACGGTGGAGGTTAACAGGACAGTAAAGATTTAAATAGCTGCAAGTAATGAAGAGAGCAGAGACAGAGCATTCTGTTGACTGTGGCTCAGTCTGGTCTTTGTGGCTCTGCAACATGAATCCTGTGAGGAGCTCAAAGGCTGAGAGACGCTGCAGAGACCCCACGACATCCTTGTCATTAGCTGTGGTGACTTTGATGCGGCAGCAGAATGAAATCATGAAAACAACCTACGCGCCCTCGTGGAACGATGCACAGATGAAGCTCAGCATCCTCAAGGTGCAGTTCAAGCTGTCTGTTCCACGTTTACATCACCTCCTTCTCTATGAATTGCGCTATTCTGTATGCCTTGGATTCATTTATTTTATTTATTAATTTACTTTGGACTAAAAGCTGCCAATGTGAAACATGACTAAATGATTAGAAGAAGATAATCGACCAAGTTCACACAAAACACCTGTGTGGGTGTACAGTAGGGCTGGGGCAATTTATCAATGTAATCAACATCATTGATTATCAAAATACATTGATTTGCACATTATGCGTCAATGTGTCGCTATGAACTACTATGCCTGGTCAGAGCATGGATTCACCCAGAGAACAAGCTGCAGAGAGCAAGGCTCGCTGCGATCATCTACAGTATGTGAGTATTTTAGACTATGCAACTCTTTAGCTCCCAAACTGGACATGAGTTATCACAGCAGGACAAACTGCTCTGCACGAGAGCTGGAAGTGAAGAACTGAGCGACCTGTCCTCCTCCTGCAGAAGCAGCATCATCTTTTTTACTTCCTGCCAGCATCCAAACATGATATATGAGGATTATCAACACATGGTTTCTTTTAGTAGAAGTCTCTTAAGATAGATTTTCTAGATGTTTCCTCATCACTCCCGTGTTAAAAGTGATGTCTGCACCACTGCTACTGCTGTTATCAAGTCTCAAGTCTACACTTTTGCTTGTTTGTTGTTGCCTTGGATCACAACAGGGGATTTACTGACAATAGAAAGAAACATTAGACAATATTAGACTTATCCTTTGAGAGTGGTTTTACATGTCTGAGAGCAGCTTACCAAACCATGTGTAAAATGGTGGAGAATCGTAAACTAACTTGGCTGCTGCCTGAGGAGGGTCAGTTCTCTCTCCTCTCTGGTCAGTGATGATGGTGCCCTCTACAGCTTCGTCCAGACAATGTGGTGTTTGGCAATAATCAGTTGTCACAACCTCCACGAAGACTCCATTTTCCATTTGCAGTGCTAGCTTAGAGCCAAATTAAGAAAAGCTCACACGGAGGATAATGGAAACAAGTGAGAAAATAAGTCCTTAGTGGTTTGCATCATAAACTGTTTAGAAAGACATGTTAACATGCATGGTTTTTGTTTTTTTTTTTACCCATCAGAGGCGTCTCATTCATAAACTGTTTTACTTTTCCTCACTTTCCAGTCCTCCACCCATCTCTATTGCTTTTTTACTCATTAAATGCTGGTGCATCATATAAACAGATCCTGTCCTCTCTGCTGAGGTTGTAGCTGGATGGAGAGACAGACCAGTTTCCTGAGGTCTGAGTGAAGGGACATTAGCGGTTGCCTTCCCGGAGGCAGAGCAGGACAGTCTGGTCTCCTCAGAGTCGCATGAGCAAGAGTCAGGTTACATTCATAAGATGGCTGACATATCAGGGTGCCCATCCGTTTGGGTGTCACTGCATTCCGCCTTCATGTTGCAGAGGCATAAATAACAGCTCCCGTCAAACCAGCAGCCAGTGGAGCTCTGAGGATCACACACAAAACTCAGAGGTGGAGAGAGGCTGGAAGCTGAAGATGAAGCTGTTTCAACTGTATTTCTTCCTTAAACTCAGAAGATGATTTAGAAGATAGCAACTGTCATTTTTGTTTGTTTGTCCTGTGCTTTGTCCATCAGTTGAACATTTGTGAAGAGATATACAACCCAAAAATCAGATCTGCACTAATTAACAATTTACTGCATCTTGAGGGATCTTAAAGGTGAACAATGCTTATTAATGTTAATTAATGCTTTATCAAGCACTTATTAACAGTTAACTATGGATTTTGGGGACACTGGATCTAAAGTGTGAACAATGCTTATTAAGGTTAATTAAGCCTTTATTATGCACTTATTAACAGTTACCCATGATTTATTTTAACTATTACTATTTCAGACTTTTTTCCTGTCCTAAGACCTGCTATTAACTGCATAATTATGTATGGAGAAAACTTACAAAAGCTTATAACACTTTTAACAATGACATAAGTTAGTTAAATGCAATAAATGTGTTTATGATGCTATTACAGTATAAACAACTTTATTAACATTCTTAAGAAGTCTATAAACTGTTAACAAGTTTCCTACAAGAACTTATAAATGTCTTATAATCTAAGAATAAACATGCTTATTATACTATTATTAACACTTACTTTGTCTTATTAACACATATTAATAATTATGTTAATATGCATCTTATAAGGGCCTTTTTACCTATTAAGTAACACTTATTATAAGCACCTTGATATGAATTGTTCCAAATTATCAATGAAATATCAATGATCAACAAGTTGTAAACTATTCCTTAATTTGCTAGACGCTCTGTTTTAAAAACCCGAATGGAACCAAAGTGATTCTACTGTTAATAATATTTATTTCTCTTTATTACTAGTCACTTTATTGTAAACTCTTTTGTCCCTGTCAGGATCCTGTAGGAGTGACAACTCTGTCCATTTTTACCAGTGATCTCATTGGTTGGTTGGTTTCAGAGTGTGTTATTTCAGAGCAGTGGGCTTTTGTTTTCAGGATAACAACTGACAGCTGAAACAGAACTTAGAGTGGAGGGCTTGTTTTTGTCAGTTTACTGATGTTGCACACATCCTGCACTCCCATGGAGCTCCTGCAACCTATTTAATACAGTCTTTGGCTCCAACTCGTTATTTGGACTGCTGTACTCTACACTAATTTTCGCAAGTGCAATTGCTACATACGTACAGTATTACTCATCTGAATTATATTCAGGCTTAAAGTTATGCATACAAAAGTGTCCACTTTGAGTGACAGGTGGGTACCATTACAGAGGGCTAGCCACTACATAACCACTTCATTCACCCACGTCAGCTTCAGCCAAAAATGGTGAATATATTGTTTTAAGCTTCACAACCCCCACAAAATGACATTTGGAAAGTCTAGAAGAGCAGCACATTAAATCATATCTGTGGAGAGCTAAACCAGAGGTTATCTGGTTCTGTGTACCATCAGTGCATAGAGTATGAGCAGTATGTTATGGTCAACTAAAGTTAACACAATATGAGATGAATAAACCCCCGTTTTGTGAGCTTCACCACTCTACCGCTTATCAGCCACTGCTGTATGTTGCTACGATGCATCTATGCTGTCACCATGTTGGAGTGTTCAAGGTCTGCTAGTAAACAAATACAATGTGTATTCAGAGATGCAGTCTCCATTATAAAATTAACTCTAACTCATTTCATTCTGTACCCATGAAATTTGGTTTGTTATAAATGTTGTTACAATTAAATTCAGTCAGCTCTGTGCTGAAACATTAACCATCTGAATAGCCAGAGCTTCCACTGGGACATGCAGGCTCTGTCCTATGAATAGACTACAAGTGTATATCATTTAGATTTCAGCTTTTGTGACTTTTTACGAAATGTAGATTTATTATATTATATTATTATATTACTATTATATCATTATTATAATGTTGTATTGCTGTTCTAATAACAAAATATTCTATATAAATAACAATGTTTGAATTAGGAAGTTTCGACTTATCGCCCCGTTTTTTGTTTCTTTAAGTTTATACAGTTCAGCAAACTCAGGACACTCAGTTAGAATGTCATTACACTATTCTATGTATCTTTAAAAAAATTAGACTGAACTTTAAAAAAAAAACTCTACAAACTTTGCAAATTTACACTACAAAAATATTCAAAACTTTGCAAATCTCTGATGGTTGCATTTGGCAGTTGTGGTCCCATTGCAGTAGGTGCTTCACCATGTATTGCGGTGTGGCAGAGATCTCCTCTAGTTTAGGGATGTTTTTCTAATCAATTGAGGGTCAGTCAGTCAATCAGATCAGTGTAATTGTCCTAGCTGTGTGCACTCTGACTCACTGATTGGTGTTGCAGTCTCTGGCTGTAGTATAATAATGTTTTTGTTTCATGCCTGACATTTTCAATAAAACTTGCTGTAGACGGTAATTGACGGTGTGCCACATTGGAATTAAGGCCTTTCTTTTATATTTGTGAAGTAAAATAACTTTTATTGAAAGCACATATGCATACATTTTTAGCTGAGTGCGTTTGTATTTTAGACTGGCTGCTGGTGTGTGCTTCTTTCACAGGAACAGGAAATAGTGCAGATGGTATGACTATGTAATGTGTTGCCCGGTCGAAATGCCAGCACTAAAAATACCCAGCTGGAATGCAGGACTTGGCAGCGGGGACGGGTTGCTGGCCCGGCCTTTGTCGCCACTCTCAGGGCCTATTTTGACACAAGAGGGCCGTCAGACCGAAATCTGAAGCCGGCTCCTTGCTTCAGCTCCACTTTAATCTGCTATTTTGTTCTGGGAGAGTTTTCAGAGGACACTTGCAGAGGCTCCAAGCACAGATGAGAGGAGGATTTGGGGGCGCTATTCCTGGGGTCCTTGGGGAGACTCTTCTGAAAGACTTTTTTTTTTTTTTTCAGTCGGCCAAGCAGCATTGCTCAGCCTTCTGGTGGCTATAAATACCTGAAATAGGTAACCAGGCCTGGACTGCACGGCAGATCAGCTTGTTCTCACTTCAGACTTCACTTCCTGCTCCACCTCCTCCACTCTGCGACGGAGACAGAGGTGACAAAAGTACAAACATTCCTTACTCAACTAGAAGCACTTATGTAAAAATAAGCTCTCTGATAAAAGTAGAGGTGCTGATTCAACTTCTTTACTGCAGTAAAAGTGACGAAGTGCAGGAAATGAAATATACTCAGTAGGGCTGGGCAACGATTAAAATCTTTAATCACAATTAATTGCATAATTTGCCTGATTAATCACGATTAATCGCATTTTATACGCAAACTCCAAGAATGAATTCAAAAGTAGTGTAAAGAGCACTTCTATTTCAATGTTCTGCTGCCATATGAACGAAAGTGCCATAACATTTGTTGTGCAAACACTTTTAACATCAGCACTTATCAGTAACACATATTTAGTGTAAATCTCAACTTAAAAAATGTAAAAAAATAAAAAATAAAATAAAAAATAATAATAAATAAAATAAATAATAATAGTAATAATAATAAATTAAAGATTATTGCCACTGACAGGACATTCTCTTTATGAAAAATAAAAAAAAATCTACCAACAAAATCCTGAGCCACAATCAGGACAAACAGGCAATTTCTGAGGTAACAGCAGAAACTTTTAACAGGGAGCAGCATTACCAGTCTATGGCCATTTAAAAGCTCCGTGACTTTACCCTTCTCCATGTTTGCTTTGGTTTTTCCGCGTTTTCCTTTTTCCTTTCCCGGTTCCAAGCGCTATTCTCCTTCTTCTTCTTCTGTTTGAAACGGCGGCTGGGCTGGCAGCCAGCTCATTGGCGCATTATCGCCACCTACTGTTCCGGAGAGTGAGTCAAACCCCTACACCGCAGCAGCCAGCAACAGACTTTCACAAAATAAAAGCATGTGAGCAACATGCTTTAATGCGCGATAAAGTAAATATCGGCGTTAATAGTCTAATGAATTAACGTGAAAATAACGCGTTAACTTGCCCAGCCCTAATACTCAGAGTATAAACTAAACTAAAAAGTCTTCCTCTGAAGGACATTTTTACTGACTGAATTGAATGCTTTCTCTGTGGTCGAGTCTCCCTCTTGCTACATCTTTTTCCTCGTTTTTGTCTTTTATGTCTTTTACGTTGTTTTAAGCTTGTTACATCTTTAACGTCATTTTTGTCTCGTTACGTCATTTTGGTGTTTTTAATGTCTTGTGCGTCATTTTTATTGTATGCCTTTCACATAATTTTTATCTTGTTAGGTCTTGTTACATCATTTTTGTCCTGTTATGTCTTTTAGGTCATTTTTATCTTGTTACTGCTTTTATGTCTGTTTCGCTTTGTCTTTTACACAGTTTTTGTCCTATGTCTTTTTCATCCTGTTATGTTTTGTTCATAGTTTTTCATCTTGTCATGTCTTTTTGTCTCATTACGTCTTTTTCAAATTGTTACATTGTTTACATCTGGTTATGTCTGGTTATGTTTTAGTGATGCACAGACCACAGTTACAACTGCAGAGATTGTGGTTAATCAATTTAAAATAGCTTTCCAGGTGATTTGTTTATTGTATGTTGTGTTGATGTCTGAGTGATTTACTACTGATTAGAGAGGCTGCTTTCAGTTTCTGTTACATGCACACAGTAATGTCACTGCAGCAAATATTGTAAGACACTTAAGCACCAAAGCCCAAAACTGTATTAACTGACCTTAATCTAACTATTTAAATAATCAGACTCTGATGAAGACACAGTAGTGTTGAAACATCTGTTTGTACTATCGAAGCTGTAAGCTGGATGAGCTCCAGCCCTTTTCGTTCCTTTGCGTTTGACATCCTTGAGCTGAGAAGCACCTGACTACAGCTCCATTTTTACTGAAAAATGCTGCAGATAACATTTTTTCTTTGAATAATCAGTATTCTTTGTTCTGCCCGTTCTGCTGATAAACCGCAGTGCTCACGGTAGCAACTGTGGTCCAAACATCACTAATGCGTGTGCATGCATGTGCACATCACAGGTGTGCTGCAGTACTTAAGCGTCCACACTAGAGGAGTACGTACATTCCTAGTCTGAATCATAGGAGCACTGACCAAGCTGATATATTTGATGCTTTAGAAGTGAGAATTTACTGTTTGACCACTTGATGTATTGTTCTCATAACACAATATTAGCTCTGTCTTGTCCTTTTTACATGTCCCATAACACTTGTTTTTTATGTCCTCGTCTGCTATTATTATTCTGACTGATTGTAGGTGCAGAACTATGAGCTACAGTTTGTACAGTATTAAGCTCAAACATCAATGCATCTGTTTTCCATACATTGTTCTTCTACAGCCAGTCAAATAAATGCTATAGAAAACTGGAAGCTCCAGAGGCAGGAAAACAGTGGACATATGGAAACTGATTGATGACGAACTTCACTTGGCTGACAATCCTCCTGAGCGTACACACATCAGCCAAGTTGTCACTTCACTCTATAGATAATAAATGGATGTATTGATGATGTTGCTCACAGTGTAATGACTGCTGTCTTGTGGCATGTGTTTCATTTCCTGAACATTTCTCATTTACAGCTAAATCATGAGCAGTTGTCACCTGTTTTGAACAGGGTCCACATTTCATTTCAGTGGCAGTTCCTCACCATCACCAACATTCAACGCCTGTCAAAATGTTTCTACAAATGTCCGGTGGTCTCAGGTCTTTCCCAGCAGTGCCATATGGAACATTGTTCCTTCCAGCGTCACAGAACAGACTGATGTAACTGTCAGCAGTGATTTACATACAGCAAAGTTCTGCCTGATTCCAACTCAAATAAAGTGATCATCAGGGCCTCCAGTCTGCAGCGGGGCCCCCTGCTGCAACTCTCTTGCTTATTTTGACCTGAGTTTCTATCCCTCTCCTCCCCACAGGTATTGCTATTCATTGCTGAGGCTCATTCTGTAGAGATGAGCATGGATTTCTGCTGAAGCAATCTGTTAGCAGGTCAAGACAAGGAGCAGTCTAGTCAAACACAGTTGTAACTATGTGGTGTAGTTTGATAGAAGTGTGGCATGTGGAAAGTGTGTTACCTTTCCCACCTAACAATGTGCCCCTTGATATCACTGTGTAACATGCATTTTCAGTATATACACTGCCCGGTCAAATAAAAGTCACCACCTAGATTTAACGAAGCAATTAGATAAGATCCTTCCATTGGATAATTACTGCAGTGATTAATACGTTTCAGCTGGCAGCAAGTTATTTAACTCTAACTGATGCAGTGAGGAGCTTCTCGTTTCTACAACCATGTCAGAAGACATATCCTGTGGTCGTGGAAAAGATGTTACTTTCATAAGGGTCAAATTATTGTCCTGCATCAAGGAGGTTAATGAAACTACTAAAACTGGGTTAAGAACTGTCCAACACATTATTAAAGCCTGGAAGTATAGTGGTGAACCATCATCTTCCAGGAAGAAATGTGGTTGGAGAAAAATCTTGAATAATCATGATTGGAGATCACTTAAATGTTTGTTGAAATCAAATCATAAAAAATCAACAGTAGAACTCACAGCTGTGTTTAATAGTGAAAGTAAGAACATTCCCACACACACAATGTGAAGAGAACTCAAGGGATTGGGACTAAACAGCTGTGGAGCCTCAAGAAAACCACTTATCAGTGAGGATAATCTGAAAAAAAAAGGCTTCAATTTGCTAGGGAGCATAAAGATTGGACTCTGGAGCAATGGAAAAAGGTCATGTGGTCTGATGAGTCCAGATTTACCCTGTTCCAGAGTGATGGGGGCATCAGGGTAAGAAGAGAGGCAGATGAAGTAATGCTCCCATCATGCCTAGTGCCTACTGTACAAGCCTGTGGGGGCAGTGCTATGATCTGGGGTTGCTTCAGTTGATCAGGTCGAGGTTCAGCAACGTTACGTGGCCAAAAAATGAGGTCAGCTCACTACCTGAATATACTGAATGAGCAGGTTTTAACATCAATGGATTTTTTCTTCCCTGATGACACGGGCAAGATGACAATGTCAGGATTCATGGGGCTCAAATAGTCAAAGAGTGGTTCAGGGAGCATGAGACATCATTTTCACCACAGAGTCCAGACCTTAATGGGATGTGCTGGAAAGGATGTTGTGGCATTGTATAAGCATATTGAAATGATACTATGGTGAATGTGTGCCGTAATCAAAGCTAAAGGCGGTCCAATGAAATATTGGAGTATGTGACTTTTTTTGTCCAGGCAGTGTATAAACCAAGTCAGAGCAAATGTGTCCCAGTCTTGAGGTGAGTTAGAATGTTAGGTATGTTTTTGACATTGTGCAAATGGATACAAAGTCATGGAAAGACTTGGATGTGAATAAATGCAAATTTGCTCTCAGCAGTCCAAACTGTGGTGAGGATGTATCCACACAAGCAGAAAGTGCAGATCATCTTTGTGATGAGATCACACCAGCCATGGCCCCCATCAGCATGCTGACATTCTGACCCATGAGTGCTCAGTACTCAGTACTCAATACTTAATACTCATAGGAATGTGTAGTAGGTCTCATGATCTCAACTAGACACCAGTAAAGTTTTGTGAATCCATCACGCAAGACACAAGATGCTATCGTGGTGACAAAATCTGTCCACAGAGACACAGACAGACAGACATAAACATAAACACCTGGCAAAGTGCTCAAACCCATCTCTTCAGTAGTTCCCACGACAGACCACATTTTGCCATGACCACACACACACACACTCAAAAAGTTAAATGGGAATGGTTGAAAGAAGGATACAATGATCTGTGACTTGAAATGAATATGGGCCAGGAGCATAAGTGGCAACTTCATTTTGATCTCTGCTACACGCCTGTGAAGTTTTGTGACCACATCTTGCATGATTGTGATGTTAAGTTAGGTGTCTCCAGGACTATATTTTGCCATGATGACATACAAAAACAGTATCAGCCATGCTGCACACAGAAGTTACAACAACTTACTGTTTCATGGTGAATAATGGGTCATCACTGAAACATGTTTGATGAAAAGTCAAGCTTTCAAATTTAGCATCATCAAGGTCTTAAGACTTTGATGATGCATATGAGGTGGATCTGATTAACCTGTAAGAAGACAGTATGCAGAGAGTATGTGGTCTGTAACTTCCTGTTGCCAGTGGGTGGCACTATGACTATGATAAATACCTCCCTACTCCCAGCACCCTTGTTTGGACCTCACCTTCATTTTGATTTCAACTGAACACCTGTAAAGTTTTGTGATGTGCATTATGCACAGTTGTGACACTATTGCATTGAAAAACAGACAGACCTATGAACACCTGGCAGGTTTGTTCAGCAGTCATTTTATCAACCATTTGATTAATTTATTCAAGTATTGACTATAGCAGTTTTAAGATCTATTTGTTAGTTAATTACTGTGCTTGTTGATTCATAGACTTAAGACTAATTATGCTGTGTTTTATTATATTTCATGACATGACATTGTTAATTCAAAACTGATTGCTGATGATATTCATAGAAAACTGGTTAGTCAGGGTGGCACACCGGATTAAAAAAGTCGCTATCACACAGCAGTGATCACTTAGAGAAAACCTTATGTAACAATCATCTTGGTGACTTTTTTTTATAACTGTATTGCAGGTTTTCCCATTACAAGTTATCAAGTTCATCACTTCTTTCATTCATCCTGCAACATTTGCATAGTTTTTGTTTTTACAGAGTTTATTTATTTAAATTTTACTATTCCTCTCCATCTGTTCCTTTGACCCATTTACTCCAGTTTCTTATAGAAGTTTAAAATTCTCTACTTTTACACTTACTTTTTATGTAACGTTACTTTTGACAATAATATCTAGGAAGTCTGGAAGAAGCTGTGCAGTTCTGCTGCTCCAACAGTCGAGTCAAACTTCAACTTTGGAAAAAAAAAACAGACTGCAAAATATACAAACCTTTACTTGATGAAGCGAGCTGCTGTCTGAGAGCAGAGAGTCTACAGAGATTCACTGAGTGTACAGAGGACTACCATGTGTCACGGGTGTGTTTTGGACCCAAATGCAGTACACCAAACAGGGAATTTCATAATGACCTTTATTATTAGTGAGACAAAACAGGACCTTGGGCAGACAGAGAGGCATGGGTACATTTTGTCTTAAGGCTCAGAGCCCACACAAAGTCTGTGGGGTTCAGGCTCAAGGAATGGGTTGAGCTGAACCAAGGGACCGAGGGAGCAGACTGACCAGGCAGAAGAACCGACGAGGGATGAGCCACAGGGAAGTCGGGACCTGGCGGAGAAGTCGGGACCAGGTGAGCAGACAGATGAGCTGACACGGGACGAGCAACCGGGAAGTGGGGACCAGGCGGAGAAGTCGGGACCATGTGAGCAGACAGACCAGGCAAGCAGATAGACCAGGCAGAATCAGGATTGCTGAGGTGAGGTGAGAAATGTCTCTCCACAGGACAACACTGACGAGGGAACAGGGAATCTCCCACTGCAACATCACAGGAGGGAGACCCCAAACAGCCACAGGGACAAGCAGACAAAAACCAGGAATGTAGAGGCAGATCTCAGGGTCAGGGACAGAAGGCTGTGGAGAGTCTAGCATGGTATCCTGTAGAAACAGTCTGGCCAGGAGTGAGTGTGCTGGAGAGGTTGATATACTGGACTGATTGGGGATGAGCTGCAGCTGAGCAGTGAGTGGAATTGGGCTGATTAGGTGGGAGTGGCTGGCAGGTAGAGTGGTGCAGAGGCAGGCAGAGTGGAAAATCACTGAGGCAGAGAAACAGGAGGAAAACTGGGAGAGTGAGAGGATACTGGGGCAGAGGGATAGGAGGGGAGACAGGGAGGATGAAACTGTGACATTGTGTCCCATCTCCTCCTTCACCAGCATCTCGAATTGGGACTCGGAGCCATCTCTGGATGGCTGTGTCCCCCAGAGTGGCTGGCAGGTGGTGCTGGGCACTTGAGATGCGTCTTCGAGGTGGGAGACTTTGGTGGACTTCGATCGTTGCTCGCGAGAGAGGCCTGAGGTTCCTGCTCATCCGATTCCTTCGTGACATCTACTGTGACCCTCCCCTTATTCCAATAGTACTCAGAGATTGATGGCTTAAGCCTTTCCAGGGTAACTTGAATCTTGGAAGGCATGACCACCTCTGGAGTAGCTTCGACATGTGGGAGACTTCCTGCCAGGACTGAAACTGAGCCTTTTCTTGGACATGAGAGACCTTCTCTCTCTCATGACGCGGAGGTCCTCCGAAGAAGCAGACGAGCAGGAGTCGGGCTCGTCTGTGTACACCGGCTCCTCGTCGTCGGAGCTGGTCTCAGAGGGAGAGGTGAAAGTCTCTTTGTCCAGCAGACGTGGAGTGGCCTTGCGTTTGTCACAGTCCATCATCAGGGCCTTCATCCTTAGCTGCTGAGTTTTGTACGCAACATCCCTTTCTGGGAGCGCCACATAAAATTTCTGCGCAGTCTCGGGCGCGTGGCACTGCGAAATACAGGGCAGGTCAAGGTCCCATCTCTCTATCTCACACACACACACACACACACACACACACACACACACACACACAATGCTTTCAACTTTCTAACCTGTGATCTACGGTGTTGATATTACAGAGCAAATGGAGAACAGTCGCCTACCTGAGTGGCCACGCTGCTCCATATCAGGCTGAAACTTATAGGCCCGGTACACCCAGCATCTTTCCAGGCCAGGTGAAGGAAGTTTACCGGCTTGCGTATGAGTCCACCGAGGATTGTGTGGAAGACGTGCATTGAGTCTTTGCCCGGGGCGCAGCACTTCCCCTGGGCCAACTGCTCAAGCCAACCGAACTCAGTGGCATTCAGGACAAGGGAAGCGTGGCCAAAGGATTTCACGGTCTTGTGCTCATCAACCTGGGGAGGAAACGGAGAAGAGGATATGCAACATCGATAAAGATTTCAAACAATTCCAGATTTTGATCCGGCCAAAGTGCTTGCTCATGGGGGAATTGTTTCAATTGTCGGATGCAAATAAATCAATTATAGAGTGTGGACTAGACCTACTCTTTATGTAAAGTGTCTTGGTGCCATATGAATAAAATTGACTTGACTTGACTTGATCTACGAGCTTCCAAATTTTCATCTGCAAGGGTTAGGGCTGATGACTACTCGCCAGGATTTGGAATCTGCTCCCGGCCATCCAGCTGTCAGTGTCTGACACCTGCTCCTTGAGCATATTTGTGAGTACCACGGACAGATAGCCCATGACGTACCCCATGAGCTTCGAATGCTCGGTCAGCTGGCTGCTGCCCCGTGATAACATGCCTGACGTTAAAACAATGTACTACAAACTTTGTATTCATGTCTACTTACCATCTTGCAGCACAAAAAATGCAGTTCAAGTGTCACCTGCAAAAGGAATGTGATAAATCAGAATGTGGAAGGTGACCGCATGCTTCCAAATTCCTATCTATTGCATTAGCATTAGCGCTAGCATTAGCTTGAAAATTAGCATAGTTTAAAAACGTACTTTTTATGCTTTAAAAAGTGGCAAGTCTGTCAAAACTAAAAAATACATGTTATGTGAAGCACAGAGATGAAAAACAAGCGTTTTTATCCGCAAAATATCAACTTACCATCAACTTCAGCTGATAACCTCTGGGGGTAGGTTAAGGTCCCATGCCTCTTTGAGCATCTTTTGACATCATTAGTCCACGCAATTCCAAATTCCCATCTATGGGAATGGAATTCTATAGATTGGAATCTGGAATATTTCCAAATTTTCATCTAGTGTTAGGGCATAGAACCATTTGAGCCTGCGTATCTCCAGAATGGTGAGGACTACAGACATGGGACCAAAACTAGCACGTTCAGCGCCCCCGAAATATGGGGTAGGTCAAGGTCCCATGACTCTATCTCCTTCGGTTCAGGAGTTACAATGGTAACTCAAAAAGTGTATTTCCAATTAGGTCATATCTCGGAAACCATAAGTGATAGAGACTCAAGAGTGGTACCGTTGGATTCAGAAGAGCCACAAATGGGGTGTAGGTCTACATAACTTTGACTAAACATTTAACATTATTTATTGAGTTTTTAAACATTTAACATTATAGAATGAGTTTTTAAACCTTTACCTTTTTTTTTTTTCTTTTTTTTTTTTTTTAAAGTTATATTTTTGGGCTTTTATGCCTTTAATGGATAGTACAGCTGAAGAGTAGACAGGAAACGGGGCAGAGAGAGAGGGGATGACACGCAGCAAAGGGCCGAAGGCGGGAGTCGAACCAGCGGCCGCTGCAGAGGACTAACAGCCTCCATACACGGATCCGACGCTCTACCCACTGAGCTAAACGTCCGCCAACATTTAACATTATTTAATGAGTTTTTAAACATTTAACATTATTGAATGAGTTTTTAAACATTTTTAATCATTTTTGCAACCTTTACAACATAATAATGTTTGAACATTACAAGAAGACATACAAAAAAATCAGTCAGTCCATTCGTTGCCACTGCTCTCAGGACTGGAGGGACGGGAAAATGTGGAATTAGTGGATGAACTGCTCGGGATCAGGGGTTTTGGGGTTCCCACAGGGGTTCCAAATGGGGTAAAGAATGGGGAAGATGCCCAAGATCAGGCGACTCCCATGCAGTCAGATAAACTGACTTGGGGCTGCCTGGGCCAGAGGGACCAGCCTCCTCCTGATCCTCCACAGCAGACCAGTAGATGGAGGAGGAGGTCGTCCCAGGTCCAGAACCCGAAGGACCTGGCCCTCCTCCAGGGGCAACCAGGGCTCAGGCAGAGGGACCAGCCTCCTCCTGATCCTCATCAGACATCCCAGGTCCAGCATACGAAGGAGCTGGCCTTACTCCAGGGGCGACCAGGGCTGGGGCAGAGGGACCAGCCTCATTCTCATCAGACGACCAGAACATGTGGGTGGGCATCCCAGGTCCAGCATATGAAGGACCCGGCCCTCCTCCAGGGGCAACCAGGGCTCAGGCAGAGGGACCAGCCTCCTCCTGATCCTCATCAGATGACCAGAAGATGCAAGAGGGCATCCCAGGTCCAGCATACGAAGGAGCCGGCCTTCCTCCAGGGGTGACCAGGGCTGGGGCAGAGGGACCAGCCTCATTCTCATCAGACGACCAGAACATGTGGGAGGGCATCCCAGGTCCAGCATACGAAGGACCCGGCCCTCCTCCAGGGGCGACCAGGGCTGGGGCATGGCTGGTGGGATCTCGTCCGTGGACAGCCCTCCTCTAGGGGTGACCAGGGCTTGGGCATGGCCTGGTGGGACCTCGTCCGTGGACGGCCCTCCTCTAGGGGTGACCAGGGCTGGGGCATGGCCTAGTGGGACCTCCTCATCTTCCTCATCCATGGACATGTCCCAGACTATCAGCACTGGGTCCACGTTTTCCTCCATGAAGGTTTGCCCATCCAGCATGTTCACTGACTAAAACACGATATGTTTACATTAAAATCTAAACATTGTATTGTATATTAAAACACAATTAAGTTAATAAAAGTTTACATAATTATCATTTATTCCATAAAGTCAGCATTGCATTTACATGCAACTAGCTTAAAAAGCTAACAGTTAGCAATAAAACGAGTATGTCTTACCTCTCCGGTGTCCAGATGTCGAATGAGCCCTTCTTTTCGATCGTGCTACTTATATGACATCTGGAATATGACTTTGGACTTTCTTCCACTTTTTGGCTGTGATACTTAAATTTTCACTATTCCAATTGACTTATATGGGAATTTTCATTTGGCCATAACTCGGGAGCCATAAGTCATAGAGACATAGTGGATAATTGATAAGGGATCAGTTCCCAGTCTCTACCACCTTCCTATCAGACATCATGCGAAACTTTGACAGCCCATAGCTAGGAGGGGGAAAGGCATAGAGCCACGGTTCTGACGTGGCCGTGCTCGGCGTGACCCGACCTTTCCGCGGAGATGCACCCGCTGCCTCTCAGACACCGCCGGGACACAAACAAAACCAGAGGCCCTTGGCAACACCACCGGCGCAAAGCTGACCTCGAAAGTGGCCTACGTCTCCGTCAGAGAGATTCTACGACACCTACAACACGTTTTACGGTCAGACGAGCTCGAGGGCGTTTGACAGCGTTTCCCTGACAAATGGGCAACAACGAGCACTTAGCTGGACTCGCCTGGCCTCGGGAATGAATGTCAAGCATAAAAATCAAAAGAACATGTTAATTACGATATAAAAAAAACATGCCTAGCCACCAGGCACCATATCCCCATTGAGAATGAATGGGGGAGCTCGGTTAGGGAAAACGACCAAAAGACCATCTATAGTCCATTTCTAGGTCTGTCCCATCAAAATCAGTTTTTAGGTGAAGAGCACCATCTAGTGGTGTTCCAGAATTCGGAATTCCAAAAAAAAAAAAAAAAACGAATCCCTATCATTTAGACATGATTGTGGGTTCCACTTCCAGATTACATTGACTTTGAATGGGGAGCCCCTATCCCAGATAAGGCCGCTGGCACCAGAAAACTAGGCTGCAAGTTGGAGGCAGCTGCAAGGCAAGTCTCTGATGTCTGAAGAACCAGGCAGGAGACTGTCAACAGGGCTGAGTGCCTGGTGTCCGGCAGCTGGGAGTCTGACAGGTGAGCAGGGGAAACCAGAGGCTGCTGCTTGGGCCCATCCCTAGACTGCAACCAAGGTGGAACAGAAACTGCTGATGGCAGCAGTCCAGGTGGAGCAGGAGCTGGAGGCGGATGTGGCGATGAGGGCCCAGTCGGAGGAGGAAGAGACAGCTGTGGTGGCAGCCCAGCTAGAGCAGGAACTGCATGCAGCAGCGGCAACACTGGCTCCGCTGGGACAGGAAATGGCTGTGGCAGAGGACCCCCCAGGACAGGAACAGGCAGCGGCGCCATATGGACTGAAGGTGGTGACAGCGGCCAAGGTGGAACAGAAACTGCTGATGGCAGCAGTCCAGGTGGAACAGGAGGTGGCTGCGGCGGCGACGTAGATGGCCCAGCTGGAACAGAAAGAGGCTGCGGCAGCGACGTAGATGGCCCAGCCGGAACAGGAAGAGGCTGCAGCGGCGACGTAGTCGGCCCAGCTGGAACAGGAACAGGCAGTGGCTGCGGCGGCGATGAAGACGGTCCAGCCGGAACAGGAACAGGCAGTGGCTGCGGCAGCAACATAGGTGGCCCAGCCGGAACAGGAACAGGCAGTGGCCGCGGCAGCTACATAGACGACCCAGCCGGAACAGGAACAGACGGTGGCTGCGGCGGCGACAAAGACCCCCCAGCCGGAACAGGAACAGGTGGTGGCCGTGACAGCCCAGTCGGAGCAGGAACTGGCAATGGCTGCGGCGGTGAAGACGGCCCAGCCAGAGCAGGAACTGGCGATGGCTGCAGCCCAGCTGGAACAGGAGATGGCTGTGGCCCAGCCGGCGCAGGAACTGGAGGCGGCTGCAGCGACGACAGCCCAGCCGGAACAAGAACTGGAGGCAGCGATGGCAGCCCAGCCGGAGCAGGAACTGGAGGCAGCTGCAGCAGTGAAGACAGCCCAGCCGGAGCAGGAACTGGAGTCGGCTGCGGCAGCAATAACGGCCCGGTCGGAGCAGGAGCTGGAGGCGGATGTGGCGATGAGGGCCCAGTCGGAGCAGGAAGAGACAGCTGTGGTGGCAACCCAGCTAGAGTAGGAACTGCATGCAGCAGCGGCAACACTGGCCCCACTGGGACAGGAAATGGCTGTGGCAGAGGACCCCCTAGGACAGAAACAGGCAGCGGCGCCATATGGACTGAAGGTGGCGACGGCGGTCCCACCGGGACTGAAGGTGGCAACAGCGGTCCCACCAGGACAGAAAATGGAGCTGGCAGGAGGCTAGCAGGCCGAAGGCTAGCCTTTTCTGTAGCTGGCAGGGGGTTAGCAAGCTGAGAAGTACACTGGGCCACAACCATGGTTAGCTGCTGAGTAGTTAGCAACTGCTTGCGGTAGGTCATCAAGTTTGCATGCTGCTGGAGGATATTTTCAATTTCATCCAAACACTTCTGCTCTCGGAGGGTGTATGCTGGGTCCATTTCAGGCCAGACTATACTGTCACATATGTTTTGGACCCAAATGCAGTACACCAAACAGGGAATGTTCATAATGACCTTTATTATTAGTGAGACAAAACAGGACCTTGGGCAGACAGAGAGGCATGGGTACCGTTTGTCTTAAGGCTCAGAGCCCACACAAAGTCTCTGGGGTGCAGGCTCAAGGAATGGGTTGAGCTGAACCAAGGGACCGAGGGAGCAGACTGACCGGGCAGAGGAGCCGACAAGGGATGAGCCACAGGGAAGTCAGGACCTGGCGGAGAAGTCGAGACCAGGTGAGCAGACAGATGAGCTGACACGGGACAAGCAACCGGGAAGTGGGGACCAGGCGGAGAAGTTGGGACCAGGTGAGCAGACAGACCAGGCAAGCAGACAGACCAGGCAGAATCAGGATTGCCGAGGTGAGGTGAGAAATGTCTCTCCACAGGACAACACTGACGAGGGAACAGGGAATCTCCCACTGCAACATCACAGGAGGGAGACACCAAACAGCCACGGGGACAAGCAGACAGAAACCAGGAATGTAGAGGCAGATCTCAGGGTCAGGGACAGAAGGCTGTGGAGAGTCTAGCATGGTATCCTATAGAAACAGTCTGGCCAGGAGTGAGTGCGCTGGAGAGGTTGATATACTGGACTGATTGGGGATGAGCTGCAGCTGAGCTTGCAGGTGAGTGGAGTTGGGCTGATTAGGTGGGAGTGGCTGGCAGGTAGAGTGGTGCAGAGGCAGGCAGAGTGGAAAATCACTGAGGCAGAGAAACAGGAGGGAAACTTGGAGAGTGAGAGAATACTGGGGCAGAGGGATAGGATGGGAGACAGGGAGGATGAAACTGTGACACCATGTGTCAGAGTGGATCAAAAATATTAACAGATGTTAATGTTCCTGAAAATTTTGAATACCTGATGAAAAATGTGAAATGTGAATATATATGTATATATATACATTCCTTACATTCCCTCCAGCATATATATGTATGTATATATGTATATAAACATATACATGTATATATATATATATATTACATATTACACAGTACTCCATCACTTAAATATAGTAGAGGTGGTCCATTTTTCTCTTCTCAATTATCCATTTCAGACTATTGTCACAACCAGCGTCTGACTACTGTGTAAAATTTTAAGAATATTAATAACATTAATAACCTAACAACCTAAAAGGAACCTTCATCAGTTACTGAGGGCTGCTGTCAATCCAATTATCCCTGCTGCCACTGTCAGCAGGCAACAGCAGACATGGTGTCCAGAAGGGAACCCCAGATTGACAAGATCTCGTGAGGTGAACATTTTGACCAAAACCATGAAAAATCTTACAAGAGCCTCACAAATGTGGGGTTCCCTTCTAGATCCAACCAGCAGTCGCTGAGATACACGGACACAACGTGCCACCACAGCAATGGTGGCGCCACAAGATGGCAGAGCACACAAAGTGGTCATCAGATTTATCTATGCATATTATTGTATACAAAAATGTACTGTATCTCCTCCCCTCTCTATTTCTGCTGAAATGATACCTAATATAATATTGGGCAGCTGTAGCAGTTTCTTTATGGCTTTCTCCTGAATTGACCCACAAGACCTTTTCAACAGAGGACAAAAGAAAAAAAAAATGTGAATGATGAGCTTCCTGTTCCCTACATTCCCTCCAGCATTCAGTGCCACCTGATAAAACTGTATTTTCATATGATTTTTGGTGTTCCAAAAACCCTCATGTTAATTTTCCAAGCAAATTCTTTCCACTATTTTGATTGTGTTGTCTTAAAAGGATATTCCACCTTTACATGATAATCCACTCAATATGTACTCACCCCTATGCCGATGTGAGGATGGGTGAAGATCTTCAGTTCACAGAACAATCCTGGAGTTTCAGCAGAAAACAGGGTTGCAGCCAAATCCGGTATAATGCAGTGAATGGTGACCATGAATAAAATGTAAAGAAAAGAACACAAAACAAACACAAAATGTCTCCATCCTGCTCGTGTTGTGTACTCCAAGTGTCCGCGAGCCGCGACATTAAAATTTAACCACAAAAGACACCATTTACACCATGTTTTTAGCCGAAATGTCAACTGTAGCATGTAGCAGGTTGCATGTAAACATGGCGTCGATATATCGCGAGACTTCGTATATCTCTTAATGGACGCACATGTGAAAATATCGCGAGATCGACGCCATGTTTACATGCTACCTGCTACATGCTACAGTTGACATTTCGGCTAAAAACATGGTGTAAATGGCGTCTTTTGTGGTTAAATTTTAATGTCACGGCTCGCGGACACTTGGATTACACCACACGAGCAGGATGGAGACATTTTGTGTTTGTTTTGTGTTCTTTTTTTTTTACTTTTACATTTGGTCTCCAATCACTGCCATTAGCTGCAACCCTGTTTTCTGTTGAAACTCCAGGATTGTTTTGTGAACTGAAGATCTTCACCCATCCTCACATCGGCATAGGGGTGAGTACATATTGAGTGGACTATTACTCTGGGGTGGAATATCGCTTTAAAGATTCTTTTACAGGCATGTTCCCAATCTTCTTTTATAACTGTTATTGCCATTTCTGTTTCCCATTTCTCTTTGCTGCTGTCTGTGTTAACTTTTGTTTCTCATAAGATCTTATATAGCTTTGAGATTTTCCTGTTTTTGCTAAAAAAAAAATCCCAGAACTCTGTTCTTCTCTCATCTTGGTGACTTACTAGTAGTCACAGCTAGTTTCATTATGAAGATGCATTTAGTTGTTATGGTCTGTAGTAGAAGTGATAAAGCCCACTAATCTCCTTTGGTCATGGCCCATAATGTGAAACTAATTTGATCTGAGGTGTTTGCCACTGAGTGCTAAGATCGCAGGTTTCTGACTGATTAGCACCTCAGAGATGAAACTAATCAGTACAAATTGCTGCTGAAGTGATTCGATGGAAATAAACAGAAAAGACTTTGTGCCTGGAGCCAAACCACTGCTTGAAAAGACACTTAGCTGTTGGCTGATGAGCGAAATTAGATCAAAAACTCTATAGACCTTTCGACCCCGGGCTGAAAAAATGCTAACTTCCAAAATCAGGTTTGATCATTACCTAACATGAGTCATGGATGCATGAGAAAAGTGGGCCAAACAGACAGAGAGTAAACAGTCGGATAGCTTTTCCAGCTGCGTCTTAACGGTGCCACCTGAGTGCGGTTTGGAAGACGACTTTTCAAGGGGTTCCTCTGCTGGGAAAACAGTTGTGAGCCAGTCCCACATGCTGCTGCTGATGGGTTTGTCACACAGGCCTGGGTTAACCCATGCCGGATCACTAAATGTGTTCCATCTGACTTTAATTATGGCGAACATCACAAAACCACAGGATGTGCGGAAGATCAAACACGCTGAATTGGCTTATGGGACTGCTGACACACTTTAGTACATGTAGATACATGTGGTCACGTAACAGGAAGAAAAGAAGAAGGATTGGACTCGTCAGGGAGTGACTGTAAGTGGATGTATTTTACATCAATAAATCATTAGCACATTCATTTGCAGACATTAGTGTAGCCAGTAATTTCCACATGATCTTGCTTCCAGGAGTCACTTGGCTCTTTGTTTGTTTACCCAGATATCAAAGTAGTGGAAGTTCCACATGGTTCTGCTCATTCAGACACAATGAAAATGTGCAATGAAGGGCTAATTAATACAATGACCCGTGTCACAGAATGACTCATGTCACAGAATGGTTAAATTACTGCTGCCTACAATTAAATGTGTCAAAAAACCACAAGCATGTATTTCACAAAGAAAACAATACTGTTGAAGCACACATACTTGTTCTTGGACAAAGGCTACAAACTGTCAAAAAATATAAATATCTTGGAATCGTGTTAGACTCAAATCTCATATTCAGAACTCAGGCGAAGAAGGTTTACAATAGGATTAAATACAACATAGCAAATTCCAGATTCAGAAGAAACTGCATGTCAACTGCTAGAATGAACTGCTAGAATGTATATGAATGCAATGATAATTTCACACCAAAGCCTAGTGTTTTACAAGCTGGTCGCAGGCGAGCAGCTCAACCATAAAACTACTAGAATCACTACACAAACGGTTTTCACCACTGCTATGTTCTGAAAAAACATAACCTTCTGAGCTGTTGAGCATCCCAAAGATTACCTGAACCACTCTTTCACTATTTGAGCCCCATGAATCCTGACATTGTCATCTTGGAATATGCCAGTGCCATCATGGAAGAAAAAATCCATTGATGGAAAAACCTGCTCATTCAGTATATTCAGGTAGTGAGCTGACCTCATTTTTTGGCCACATAATGTTGCTGAACCTCAATCTGAGCAACTGCAGCAACCCCAGATCATAACACTGCCCCCACAGACTTGTACAGTAGGCACTAGGCATGATGGGAGCATTACTTCATCTGCCTCTCTTTTTACCCTGATGCCCCCATCACTCTGGAACAGGGTAAATCTGGACAAATCAGACCACATGACCTTTTTCAATTGCTCCAGAGTCCAATCTGTATGCTCCCAGCAAACTGAAGCCTTCTTTTCCGATTATCCTCACTGATTAGTGGTTTTCTTAAGGCTCCACAACTGTTTCGTCCCAATCCCTTGAGTTCTCTTCACATCGTGTGTGGAAATGCTCTTACTTTCACTTTTAAACATAGCCGTGAGTTCTACTGTTGATTTTTTATGATTTGATGTCAACAAACATTTAAGTGATCTCCAATCACGATCATTCAAGATCTTTTCCCAATCACATTTCTTCCTGGAAGATGATGGTTCACCACTATACTTCCAGGTTTTAATAATGAGTTGGACAGTTCTTAACCCAGTTTTAGTAGTTTCATCAACCTCCTTAGTTGTTTTCTTTGTTTGATGCAGGACAATAATTTGACCCTTCTGAAACAGAATAACATCTTTTCCACGACCACAGGATTTGTCTCCTGACATGGTTGTTTAAGAAAAGAGAAGCTACTCATCGCATCAGTTAGGGTTCAATAACTTGTTGTCAGCTGAAACATTTTAATCACTGCAGCAATTAATAAGTTAAGGAATCGCCAAACAGAAGACATAAATGTCATGGCAGCACATCCAATTGTTGAGCTGACATCTGACTCTGATCCAGATTTAAATACATAAAATTTGAATTTCTTGGTTCAAGACATCCCTGTGCCTCACCACTATTGTGTCTTAATAGTCTACTATGTTTTTTGTTTGTTTTTTTGTTTGTTTTGTTTTGTTTTTTTAAGTTTTTATAATTCTATAGTTTCCTCGTGTTCCTTGTGTAGGCCTATTCATATCTGAACAATCAGATTTTGGCTGTTTTAAGATAAAAGTGCTATTTTCAAAGCCTTCTCAAATCATTTGCTATGTGAACAGATGTAGGTTTCTGCATGATTACACTGCTACATATAAATATAAACCATCTTGATGTCCTCCCCTTCCCTCTTGAGGGAGGGAAAAGGAGGGCACTCAGCCACAGAACCACTTGAAAAGGTACCTCTGTGTTACCATAAATGAATAAAACCATCAACAAAACTATTGTCAGCTGGTGCATCATCAGGGCCCAGTGCTGCAAGATACATCTAGTACAGTTTGGTGCAAACTCAGAACATTAGTTGCTTGTTGTACCCTCTCTCTGTCCCCATGTTTCCTGTCTGTCTCAACTAATAAAGCCAAAATGTCACAAAAATGAATCTTAAATCAAATATACTGTCAATTAAAACACTTCTTTTTATGTGGTGTTCCCTAATGACAGTTTTTGGAGGTAAATCAGCTGTATTTGCTGCACAAAGCCCTTTACTTTGAGCTCCATCACTCTTAACTTGGCCTGAACATACCTGGTGTGAATACACTGTTATCAGCTCTTATCTCTCTTCTTCCTCTTTGAAACAAGCAGAGTGACGCCAAAGAGGGAGAGTGGAGAAAGTGGCAACATCCTTTTTTGGGAAGGACAGTTTTCATTCTGAGAAACACTGAATGCTGCACTTGTAAATCAGGTCCAGGCTGGATCCTGCTGTGTGGTGCGTCTGTGTAATTACACAACAATCTGGGGCGCACAAATCCACCAAGATAAACATGGGTAACATGCCAACAGAAAGGAAAGGCAGCCATGAGGAGACAATACAATAAGAGAACTTAAGAGCAACAAATTAGCTTCAGCCACAGCAGGAAATAACCAGCGTCAGGCCGTCATACGTCACTCTGGCCTAAGTAGTCTTTGTTGTACAAAGTGCCTCAGTCCTCCGATTACAAAACCTCACAGATAGGAGCTGACACTTCATTACATTCACCCTGACCTCAAAGCTCACAGGTCACACAACAAAGTACAAAGGCACTGAAATAAACAGCGACCCTAAACCTGTCATGATGTTTGTCCATAAACAGCCAGCAGAGGAAAGGCAGGGCTTCCCTCTCATGTCAGATGTGTGTGGGTGACAAGCTAGTTTGGAGAAAAGGGATGGTAGGAAGTCCCACCCGGCCAGCCAGCAGGTCACTTTCCCAGGGTGAGATAAACAAGGGTGTGCAATGAAATCTACAAGAGATTAAATTTACATTACTCAGTATTTTTGCAGAGGAATTCAACAAGAACAGCAATAATTTAAAGCAAGGAGCACAAATCATCTGACATTTATTTAAGTGCCAAATAAATTACTAAAGCAGAAGCAAGTCTATGAAAACTATGAAGAATATGAAAAAATGAAAATATGTACGTAGGTAGTTTTCTGCTTATTTGTATATTTAGTGCTTATTTGTGCAGATATCCATAAGGAAAAAAACACATCAATACAAAGGAGTTTTTCACAGTTGGGGGCGAGGAGCTGTTGTTCTCAGGTAAAGAAGGTAACTGCATGAACACAGGATGTTTTGTCTTTTGGGGGTTGTGCAAGCTTTTGCTCTGTAAGCTTTGCTCAGCATACAGAGTGTGTAGAATAGGTAGACAGGAATCAATGACATGAGATGTGAATGCAAAAAAACTTACTGGTTTGATATACATGATCTCAATTTTTTATTTTTATTTTTTTATTTTATTGTTTTACAGTGGTGAAGAGCCTGGCACCACTGCTGCAGGACAATAAGCCAGTCCCCCTGACCCACAGGGTCTTCATGAAGGAGCCGACAGCCCAGCTGTGTGCTGTTACAGCTGTGGTCCCTTCTGCCAGGACACACAGTGACCACAAATCTGTGCCAATCTCGCTCAGGCTGACACAAGCAGGTGAGCCTCGTATGGATACAAGAACTGCAAGCAGATGAGGCAGTCCAGTCAGTCTACCCCTGGAAGTGTAAGGCCACAAAACAACGAGCAACATCATTCTGGGTTTACACTTTAGTTCAGTAAGTTGTACAACCTTTGTAGCTTGTTTAAAGTGCTCTGAGGCCTTTGAAGCATCTCTTTATGTCACAGCATCTTCTTGGATAATAATTTAGCTCAGCACAAAGTTAAAACAGAGACTAAATGGATTCTTTTCTACACACTGTGAGGGAACTGCTGTTTCTACCTCCTCCTCCTGATGTTTATGATACCACAATGCTGAATGATATATGTTTGAAGGGGCCTGCAACAGTCATTACTCCATCTTAAAGCTTGTTTTATCCTCTTTCAGAGGTAGGCAGACAGACAAGCATCATTTTGAATAAACAGTTTAAAACATTACATAAATATCACATATTAATGTTTAACATATTATCATTTCTTTCCTACAGACAGTCACCAGAACAAGATAAGCTGGATGTTGCACTGATAAATAATCCTTATGGATGACATGTTTGTTGCTGGGATACGAGCTAAAACTAACATAAGGGAAGGGTTTATGTTCATGCTAAATGATTAGCCAGATACCCAAGTGGGTCATAGGATAACATGGAGTCGTCCCCTGAGCCTGCCAGTAGATAAACCTGTAAAGACACGCTGCAGCTTTCTTCTTCTGCTCTGTCCTCAGTGGATGCTCATTTGTCAAGGTGCCTTCATGATCATGGTTTAAAAAGCTCAGTGCTCAGGAGGCTGCTTCATCATGATGAGCAGAAACATTTTTGGCAGCATTATAATGGATGCAATCAGGGGAGATGGGATATATCCATTATTTGTGAAGTATTGGACTGACAGAATAAAATAATTCAGCTCACTGTAAAACCAAATGCTTACATTAATTAATTGTAATAAGTAGCAAAAACTCAAAACTTTACCAAACATGAAATAATTGTTTTTCATACTTAAAATTAACCAGCTCAGCTTTTTTTTTTCCTCAAAAAAAGTTTTGAAAACTCATCATTTCAATGCAGTTGCCTTCAATAGAGTTTTAAATTTTGGATCAAACTCAAACTCTCAAAACTTTGTGAAAGTAAATAAACCAAACAAAGTTTTGTTGACCTATAATCTGTTGTTGAGATAATATACTTTTCTTCTTTAGATAAATTTGAATCTTGGGGTGGGGGGTTGGGGGGCGGGGTGAGCAACCACCCACCACTATGCACCTGATTTGTCTTTATTTGGATGCTTGAAAATTAATTTAAACATCTCAAGAAAACATTGTTAGCTGGTAAAACTTTTTTAAAACTTGAGTTGGGCTCAAAATTAAAATCTATTGAATTAAGCTGCCTTGAAACTTTTTTGTTTTTACAGTGTGTTAATTTGTTGCAGTGAGAGGTGTGAATGAAAACTAGCATTTTACTAATATATTACTAAAAAAATATTTGAGTTGGTTTAATCAAATATTGTAATCAAGGAGTACATGTAACACTATCTACTGTATACTTAAACTCTGATAACCTCCAACTTTTAAGTTTATCAATTCCCCAAAAAAATTGTGGTAACTGATTGCCTCAAAAAATACACAATTTCTGTTATTCTATCCTAACTGCAGTGATTCCACTTTTGAAGAAGACGCCATTCTAATCTGTTGTACAATTAGTCATAGCATTTCAAACAAAAAAGTACACTATATGACCAAAAGTTTGTAGACACCTGAGCATTACAATATGAGGTTGTCGAACATCTCATTGTGACACCATGATGTGCTGTTATATCAGCCTCCATTCCTCTGGTTTCAGGCTTTCCACCAGATGTTGAACCTGTTGGCTTCAGAGATTTGCTCACATCCAGCCACAGCAGCATCAGTGAGGTCCAGCACTGAACTAAATGTAGTTTCTGCAAGTCTTTATTTGACACACTTGACCACACTGGTGGACAGTGATCCAGATGAGTAAGAACTAATGTTTGAATAATGTGAGAAATGCATTCTTGGGGTAAAAAGTTTGCACATCTCTTAATAACTGCCAGACTTCTTCTTGTGACTGCAACAGTTTTCTCAATTTGCTTTGACCACTTCAATTCACTGTCTAATATGACTCCAAGGAGTTTGGTTTCCTCTACTTGTTCCACAGGGGCTCCCTGCACAGACAAACTTAAATGTTAAAATCAAGTAGTGCCTTGTGCTTCAAGTCACTGTGAAATGTCTGTTAATTTATTAATTTTTTGTTTAATTATTTTATTTATTTAATGAATTTATTATATCTTGTATTAAACAAGCCCATGATCTTTCTTTAACCTTAACAAAGTACTGTGAGTATATCTTATCATGTCTTAATAATTTAAGTTATGATGTTTAAACAATATAACATTTTAACAATATAAGTTATCACATTTAAACAATGGAGGTTTTAACACCATAAGCAATCACATTACTTGATCATTTATATTGTTGTCACATTATAATTTTAACAATATTAGTCTTCATGTTTGAACAATGTAAGTTATCACATTATAAGTTGTGACATTTTAATAACATGAGAAAAGGTTATAATGAAGAATCCAAATACATCCCTTCTTGATGTATTTCAAAATAAAAACTGCCACCAGTCATTAAAAAAAAAAAAAAAAAAAAAAAAAGAACATTTACCTTACCTGGAAATTAGAATCCTGGTCCAAACCATGAGAAACAGCTCAGGAGCAAAAGTACACAAAAGTATGTTGATGGGAGTCATACACTTTTGGCCATACACTATGGTGTATAATTTCCATCATACTTTATTCCATTTAATTTCCTTGTAGTCTGTCAAGTCCTGATTGTTGTTTTTTCATGAATATGAGAACAGGTTTGTTGTCTCTGGCCCTGCTGATGCTCTGAGTGAGTCAGTGAGATCACACATCATATCCAGTAAGCTGCCACTTGTATGGCCAGCTCCTGTCTGTCCTGACTCACTGTGTTATATTTATTACTGTGTTGAAATTCTAACACAATGAAAGAGCCACCAGCTATACACTCCACAACAGACACACACATGCGCACACACACAGACACACAGACAACTTCCTCATCTTGCAGAGGAGCCAAGAGGACCTGCTCCGGGGGTTTCAACACTAGGCACAGGGTTTGTTTAGACTGCCTCGTATCCAGGTGTTTTCTCCATCCACGGTGGATGCTGACTAAGAGTGTCCGTGCCCCTTTAGCTGAGGGGCTCTGGGGCCTCCTCCCTCCCCGAAAACAGCAGTGAGGGAGACTGGGGAAGCAATCTGACGGGGCCCTTCTGAAGGAGGATGCTGTAGCAGGCAGCATCTGCTACAGTATTAAGTCCATCCAGCAGTCTGACTGACCACACTGATCACATCCTGGAAGTTCAGGTTATTAAAGTGTATCCAGCATCCTGCAGAATCTTCCTCAGTGACTCAACCTGCATGTTCATACTCACAAGTATTCCTGCTCATCATGATACAACAGACATCTGGAGATACTTTTTAGTTATTCTGATGACTGCCATCACAGACAGATACAAGAATAATTCTTCGTATATTAGCTGAGCATCCTGTATTTACAGCTCTGTTTTGTAAGAGTTGTACACACTCCACTGCAGCATATTCATCGGTGGTGTGTCTGTGGGGAGCTACTTGAGAACGATCTGAATGATATTTTAACATCTAAATCAAAAGTAAAAGTTAATTGAGCTGATCCCAGAAATAAAAACGAGTAGTGGCTAATGTAAGGATGCACATCTGTTTCTGTCATTGTCTTTGGGAGGCCAATCACCAGCTACAGCACTGATCCTTGTACAGATCAGACCTCCACTGACAACACAAGAGGGAAAAGAATTAGAAAATTATTTTTTTTCATTTGAAATTTTTTCTTTTAGTCCACAAACACTGTGGAGTTCACAGAAAACTGTTGCAGAATCTCCCAAACATGGAGTGAATGTGACCTTTTTTTTTTTTTTTTTGTAAAAATAAACAGCAAAATAAAAACATAAAATGCCTCCATACTGCTCTCTGGTGTAATCCAAGTTCCTAAGCCCAGCATGACAAGCTGACTAAAAAAAAAAAACGCTATTCACACCATGTTTTTAGCCTGAATCTTCACTGTAACTCCTTAGCTTGGAGCCACGTTCATGTGCACATGCACACTGTCTGAAGTGTGTGTGTATGTGGTGTGTGATGGTGTACAAAAAAAAAAAAAAAACTAACCCAGACTTTGGTGTGGATTAAAAAAAACTAACCCCAACCTTCAATCAGCATGAGGATGAGCAGATAATGACTGAATTTAATTTTGGGTAAACTGTCCCTTTAATTAGTATCATTGTAACACCTGTGTTTACTATGTCATGTCAACATGTCTGGTCTGTGCAGTGAGGTATAATTACAGTTACTTGTTTTTTCTTTGCTTTTATTTTACTTTTGTGAAGCATTTTGAAACTACAGCCTGTAGTGGTGGAATGCAACTGAGTACATTTACTCTAATACAGTACTTGAGTACAAATTTGAGTTACTTTCCTCTTCCTGCCACTTCTATTCCACTGTATCTCAGAGGGGATTTTTACTTCAGTACATTTATCTAATAGCTTTAGTTACCAGTTACTTTACAGGTTTTTGCACACAAAATATATGAAGAGTTCATAAAATATGATTCTTTGTTATGCATGCAAGTACCAAATTATGCAAGTATAGCTGAAACAATTAGTCAGATAATAAATATGGAGGGGGTTGTGGTGGGGGTACCATATACGTCATCTGCCACTAAATCAGCCAATATCAAAATCCAGTTGTAGGTTTCAACCACAACGGGGCAGTCACAGTGCATAATTTGCATTTGCATGTTGAAAATAAACTTGAAATGTTGAGAAGAATATTAAAATAGCAATTTGATATTATTCTTGACATGGTATTTCAACTTTTTTCTCAACATTTTGACTTTATTCTCAAAACAAAACACAAAATTACTTCCAATGTATTGTTTGAGTTTATTCCAGACATTTCACCTTTTTTATCTGTGCAAATTTAAAAAAAAATCTTGTTTCTTTTTTTCCCCTTACACCAAGCCCTAATACTCTTCTGTAGGACTCAGGAGCCTAAAATTCCTGAAATGAAGGGCAGCTGTAGCTCGGCCTGTAGGGATGTAGCCTGGGAACTGGAGGGTCGTCAGTTCCAGTCCAGTATGGACCAAAGCATGGAACATGGACTGGTAACTGGAGAGGAGTCAGTCCACCTCCTGGGTATCTCTCCAATGCATGTATATAGGTCCTGTTTGTGTGTATTTTGGGCCTGTGTATATAAAATTACAACAATTATTAATCCCTCAGGGATTAATAAAGTATGCCTTCTTCTTCTTCTTTATAAAAACAAGAGACTTCCTGTGATGGGATCACACCAGCCATGATGCCGGTCTACATGCTAACATTTAGACTGTTGAAGGAGTCATTATTATGTTTAACTTGTTTTAAATGCAGCAAAAACTAAATATATGCCATCTCCTGCTTTTTGGAGGAAATTGATTTCAACATACTGTTTATCATTCAGCACATCTTTTTATTACTGGTGGCCATTTCAGAGCACATCGTTATAATCTTTACCAGGCAGTGGGTTGGCCATCCCTGGCTGCTAGGAGAAGGCCCAGCTGACTTGTGTATGCTTATAAAGCTTCGATCATTTTAAAGCTGCCCAATTACCTGACAACCCTCATCACACGGTGTTTTAATCTCTATCAGACAAGATCGAGACAAGAAGGACTAGTTCATCCTTGAGGTGCCACAGGTCAAAACTGAACTGGGAAAAATTGCTTTTAGCTATTTTGTGCCTGAAGCCTGGAATAAGCTTCAGTAGACCGCTAAGTAAAATGCCCTCGTATCGTGGACACATTCAAAGATTTGTTACATGAGTGTGACATGGAGGGATGTGAATGTTTTATACAGGTTTTAACATGTCTTTTAACTGGAATCGTTGGTCATTATGCCTATTGATGGTGGTGTTTACATATTGATGTTTTATTGTTTTTTTTTATTAATTTTTACTGTTTTATGATTTTAAACGTATTGTATGTAACCAGGTCACCATTGAAAATGAGACCTCAATAATAACGAATACTCAGTACTCCTACTGTGGTGTGGTCCAATACTACTGTGCTGGGCCACACCCATCTTTGAACTTAGCCTTCATTTTGATCTTAACTACACACCTGTGAAATTTCATGACTGCATCTTGCACGGTTGTGACGCTATTATGTTGACTAAATCTGTCCACAGAGAGACGCAAAGACACATACAGACAGATCAACATCAACAAGTACTCAAGTAGTTCCCACTTCAGTAGGTGTCTCCTGGACCACATTTTGCTATGAGGACACATATGCACACACACATATACATTCCAATATTACCAACAGCTATATATATAGGATGGTTGTAATATATACTATATTACAACCATCCAGCCAAGAGTGGACTGCTGTTTAAAAAAAATACAATACAACTATTACTGTTGTTGAATGCATGTGCACAGACACACAGACACTTACACAGACTCACAAGGTGAAAACAGCTACGCTGTCACAGCTGGTAAAAACTAAGATGAATCCTCAGCCCTCCTCTACTATTCATCCACATCAAGACCATCAGGGAAGCTGTTGTATATCTACATTTGTGGAAGAAAAAATATCCTAAAATCAGAAACCCAGGTGGTATTTAGCTTCTTAAATTTAGGCCTTTAGACATCAGTTCATTTCCTCTGACATTGTTTGGCTGCGTTCGCTCCCCTGGAACTCACCGCTTCAGCTCATCCCATGCTATATTATTTTCACTTTGTGTAGCTTTGGATCCTTCGACACTGTTAGTAATTACTCTTATTCTGTCCAGCTTCCAAACAGCCACCTTTTGCCAATGAACACTGTTTTAAAGTCAACACAGCCAAGCTTATTTCTGACACTGTATGTCTTCCAACTCTTCACTTTTTGCAGACAGCAGCGTGTCCAAAAACCAAATCTAAACGGAAAGAGTAGAGCTACAAATTGATTAGTGGGATGAAGTTTTCAGCATGGTCTTTATGCTAATCCAGCCCACCTACATTTAATCCTGTTTGGATGACATGAAGTGAGGCTGATCCTGAATCCTGCTGGCAGTCCTGCAGACACAAACACAACCCTGTCTCCCTTTATACTAATAATGATATTAGATCATTATTTCCTCTGGTCCTCTGCAGAGTTCAAGACAAAGCTGCTGCTGTTGTCCACCAGTCAACAGAGACATTCAGTCAGTCCTGTACTGACCTCTACTGGTGAAATGGAAAACTACAACAGTGCAGGACGTAACAGCCGGTCTGGGAGAACAGTTTAACATGAGCCACTTTTTACATGAGATGATTTTACTGAAAAATAAAAGTGTATTTGTTCCAAATAATAGTTGCTATACAGTATATCCCTCAGATTGTTGTGCACCCACAGAAATTAAAGCAAGTTATCTTATTATTCTGGTTTTAGAACAATCACCCATCACAAAAAAAACTCAAATACAAGAACAAACAAAATCAAATATAACTGCATTTTAAAGGAGTTCATCCATGAAACTGGTCTGCAGGTATCTGCAAGTTCAAACTCCCTGTTATCATCAAAAATCTGATGAGCTCTTGCACTTCTTTACTTGTTCTGTCAATGTCAATTTTATTTATATATCACATTTAAAACAACCACAGCTGACCAAAGTGCTGCAAGCTTAAAATACAAATGAGCATAATAAGCATAAAGTAAGAATACGATAAATGACCAAACAACAGCAAAGTATATACATAAATAAATAATAATAATAAATGTATACATATATACACACATACATACACACACACACACACACACACACACATACATACATACATATACACACATACACAAATACATACATACATACACACAAATAAATACACATGAACACACACAGTAAGCAAGAATAACAATAAAGGAAGGCAAGGTGTCGAACTTTCTAACTCTCTTTTTCTTTGCTCTGATTTACCACCACTCTCTCTATGTGCATAAATCCAAGATTTATGTAAAGTGAACTATACTTTGTTAATTTGTCATCATTATTTTTGTTTATAGATATCTTAAAGGACTAGTGTCTGGGGTTTAGTGGCATCTAGTGGTGAGTTTGCAGATTGTGAATACCTTGCCTCACCCTCCGCTTTTAAGTGTGTAGGAGAACCTACAATGGCTGTGAAAACCAGTGTTTGGGCTACAGTAGAAACATGGTGGACTCACTCTAAGGTAATTGTACACTCCTGAAAACACATGTATGGATATTAAATTACATTTCTGCCATATTCTGCCAATAAATCCTAAATCTGACACACTGGACCGACAGCTCTGCAGAGTTTCTACCTGATGATCTATTTATGTCATGGAAGAAATGGATGTCTACAAATTTTTGGTTGCAGCACATCACAAGACAAATTCTGTCATCTACTGATGTCCTGATCAAAATACCATTAAATTCAAAATCATATTTTTATCATCTAAGTTATGTTTGGAAAAAATAAGATCTATTTTAAAGAGGCACAGAGAACATCTTTGTTGCAGCAACCTTTTTCCTTCATAGACTGGCCGCAGGCTACAGCAGAGCTAAGAAACATGACCACATGACCCCATGTTTAACCTCCTCACCCTGGCTCCCAGTAGAATTTATTTTAAGATCACAGCTCTTCCCTTATGTCCCTTTTATTTCTTTATTTATGTGACTGGAATTTGTTTAACCCATTGTACTCTAGTCCATTTCATTTATTTCTCTATTTGAACTGATCACTACTGATTGCTGCCTTTTACCTGTTTTTGATTTTGAAAAGTTCACATGTAGATGTTCAGATCGTCTGGAAGCTCTTTTCCACCAATGTGTTGGGAAAAAAAGATCCTGGGGTCATTATAATGAGAAGTTTTCTCAAAATAATGACTTACTACAGGAGTCTGCAGCCTGCAGCTCCAAAGCCACATGTGTCTCTTTTGCCTCTTTCCAGCCTCTCCCTGCAGCTCTGACAAAATAATTATATGAATAATTGTTCATTTCTAACCTGTTAATTTTCATTGTTGGCCTGTGGTAACTCCCAACATTCTTCAAATGTAAAAATGTGTAGCCTACACACCAATTTAAGAAAGAGGTTTATTATTTCATCCACTAAAATGTGCATCATAGTCCATGCTTGCCAAATTTGACAAATCAAAGCAGGGGGAAAAAATTGCATTCTGCATTCTGGTGACTTTTAAAATAAATGAAAATAACATAATAACTTAATAAGTAAGTCCTGAGTAACATAATAAGTAATTTTTTGCAAGCAGATGACTTCTGAATGACAATTACTAGCTGGAATACACAATGTGACCACAGTATTTAGCCTAGGAGTTCAATTTCAAATTTGATTACAATAACACAGAAATGAATTGATTACAAATGTTTTGGTAATTATATATTAATCTTAGGCTTTCTGTGAGAAAAAAAAGTTGTGAAAATGTGTCATAAATTGGGAGAAATTGGGAGAATTGTGATCCCTGGAAGGAAATTGGCAGAATTTGGGTTGGCAAATATGTCAGAGCCTACAGGCAACGACTCAACACCTTTTCCCCTAAATTCTGCCGGTGGCTAGTCTTGAGTCTTCCCAGGCTAGCTATGGATGCCAAATCAAAAAGAACAGTCTCAGTGGAGACTAGAGAATTTAATAGTTGTGGCACCAGGCCAATTTCCCTTGTCCAAAAATGGCTCTTTCAAAAGTCACATTTGCAGACCTAAGACTTAGTACCTTAAAATAATTAATTACTTCAGTTTCTTATTTCTCTTTGAGATTCTGACTCATTGATTTGAGACAGTTTCTCATTACAGTGATTTAAAGGATTTTTTTCTTTGCACTGGCAGAAATGGGCCCCCATACAATTAGATTTTTTTGCGTGATTTTTTGTTTCCTCAGCTGCTGTTTCCATGCATGGCCAAGAAGGAACTGTGAGCCCCTGAAAGAGCTGTCGACTTCAGGCTAGAACTTTAAAAAGTTGACCTCGAAATGGCCCAAGCCCGACAAAATTCTGTCCAAACCTGACCGAACCTGTCCCTCATTAACATATTTCAGCCCAGCGTTTTTCTTAACAAGCTTCCCTCTATGTACCAAACAGTGAGAGTGACAGGGACAATACATGAGGTAGATTTGCATTGGCAACGACAAAATGGGGAGAAAAATGAAAAAAAAAATACTACAATTGCTACTGCTAATAATATAATAATGATAATAATAATAATGATAATAATAATAATAATAATAATAATAATAATATAATATAATATTATTATTATTATAATACAGCCCAAACCCGATGTAAGACCATGAAATATGTGAGAAATATGGCCTGAACTGACCCAAACCCATTGGGTCCTGTCGGGTTCTGGCACAGATCTTAGGCTGTACTTCTGGCACACCAAGCCTGTCAGAGCCGGTGTTCTGCTGCCCTCTGTAGACTCCTATAAATAATACATGCTAAATGCTGCCTGCTGTTTCTGATAACATTCTGAACTCTCACTTCATGTGGGAGTCATTATTGCTGCAACAACTTGTCTTAGTCCATGAAGACTGTCAGGCTGCTGACAGGCGCTCACACTGGCATCCACAGAGCTCTCTACCAGGAATGTAACAAACAAAATCACATGGGATATGGCTTCAACATCTGGACTGAATTTGATTGGGTGGAATTGTGTAACTGTATTGATTCTTTTTGCAGAAGCAGATTTCATCATGGGAAAGTAAACATGTAGCTGGTGGTCAAGATCATATCTAAGTGTGGTATTTATGTGCATACTTTGAGCATGATAAACATCATGAAGCCAAAAGTGTCCAAATCACAAACCACAGCAATCGCCCTTCCCATCCATGCAGTAATGAGCTGATAGATAGCAAACAAAGCCACATCCTCAAATTTAAAACTATTTATTGTGATTTCACATTGAGTTAAGACTGCTCATATACAATGCTAGTGAAGGAATAAGCAAATATACAGACACAGAGGTGAATGCTGAAGAGGTGATGGATGCTTAAACATGGAGGCTGTAAACATGGCGTCAATCTCATGATATTTTCACACGTGCGTCCATTAAGAGATTTACGAAGTCTCGCGAGATCGACATCATATTTACATCCTACCTGGGAGGCTACAGTTGACATTTCAGCTAAAAACATGGTGTAAATGGTGTCTTTTGTGATTGAATTTTAATGTCGTGGCTTGCAGACACTTGGATTACACCACACAAGCAGGATGGAGACATTTTGTGTTTGTTTTGTGTTCTTTTTTTAATGTTTTAAACTGGGTCACCATTCACTGCAATTGTACTGGATTTGGCTGCAACCCTGTTTTCTGCTGAAACTCCAGGATTGTTTTGTGAACTGAAGATCTTCACCCATCCTCACATCAGCATAGGGGTGAGTACATACTGAGTGGGTTATCATGTAAAGTGGAATATCGCTTTAAAGCTGTTTCTTATAACTTTCCTCCAGAGTTGGGGAATAAAAGAAAATAATTCAAAGAGATAATCTCTGGAAAAAACAAAACAAAGAGACAGAATCTTGGAAAAAGGTAAACCAATGGCTATATCTATGGAGAGTCTGATTCCACATTGCAAGAATTAATGTCATTTGACCTGTTTTAAAAGAGATGATGGAGAGTGCAGCCACCACTGTGGGAGGAATTGCGATAAAAATG